>OZ010587.1:111988333-112153333 GCA_963932145.1 Acanthosepion lycidas | reverse complement strand
TTCGTTTATGCTTGGAATATTGCTTCCATATTTGGTCTGGTACTTCTGCTATGTGTTTAAAAGATTACTGACGGAATACAAAGAAGTATCTGCAATGTTATCAGTCCTCACCTGGCGTCTCGACTTTAGTCACTTTCCCACCGCTTGAACGTAGCTTCACTTTGCCTTTTCTATAAATATTGTCATATTTATTGTTCTGATAAATTTTACTCTATAGCACCAAGACTTTATGAATTTAAGTGCAGTACTAGATTGACGGCTAGGTCTCATCATTTTACAGTTGAAATGTCTAGATGCAACCGTAGGTTCTATGCTAACAGTTTCTTCTCTCACACTTTTCACTAATGAAACTCTCTTCCGGCTCTCCACTTAACTTTGATTTTAAAAACATTCAATGTCAATCGTTATCTTCTGTCTTCTTAATTCCTGTTCTTTTATTCTCCTCTCTCCCAAATAACGTTTTCCTTTTTTCTAATTTTCTCACTTTCAGTAACCCCTCGCATTTTAGTGGCTTTACTGCCTTACTTGGGAGGGGAATGATTAAAAAAAATACACCCAATGCATCTCAATGTAAATAGTCTAACCATAATTTCGATTTAAAAATACTGCTTTAATTAACAGAGAAAACAGTTTACTAAGGCGAAAATGTGTAGAACTCATAGCTAAGTCATCCATGGTAAAAGTTCCACCTGTTTTGGTGGATCTTCTGTTGTGGAATATTTAAAAACAACAATGATAAAAAGAACTGAAGTTGCTGTCCATCCGATAAAAAAGGTGACAGTCCTCCGTGGACCATTTAAAAATTCATTCCTCGCAGTGGATTGGTTGTTACGAACATCCAATCAGATGCGCGGAAAACGTGGTCTACTTATGTCCAATTTAGTATAAAGGTCAGAGTCTCTGCTAACGTTTGATTTGCGGAGGGGGAATCGGGGATTATTCAATCCTGATTGGGGTCGGCTTGGTGATGGGGTGTATGATGTTGAAAGACCCGGAATTCCCTGATAAACCAAGTCCATTTACAGCACAGACGACTACTTCCGGTGCTTATTGAAGAGCTTATATTTAAAAAAATAATAATAAATTCTTGATCGTGACGGAATTTTGTCCGAGATATTCTTCCTTTAGAACCCATGAGATATAATGTGGATTTCAAATGCTGATTTTGGGAGCAAAACTGTATCCACCATTGGAAAGATTGGCGCAATATGATTTTTGCATTTTTTGCATTTCCATATTAGCCTTTTACAGATTAAATAATGTTTAACAATTAACAATAACCACAATATGCATACAACGTTTGAAGAAAATTTAGCGTCAAACAGACATACAAAACGCTCAAAAAAAAAAAAAAAAACGATTACAAATCACCTTAATCGAGTGGAGTTTACTGTAAAGTTACATATGTAAAGTCACTCATGCGACGACCAAAGTTTTGAGAGACGGTGAATTTTGCGCAAAAGACGAACTTGGGAGCACAGAACAAAAGATCTGATTAAAAAAAAAAGCAAAAAAAAAAAAAAATGAAAAAGGTAAAAGAAAAAAAACCCAGAAAAGACGAACTGATCCGACCACTTGGAAATGATTACGCTGATAAACGTAAAAGAGATTAAGTCGAAGTTGAAAACAAAAAACGATGCTGTGTGACTCTCCAAATGTAAATCATACTGACGATATCGGACAATGTTTATTGTGAATCCATGACAACGGCCAAAACACAAGCGCGAATTTAGTACCAATCTATCATCGATCCCTTTATTAACATATAGTTTACTGGAGACGCGTTGGATTGGCCAGGGTTAGAGATGAGGTGCTGATAAGGTTAGTGAATCATGAAGAAAAAGAAACATAGAAATAAAAAGAAGCAACAAAACTAAACAGATGATAAAAGTACCATATTTATGAGAATTTCGGATATTGAACAGAAGTAACTATGGCAAGATGTGACGTTGACCAATCGAGAACAAAGACCGATATAGATAGATATATATGAATAGATTGAGATAGATAGATAGATAGATAGATATGAACAGATTGAGAGAGATAGATATGAACAGATTGAGAGAGATAGATATGAACAGATTGAGATAGATACATAGATAGATATGAACAGATTGAGATAGATAGATAAAAATGAAACAAACAGATAGATAGATATGAACAAATTGAGATAGATAGATAGACAGATAGATAGATATGAACAGATTGAGATAGATAGGTAGATATGAACAGATTGATATAGATAGATAGAAAAAGACTGAGACATAAACAGATAAATAGATATGAACAGACTGACATAGATATTAACAGTCTGAGATAAACAGATAGATATGAACATATATATATGTGTGTGTGTGTGTGTGTGTGTGTGTGTGTGTGTAGATGTTAACAGGCTGAGATATATATTAACAGGGTGATATATATATATATATATATATATATATATATATATATATATACTTAAATATATTGATGTGAGTTTGTAACCCTGGGTTTCACGCTTTTGCGTTCCTCAGACAAACTGGATTATTTTTTACAATTTTAATCTATTTATTGCAGTTTCTAATTATGTTTGGTGATGTTTTGTGTTAGCAGAGGGAAAAAAATTCTCCTCTATGTCCGTTTTGGGATGGCACGTACGTACGCATACATACATACATACATACATACATGCAGCTGTACGTATTGTAGTTCTCACAAACATATACATATATGAACCATGCGGGGGGCCAGTTACAGATACGCTCGATTATGTATATACATACGCAGTTGTGGTCGTTTCGGTGTTGAGATTGTGTAACTAATTTCTTTCCACAAGGTGGTGGGGGGGGAGGTTGTGACGTTGTTGTCATCTTTCAGATCGTTCGTTTATGTCCTTAATCGAATTAGACTTTCTCTCTCTCTCTCTCTCTCTCTCACACACACACAGACACACGCATGTATACATGTACATATATTTCTATCAACCTGGGTCTTACTTTGCTTAAGATGGGTTCTGTAAATGAATACAGCTGTAAAGATAATATTTTTATTTTTAATGTCGATTGCTTGTTTATTATAGACGATCGCATTTTTATAGTCAAATTCCTAATTTATATTACGTATGTTTACGGAAATTTGGCACTAATTTTTATGGAGAAGAGGTGTATGAATGTAAAAAGAATATGATGATGTTAAGTATGGTAATGGATATAGCAAGCATAATGATGAATGGTGAAATAGTAAGAATGAAATAATAATTACAATAATGAGAGCAATGACAATTGTGGAGGTTTTGATGTGGAAACAATGATGGTAGTAAAGTATAATAATAATAACAATGGAAGTAACAAATATTAATGGTAATAATAGTAGTAGTGATGATAGTAACAGAATTTAAATAAAATAATAATAATAATAATAATAGTAGTAAAAATAAACAAATAATGATAAAAAATTAATGATAAATTAAAAATTAAAATAGTAGTAGTGAATAGTAATAAATAAATAAAAATAATGATAGAATTGGTAATAAATAATAATAATGATGGTACCAGGGTTAGAGATAATGAATTAAAAAAATAGAAAATAATTAGAGTGGTAATAACTTAGTAATGACAATAGCTGGTGATGATAGTAGTATAAATTATGATTTTATATTTATATATATATATATGTATGTATAGGCCACACTACAACATGTTTGACACGCAGACTCACACTACACCTTTCTGACAATAGCTCAATATTCATGGAGACATACCGGACACTATTCGTAATATACTTGTTGACAACACTAATATAATAGCATCATCAAAAAAAAAAAAAAAAAACGCTAAAAATAATGGAAGCCTTATTAAAAAAAACAAACAAAGCAACACTTAATAACATTAACTTTGAACATGGACATAATATCTTGACCGTGTTTTGAAAAATGAAAACATTTTATAAAACATACATACAACAAACTATTTATTATTTTCACAGTTAAAATATAATCCTTGAAAATAACTAAATTTATAGCCGAAAGCGCTCGGATAAAAAGAACATTCAGACAGTTTTTATATAAAAAAATTATTAGATCGCATGAGAAATTGTATAAAAAACTAAATAAAAGCACCTTGTCCGTGAAATGAAATGCGCATGAAAGAAGGATTGCTGCCTAAATACACAAATATATATATATATATATATATATATATATATATATATATATATATATAGTAGTATAAATTATATATATATATATATATATATATATATATATATATATATATATATATATAATTATTTATATATTATATGCGTGGTACTTATTAGAAAGCGCTCAATATCAGACATAGAGCTAACATATTTGGTTGGATTGATGTGAGTTTGTCAAACTCACATCAATCCAACCAAATATATATATATATATATATATATATATATATATATATAGTAGTATAAATAATGGAAATATTAAAACTAAGACAATAGTAAAAAGTGTTACTAATCTTGTTGGGGAGGTGCATGAAGTGATAATAATGGTAGTAACATTTATTTGACGTTAGGTACACCATATGTTGGGGTGGCGACAATCTTGGTAATTAAAGTAGTGCTAGTGATAAAGTTATAAAATGATATTGAAGCGTTTAGTGATTTATTTTCTTGCGTCCTTAGCGGCGATCGTAGTTTATGTAGCCGTGCTGCTAACAATATTGCTCTTTGTTTTTAATATATTATCCGTTTGATATGAACTGTGATAAGAGACATTTATTTTTGTATCTGCATTTTGAAATTATTTCTGATCTTAGGTTTAGTAATTCCTTTTCTTGGGTGTGGAAAATTATTGCTACTTTTTCGTGTAGACAAAGTAGACATTTCTTTGTTATGTCGTTGTAGGCAATGTGTTTTTCATGATTTTCCAGTTTATTTTTCGTGTGATGTTTCTGTCTTTTTGTTGTCATATGTATGTGGATAGTGTAGTGCTGTTAGAGTATTTTCTGTTGGTGAATGAGAGGTCATATGTGTATTTCCTTTGATTGAATGGTCCTTTTGTGGCTCCGATGTAGTACATTGTAGTGTTGTTTGCGTTTACCTTGGGTTTATATGCTATGTTGGTTTTCTGGCAGTTTCCTTGCAGTAGGCATGTGGTTTTATTTCTGCAGTTGCATTGGAGGTCCTTGGTTGCGTTATTGTAGGTTGTTACTTTTTTGTTGTGGCTTTTTATAATTTGTTATATATTTTTTGTGCAACTGTAGCTAACTTTTACGTTGTTTTTGCTGAATATTTTTGTTAGGGGTTTGTTGCGGGGAAGTGCTTTTCTATTAGGTTTAGAAATCTCTTACCGATGTTTGTTTTAACTGATTTATTGTATGGTGGGTTAAACCAAATTATGTTTCTTTTTCTGTTTTTGTCGTCGTGGTGTGTATTGTAGCTGTTGTGTGTATCTACTTTTTCTTAGTGTGTTGTCATATGGCATTTTCTTGCTGTTGAAAATTTCTATGTTTGATGAGTTTTCCAATAACCAGCGGCTGATGGATATGGGTATTTGCTTGGTGGTTGAAGGTGGATGGTTGGAAGATGTATGTACGTAAGTGCGGGTGTCATTATCTTTTTTGTATGGTTCATATGTTTTTTTTTTTGTTTTTTTTTTTTAGGCTGAGAGTCTAAGAAGTTTACTGTTTTTGCACCTGCATTAATTTCTATAATAAATCCAATTGTTTTTAGAAGATTTACTATTTTCCCCTAAAGCTGTCTATCTTGGGACCATTGGGTTCTCTTATCAGAATAATTATCATTTCTATATAGGTCCTTGTCATTTTCTCCTTATTTCTAGCTAGGTATGAGAGGATGAGGATGCCTACAAGTTCACCACGCCCCATCACAGCTACCCATTGTTACATCAAGCAGCTTGTTATTTTTTTTTCGTCCATGATTCGTTGTTGCAGAACAATAGGCATTTACGGCAGTATCTGATTATTTTAATATCAGTATCCGTAATTTTTACATGTTGTTGTGCTAATTGTATAGCGTCGTTCAATATATTTTCTGTGATGGAGTGGTAAAAATTCGAACTGGTTAAATATAGCTTTGTTTTTGCCTTTTATTGCTGTGAACCAGTCGGTGACGGCTTTAGTATTTTCCTATTGTTAGGTTTGTAGCATTTTAATGTTATGAATGTCTGTTGTTTGGCTGTGCGGTTTATCCTTTCGTCTATTTTTATTTTGACGGCTATATGTTTGGCTTTTTTGCGCTTAAAGTGGTCTTATTATTTAATTGTGTGATTTTAGCTATGAGGTTTTCTTTGGCTGTAGGTTCCTTTTTGTATAAGTTCGTAGTTTTGTCAAAAAATATCAATACTTTTTGGGAGTTCATTATTTTTTTCTTGTACTTTATAATTGTTTCCTGGAAATTGATCAAGTGTTTTTTTTTAACTTTAAGTTTCTTGATCATATTCGTCATATCATCGTCGAATTTCAGCATTTCTTTACACACAGGATTCGGAAACAATTTTATGAGTGTAATAGTGATAACGAACGAGTGATCACTAGTGATGGTGATGTTAGGCCTCCATTCATCTTCCTATGGGGTCTCAGATTCAACACGGAGACCTACATCAAGTGCCTTGAGGATGTTGTGCTGCTCTGGGTCAAGAGGGTGGTTGCTGGAAGACTATATGTCTGGCAACATACCACACATTCAGGAGAACCCAGTCATAGCCATCAGACAATTTCTGCAACCACATCACCTCTTACATCTTGCAACCTAATTCCCCAGACTGAAACAACATTGATTATTGTGTGTAGGGGTGCTGTTGAGCGAAAGGCCAACAAAACTCCTTGTAACACCAAAGATTAATTGAAGGCGAGGAACTTTTGGCAGCATTCACCAGTTTAAACAAGGATACCGTCCAGAAGAGTCGCAGGAGATTCCGAAGTCGTCTGAAGCCTGTGGTTGAAGTCTATAGCTATTTTATTGAATAAATTTACTCTTTAGCATTTCAAGATATTTTTGTGTGATTTCGGTAAATATATTTGTTAAAATGAGACGTTAGGGTTATTTTCATTTCAGACGACAATTTATCCATCGCACCCTGTATATGATTCAACTGAAAATGTTCGTAGCGACAGAAATCGAACCACTGTTGTGTCAAGTGTGACCTCCTGTGACTAATTGGTAGTAAGAAGTAATAATATGATTAAAAATATCTATTCATTGCTTATAAACTATGTGTATGTAAATATACGAATATAAGCTCATTGTTTTTATCTTCGTTAAAGCTAATAGCAAATCTGCTTGTAATTCATATCAATTTGCGAGCGAATTGTATGTGCAAACAAACGTATCTAATCGATCCGTTTTCGGATATTTCAAATACTCGAAACCATTTTAGGTCAATTCAGTCGACCATTTCTGCACAACAGCGACAACAGATAACTTTACTTAAAGCAGATGTTTATAATTTTTATTCCACGTGCTACCCCCCCCCTGCCTTCTTAATAAAAATGAAATTAATCAGGATCGTCGTGTCGTTCTTTTTCTATCGATTTTTTCACATTAGACAAATTCTCGCCATAAACAACAGAATTTTCACAATTTTAAAGCCATTCATCGTCGCTGTTTTCTCTTCAGAGAGATAATAAACTTAACAACAGTTTGACACACTTTCAGATGAGAAATACACGCCTCCAAAATCAGCTTTCGAAAACTTCGTTTTAGTTCGAACACTGACCAACGACAGTGATGAGAAAATAGCGTCCTGTGTATGATGATAAACTACATCCGCGTCCTGGGTAAGACGATAAACTATTATCCAGCAGCAAGGCCTCTGATCAGGAGGTTTTGAGGAGCGTGGAACCATCCTTTAATTGCTGGTGTTCCCAGGTCGACCTTGACCCGGGGTGGTAGCAACGGTTAGGGTCCCAGCTATGGACAAATAGTTAACCCCCAAACTGGTGTCAAAACACTACGAAAGTATAAAAATAGGTTTTCATACCCGCAATACATTTTTTTAATCAGCAACGAAATTGACCAGTGATTTTGCTTCATGGAAATACCTGTCCTCATGTTTCAAATGATCATGAAACTGAAATAACACACATGGGCCAGTGGATAAATACATTGATTAGATCCAGTGACTAGAACCAAAGAGTTGTGAGTTCAATACCAGGCAACGGCAGTGGTGAACCAAAATTTGGAGTGTTGAGTTAAAGGGAAATAACTGAGACATCCGGAAGGGGCGTGGCACGTGGAACTAGAACAATCTACCCCGGTGGAAGAAATAAACAGTTCAGTTCGAAATTCCAATCACCTGAAGAAGGCTGCGGCGTACAACGGCCGAAACGTTGTGAATATGGCAATGAAGATGACGATAAATGTCCGAATTATGTCGATAATGCAAGTAATCCTACTACCTCATCTCAGAGATATAGTTACTTTATACTATTATTATTATTATTATTATTATTATTATTATTAAGTTTTCGTTCCTATTCTTCTTAGAACTTCCTTGTTCGTAACATGCATTGTCCGTGTTATTCTCAACATGTCTCAGTCATTTCAAGTATATTTTTTTTTATTCGTAACGAAATTTTCTAACAGCCTAATTTTGAAACATTGGAGATAAACAAGCAGGTAAAATCTTATCAACTTTTTATTTGGAAACATTTTTAATTCTCTTTTATTGATGCAAATTGTCAATATAAAATAAAGTTCTGAATAAATGATCTAGCCTCGAAACTAATAAGGACGACATTTTTTTCTATTTAAACTTAACAAGACAGCAAAACCTTACATGTTGGCCAGTGTACTTCTAGGAATGAAAATGAACACAAAAAATATCACGTAACTACTAAAGACCGCCGGGAGCAAAATACTCGTGACATAGGTCGAAGAATATAAGCATCAAAAGTTGAAAAGAAAGATGAAGATAATTGTACGATATATATATATATATATATATATATATATATATATATATCATTATTTATTTTAAAAAATTATAACATAAATATGTTATAAAATCACTCCAAAAATAGCCATTTTGTTTCAACACCTCCGGTGTCTTATCAAGGGATGATGTAGAATGTAAAATAAATGGTTTTAAAAGTTTCATATTAATTAACGATTCTTCGTAAGGGGAAAACGTTGTTACAAAAGCTAGAATGACCAATCAAAATACAAGTATGCCTGGTTCCTTAGGATTACTTTAGGTTATATATATATATATATATATATATATATATATATATATATATATATATATATGTAAGCAAATATATGGATATAGATCCGACAGTATGAAGAAAAATATACGGAAAAATAACCAAAAATCCCAATATGCAATTATGATGTTTTAATGTTAATATAATGTCAACGTCGGACGTTTCGGTCTAATAGACCATCTTCAGGACATATTCATAAAATATAATTAACATTAGATTATATTCAATTCAACATGAAAAAGTCGATGGATATAAGAGTACGACTAATCCACACAGATAACTGAAGTTTTTTATAAGATCAGCGTTCCGTTTTAATATGATCACGTCGTCGTCACGTGGGTGATGTTGTGAAAACGTATTCGAAGCTGATTTCAAAATATTAGATAAGCTCGATTGAACGATTTTCTCATATAAACAGTTCGTTAAGAAATCCTTTCTGTCCTTATAGGAATACGCGGAGATCAATAGATTCTTATATTTTCGGAGATCAATAGATTCTTATATTTTCTTCCATGTTATAAAGTAAATTCAGGTTTGTATTTCCAGTAGACATTTTTCATGTTGAATTGAATATAATCTAATGTTAATTATATTTTATGAATATGTCCTGAAGATGGTCTATTAGACCGAAACGTCCGACGTTGACATTATATTAACATTAAAACAGCATAATTGCATATTGGGATTTTTGATTGTTTTTCCGTATATTTTTCTTCATATATATATATATATATATATATATATATATATATATATATATATATATATATCTATATATATATATATCGGTCACATACCGTCAGTACTTAGGTTTGTATTGAGCGCTTTACGTAGTTGCCTTTTTACTCGTTTTGTTATTTTTTTCTTTGGATTTCAAGCTTAAACACCGGATCATTGTTTTCGTCTTGGTTTAATATTCTTGGTTCTTTCTTTTTTTTTATTCCCTATTTTCCCTTGGGTACCGATTTGTTCTACTGCAAGTAGAGCTATCCGAGTTTTTTTCAAACGAGTACCACCATATATATATATATATATATATATATATATATATATATATGAAACTGAATGCGTATATTTGTTTAGCGCTGAAGTTTTGAGTTGTTTTATTGATCTTTTTGTCTCTTGTCACTTGACTGACACAAATATCACAAATAGTTATAGTCTTTCGAGTCATCTCTGGCTTCAGTTCTTTAGACTTCAACACTATATCCTTTTCTTATCTAGCTTTATTATATGAGGGGCAAAAGATGTAGCATCGTTTCTAGAAAGAAACCAGAAGGCGAGGGAGATGCTCAAGAGGACGCATGTTATATCACTGGCTAGAGTTCTATCGTCACGTGCTGGTTTGCCTCACTATGAGCCTGGGTGCGGGAGGCATACGGCTTTTTGGTCATATATCAAGCATTAAAACAAAGGCAATACATTACTGTTAAAATTCTGACCAGTACTTTGCTATTCCGGGCCAGCCTACGCATTCTATAAGAGCATACTGAACAGCCTACTTCTCATTAATATCTATAGAAAATATCTATTTCTTCCGACACCCACCAGATATGGGAAAACAGTGGAGTATTTGGAACCCTTTATCTTTCATAAAGAGCGTTCGGTTAACAATCATTTTTTAGTACAATTATTCACCAAATAAAAAAGAAAAAAACAAGAGCAACTCTAGGTAGAAGCTTATTGAATGAGTTTGTTGTAAGCGCGTATAAGGAATTGGGGGGGGGTAAAAGAAGATAAAATGAAGATAGATAACGATTGACCGTAGACTTGAAGCGGTTGAGATTATAGTGATTGGGAAAGCTTCCTTTCAGGAGTCTGTTCCAGAAAGTAACAGTTCTGGCAAAGAAGCTGTTTGAGTGGAACTTCTTCCTTACCAATGAAAGACGAAAGGAATGTGGATGAGGTGACTCTGTGTATGTGTCATGGCGGATCCTAGCTGTGAATATCTGGACGAATGTCGCTCGTTCAAGCATCTGACTTCAAAATAACGATAAAATAGAGATAGTCTAAAGATTCGCATGTTGATGAAAACACAGACACACCATCTTGCGATCCTATACTTTACAAGGAGATCTAGGAGACTAAAAAAACATTGATTTGTTTTTTACGGTTTATCACCCCTTTGTCGGTCGCTTTTTTTAAATACTACATTAATTAATTAATTAATTTTTTGACAATAATAATGATTTTTCCTGGTACAAATTTTACCATTTAACCCGTAGGTGGGGGATTACATGGATTAATTACTTTCGCTAGAGTATTTGCGTGTCAGTGGATATAACGAACCCGACTGGAATTGGAACTCGGTTCTCCGATTTATCATTCCGAATTTCACTCCATTGCATCACCCGCACATCCACCACATATGTTGTAGCATTTATACCTTAATATGTAAAACTATTTTAAGCAGTGATGTTAAAGCTGGTGTGTAGTTTCAGCCTTTACGATCTGTTGTGGTGGCTTTATTTTTTTCTATCCCAGTCAGTGATGACGCGCAAGTGCTTTGCGACCGACCGACAAAGCTACACTTAAAAGCCAGCCTAATCCAAGAATAATCCAAGAATAATCGTTCTCCAGTGGAATCATCCTTGGTTGTTGAAATTTTGTTTTGTTTGTTTGTTTTACATACATAATATCTGCAGCTCATTTCGAAATATCTTTGATCAGCTTCAGGTGGCTGTGTTTTCATTTCAGAGATGTTCTCCTAAAATGGTTGTCAAACGCGGCTAGAGAGCATAGTTTGTCCTGCTGCTTAATCGATAGCTAGGGTGGGAAAAAATATGGACTCTCACCTTATCGATCTGTGTAAAAGTAAGTGTAACGAACTCGACGGGAATTCGAACTCTGGTTGCCATCTTCTCTTTCTGAGCTGCTAAAAAATGACACAGCCTGCACATCTTCACTAAAAGCATTTTATTACAAAATAAGTGGAATGATGTTAACAATTCACAGCGTTACCCTAAAATCGTGATAAGGTTAGAGATGTGTGATCAGTTTGGGGTCAGCAAAATAGTTGATTGAAATCTTATAGTATCTGTTTATATTTCTGAGATGAGGTGTTATGTACTAACCCCTTTATCACTGTGCCAGAAATTCATACACAGATGTCCTCAAGGACACATGGCACAGTGGATAAAGGCGTTGGTTAGATCCAGTGACAGGACCTAAAGAGTGTGAGTTCAATACTCGGTTAAGGCAGTGGAGAACTTTCAGAGGGAAATTAACAGGAGATAACTGATAACTGACACCCATTAATAATGGCACCTGAAACTAGAACAGTCTACCCCAGTGAGCGAAATAAAGGGATCAGTTCGACATTCCATCCACCTGAAGAAGGCCGGAGCGTACAACGGCCGAAACGTTGTAATAAATATGGTGACAAAGATGAGGATAATAGTCCGAATGATATAAATAGTGTGCAATCTTACAGTAAGGTCAGTGCGGCATCACATAGCCTCCAGCCAAAATACGCTAGTACATATCCAAATTTTATTTTTTGGATTGAATGTCACGTCATGTCGGTTCGTGTTGCTCCGATAAAATGAATGTCTTAACACATCTCTTGTTTTTTTATGTATGTCAATCATTCGATAGTAACTGTAGCCAGATGACTCAGTTGACAGTTTATGTCATCTCTGTCTTTTCATAATAGGTCGAGGAAGGTCGAGATGCAAGCCACCTTGAATAACCGATACAATTCGAGGTACCCAAGAGTTTCTTTATGTTACTGCTGTAATTGTAGCTCAAACAGCTTAAAATGAATCAATCACTGTTTTGGGTGCTTAACTAAACAGCGCTGAGTGCTCCATACTCACTGCCGTGTGTCAGACTAACACATGGAATAAAAATAATGGTATTGGAATCTGGAATCTTTGATCATTTTCCTTAGAACTCTTTCGACATGAAGGCCAACTGTAAATCAATGTGATTTCTCATCGACAACATGACTACTCGTTTTCGAGCATGCCCAGCGACTCAGGCCCATCGGATCATGCCCGTCAGCTTATGCCCATCGGGTCAGGACTATCGGCTCAGGCCTAGCGTTTTATGCTCATCGGCTCAGGCCCGTCGGCTTATGCCCATCGGCTTAGGCACGTAGGCTCATGCCCAACGACTGAGGTCCATCGGCTCAGGCCCGTTGCCTTATGCCCAGCGACTCAAGCCCATCGGCTTAGGCCCGTTGGCTGATGTCCATTGGTTCAGGCCTGTCGGCTCAGGTTCGTCGGCTTATGCCGATCAGCTCAGGTCCATCGGTTCACGCCTGTCGGCTCATGTCCATCGTTTCAGGCCCATCTGTGTTTCTTCAACACCCACAAAGCCAATCTGTGGTTCATACTCTCTGCTACTACAATGTGATATTTCGAGAATATTTCTGCTACAAGTCTATCCCACTCGACTTCACAGGGATGTTCATTTTCTCCACGTTTCTATCTCAAATACTACGGTGTCTTATACGCCGAACGAACTCTCAATCTCCAACGGCTGATATACGATAGCAGATCAAATGATCGAACGTTGTAAATCACGGGAAAAGAAAAAAACTCTCATTTATCTCAACCACGTCTTATCTCCATTTCTTGTTTTGTCACTTCCACTTTTTTCTTGTTAAAGGTGACAAGCTAATAATATATATAAAAGTGAACATTGAAGTCAACACTCAGAGGCGACAGGCTGTTTTATGCTAGACGCAATCGTCAGGCGGCCTGACGATTGCGTCCAGCATAAAACAGTCTGGTGTCTCTAACTCGGGAGAGATATCTGCGAAGTGTCGTCAAGCTTTTCAAGGTTGTCCTGATGTTTTACGGACCGCAGATCCTTTGTATTTTCTCTGATAACCCCTTCACATAAGGCAGGCAGTCTGTTTTCTGGGTGTTGTTGTCCTCCTCCTCCTGTACCCCCTCCCCCATAGAGGAGAACATGACCAAAGATTGCATGTAAGCTATCCCGTGCAGCTACGGAAAGAAATATAAAGGGGAGACAGGCCGCCTCCTTAAGGTAAGGCTTCAAGAACACCAGAAAGCTGTAACACGAGGGGAAGTGGAAAAATCAGGCATGGCTGACCACATATGTGGAGAGAAGGGAGATCACCACCCTCTGTGGGATCAGGTTGAGATCATAGACAAAGAACACCATTGGAAAATTCGTAAACTTAAGGAATCAGCTACAAAAATCTCCTGAGCCGACCAAGCATAGAAATAAATACAATATGGGAACCAGTAATTAGGAGTGCCAGAGAAAAGCGATAATAGCAACAAAAATTGCAATATGAGATCTGGTAAAAAGATGCAATGATAACAGCAAAAATTGCAATATGTGCACTGTTAAAAAATGATTGCTGAAGACATTAGGTTTATAATACCCAGAAATTCATATACATTGCACAGTGGATAAAGGCGTTGGTTAGATCCAGTGACAGGACCCAAAGAGTGTGAGTTCAATTCAGTGGACAACTTTCAGAGCGAAAATTAACAGGAGATAACTGATAACTAACATCCATTAAACATGGCACGTGAGCGAAATAAAGGGTTCAGTTTGACATTCCAACCACCTGAAGGAGGCCGAAGCTTACAACGGCCGAAACGTTGGAATAAATATTGCGACAAAGATGAGTAAATAATAAATAATGTAAATAATGTACATAATACCACGTCTCAGAAATATAGACATTCTTCATATATATATATATATATATATATATATATATATATATATATATATATATGACACACACACACACACATATATATAATATATATATATGTGTGTGTGTGTGTGTGTGTGTGTGTGTGTGTGTGTGTCCATGCGTGTAATGGATGGCCAAGTTCGGATTCCAGTCGGGTTCGGATTCCAGTCGGGTTTACATTCCCTTACGTGAAATACTCTCAGAAAAATTACGACTCAATCTCTAGTAGGGCAGACTAGCCTCTGTAGCCTTGGTTGGCAACCAGTCAAGGACAACTCTGAATTTAAAACCTGAAGAGAGTCGTATGGAATATAGATTTTTGCATTTGGTTCTTCCAAAGAGTGTTGATTTTCCAAAAGTCTCCACCACTATAATCGAATCAAATATGTGTGTAGTGCTTGGGATATATTTATCCTAATACGTCGAAAATGAAGGGAGAATCCATTATATATTTAATTATAATATACTTTTTTATATACCAGTAGAGTACAAATGAAAAATATCGATTACATCCAGCAAAATGATTAAATAATGACCAATTAGGAAAACTTTTCTATCAATATTTTCATGCTAATTGTTCTAATGAGCTCTTCTCTTTGCTACCTCGCCTTTACAAACTTAAGCGCAATGTGTGCGCGTGTGTGTGTACGTGTGTGTGCGTGCGCGCGTGTGTGTGTGTGTGTGTGTGTGTGTGTATCTAAAATTTGCTTTATGTGAGAAGAGTACTCAATATCGGAAATAATGTCTGTGGATAAAGACGGTGAGCCGACAGAAATCAATACCGAATATTGATTGAAGATCGTTTAGGGCGGGAAAATAACAGCTCCACACTGTCCACTTACATACACACACAAATACCCCCCACACACAAACACACACACAAACACACACACACACATATAGTATGAAACAGCCTGTCGCCTCTGAGTGTTGACTTCAATGTTCACTTTTAAATTACATACGCTCTATATCTGATATATACATATATATATATGTGTGTGTGTGTGTGTCTGTGTGTCTGTGTAAATATATAGAAATCTTCAGGTGCTGACTAGAGACTGACCATTGCATAATTTAAATTTTAATAAAATTATCTGGTTCATATGTTATACGGGGATTACGGGTTTTATGTAATATATAAATGGACATATTGAGAAGACAACAAGCCCTGAAGAGTGAACATGTTATCTTGACATGCTCATGAAACTACATAGTAGGCATGACTGAACCAACACCACTCAGCTAAGTGATAAACTTCTCCAAATAATTCTATTCACGCTCTATCTTAACTTTTGATATCGAGCACTTTATAACAAAAACCTAATATGCCCAAAAGGCTTTTCCACTCGGAAAAAGAACTAGAAATTCTGTTACTTAATACTATATATATATATATATATATATATATATATATATATTAAGTAACAGAATATATATATATATATATATATATATATATATATTATAAATAGATTTATTTAAAATATGTTTTTTTTAGCTACACAGTTCTAACCATGTATCAAAAATGGAAGCTAAAAGCTTTTAGCTTCCATTTTTGAAACATGGTTAGAACTGTGTAGCGAAAAAACATATTTTAAATAAATCTATTTATAATATTAATGCTCTGTAAATTTACATTGAGCACTATTTTGTAAAAATAAATATATCTATAAGAACACAGGATTATATATCTTACTGTTCTTTCTTTATATATATATATATATATATATATATATATATATATATATATATATATATATATGTTGTATTGAAAATAGCGGTATTTATATTTTATATCTAAAATAAACCATGATTGATTGCATCTAATATATATATATATATATATATAAGACTTTTTTAAGAAACAGCAGATATTTTTATATATAGTGCTCAATATTAACAGTATTAAAATAAAAAAATAAAGCGTTAATAATATTATATGAAAAGATTACTTAACTTTTAGAAATCAATTTTATCCGACTGAAGACTGGAAATTTTACCAAGAAACTTCGATATCGAGATAATATATATTTATGCGTGGACCTAAAACTATAAAAAAACAATTTTTATTTAAAATAGACGGGATTTATATTTTATATTAAACATAAACGTGATTACTGTTTTCTTTTTAATTTGCATAAAAATAAAAAGTTCTAAAACCGTAAGAAATTATTTTATATTTCCAAATCTATTTGATACAATAAAATATTTTGTATTTAAGTAGGCCGACATTTATGTTTTACATTTTAAATAAACGGGAATTAAATGTTTTATTTCGTATTTAAAATAAACGAAGATTAATTGTAATTAATTTGTTTGTGTACCCATCCGTGTACTAATCCTATATCTAAACACTTACAAACAACCTGGTGTACTAATGACCATTTACTTATACTTCATAGTTTTATAATATCCTAAAAGTTTAAATACAACTACCTTAAAAGGATTTTTATTTGAAAAGTTGCATGTAATCGTAAATTGTGTTATTTAATATGTGTTATTACCAAAATGATAATGAATTTTTAATGAGAAATGAATATTATGTTTCCTTAAATGTTATTATTGCCGTAATTCACATTACCATGATGATTGCTGAAACTTTAGCAAAAGATAAATGTTGCTGTGAACGCAATCATAACTCAATGTTTACATTTTCACAGCTGAGCTTACATGGATACAAGTTGATTTCCTTGATATGGAATTATTCTTCGAATAGGCAATTTATTATGAAGTTATGCCAGTAATATATTAGGTAGAAATGGTTTTATTACTTTTATTATCAGTTTATTTGATAATGTGACTCTTTTCATGTACGTTATTGGTTATTGCAACGAGGCCAACGTCAGCCTACTGACAAACATCACTCAGAATTTAAGGTTTCTTTTTTAGAATTGTAGTATAACACGACCCCAGTTTTTAGGGTGGTTTTTCGTATTTAAAGTTCGTTTTATACGCGTATATATATATATATATATATATATATATATATATATATATATATATATATATATATATAAAGTGTGTGTTTGATAGAATAACGAACAAGTAGGAAACAGATCTTAATCTAACATGTTTCACTTTATTAAAGCTTCGTCAGAGATTAAGATAGAAATAACAAAATGCTAAAACAAAGAGACGCAGATTATTGCTATGCTGTGTTTGGCTATTTCTTATTGGTTAGATACGTGTCACGTGTTATGAAATAACAGATAAAATTCAAATATGTGTGGCAAACATTCTCGACGCTAAAGTGTGTAAAAGTTAGTAAGACACAGTAGGATGTTTTGATTGGATATGTCTCACATGTAAGGAAGTAACAGATAATATTTAAATAAGTGTAAGAAAACATTCTGGATGATAAAGTGTCTTTTCTTACACTGACTCAAATATTATCTGTTACTTCACTACGCATGATACGCATCCAGTCAAAACATCCTACTGCATCTTACTAACTTTTTACAGCATCGAGAATATTTGCCACACATATTTGAATATTAGTTGCAGGTGAATTCACAGAATCATCACATTCGATTCATTTAACTCATGATAACTGATATTTATTGATTTGAATCAAAGTATCAATCAATCATTTCTTTTTACTTAAGTCTTTTTCGATGAACCATTGCTCGATTCTATGAAAAATTTCAATTAATCTCTTTGTTTTCTTTCAGCAGATAAGCTCGGTTCACTATGTCATGCTAGATAATTTTTCTCTCTTGAATTTATCTTGCATATCTATAAGTCTACAATTCGTCCATGCTTGGAATATTGCTGCCACATATAGTCTAGTGCCCCTACTGTTTACTTTGGGCTCCTTGATAAGATCCAAATAAGAATCAGCAATATTATTGATCCTGATTTGGCGGCTTGGCTAGATACACTTTCCCACGGCTGTAAGGTTGCCTCTCTGTGTCTTTTCTAGAAATACTTTCATGGTAATTGTTCGGATGAGCTCTTCACAATGATTAGCTAAATTTTTTTTTAAATTTAAACGCAGTATTAGACTGGCATCGATATTTCATTAATTTACAGTTGAGTTGGCTAGATGTAACTGTAAATTCTATATCAACAGTTTCTTTTCTGGATTGTAGAACTCCCTTCCGGTTCAATGTTTTCCAGCAAAAATTTAAATGCCTTGTCAATCGCTATCTACTGTCCTCCTGATTACTCTTTCCTCTCCCTTCTCATTATTAATGTTTCTGTTCCTAATTCTTCCACACCAAGTAACCCCTTGTGTCTTAGTGGCTTTACTGCCTTGCTCAGGGTGATAGCGATTTTTAAAAAATAGGTACTGTTTCCGGCCTTCTGAATATTGACTGAAATTGTCATTCTTCCATAAATTAATCAGACGATCATCCTTATCTTTGTTATTTTGACCACTGCTTTTTTATCTGATATGCACTCTCCTTTACAGAAAAAATTTCTAAATAGAATATTTTTGATTGCTTGATTATTTTTACGGCTTAACACTTTACAGGTCATTTAAAACTAGAAAATATTTTTACATTGTAAGAATATTTTTGAGATAATAATGGGTTACTAAGTCTTACTAATTAACCCATAGCTGGCGGAGAAGAGGTGGTTTCATACCTTTTCCAGGGATATTTGCGCGTAAGTGATTATAACGAACTGAACTGAAATTGAAACTCGGCTCTCTGATTAACAATTCCGAGCCATTGTCCATTACACCACCCGAATATTCCAAGCGGTTACTCATCTAGGTACTAACCAGGCTCGATGTTGCTTAACTTCGGTGTTTGTACGGGAACTGGTGTCTCTACGCGATATGGTCGGAAGCCCTAGAATATTTTAATAGCGATATAAATAATAGTTCTTAAAAAACATGTTTGTACGTATTTCTGTGTTCTATTTTCTGATTGTATGTTTTCTTGGTGTTAATTCCCCTGAAAATGTCCCTACAATTTTTGTTTTAACTTGTAATGAACGTGATCGCATCTGTCTAAAGAGTTTCGGCCTCAAAGATCAGCAAAGACGCAACTCACAGAGAAAAGTCGTTCTTTATAAGTTTTATGCGGCATTTATACAACACCTACTGCAAAAGACGCCCAACGTTGCCACATCAGAGTAAGACAATAAAAGACCCTAGCAACACTATCCGTACTGCCTATATTTGAGGATGGATCAAATGACGTCTGTTCATATCTATCTATCTATCTATCTATCTATCTATCTATCTATTCGGCATGTAGTGTCAGAAGAGGGAGAGATGAGTCGTTGGTGGTCTCTTCCCGTCCCGGGAGCTAAAAGAGACCAAGAGTTTCATATCTCCCGCTGAGGTAGCAGGAAGAATGGTCGCAGTTGGACGGTTTTCTGACCAATCTGGAACTCCCATACATGTAGGGTTCAGCAGAGCCTTTAAACCTACTACTGCTATTTGTGTGTGTGTGCTGGCCGGTGTGTGAATGTGCGCTTACTCTCTACGCAGCAAACAATCTACAAATACTAATATAAAAAGTTTAATAACACGGCATGTCTTGGCAAGGACTAGAGTAAAGCTGTCGGGTGAAGTGAATTTTATTCATTTTGCATGGAGAGTTCCCGATGCGAAATACTTTTCCAAAGTGAGGCTAGATGTGATTATCAGAAAATTGACGGATGAATAGCATTGACTTTGGCTTTTTTTTTTTTTCATAACATCGATCTGTTTCTACGCCCACCCGGATCATTGAAATTAGAGGTCACTAATCCGTTAATCCATAGGATCAGCTTTGCCAGCAGCACTGAATTAAGTGTGGTATTATTTTCACCTCAACATTTTCCAACGTTATCTATCTATCTATCTATCTATCTATCTATCTATCTGTTATGTTTTCATGCCATTGAATAAAGATTGCACAATCATGAAGTGAGCCTATAATGGATAGCGACTTGGATTGAGGAATCGGAGAGTCGAGTTCCAATTCCAGTTGAATCCATTATATTCACTTACCTGATAGAAATGTATGTATCCATTTCTTCTCCCCCCAGCTATGGGTAAAGAGCAGAACAGACCGGGTTCTATATCCTTGGGTGGCTACTGGTCTACTGCAGGAAGAAATGGCAACCTACTGCGGGAAAAAAACTGCTTCGTATCGAAAGATACATGATCGCCTAAACGTGTATCACACTTCCTCCCCCAGAGAGCGCAAACGAAATTAATTTCTCAGGAGCCTTTATATTGTCATCCACAGAGAGACTTTCGCTGTATCACAGCTCTTCAGTGTGGCTAGACGTCCGGTATTGTTGAAAACTAGGGAAGGTTACTGAATAGAATAATCAAAAGAAGGTTGGTAATGAACGTTAATATTTAGGACACAAACAACACATATAAGATTTGCCAGCGGCGCCGAGATGTAGTAGTCATCTGTTAGAAGTGAATTAAGTGAATTCCACAATGAACCGCCAACTACCAAAAATTCCCCATAGACCCGTATAAAACAGGGTCAGGTAGCTGTTTTTCGAGACGAGACTCTGCACTTCGACATAGCCTCGTCTGGGGATCCTCTCAGCCATGAGACAGAGTGTTTGACCAGTTCATATCTATCTATCTATCTATCTATCTATCTATCTATCTATCTATCTATCTATCTATCTATCTATCCCTGTATATGTTTCTTTTCTGTGCATTATTCTTAATCTCGTGATTACCTATTTTCATTGACTTGACTATTAAACTTTAAATTTAAAACCAATTGTTTATTTTTAAATATTTTAAAAGTGACTTACACTATAGAATTATCTCCCGACCAAGCACAAAGTGGCTATAAGACAGTGTTAATAATAATAATAATAATAATAATAATAATTATAATAATAATAATCATATAACAATATGATAATAATAATAATTATAATAATAATAATCATATAACAATATGATAATAATAATAATAATAATAATTATAATAATAATAATCATATAACAATATGATAATAATAATAATTATAATAATAATAATCATATAACAATATGATAATAATAATAATAATAATTATAATAATAATAATCATATAACAATATGATAATAATAATAATTATAATAATAATAATCATATAACAATATGATAATAATCATAATCATAATAATATATTAATAATCATAATAATAATAATAATCTATGTAATTATTTTATTTTATTTTTTTTTTTTGTCAGTGAAAAGTGTCATGATGCCATTTCTAACCGTAGGTCCCTGGGTGGGACCCGGAAAGAAATGTGTAAACGCCAGAAAGCAAAGAAAATAAAAATGATAATAATAATAATAATAATAATAATAATAATATAAAGTTCTTAATAATGACCGAGACAGTCGAAATTGCTTTGAACAATCGACAATACGGATAACTTTTGCTCGCTCTTACTTTCACCAAACGGGAAAAATGTAAGAATGCTGGAAAAAGCTAAATAAAAAATTAATTAAATACATATTCCAATATCTGAATATACTCCGCACAAGAAGATTTTATATATATATATATATATATATATATATATATATATATATATATATATATATATATATATATATATATATATATATATATGTGTGTGTGTGTGTGTGTTTGAAAATCAGGAGGTCAATCAAAATACTCAACCACGGTTTCGACCTGGCGGTCTCATCGGGCTATACTTTTAACATGACCAATATCTATCATTGGTCATTTTAACTTAAAACCTCTACATGTTATTTTTATTTTTACTTATTTTTTTTTCTCACGTGTATTGAGCACTTTTTAATTCTACTCTTTCCTGGTCTGATTCAACTCTGACCATTAACCGTTATATATATATATATATATATATATATATATATATATATATATATATATATATATAGTAATGTATATTTGGGCAGCAAAATTTCTTTTATAAATTGCTTTCGGATATGGTGTATATACGAAAACTATGTGGTTTTCGTTTCGTTTGTCCCGCTTGACAGTAACGAATGAGCACGGTGCGATGGGAAATTTATCACCATTTTATAGTTTTAATTTCGCGTATGCCAGCTGATTGTTTTTGATTTTGTCGACTGCACAGTAAGGTGGCCATCCGTCTGTGAGAAAAAGAGCACCCTAATGCAATTCACTTCGACAGAAATTTGCAAACTGTATGTTGTACTGCATGGTATTCGCGCCTGAAGCTCTAATACAGATATTTCAGTGTATATGGGTGTCAGCCTGAGGATAGTGCAGAGGATTCGAAAAGATTTTGATGATATATCCAGTCAACATCATGGTGTTTGGAATGATCGCTAGTTGTGGCGACGTTATGCCTCCATTCATCTTCCTACAGGCTCTCATAGACGCCTACATCAAGTGCCCCGAGGAAGTAGTGCTATCCTGGGTCAAGAGGGTGGCTACTGGAAGACCTTATGTCTGGCAACAAGATTCTGCATCATGCCACACAGTCAGGAGAACCCAGTCATGGTTGTCAAACACTTTCAGCAACAACATCACCCCTTACATCTGGCCACCTAACTCTCCAGACTGCAACCTCCTTGATTATAGTGTGGGGCGCAGTTCAGCGAGAGACCAACAAAACTTCTTGAAACACCAAAAATGAACTGAAGGCAAAGATTATGGCGGCATTCACCGACTTAAACCAAGAGAACGTCCAGAAGTGATGCAGGAGATTCTGAAGTCTTCTGGAGGTTGTGGTTGAAACCAATGGCGATTTTATTGAATAAATTTACTCTTTAGTAAGATCTTTGTCTAATTTTGTTATATATATCTGTTAAAATGAGATGTCAGTGTTATTTTCATTTATTCATCATTTAGACGACAATTTATTCATCGCACACTGTCTGTAAATAGAATCTCTCGTCATATTCGACGTATTAGTCTCCAGCTGCACAGATTCTTAGAAGCGAAAAGCCAAACGACCGGCGGATCTCGTTACAGTAGCAAAGACTTCTGTAGAACGAATCACACATTTTGAAACGACCGAATACAGAGAACCCGTGCGCCACCCATATATATATATATATATATATATATATATATATATATATATATATATATATATATAAGTCAACTCTTAGAGGTGACATGTTTCAGGTGGCCTGACGATTGCGTGTTCACATAATATTCGTCCTCCGACAGGATTCGAATCCTGTTGGAGGACGAATATTTTCTGTGAAAATTTCTCGGACATTCAGGCCGGTAAATGTTGTTTAATACTGTTTATTATAAACAGAGTATTTACATAAATATTTGTATCTATAAAAAGAATGTATAAACATAAAAATGTCTTTATATATATATATATATATATATATATATATATATATATATATATATATATATATATATATATATATATATTTACATTTGGCAGAACTTTAGCTTATTTAATTGAATCATATAAGATTTATTTATTTTATTTCCTTATTTCCCCCTGACTTGCTATATTATTTTATATTTTCATTGGAAAAACAATAATTTTAGATTTTGAACAATGCCTGAACAGGGACTAGCTAGTTATCCTAGTAAAATGCAAACGCTTCTGAGACTGACGAATGTTTACAATTGTTACTAGGAAAAACCCAAATAAATCCACTGATAGTATCTAAAATAAATCAAATTTGAAAACACTTTCAGAGTCTCTACTTCCAGCCAAAATGTCCAACATGGCGGAACAACATTTCTTGTTCTGTAAATGGTATGTAAATGTATGCAAATTGTATTAATCTTTACGAATTTTTGTAATGTCAACGAACACTTGTTGCCACTTTAGTAATGTCAATGAATACTCATTGTCACTTTCGTAATGCTCGTTGTAGTAGAGACTTTGTAATCGCAGATACAACTATAGTAACGCCGTTGAACAATACTGGTGTCAGACACATTCGCATAGCACTCGAACTAATAATACTTGCACGATAATACTTGCTCGGAAAGTAACCACCGAATAGTAATCCGTATAGTGATCAGTATAAGCAAATAGCACAGAGAAGAGAATAGAGTATAGTATTGAAATAGTGATCGTTTAGGCGTCCATGCTAATTCCCATATATACATTTCTTTTGCCATCACGTGAACTGCTTATTTCAAATGGGATCGCCTGTGTTTGCTCTGTGTTCAAACTCCAGTGTCGGCTGCGACACTTTATTCCCATATAAAATACATCAAATTTTATGTCTAGTTTGTGATGACAATGTTCTTTCTGTCTGACTTTATCCATATAAAGATGTTTGCAAGGCAAAATATTTAATCGACTAGACACACCTTCGAACACGTGTATGAAACAATCAGTTGACACTATTTGAAAAGCAGACTGCAATATAGACAATGATATTCAATAAATACCCGCACACACACACACACATACACACACAAAAACGTGCACACACACACACCGTTAACCAGTATATAAAGACACACTAAATATTGTTCGTTGAAATAAATATGATATCCCGTCACTCGGCCGTGTGTCTACATCTACACATAAATATCTCAGAATATGGTTCGCTTGTCTGGACAACTGCTATTTCCAGGAATGATCAGTGGCGGACATGGCTACCCGTTAAAAAAGCAGGGCGAAAACTGAATTGTATGTAACGAGGAGGGTGTTACCAATCATAACGGACATAGATTGAAAACTTTCAAAATAAATGAATTCAACGGAGGCGTGGATTATATATATATATATATATATATATATATATATTTCAGAAAATAAGAGAAATATATACTTACGTGATTATCTGTGGAGTGTGTTTGAGAGAGAGAGAGAGAGAGAGAAAAAGAGAGGGAGTAATGCACCACGTGGTTTGGTGGAAATTAAGAAGTTGGTTCGCCCGAAAAGTGTCTCCCCGAAAGGGATGTGTCCCCTCTTGTCACTACTATATCCTGTGGATGAGAGAGCAAGAAAGTGATACACGGAGTATTTTTTGTCATTTCCTTATATACACCTTTATACAACGCTACTTAGTGGGCGTTAAAAGAAGTGCCCTGGCAGACAGAGTCGTGTAACCCCATAGGTATATTACATATAACAACTACCTAAAAATAAACGGGTGCCGACAGCCCTTTATGTTAAAAAGAAGAGAATTAGTCAGTGTCGAGAAGTGAGTTGATTTTCCATTCAAGAAGCACTCGAAGAATAAACACAGAGTAAAACTGCAATGAAATCATAGAAAACCAGGAAGAGTAAGATTAATAATATTGGAAAAAAAAAAACAATTTTATAAACACTTCAGAAGACAAATTTAAAGATTGGCAGACATATTGACGATGGGAAACGTAAAGAAAGAAAATCAGTCTCTCTAAATAATGACATAAAACAACGCCATAAAAATCAAACTCGATAAAACGCAAGAAAAAAGAAGATATAGATTGTGTTGATAAATAATCTATATATAAACAGGGAAATAGTAAATTGACAAAGAAGGAATACAAGGATAGATATGACTGGGTGGGAAAAAGGATCCTCTGGAAACTGTGCAATCATATTCATTTCAACTACACAGACCAATTATATGCGTAAATATCAGAATTTGTCTTAGCGAATGAAACGCATAAAATCCTCTGGACTTTGATATTCAAAAGGATTGCTAGGTCAGAAGACCAGATTAGTAATCGTAGAAAACAACAAGAATAAACCGTTTTATTTGACGGTTGCCTTTTCTTGAAGTGTGGAAAGAGAAATTTATATATATATATATATATATATATATATATAATATATATATATATGTGTGTGTATCCTTGTGCAGGTATGCAGAAAATAGAAAAGAACACGTTGGGTGCATAATCCGGGGTTCCTTAGTATATTATTATAATATATATATATATATATATATATATATATATATATAGAGAGAGAGAGAGAGAGAGAGATAAGGATTTTAAAGGAAAGCGCAAATACATTATTTTAATTTAAATTGTTTTTATTTTTGTCTATATATTTTATTTTTATTTTATTTTTATCAGGACACACTACAATATAATTCAGCCTCTTATTGTCAGTTAATGCGCGTTAAGCTTCGAAAGTTAATTAAGCAAATTCATCTGCATTACCAAAATAGTGCCATTGATTTAAAGAAACGAAATTAATTTCCCTTTTTTTTAATCAACTCATTTCATGTTGTTGATTTACCAAGGAAATAAGTGATAATACCCGCTGAATTTTCAAAATCCGTTTCTCATTCGATCAAATGACTTTTAGACTCACTTCCAATCTATTCTCATTAATCAATTATTAATCATATCCTAATTAATATCTTTTCCTTTCTATTGTACAATTTTCTTTTATTATTACTATCATTATTATTATTATTAGTAGTAGTAGTATTGTTATTATTATTATTATTATCGTTTGTATTCACTGAGTTTTTCAATCAAGCTTCTACAGCAGATCAAGTGACAACAAATCGCTTCTATTCTCCATCATTCACCTCAATATTCTAGTTGATTTTCTATATGTTGTTTGAATTCAGTTTTTTTAATCATTTCATCACAAGTAAGACAATAAAGCCACTAAGACACTAGATTTTATTGGGTGTGGAAGAGTATGCGAAAATATTATTAAGGAGAGAGAACAATAAAAGAACAGAAATTAAGAAGACAGAAAATAACGATTTGAAGATCAAATTTGACTGGAAAGCAAGAAACCGGAAGAGAGTTTCACAAGTGAGTAGTGCGAGAAAAGGAACTTTTAGCGTAGAACTTACCGTTACATCTCGCCATTTCAACTGTAAAATGATGAGACCTATTCGCCAATCTAGTATTACGCTTAAATTCGTGAAGCCTAGGTACCATAGAGGACATTTCGTAAGAACAGTTATATGAAAGTAGTTATACAAAAGGCAGAGGAAAGCTAACTTACGGCGGTGGGAACGTGACTGAAGCTGAGATGTCAGGTCAGGGTCAACAAGATTGCAGATTCTTTTTGGGATTTTATCATGAATTTCTAAATAGCAGGAACACCAGACCAGATTTGGCAGCCATATTCAATGAATGATTGAATGCTTTCAATTCTTTGCCGGATTTCTAACTCTTTTAATTTCTTTGCAATGTCTGCCAGTAATGATGGGTAAAAATGACCTCTTCATGTTCGATAATTCTTTTAATTCTCTGACAAAGATTGTTGTTGTTTTTTCTATCTTTTCATTTGCTTTAAGTTTTAAACGTTCTGCAGGAAAAGAGAGAATTTCCAATACCAAAATTTCGTCTTGTAGATGCAACGATTCGTTTGAATCTCAAAGTCACAGAGAACATTTTGTTTTGATTTTGAAACTTTCTTCTTTGGGCGTCTATTCTCATTATTTTCTTATTTTGATTTACTGCTTGAATAGAATCAATTTACCAAATCTTTTATCCGATGTGGAAGGTAAATGAAAGGTTTTTCCTTGCGAAATTATTTGGCATAGGGGAAAAAAAAGTTTTATCTAAATATGGGACCAATACGCATTAACATATTTAAACCGTCCTGGGATTTTTCTAATACATACATCAGTATTCTTCTTAATCCTTCAGAGTGCTCCTAAAACTACTGGAATAACTGTTTAAATATTCCTACAATTTCTATTTCCAGATCCTTATACTTGGAGAGATTTATCAGACGGCATGATCATGATGATAAGATCACACACACACACACACACACACACACACACACACACACACACACACACATATATATATATATATATAACACGTTTATCGTTGCTTGGGAATCTTCCATGAAAGCAAAAACAGACTGTCATTATTGTTTTGTTCGTGTATTGCTTAATATATTGAAATGTAATTGTCATCTTTGATAATGGCTTATGTAAGCCGAAAGCTTAGATCGGATTAAAAAAAAACA
Source organism: Acanthosepion lycidas (assembly GCA_963932145.1). Taxonomy (NCBI): domain Eukaryota; kingdom Metazoa; phylum Mollusca; class Cephalopoda; order Sepiida; family Sepiidae; genus Acanthosepion; species Acanthosepion lycidas. The sequence goes on along the minus strand of OZ010587.1, from coordinate 112,124,650 downwards.
TGTATCAATATGGCGTTTTTCTTTCATCTTTTAATGATAATGTTATTAAGTTTATCAGACGATATGAAAGGAATTTACATAAAATAAATAGATATAACTTGTCTATATTATTTAATGAAACGTGCATCAATGAAAAAATGCTGCCTAAATACACACACACACACAATATATATATATATATATATATATATATATATATATATATATGTATATACTGGAATAAACAAACAGTGAAATATTTGTTAAAATCGTACAAGTTAAAAAGTGCTCAATTTCAAGCTTGCAGAGCGATTTAATATCTTAAAAAGATAACGCTGACTGGAACACTACCGCGTTTTTGGCCGCCGAAGTCTCGTCACGTGGTTTGTTCAGCAAATCAATCAGAGGCAACGCAAGAACTTAAATCCCTTCATTTGACACCGGAAGTGGTGGAGGAGTTGTAAAAATGCATGAAAAAAATTATTCCAACTTTATCCGGGTTCGTATAACTCCAAAGTTAACTTTCTGACGTGTCTACATTTGGCCATAATCTCAGACCTCCCATTCAACAACTCAGTGCCAGCTTTGTAGGTTGCAATATCTTACCTGCTCCTCCTGACACAGCCTACAAGAGTTGCTATTCACTTTGTTGGCCTTAAAACGAACTTATTCGTCCCTTCTGAAAAGAAGCTTTTTGGTTGCTTTGCTAGTTTGGGCACCAAACACCAAACTTTACGATAACCCAAGTCACCATGCACTCTGGATTGTGCAGATCCATAACCAATGTCCACGATTGCCGCCACTTGTGCTAACGTGATATATATATATATATATATATATATATATATATATATATATATAGTTAAACTGATGTGAGTTTGTGACCCTAGGTTTCACGCTATTGGCGATCATCAGACAAACTGATTAATTTTTAAATTTTGGATTAACATATGGTTGCGTATATCGGTGTTTTTATGGTAGTGGAAGGAAAAATTGTCGTTGGAACGCCACTCATACGTACGCAAACATGCATACACACACGTTCACTCATTGACGTACGCAGACATACATACATGCACGATCTCTCATTGGGTCTCACAGAAACATAAACATATATGAACAGTGTGGGACAAGGCATATATACGCATCCATGTGTCGTTGCGTACAAACGTACGCAATTGGTCGCTGTATTTAATGTTGGATTGTGTAGCGAATATCTTTCGTCAGTTGCACTGTCAACGCGCAGACCGTTCGTCTGTTTTGTTCACTGAATAATGTTTTCTTGCACACACGTATATACGTATGATGGGGTCTGTTTAAGAATATGGTAGGTCAAAATTGTTATTATTTTAATTTTTTAATGCTGCTTTGTTCTTATTTTCTTGTTTTTGGCGATTGCGCATATGTAAATGGTAGAAATTCCAATTTGTAAAACTTATTAATATGTATGCAGTGGTATTAATTTTGCTGGGGAGGGAGGGAAAAGTAAGTATAATTTTGGACTGATACGGTAATGGTAATTGTGGTACAGTAGTAACTGTGGACTAATGTAGCAATGGTAATTGTGATGCGGTAGTAATGGTGGGGGGAGCGGGTGATGATGATAACAATTGTAGCAGCAAATAGTTATTGTAAAGTGGTAGAAGTGATTGTAGTAATGGTGGTAGAATGGTAATAACAATAATTATAATTATTATGATGGTAGTTTGAACAAGAAAATAATTGATGGTGTTATGGTGTTCTAGTCAGCTAATATATATATATATATATAAAAGTGAACATAGAAGTCAACACTTAGAGGCGACAGTCTGTTTCATGCTAGATGCAATCGTCAGGACTTCTATGTTCACTTTTATATTTACACACGATATTGAGCACTTTATCCCATGAATATAGCACATCTTAAGACTATATTTCTTCATATATATATATATATATATATATATATATATATATATATATATATATATATATATATATATATATATATGAAAGCTGGCTAGAACTACTGGTCTTTTTAAAAGCGTTAGAGTTTATTAGAAAAAAAAACGAATTGTCCTCGAGGTAACCAATATTTGTCATATGATTGCATTAATTTTTTTTGAGATGAAACAGCCGACTTGCCTTAAATATTAACATTTGAAATTTACCTTTACCCGCGCTTGAAACCTGGCCGCTTACTGAGGAGCAAGCTAAATAACATTAAGCAGTCAGACTACCTCGTTAACCGTTACGCCAAACTAATGTATCTTGTTTCTATTTAGTAGACTTTGTTTAGTTCTTAGACACTGGCCCAGTTAAGTTAATGATGGCCAAAATAATTGGCGGAAAATATATATTCAAATTGATTTGTCTTTGTTTTTCTTGATGAGGTTCAAATAAATGAATACTCTGCTTGTCTGCCAACATCATCATCATCATTATTATTATATTAAGTTTATAAAGTTCATGATGGTCAAAATAACATTTCGAATTACATTTTAACCACTATATTTTAAATTTAATATATTATTGTTATTTTATTTTCTTTGATTTCTGGTGGGTACACATTTCCTTCCGGGTCCCACCCAGAGACCTTAGGTTAGAAATGGCATCATGACATTTTCCACTAACAAGAAAAAAAAAATGACATAAATAAAGCCTTTCGTAAGATGTGGGCTGTACTCATGAGAACAGTTTTTTTTATATTTCTTTAAGGCATGGGCTTTCAGGAATCCCTTCAATTAGTCTACAGGAATCTTTTCTACCAATCCAGGGATGTTGATGTTCCCATGTGCCACTTTTTTGAGATTTCGATTTCAAGGTCCTTGTATTTTGATAGCTTTTTTTCTAAGATCTTCTTCTTCTTCTTCTTCTTCTTCTTCTTCTTATTATTATTATTATTATTATTATTATTATTTCCTTTGATTTCTCTTGTCTACTCATATTTCCTTCCGGGTCCCAACAAGAGAAATTATGCCAAATGATTGCATTTATGTTTTTGAGAAGGAAGAACTGACTTGCTTTAAATATCAACATTTGAAGTTTTACTTTACTTTTACCTGGGCTTGAAACCTGACCACTTACTGAGGATCAAGCTAAATAACAATAGGCAGCCGGACTATCTCGTTAACCATTACACTTCTCACTAACGAGTCTTGCTTTTATTTAGTAGACTTACTTTAGTTAGACGCGGGCCCAATTAAAGTTTATGAAATTAAAGTTTACTCTTTTTGAATTAAATTTTTAATCACCATATTTGAAATCCAAAGAATAAGTCTTCTTTTTTTTTCAGATAAACTGCTGAGTCGTGGATTAAATAGGAATGATTCCTTCTGATAAGAAGGCGCTCCAGCAAAGATCTCCTACAAAAACAGACCGAGTGTGTCGAAAATTATTGAGGCTGGGATTAATTCAGACATTCCTCGGTTTCAGCTGTACGGTGTTGGCGTGCGTCTGCCTCGACCATCTTAGGCATCATCATGTTCTTGCAGCTCTCTCTGGTGGTGCCCTCTTTTGTTCATTTTGCGTAAGTATTTTCAGCTTCTTTTGGGCGTCATCGGTGGTGGCAAATGGAATCTCGCCACCCAGTCCCGCTTAGCCAACAACAGCGCACCTGAAATAAGCACTAATGTCATTCCTTATATGTCTCTTACTAACATTTATTTCACGATGTTTCAGCTGCATATATGGCAATCTTCAGGTGAAATAGGTTTGACTCGTCCCAGTCTGTTGTCACTGTTCCGTTGTCATGGAAATGGTTATGATTTCATCTGTTTCATTCGATGTTATTTTGTAGAAACAGCACTCATTTTTCTTTATTTTTTGGCTTTTCTCGTTGGACTCAGTCCAGAGTGGGTGACGTTTTTAAAGCACTCATCTCCACCTCCCAATGACAAAAATAGCAATTACAACCGACTTTATAATGTGGATAATTTTATTATTATTTTTTTAATCGAATTTACCCCAAGCAAAGCAGTAAAGCCGCTAAGAAACAAGGGATTAATGAGTTTGAAATAATTACAAAACGGAGAACATTATGAAGAAGCGAGAACAATAGAAGAGTAACCAAGTAGACAGGAAATAGCGATTGATATTGCATTTAAATTTTTGAATATCAAAGTTGACCAGAAAGCATCGATCCGAAAAAGAGTTGCACAAGCAAGAAGTGCGATAGAAGAAACTCTTAAGCATAAAACTTACGGTTACTTCTTCTATCCAATTCAACAGTAAATTGATGAAACTTTGTTGCCAATCTAGTATTGCGCTTACATTTCTAAAATCTTGGTAGCATAGCAAAGAGCTCATCCTCCGAACAATTACCATGGGAATATTTATAGAAAAGGCCCAGGGAAGCAACTTTATGGCGGTGGGAAAGTGACTGAAGCCAAGATGCCAGAACAGAGCCAGTGATATTGCTGATTCTCTTTTGAATTTTAGCAGATGCACCAGACCATCTGTAGTAGCAATATTCTAAGCATGGGCGAATGGTAGACTTATAGATATGCAAAATAGATTCTGTAAAGAAAAAAATTCCTAGCCCGACAGTGAACCAACATTCTTAGCAGCTGACCTAGCAATGGAGTCAATGTAGTCTTTCCACTTTGTTAGCCGAGAAGGCAGAACGCGTCACTCTCCCGGAGGTTAGCATCAGACATGCTGATGAAATGCAGAAAGAAGTCTCTCAGATGATTATCAGAGAGTAGATTAGTTTTAGAGGTGTTAAAATTAACAAGCCATTCTTTCTCGCAGTTAAAAACAGACTGGGTTGTTTTTGATACCAGACGCCGACTTAATCTTATCGAACTGATCAGACATAGTATCGAGACAGGAGCAAATGGTTGAGCTATCAATATAGATACTAATAACACAACTAATTGACAGCTGACGTCATCAGGAAGGTCGTTAATGAAAATTAAAAACAAAGTCGGGTCAAGGATAGGGATCTAAAAGACATTTGCATACAGAAAGATCTAGAAGATTGGCCGTTCAGGATGGTATTCATTTCACGGTTTAATAAGAAAGACTGAATCAGTTAAAAAATTTGCCCGGAGACAACATAACTTTTCAAATTGTGAATGAAAACCTGTATGCCAATTCCTGTCTAATGCTTTTGAGATGTACAAAGCAACAGACCAAGCTTCATCATTCTTATTTAAAGCGTGATAAACTCTTTCTGCAATAATCGTTAATGCATTAGCAGTTGCCATCGAGAAACGAAAGAAACATTGCTTTCCAGAATTATATAGAATTTCCCTTCTCCAACCCTAAAATAGCTGCTGTCATTTGATACCATCTACTTTGGGGTCGTGGAACTAAAATCCGTCATCGATTTATTAGAACGAGATAAAAGCAAATTCAAAATAGATAAACCTGGTAATATTCAAATGTTTAATGTGGTTAGGCCACCGTGGCAGCTTATTTGAAATAAGATAATGTCATTTATTGAAGAGGAATTCACTAGAAAAAATAAATTAGCACGGACGTAGTTGAGTGCAGATTGTATAAAATAAATTTTTACAGCCAATCAGTTGATTTGAAGTAAATAATTAACCATTTGAGCCCTGCGTTCTTGAACAATTTTAACCCTTCTGCCCGAGCACCTGAGTCAAAATTCACAAATAATTGGTATGTAATATTTCACGGTAGATATAAAATAGTTACACGTGTTTACCTACCGTTCAACCGGGGGCTGGGCATTAAGTCAATTTTCTCTACCACTTTTCAACCGGTGTCTGGGTATTATGTCATTTTCTCTACCACCGTTCAACCGGTGACTGGGCATTACGTCATTTTTCTCTACCATCGTTCAACCGGTGACTGAGCATTACGTCATTTTTCTCTACCACCGGTAAAGTGGTGGTCAGGGCTCAAAGGCTTAAGAAAAAACTTAATTTACGAGCTTACCGAAGTTGATTTTTCAATAGTCAACTCAGAAATGCCAGCTTAGATCTAGAGTAAAAGTCAATCGAAGCAATCAGGACACTTTAGCTTTACTTCACTTTTTTTGGTGGGGTGGGGAGTGGTAGTTATGTAATCGCCCCTTTTTCGTGGGTGTCATGATTACGTCACTTTTGGGGGTCATGATTACGTCCCTTTTTGGAATCATTATTACGTCCCTTTTACCCATGCCCCAAAACTGAAAACGGGGTTACTGGTTATTGAAGCATGCGTGTCTAGCAAAAGGTTTAAACGTATGCTACAAGTTTTATAATTTTATCCAAAAAGCTTTTACCTGAATTTCAACATGGTCGACTGGCCGGGGAAAGGATTCTTTATAATATTTGCTAGACGAGAAAATTCAGAAGCCGGCAACAAATCATCGTGGCCAAGAGTTTAAATATACTAAGTCATTTTGACAGTTTTATTGGTTCCTGGAAAGGGGATGTGTCTCTGTTAAGTGTGTGTGTTTGTGTTATTTGTTTATTAAAGAATCAGTAAGAATGATGTGTGTAAGCGTGTATATTACTATGGGTGTGTGTTATTATTTGGATCATTAGGGTATGTGAGTATGATGCGTGTAAGTGTGTATATTCGTGTGTGTGCGTGTGTGTGTATAATCTGAGGCCTCAACACCTCCGTAAGCATGTCTGTCTTGTGTGGGTGAGAAATATGGGTAGGTCCTGATTTGTGGGGTTATATATTAATACTATCTATATTGTTAAATTTGTGATTAAGCCCGACTGGATAGACCGTTTTTAAACGTTGTAACCACTTATTTTCATGGTACTCTAAAATCTTTCTCATGCTATCTGCTCTGAACTATTCTATTCTCTCAATTATAGTGAATTTGCATATATATATATATATATATATATATATATATATATATATATATATATATATATATATATGTGTGTGTATGTGACAGAGATAGTCTGGGAAACACATACACACATACGTATATTGTTTTTTAATTAAATTGGAATGGATTTGAACAGCGAAATTAGATCAGAGCATTTCTGTTTACTGATAGGGAAACCTGATCTAGGACAGGAGCTGTACCCATTGGAACTGGTTCATTAGCAGACAATGGAAATGCTCGAAATAGTTTTTATTGATTAAAACTTGGAATAGAGCTGAGTAAGCAAGGAGGACCTTTAGAATTCACATGATTTTGGTTGAAACAGCCAACACCCTGTGATAATCGCATGCGAAGTAGTAGGGCCAAGGTTCAGTTGTAACCAGCCGGATTTTTCTATATAAACGCGTAGTTATGCTGAAAAAGAGGCAGACGGAAGAGAGAGACGGAAGAGGCAAACGGAAGAAACAGAAGGGTGAGCGGGAAGACGGAAGAGACAGACGGAAGAGAGAGACAGAAGAGAATTAGCCTGGGCAAGAATTGGACTAGAGACAGTGGAGAGTCGAGTTGGAGACTCAAGAAGGAGAGAAAGTGACGTCAGAGATTAGAACGAAGCGTTCGCTAACATGTACTGTTGATATAAATACCGCTGCTTCTGCTACCACGAATATTACTACTACTGTTACTACTGCTAAGGAGAAGCGCCACCATAAACTAAGCTGCACACAGAAATCATATTCCCCCATTGCAAGAGTCATATATTGTTCTGAGATGATTTAACAACAAGTTAATCATAACACGCTCTCTCTCTGTCCATAATCCACTGTATGCGTTTTTACGTCAATTACTTTTCTTTTCTGTAACCCGTTTTTTTTTCTATACTATTCTTTTCTGCAATATAAAAGACATTAACAATTCAATCATTGAATAGTTGTTTGCCCGGCTTTCTGCAGATATTAATTTTTTTTTTTTTTGCATTGTAAATTTCTTAGCGCAGACTCTCTAGCCGTGTCTACATCTTCAGTCGACCGTGAATGGATGGACATCACTTCTGCTTTCTGGATCAAACCAAACACAACGTGGGCAGGAAGCAGGATTAAACCAGCGGACCGGTCGAATAATCTATGGATGCTCAGGGGACCTACGGCCACTCCCTTAAGTTCGGTTAGGACCGAGTAGACACCTCAACCCAGAGAGTAAGACATCGGAGGTTGAGGGGCTGGGGCGAAAGTGTTAGATATATATATATACGAAACAAAACTCTGATCACTTCATTCTGAAATGTTATCGTATGCGAAATATACCTACGGAATATCGGAGAGTAGACTGGCTTAATCGCCGTGAAAATAATAAGGATGAGGATACCAGTATGTAAACAACATTCAATAGAAACAAAATCTCGTTTCATAAAACCAGATAAAAGATCAGTCGCGTCGGAGTTAGCTCCTCCTTAATTCCCCAATTGTTCACTAGGGGTCGCTCTCCCTACACTATAAATACTGGGCGACTTCTTGCCTCGTTCTCTTTTTCATTTCTTCATTTCAGCGAACACATCTACAATGTAAGCTCTCGCAAATATAGCGTCTCCCCTCTTGTGGGAAGACGCTGTAAATATTACACACACACACACACACACACACACACACACACACACACACGTACGTACGAACATTCACCAAAATACAAACTCTTTACGTTCACACACAAACACAAAAATGTTAATGTCTTTGTCACTTGTAAATTTGTTGTTTAATACATATATTTTATGTGAAACAATGTCTTGTGGTTATTCTTTTTGCGTGTGTCCTGTTTTCTTGTCAAAGTTAAATTAATGTGGGGAAGTCGACCACAGCCTCATCCGGCGATTTCACAAACATATAGATTGTTGGGTTTATCAAACATATGAGGGCGGTTTTAGAAGTACCTCTACCCAAACATTAAAATATAGAACTAAAGACAGCTCGGGAGAAGTCAACAGAACGTAAATGAAAGTTTTATTAGAAATATAAATGAAGGTTTTCTGACGGGCTGCTGAAATATGTTAAATGCCTTTTCTCCGACCCTGAAAGGGAAAGCTAGTAGTTGTTACACAAGCATGTCTGAACTTACTAATTCAGCATCTCCTTTAAAAAGAGGTTGTGCCAAAAGTACATGTCCTCTTCACGACATCTTCTATATCCTGTACAGACTGGAAGCAACTGATTGCTTGTTGAGAACAGGGCTGCGGAGTTGGAACAAAACATCTCCTACCCCTACTCCTCTATTTTTTGTACCTCCGACTCCTTCTCTTTCTAATTAAGTAATTATGGCTTACATATCTCATAAAACCTATGCATGCACTCCTAACTTGAGTAACCTGTATTATTCTAACTGGTCCTTTGGTCCTTTCATGTGTTATTCTAGTTCAATCAGTGCTTGTTTTCCTACATCAGTTTGTTCACTGCTTAGTAGGATTCAGTTCATTGGATCAACATAAATACCAGCTTGCAAAAATTTATTGTCCATTAAGAGAGAATCTCTTCTTTTCATTAAAAGAACAACAATATCATCAGCAATTAATCCTTCTTTTTTCTTCAGAATAAATATCAACTTTTTCCACTTAAACAAGAATCCACCAGGAGTTAATTTCTCAGATTGCATTTTCTTAGTGACGACATAAGGCTGATAAAGCAGACCTTCTAGTTTTTGTACTTGTGCCCACTGGTTATCAGTTAGTGAAACATTCTGCTTATCTAGATCTTCCAGGAAAGCTTTTAGTTCAAGTAAGCGTTTCATCATCAAATAGGTGCTACCCCAGCATAGAAAGAAAAGTCCACATTAATGTGATAAATAGATTCCGTTAAATTCGGTAAATGTATAAAGTCCCTCTAATTTAACAATTAGAGGGACTTTATACATTTACCGAATCCGTCGGAGTTATAGTCGGTATAGTTTTTCCCGACTCCAGAGACACTTATTTGCTTCCAACTCCGACTCCAGGGACCCTTATTTGCTTCCGACTCTGACTCCGGCTCCAAGGATCCTAATTGGCTTCAGACTCTGACTACGGCTCCGGGGATCCTTATTTGCTTCCGACTCCGACTCTGACTCCAGGGACCCTTATTTGCTTCCAACTCTGGTTCCAGGGATCCTTATTTGCTTTCAACTCTGACTGACCTCAGGGACCCTTATTTTCTTCCGACTCCGGCTCCAGGGACCCTTATTTGCTTCCGACTCCGACTCCAGAGATCTTTATTTGCTTCCGACTCTGACTCCGGCTCCAAGGATCCTAATTGGCTTCCGACTCTGACTACGGCTCCAGGGATCCTTATTTGCTACGACTCCGACTCTGACTACGGCTCCAGTGATCCTTATGCGCTTCCGACTCCGGCTCCAGAGATCTTTATTTGCTTCCGACTCCAGGGATCATTATTTGCTTCCGACTCCGGCTGCAGGGATCCTTATCTGCTTCCGACTCCGGCTCCAGGGATACTTATTTGCTTCCGACTCTGACTCTGACTCCCACTCCAGAGACCCTTATTTGCTTCCGACTCCGACTCCAGAGATCTTTATTTGCTTCCGACTCCGGCTGCAGGGATCATTATTTGCTTCCGACTACGGCTGCAGGGATCCTTATTTGCTTCCGACTTCGACTTCAGGGATCATTATTTGCTTCGGACTCCCACTTCAGGGATCCTTATTTGCTTCCGACTCCGGCTCCAAAGATCCTTATTTGCTTCCGATCCGGCTGCAGGGATCCTTATTTGCTTCCGACTCCAACTCTGACTCTGATTCCAGGGATCATTATTTGCTTCCAACTCCGACTTCAGGGATCCTTATTTGCTTCCGACTCCGACTCTGAGTCCGACTCTGACTCCAGGGATCATTATTTGCTTACGACTCCGGCTCCAGGGATCCTTATTTGCTTACGACTCTGACTCTGACTCTGACTCCGACTCCAGGGATCCTTATTTGCTTCCGACTCCGACTTCAGGGATCCTTATTTACTTCCGACTCCGGCTCCAGGGATCCTTATTTGCATCCGACTCCAACTCTGACTCTGACTCCAGGGATCCTTATTTGCTTACGACTCCGGCTCCAGGAATCCTTATTTGCTTCCGACTCCGGCTCCAGGAATCCTTATTTGCTTCCGACTCTGACTTCAGGGATCCTTATTTGCTTCCGACTCCGGATCCAGAGATACTTATTTGCTTCCGACTCTGACTCCGGCTCCAGGGATCCTTATTTGCTTCTGATTCTGACTCCAGGGATCCTTATTTGCTTCCGACTCCGGCTCCAAAGATCCTTATTTGCTTCCGATCCGGCTGCAGGGATCCTTATTTGCTTCCGACTCCAACTCTGACTCTGATTCCAGGGATCATTATTTGCTTCCAACTCCGACTTCAGGGATCCTTATTTGCTTCCGACTCCGACTCTGAGTCCGACTCTGACTCCAGGGATCATTATTTGCTTACGACTCCGGCTCCAGGGATCCTTATTTGCTTACGACTCTGACTCTGACTCTGACTCTGACTCCGACTCCAGGGATCCTTATTTGCTTCCGACTCCGACTTCAGGGATCCTTATTTACTTCCGACTCCGGCTCCAGGGATCCTTATTTGCTTCCGACTCCAACTCTGACTCTGACTCCAGGGATCCTTATTTGCTTACGACTCCGGCTCCAGGAATCCTTATTTGCTTCCGACTCCGGCTCCAGGAATCCTTATTTGCTTCCGACTCTGACTTCAGGGATCCTTATTTGCTTCCGACTCCGGATCCAGAGATACTTATTTGCTTCCGACTCTGACTCCGGCTCCAGGGATCCTTATTTGCTTCTGATTCTGACTCCAGGGATCCTTATTTGCTTCCGACTCCGGCTCCAGGGATCCTTATTTGCTTCCGACTCCGGCTCCGGGGATCCTTATTTGTTTCCGACTCCGACTCCGACTACACAGCCATGGTTAAGAGTTACATTATTAGCCAAGCGTGGTGCATAATCCAATAAGATTATTTATTTATTTATGAATATGCACGGAAATTAGAACAGACGTTCGAGTTTCGCCTAAGGCTGTTTGCGTCGACTTCACAATAATATCTTTGGGAAAGGCATGAACCCACTTCTTCTTGCAATTTCTCTTAATAGCAAGTATTTTAATATAACATTTTACCACTGACACGCTACTAAGAGTGAAAAAAGGGGGCACTTGAGCTAATCACTTTCCCATGACTACCATATTTATGTTTAGGGCAACATCATTGTTTCTTATGAATAGTATTACTAAAACTTTCTTTTTTGTTTTTCCAGTTGACGGTGTCTGGAATAATGCAAACGGCTGGGGGAAGTCGATGGATGTTCAGCCAACCAAATATGGTGAGTGGAAGGACAAAAGTATGCAGGTTTAGGCTTTAAGAAAGCTTTATTCAACTGAGAATACAATGTTCGTTTAGTGTCCTTTTATAGTCCCAGTAAACAGAAATAGCTCTCTCAAAGAGGAGGGTAATAAAACAAGGGGAGATTACTCTTGATTATTCATAACAGTGAGTGAACATTAGAAAGCAGACAATTTCTTTTTGATATTAAATGTCAACTTCGTTCGTTCAAGTAAAAGCGTATGGCGTTACCTTCTAATCATGTTGTATCTCACGATATATAAAAGAAAGCCTTTTGTAAATATTGAAGGTAAATCGAAAAAGACAATGAATATGAGCAAAATAAACTTTTATATATTTTAATATATTTACAAAAGTGGGGAATGTATAAGTTGGGATTCACAAATGTTCAATGATGAAAGTCTTTCGGCATTGCAAAAAGAGTGATGGTGTGGAAAAATCTATATGTAATTGTGTTGTAGTCATTCATTGAAAACTGGTTGCACTTTTAACATCAACAGCAAAAAATTCATGATTCTACTCTCTGACAATCTAGATACAAGATTTGAAAATAAATTAATTATCCTTATACAAGGGTCTATTCCATCATGTCCAAGACAATCGGAGATAAAATTAGGAAGCAAAAATAGATCCAACCCCAATTCAGATGCCAGTATTTATCGAAGAATTTCTGACAATGTAAAAGTATTTATATTCTCACTGGGATCCCATACTTTCGCTTTAGTGACACATCTAAGCTCCGCTTAGTAAATCACTATTTATCTTTGTTCATTATCTATCTATCTATCTATCTATCTATCTATCTATCTATCTATCTGTCTGTCTGTCTATCTGTTTATCTAATTATCTATCTTTCTATTTGTCTATCTATTTAATTATCTATCTATCTATCTATCTATCTATCTATCTATCTATCTATCTGTAAAAAGTAATGCGTCTGATATTAGTTGGCAACTCCGCAGCTTACGATGCTAAATCTCTGAGGCATTGCCTTACCCTCTCATTGTCTTTAGTTTTCCAAATTATTTTTAATCAAAATAAAATTTAATTTTTTCTTTTAATTTTTTTTTAATGTTTTAAAATTAATTATCTTTCATATTTTAAGCGTTATTTAATGTTCTGCTTATTTTTTTAATTAATTAAACTTTTGTTTAACTTTCGATTTTAACATTCCTAAATCCTAATCTTTATCTGATTACCTTTTTGTTTTCCAATCAGAAATCGACGCTCCTCCTGGTTTGTCTTGTGGAATCCATTGTTTTTGTTCCGGGTGCCATTGGATTTTTTGGACGAATTTGTTTTCTGGTAAGTCGAATATTTGGACTTGTAAACGGATTCTATGTTGGATAGCGATTCACTTTTAAAAACATTTTGTCTTTCTAGTTTATTCTCTCAAAAGAATTTATTCGTCAATAAAAGTACATAAAAACAATGTTTCTCAATTTTCCTTTATGTTTAGTTAGACAATGTTCATTAAAATATTTGAAGTATCGTTCAAATGGAACAATTTTTATTGTGAAATTTGTAAAAAACTGATGTGTTAAATACCCACTATATATATATATATATATATATATATATATATATATATATATATTTGTGTGTGTGTCTGTGTGTGCGTGTGTGTTTATATGGAGAAAGAGAGCGTGAAATATTTTAAATAAATAAAACCTTGACCGACAACCACTGCCAGTTCTATACGCTTTCACGCAATAATCAGGTGGGCTGTAATTATATAGCAGACTATTTTAGGAGCTACTTATCTGATTCATATTCTTAGATAGAAACAAAATAGATAGATAGAAAGAAAGAAACAGAATAAATAGATAGATAGATAGATAGATAGAAAGAAACAGAATAAATAGATAGATAGATAGAAAGAAACAGAATAAATAGATAGATAGATAGAAACAGAATAAATAGATAGAAAGAAAGAAACAGAATAAATAGATAGAAAGAAAGAAAGAAGCAGAATAAATAGATAGATAGATAGAAAGATAGAAAGAAAGAAACAGAATAGATAGATAGATAGAAAGAAACAGAATAGATAGATAAATAGATAGAAAGAAACAGAATAGATAGATAGATAGATAGAAAGAAACAGAATAGATAGATAGATAGATAGAAAGAAACAGAATAGATAGATAAATAGATAGATAGATAGAAAGAAACAGAATAAATAGATAGATAGATAGAAAGAAACAGAATAGATAGATAAATAGATAGATAGATAGAAAGAAACAGAATAAATAGATAGATAGATAGAAAGAAACAGAATAGATAGATAGATAGAAAGAAACAGAATAAATAGATAGATAGAAAGAAAGAAAGAAACAGAATGAGATAGATAGATAGATGCACACACATATATATATCTATACCGCATGGTGACTATCAGTTTTCTCTTTATATGTAGAAAAGTGGAAATTGAAGTCAAAACCCAGCGGCGACAGTGTTTTTCATGCTTAAACGCAATATTGCGTTTCGCATCAAACAGACTGTTGCCGTCGTGTGTTGACTTCAGTGTCCACTTTTATATTTACATAAAACTTTTATCTACTATTTATTACTTTTTCTCCTCAATACCCGTCGATAGGATCGCCTAACTTATCGTCTTGTTTCGAACAGGGGAGAGTTTCAAATATCTGACGTCGCAGAATTTTGTCCATATTTCTCAGAGACCGAGATAGCGTTACTGAAAAGTATCTATGGATTGTGCAGAAAAAAATTGTAATAAAAAACACGAGTCGAGTAACTCAAATTAGCTTTTATTCAGTACAATAGAACAATTAGTACAAACAGAACTATTTTTAAACAGGCACAGTCTATTTTTAACGATAGACGGGTGCGGCGAGAGAAGGAATGTTCACCACACACTCCTCCCCAGTCCATAGGAGTAGAGGTTTATTCCTTGTTTCCTGTTTCTTAAAGACATTTCTTCTTTCATTTCCGGTGACCCCTTACATTTTGATGACATTATGCACTTGCTTGGGTTTGTGTCTCTGACTATGTAACCGTCTTTCTCGAGTGGCTGTTGGAAACTTGTACAGAGTGAACATATTTGTAAAAAGTATCAGCAATTAAATCTTGTAGGAGTTACCTCCTTAATTTCCAAATTCTTCACCAGGGGTCTCTCTCCCCATACTATAAATACTGGGAAACTTCTTGCCTCTTTCTCTTCTTTCCTTCAGGCCACGTGCCGCATCCCACCACGTGTGGTGGTGAGGTAAATCTCTCTTTCTTCTTCATTTCAGTGACAAGATGTTAGCTCTTAGAAGATCAGCGTTTCTCATTTCTGGGAAAACGCTATGAACATTACAAACATACACGTACGTACGAACATTCACCAAAATACGAACATTCACCAAAGAACAAAAAACACAATGTTCCCACACACCCAAATGTTATGTCTATGTGCCTTGTAATTTGTCTAATACATATATCTGTCTTGTTTGTCTTCTTTCATCTTCGGTTGGACAAATTAAGTCCACCAATTTTCTTGTAGTTGGACCTTTTTAATATTCTACCAGGAGTTACACACGTGTTTCTAATACAACAACATGTAAATACACACACGGTCCTCTACAATATTATCTTTAATCTTTTCTATGTGATTTTTTATAAAGAATCAAATATGAAATATTCATTCATATTTTTATATCATTTCTTCTCTCTTCTTTCAGATCAACACAATTCGCAGACACACTTCAGAAATTTCCCCAGACATCGACTTTGTAAGGAAAATTTAATACACTTATGTTTGGATAATTTTTTGCATGAAGTTCTCAGTACATTTACATTATTTCGGCTAGTATCTTCATCTTTATTGTTTTGTTGTTCCGCTTTGAATATATTGCACCTGATGCTTGCAGGATGATTCTTTGGAGCTTTGTTTTTATTTTTAATAATGACGCGACAGTTTAAATTCACAAATAAGGTCTTCTTACAAAGAGTGTGCAAAAGAAAAAAAAAAAAAAATAGTGAGCTTTTTCTAAAGAAGCCCGGTATTAACACACATTGATTGATTGTTTTTTTTTTACGACTTATCAACTCTTTGGCGGTTATTTAATTGCAATTTTTTTTTTTTTTTTGGTGAATGCATGTTGCATCAAAGAAATTTTTTTTGAGAATAACAATTATTTCCCTAGATACAAGTACTACTATTTAATCCATAACGAACATGATAGGAATTCGAACTCGCGAGGAAGCCCGAAGACACGCGAGGAATCCCGAACACACGCGAGGAAGCCCGAAGAATAAAATAGTAAAAATGTTGTGGTAAAATGTGTAGAATTAAGAAATGCACTAATTTTTAAATCAAACTTTGCTTTTTTTTAACGAATGATTGATTTTAATTTCATTTCAAAATTACAACTTTATATTTCTGTGTGTATTGTTGTGTGTGTAAATATACAATGGGTGCTGAAAAATTATAACCCCACCTCTCCGGGTCGACTTCCCAAGATCTGCTGAAATAACAGAACTCCAAGAATTTATTTTATTTTATTTATTTTGCAGGGATTTACACTTCTTGGTTGAAGTGAAAACCTTTCAGCACTTTCTCGTTACTTTATAACGAAATCATTTTTGGATGACACACCATCGAACAATAGCAAACGATTCTCACAAGCCATTACTACGGCAACGAGCTTAACCTTTACTTGGCGCTACACGCTCAGACTAAATTCATATGTACCAAATTAAGGATGTCTAGTGACAAACAACAGTCCCACCGAAAGGTCAAAGAAAATTAAGATTTTGAATAAAATAATTCCACATTCTTTCATTGAATATTCTAGATGACTGTCGGAAAAGACTTTCCTGCGTAGAACTTTCTTCTGGCTTCTTGCTTTCCAGTCAATTTTGATCTTCAAAACTCTAAATGCAATGTCAATCGTTATCTCCTGTCTTAATTCTTGTTCTTTTATTCATCTCACTCCTTAATAATGTTTCTCCTTTTCCTATATTTTTTCACACTCTGTAACTCTTTGCGTCTTAGTGGCTTTATTGTCTTACTTGTAGTGAAATGATTAAAAAAGATTGGTTGCGCATTTCGACATCTATTGAAAGCATTTGGATTTATTTGCGTGAGCGGAACAGATATTCGCAGTATTTCATGTTTTCTCTTGACCCCTAACCCTAAATCCGAAAACTGGATATCTGAACAATCTTGTGTGGGATTGCTTTAACAATATATACACATAAATGTCAATATGTGTATATATTTTTGTGTATGACTTAGCGGTATTAAACTCTCTTTGAGAACAAAGCATGTTTGTCATTCCCTTCCCTTTCAACCATTCCGATCCGTACGTGAAATAATGTCTTGCTATATCATTGATGTGATAATGCTCATAATGGGGAAATACTTCTGAGAGAAAATTCATTTTTTCCATAGCTACACCCATTATCTGCTGATATTCCAGATATGACCTATAAGATATTATTTATCTCCATTAGACTGATGGAGAAAGGCGCAAACAGGTCAAGTATACTTCCCAACTTATTACAATTATTTTCTTCTTATGACAACTGAGGAAAACAATCACTAATTAGCAGTTAATAGACTAGGAGTTATTTTCGTTACATAGACAGTTTTTGTTAATTTATAGTTAATTAATTCAGAGAGACTTAGAGCCTCTGCTCCCGACAGGAGAGATTCTTTACATTTTCGCCGTCGGAGACGCATTCTGGGCATCAATTGGTCCGATCGGGCCACCAATGCCGTAGTTTTCTCCTTTGCCCAGTTACCCAGCCTATACGCCCTTCTCCAACAGCGCCGGCTCCGCTGGCGTGGACATGTACACCGTATGCCGGATGGGGGTATTCTGAAGGTCCTTCTATAAGGGGAACTGTCCACCGGCAAGAAGGCACAAGGGCGACTTCATCTTTGTTTCAGGCATGCCTGGAAAAGGGACATGATGGCGAAAAACATAGACATCGTGAGGTGGGAAGCCGTCATCAACGATTGCTTACACCGAGGCCTGGATCGAGGAGAGGAGAAACGGAAGCTTGCCGCCAGGGTGAAGCGTGCTCGACGGAAAGAAAAGAAGACGACAGGAGGGGAGAGTATCTTCATATGCATTCGTTGCATTTGAGACTGTCACTTCTGCAACTGGCATAATACTTTGGGCACATATCCAAGGTTTCTCGAGTCCGACGGATGCCACACACTTAATTAATTAAAATTACCTAAACAGCGCTAGTCTAATTGGACTGAAAATTTCTTTATTCTTCAAATGAATGTATTTTAACGATGTGGCGCTTATATATATTGCGCTACGATGTGCTGTACTTTTACTGTTATGGAAAAAAAACACAAGACATGCAGAAGTTAGCTAGAAATAATTGAGATAATAGAAATTATGAGTTTGACAACAAATTTTTTGTTCTTTAACATTGTTAAAATCAACCAATTATTTTTGTGCGTGGCTTTTCCTTTCAGCCGGCTCTTGCATTGGCCGTGGTCAGCCCCGTGGCAGGAACTCTGGCTTTCGTTATCTTCGGGTTGTCATTGTGTACGGCAGCCATACTTTATTATCATGAACCTCCCGCCTGTCTGCAAGTGGTAAGCGAAACATTTACATATTCTCTTTTCATCTGGGTAATTTCACTTTTCATTCACAAAAATTTAAACTTAAATGTTTATGGCGAAAAAAAAAAAATAACAACAAACAAAAAAACGCAATGTATATCCACAGAAAAAAAGTAATTGTTTCTCATTTTATGTTATATTCAACAATACCTGCACACACACACACACACACACACACACACACACACACATACACACACACATATATATGTATATATAAATATAGATAGATAATATTAGTGGTCAATATATATATATATATATACATATATATATATATATATATATAAATTCCCAAGAGGATAGAATCCAGGTAGAACTCAATGTCCAGGACAGAGCAAGAATATAATATAAAAGGCTCAAACACTAATATTCCATGGTTATAATTTATTACATTGGAATCATAATCATGATCCAATTCATCAGACCTACAAATTCAAAAAGAAATCGGAAAATATAAATCCGAGTATAAAAAGCAACATTTTAGAGATAGTGTGTGTGTGGGAGTGGGAAACAAGTGTGAGAGGGAAATGTATGAAAGCTCTAGAGAGAGGGTGTAACAGAAGAAAGAAGAACAGGAAGGTCTAAACGTGAAGGTAGGGAATATATATATATATATATATATATATATATATATATATATATATATATATATATATATATATATATATACTCGACTGTCTCGTCGAATTCGACTTACGAGGGTCAAGCAGATCAGTTCCTAGACATGAGATTTAATTATAGTGGTGAAGGTTGTGCAGAACCATCCACACTTTTTGAAGGGCCGAATACAGAGACCTGGTGCACTACGTGCCACAGAGTCCCCAAACGACCCTCCTTAGATTTTGAATTCAGAGTTGTCCATCTCCTAGACCAATTGCCATCCAAAGCTATAGAACCCAGTCTCTCCTGCTATTTACCCATAGCTGGAGGGAGAAGAGGATTCACACCTTTCGTAAGTGAATGTAATGGATTCGACTGGAAGTGAACATTGAAGTCAACCCTTAGAGACGACAGTCTGTTTCATGTCTGACGATTGCGTCTAGAATGAAACAGACTGTCGCCTCTAAATAAAAACAGTAAAAATTTCGACCAATATTGCACAAAGTGTTTTTTTTAAATAAAAAACAAGGGACACAACTCTTTACATTTTCAATGCAATATGCCATCCATTTCTCACATTTAAAAAAATCCAGCTTAAAAAACAAAGTAGATTTTAAAAAATGATAATTCTGGGGGAGGCACGGTGGAGTAATGGATTGAAGAATCGGAGAGCCGAGTTCGAATTCCAGTCGAATCTATTACATTCACTTACGTGCTAATAATACCCTTGGAAAAGTATTAATCCTCTTATTCTCCCCCACCCACCAGCTATGGGTAAATAACAGGAAAAACAAGGTTCTACAGCTTTGGATGGCAACTGGCCTACTGCAGAAAGAATTAGCAACCTACTGCGGGAAAATATCTGACTCGTCAGTCATGTATCGAAAGATACATGATCGCCTAAGCGTATATAACGCATGACACATAACTGGCTGAACTCGATGGGGGGGATCTCCGAAAGTAATACCTTCTTTTTATTTACACAGAAATTTACACAATAACACACACACACACACACACACACATATATATATATATATATATATAGAACAACTTTTCCAGATAGTAACCATCAATTGGGCATGTATTCTCGCCAGATATGAATAAGGTCCTGCATTTCATGCCCAGTGACTGAATAATTTGTTTTTTACGGCTTATCAACCTTTTGTTGCTTATTTAAAGCTGAAACTTATTTTGGATTGTAAGAATAATTCTTTTTTTTATTTTTTGGCAAGTGAATATTGTATTAACAAATTTTGGAAATCAATAGTGATTTTCCGTATACAAATAATACTATTTAGCCCATAGCTTAGGAGATAAGTGATGGTATTTGCGCGAAAGTGAATGTAATGAAATCGAATGGAATTCGTACTCGTCTGCCTGATTTCTTATTCCGATCCGCTTATCCGTTAAAACCGGCCGCGCATATCCACCAACACACACACACACACACACATATATATATATATATATATATATATATATATATATATATATATATATATATATATATATATATATCTGTTTAATTCAAAGGATTTTTTTTTAAAACGTCAGCTTATTTATTTTTACTTAAAAAAGGATTTGTTTTTAATTTCATTTCAGCATACCATTTCATACAATCCAGACGCTTCTGATCAACCACTAATTGTGCAACAGCAGGTTATTTGCTCTCCAGATATTGTTATTGAAGATCCATCAGAATACCTTTCTGCCGATATTACCTTTGAACGATCCTACAAAAGCGGACGACGATGAGGAAGATCAAATTTTGCTTTCTTGGTTTTTAGGGGCGTTTTTTTATTTTTTTTATTTTTATTTTTTATTTTTAGAAAAAATACTAGAAAAAAAAACAACAAAAAGAAACAATAAATAACAACTAGTTTAATAGGAATAGATAGGTTCGCCTGTCGCCCGGTTCACACTTCTCCCCAGTCTTTTGAACAGGAGTTATCCATTGTTTCCTGCTTTAACACGTTTTCCGGTTCATTGTAAAAGTTTTTTTCATTCTCTTTCACCCACAGTAACTCTTTGCGTCTTAGTGGCATTATCACCTTGCCTGGAGTGAATTGATTAAATAAAAAACAATATAAGGAAAATTCAGGAATTCGATAAAAATTTAGAAAAAAAGAAATAACGGTAAAAAAACACAAAAAATAATCTATATAAAATTTTTTTTAAAAATTAGCAAAATTCGATGATTGTAGAAATTAAAATCTAGACGTTTAGAAAATCTAAGAGGCTTATGGGGTCAACTCACGCTGAGCAGCCTTGATTCTGAAATTAAGCAACATCAGATTGTTCAGTACTTGGATGAGTGACGATTTACTAGGGACGCCAGGTAATCTAAGAGCCTTAGGCTTATGTTAACCATAACAAAGTTGAATTAGTTTAGTTCAGTCCGATAAAAGAATAAGAAGTAGGAAGATTGTGTTACGTCAAGTATGGAAGATCTGTCTACTTCATAAATATCTTCAAATATCGATCACTGACGCTGTTGAAAAAAATGCTACAATTTTAGCAAAACCCAAAGAAATTACGATGCAAAGTTTTATACAAAAAATGTGTGAATTTTCCTGTAAAGAATCCTTACTCTAATGCAGTTTTCATAGTCTTCTTCGAAATAGTAATTTCAGGAATACAGTTATTTTACAAAAAGTATTGAAAAATGTTCGTATAGCAGGCGCAGTTGAAATTCCTCCATTGTTTGGATATCACTAAACAAATAATTTATAAAATAGACACAAAATATCCAATCAAAATTCTCTAAATTCCTGAAACATTGGCATTGTTATTAACTTTTACTATTTTTTTCATTCATTTTATTTCTTTTTATTATAACTTTATGTTTTTTATATTCTTCCACTTGCAAGAAACAAGCTGCTTGTCGAACAAGCAGCTTGTTTCTTGCTACTGGTCCATAATGCTTACGAACCGCGAATTGCGATAAAAAAAAGCAACAAAAATAAGATGACAGTAAAAATAAGTAGTCAATGAATTATTACCCACCGTCAATCAAAATTTAGAACACATAAACTATAAAAAACGCAATCGTAAAAATACAACAGCAATAAATAGAAGTAATTTAAAACTTACAATGTTTGTTGATTATCGTCTCGAAAAACTAGAATAAGCCGCAGAAAAAAAAAGGAATAATTTCATTCATTGCTTTAAATAAAGAGAATATTTCTGTTCGTTGATTTACGACTGAAGCCACCGAATTTTTGCGAGTTGAAACAACTTAAAAAAAAACAGAAGGAAAAATAATGAAAAGTTTTATCCATCTTAGAATTACAGAATTTTTATGCTTGTGTAAAACGTTAGGAAATACATTCTCAATTATATATTTAAACAGCAACGAGGACTTTTAGTCTTAAATGTATCCAAGAAGTTCGAAGTCTGCAAAATGCTTTAATAGTTAATATAGACAGATTCAATTGTAAATAAGATTTTGAGGATTCCGAAATGATCATTGCGTTTTACTGAATCGTCTTATAGCAGAACATGTTCAGGAATTGCAATATTTATCCCATTTTATACAAAAATCATCGTCATACGAAATACGACGCCATCTTGGATTTTTGTTTTTAAAACATAAAATCAGTGGAAATTTTGATATTTTTTTCAAAACGATTTTGGTATCCGAATCTGTATTGTACTGGGGTTTGTATCTATAAGGTGAATATATGAAATATATTTTGGAACGTTACATTTCAAATTGAAATATACGTGCATCGTACGAGGGACATCGTGTGTAGAACAGTTTATCATTTTTAATGAACTTAAATATTCGGATTATAAAATGGCTCCTAATTGATGGAGTTTGCAGTTTGTGTTAATTCGGGTGAATAAAAAGTAGTTTTGTTTCGAGACCTCCTGAATGTTATTTTTTAACTTTATGTTATATTCTCTCTATGATATCACGATGATCCTAGCTCAGCTCAAAATAAGTCACCACTTTTCAAACGCTTAAACCAATTTTGGACAGAGTAGGACCAGATATTGTTTTATATACACTTCTCGGATGTTCCGGACAGTTTTATTAGCTTTGAAAATCAGTTTGAAAAAATATCTCACAATTAACACAATCTTAAGAATTGTTTTTATTATAAAACATCTGAAACCGTAATGGCACAGAAAGGAAACTGGGAGAAATTGGGATGAAAACCAGCCAAACCCGGTTACGGAGATAGGGACCTGTAGCAATTTTGTGGGACCACACAATACACATACATAGAACAATCAAAGCCCAGACATTGTCATTAGAAACCGCAAACAAAAAAAAAAAAAAAAGAAAAAGAAAATGCCTCCTTATTGATATGGCAGTCCCTGCAGATTGTAATGTATCTTTGAAGGTATTCAAAAAGCTATCAAAATACAAGGATCTTGAAATCGAAATCTCAAAAATGTGGCACATGAGAACAACAACAAAGCCTGTTGTAGTTGGTGCCCTCGGATTGGAAAAGATTCCAGTAGACTCATTGAAAGGATTCCTGGTAGCCCATGCCTTAAAGAAATACAAAAAATTGTCCTCATATCTACAGCCCACACATTACGAAGCGCTTTATCTATGTAAAATATGTGTTGTTTTTTTTGTTTTTTTTTGTTTTTTTTTTCCAAAATTGTTCAGTGGAAAATGTCATGATGCCATTTCTAATCTTGGATCTCTGTGCGGGACCCGGAAAAGAAATGAGTACACATCAGAAATCAAAGGAGGAGGAGGAACAACAACGACAACAACAACAACAACAACAATAACAATAATAATAATAATAATAGGTGGATGCAATCCCATCCTCGAAATTAGATGTTGATAGTTTGTACTTTAAGAACTTTAGGAGGCCGAGGTTTCATCCAACAAAAATCGAAATGGAAGCTTACCTCACAAAAAACAATGACCCCCACCCTCCTACAAATAGTAAAAATCCATTCCATGAACAAAGAAGCTGCACTGTGAGGATGTAAGGAATAAAATATGAGACTCTACCAACAATAATCGGTGCTCTGGGTCTCGTCAGAAATGGAATGGACAATTTTATTTATTAATAATGTCCCAGGTAACATCAGCATACAAATTCTCCAGAAGATTGCCAAATTAGGAAACATCTCATGTAGTAAGAATAATGCTATTAATTAAATGACAAGTCTCCTACAGGGCCGAAGGATCATAGTTTGAATCCGGCTCAACAGGATACAAAGCAGTTTCATGTGCAAATAATAATGATAATAATAATGAAGTGGAGTCTTAGATGATCTTTATTTCTATAGGAAATAACTATTAGAGTAATATATATATATATATATATATATATATATATATATATATACACTGCGGTCGACACAAAGCAGTGGCAGTCATGCTTGTAAAGCAATCTTCAGGCCTGAAGAGCGCGTTCAAGCTTGAAACAAATTGTTTCTGCTTGGTGTCCACTTTTATATTTTAGGTATTACTATACTAAAGCTATATATATATATATATATATATATATATATATATATATATATATATATATATATATATATATATATATATATATATATATATATATATAAATAAATAGATGTGTGTGTATAACATAAATGATAAAAAGGAAAACTTCTTTATACCAACGAGTTTCGTTTCTTGAGTACTTTTTAAAGGTAAATCTGGAGATTGTTTATCGTAACTTGTATTTATACACAGAAGTGACTTGGAGGATATTGATTATATATATATATATATATATATATATATATATATATATATATATATATATATATATATATATATATATATATATATATATATATATATCTGATACAGCTTAACATATAGTAATATTAATAATAATAGTGAGAATACAGAGATAACATCATAGAGTTAAATAGTCCTTTGATGTGTTTAAGAAATAAGCTTTGGAGGAAAGGGTCTGTAAAAGCGAAAATGTTTTTGATAGCCTCCAATAATATTTTATTGATTCGCCAACATAGAAAATAGGTTGTTCGCGTTCTGATCTTTTAATCTCGGTGAATGGTGTTCGAATCAAGGTGGAGGCGACTTCAATTGCGTTTCTGATAACAGCTTTTAGAAAAGCTTGAATTCAACGATTCATACGGAATATATCTGAACCAAGAATTTAGGTTCATAAAAGAGATCAATCTTTTTAGAGTTACTTAACAAAAAAAAAAAAAATAAAATAAAATAAAAAAATAAAATAAAATAAAAGAAAAAATATTTTTATTTTGTTGCCAAAATAATGTCGTTTTTTCACATATGTTACTATGTGAGAAAACGACATTATTTTTGCACCAACCTAATACATATGCTTGATTTTTTTCTTGAACGGTTGGTTCTATTAAGCGGATGGTCGTTTTAACCGATCGTCTCTTTAAACGGGACCCCTTGTAATTACGTGGACATAAAAGATTACAGACTAGAAAACTCCCCCCTCTCTCACACCCTCCCTCCCCCTCTCTCTGTGCACGTGTAGATAAAAAATCAGTTCAAATTTATTGGTGTACATTTTCAATTAGATTGTTTTGTGTTATGCGTCAGACAATCGAAACGTTCAGTCAAAACACGAGTCGATATTCAACATGGTTGCATTTAAAATTAAAAGCAACATGGCTGCAACACACAGGCTTCACGAAGTCTTAATCTGACGGACGCTTGGTCTAATTTGCAGTCTGCTTCTTTTATTCGAAACAAATTCGATTGTTGTCTATATTTCAAGCCACAAGGACTTCTAAGAGATTAAAGTAACATAAGCAGCGCTTGTAGAATTTGTGTATGGCAAACAGGAATTAAAGAATTATACAAATGCCTAAAAAGAAATCAAATATTTCTTTTGGTATATAATCAAAATCCAAATGACGACAGCTGATTGTCTGCCAGAGCATTTCTCATAGCGCCCGCTAGGTAGTTTTGTATAAAGCAGTGTAAAAGGAAAGGACATAAATTTCGTTAAAAACTTAGCATACCGTGATGAAAACATAGTTTTATTATCAAAATCGTTATGGTATTATATTTTTAAGAGGATGCATCAAAATATTTTTTGAATATTTAATTAAATTTTCACAAATTATTTTTGAAATTTATTAGAAAATCCTGGTAAAAGTATATATTTTTTTTTTTTATCTGTTTCACTCCTTACTTAATTTTATGAAAACTTGAGAAATTCAACGGAATAATTTTTATTGACTATATTAAGTTAAAAGCAAAATTCTTTGAAGAATTTAAATCACCAAATTTCTTTCGTAAAATCAGACGCCGTCTTACCGAAAATCTGTTCTCAATCGATACATAAAAAACGCAATAAAACTAGGACATTATTTAATTAGAGAAGCTTTGAATTGTTTTTATGAAAAATATGTATTAAAGACAATATTGTCTGAATAAAAAAAAAAATTCAATGTAAAGCTTACTACAATCTGACGACCTCGAATATTTTAAAAAAGAATTTCGATTTGTTTTTGAATGTGTATATACGTACCGAGTTTCTGAAGTATGGAAGACTAAACCTAAAATAAAATGATCATTAAAAGGTAGCGTATTTTACGTAAAAAACATTCATATAAACTTTATCGTCTTTTCCGCCATATTTAACTATGAACACTTTCGGCGGTCTATCGGCTGTTAATAAATCAATTAACACGTCAAAAAAAAAAAAAAAAAAAAAAAAGAAAGAAAGAAAAACAAGACCCCAGTGATTAAGAAATGCTTGTATACAACATTTTTTGCTATAACTAATATTTGTTTCAAAGCAGATTAATTTAACTTTAAATTTGCTAATTTTCCTCAAATAACGTTTCAGAAATATATATTTTATTTTTGCAAGATCTTTAAAACTGAGAATTAACTTTTGCTTACAGATGTGTCAAAATAGTCGTTTTTATCGATTTTAGTGGGAAAAAAAATCGGTTACGATCAATTTTTGATTGAAATGTCACATAGTATTTTGCTTATTGGAATTAGCAAATTTTAAATCCTTTAGCTTTTCAATGAAAGCTTCAAGAAAACTTTTTTATTTCATTTTTTAAAAGCTCATTAGCTCCGAATTAGTGGAGGTACCTACACAAATACATTTCCTCTTTCACACTTCAACCCCACTTTTGGGGTCTTTTTTAGTCCCCAACAAATTATGTATATTGCATGCAACTACACTTTCTTTTGTTCAAAAGAATTTCAATCGATCAAAATATTTCCACTACACCCTATCACACACACACACGTGTGTGTAATTGTTAGGTAGTGTATTTTTTAAGTCTATATTTATTTGTTTATTTTTAATTAGATGACAAAGTAAATATTTTTTGTATGCTTACATTTGCCCATTATTTTAATGTTCTTGTTTAAGAGTTTATTTTGAATTTTAAAACTAATTAATTTTTCCTCTAAGCATAATTTACAATTTTTCCTGTTAATACAGTATGAAGATGCTCTTTCTTTTTTTTAATAATTTCCAATTTGATTTTAGTTGGGATATTGTTTTCTTTTCGACCCCATAAGTCTTTTCATAAGGTTGTATTGTGTATTTTTTTCTTTCAAATGACATTTTGTGGTTCTAATTTCTTTCTTTAAAAAAGTTTTTTCTTTCTGTGGCCCGTAAGTATTTTTTTTCGTCTGTGTTAATACTATTTACAATGACTTTATATATTATGTTATTGGTTAAGCATTTATTGTTAAGTAGGTGATATTCTTTGTTTCTGCAGTTAAATTTGTGTTATTTTGTGTTATTTCTATTGTTGTAAGTCATATTTGGTGTTGTTGATTATTTTTTATTGTGCTTAGTTATTATTTTCTTCATGTTTTCCAGGCAGTTGTAAATAATTTCGATTGCATTTTTGTTGATAATTTTCTGTTATTAGGAAAATATTTCTCATTTAATTTGAAGAATATTTTTCTTATTTTTGTTTTTATTGTATTCTTGTAGGAAGTTGAACCAAATTACATTTCTTTTTCTATTGTTTGTGTTTTAATTGTTTTCGTTTTTGTATTCTAGTTTCTTTGAATATCCGCTGTTTCTTGGGATTGATTCATATATTTTTTTTTATTTTCATGGAATATTTTTAGGCTACTAGAATTTATTCGAATTCTTTTATTTATAGATTTGTTTAAATTCGTTAGTGGGGGTGGTTAGAATTTTGCTAATCTATATTGGGTTCTTGTTTGGTTTTCTGTATGGTTTGTAGGTTCCGTTGTTTAGGTTGAATGTTATATGCAAGAATTTACTATTAGGTTGGTGCAAAAATAATATCGTTTTTTGACGTTAAAAATAAGTCAAAAAACGATATTATTTTTGCACCAACCTAATATTTTTTGACTTGATTTTATATCTATTGTAAATCTTAGTTTTTGAAGGTTTTTCTTAGTTATTTTTCCTATAATTCCACCATTTCCGTTCCTTATGATTAATAGTCTATCGTCCCTCTATAGACCTATATCTTTTTTGTTAATAATATTTGTTAATGTATTGAAAATATATGCCATCATAGCTACCCACAGTTACGTCAAAGTTATTATTATCGTTATCATCATAATCATTATTATTGTTATTATTTTGTTCTTTTTTATTGTGATATAATATTGATTTTTAGCAGTGTTTAATTATATTTATGCTCACATTGGGGATATTCCTTTATTGTTTCGCTAAGTTTAATGTGTTGTTTAGTGTAAGTTCATTAATAGTCTTTCATGTGTAATTGTATAAAGGAGCACATTTCCTTGTTACTAATGTTTTTGAACCAAATGATTCTTGTTTTAGTATTTTTCCATTGATTTATGTTTAGTATTCTTCTTAGTTTTGAGCATGTTTTTTTTTAATATTTGCTTATTTTCCAATATTGCTCTTTGTGGGGTTTATTAATCTGTATGTTGGTTTCGTCATGAAGTTGTCGTTATGGTCTTAAGTTAACAGATGTTTCGACTTTTGCTAATTTTAATTTAGTGGCTACGTTTTTAGCTTATTTGTTTATATCATTTTCTGCTTTGTTATTTGTGTTTTTGCAAAATGTAGTGACTTCTCTGTCAACCAGTTATTGTAATTGTTTCTATTTTATAGATTATCCCGGATTTATCTGCTTTTATAAATGTTTTTTTTTTTTTTTTGAGTTGCTTTCATTTTTGATCTTTTCCAAATCTTTCTTTAAGGAGGAAGATATCTCCATGGCCGACAAGGCCTCAGTTGGTCTTGTCACTTCTACCGCATGCTAGAAGGCAAAGAGAAATAAGTAATCGAAGACAGGACGTGTCCTGTTTGTATAGTTGTTTAACAGCGTCACGTAGCGTCTTCTTGGCGAAACTGGCAAAGCTATGTGAGAGTAATCAACAAAGGAAAGTCATATTGATTTACAAAGTCAAATAGCGTGAAGATTGCTTTCAAGCATTAAACAGTCTGTAGCCTCTTAGTGCTGACTTAATGTCTAATCTTTATATATATATATATATATATATATATATATATATAATACTAAAAGTCTGTGATTTCGTGCTACACCGCCCATCTGGCGCATAATGATTTAAGTTTCTTTCCACTTCTCTCTCTCTCTCTCTCTCTCTCTCTCTATCTCTTTCCACCTCTTTTGCGTGTTACGTCTGTTTGGTGCATAATGATTTAAGTTAATCTGATTTAAGTGAATAAAATTTAAAAATACGAGTTATTTATACATTAAGTATTTTTATTTTAACTTTCTTCAAACAGACAATTTTTTTAATTAAAATATTTTTTAAGTTAAAGACAGCCACAAAGAGATCCTGATTTGCTGTTTCTTTCAGTTTTTTGTAGAGTAATTATTTATATTTCAGTTTTCTTTAAACAAATAATATTTTAAATATTTAAAAAAAAAAATGTTGCCATATTTACAAAATATTTTCAAGTGAATATGATTTTAAAATATTTTTGACGTATTAAAATATTTTTAAGTTAATCTGATTTAAAAAAATATTTTAAGTGAATAAGATTTAAAAGTACGAGTTGTTTATACAGTAAGTATTTTTATTTTAATTTTCTTCAAACAGACAGTTTTATTAATGTTGAAATCAACTCCAATGTTTTATAACCTGTATCGTCAGTGACCTAACGGGTCACGGATAGTCTAGTCTATATATATATATATATATATATATATATAAAATTTGCGATATTTATGTGAGAAGAGTGCTCAATATAGGAATCAACATTATATGGTGTTTTTCAGTTTCCCGCTGCATACGATCTTCATTAGCTAAACCAGTCTTTCTTTCTTTCTTTCTATCGGGGTGAATTATTCTTCGGACCGAGGCCTTGCAATAGAAAATTACAAAAAAAAAAAAACGTAGATGAAAGGATTAAACTTTCTTTTTTTGTCTGTTTAAATTTGGTTATTTGTAAAGTTTGCCATTATCGGACCGGAAGTATCCCCAAATTTCATCGGACAATCAAAATGAATAACAATAATAATAATAATAATACCTTCCATTTCTCTTTATATTAAAACTTTCCGTCTTTTGCTTTAAAAAGCAGAAAAGCAGTATTTTTCTCACTTCTTACCCCTTTTTTTATTTTTACAAAGTTTAGATTAGTCTGGCACAAGGCCAAATGCGAAGTGGGGTTAAGAAGAAGTTATAAAAATGTCTTTGCTACTATTCTAAGTGGACAAGAACTAAATACAATAAGGAATAAGCAATCCAAAATTTGATTTTTAACTGGGTTTGGATACTAACACAACAATCTAGCCGATCATCAAGCAGACCGCCATATTCGTTTGTAAAACTCTATGAAGGTTTTATGCTTGTTTATGTTTATTTTAATTTTAAACAAAAATACCAAATACTGTTTTTATTTATAGAGTTTGTTATATTTTCAGAAAAAAAAATATCTTCGTATTTCTCAAATAAATCTTTTGTTAACTCCATAAAAAATACGTGACGAGTTCCTTTATTAAAAAAACGTCCTCAGAGATAAAGGTTAAGGGTGGCACTGCACAATAGCGGAATGTGAAGGTAGGAAAATAAATAAAAGCAATAGAAAAGAGATAATTTATCCCACAAAAAAAAAGCTTCACCCATCAAAAGGGTAAAGGAGTAATAAAACTCAAGAGAGTCAACCTGCCTGTGTCAATCCTTTGATTATGTTTTCCTTTCCCGTTTCTCTTTCTTACTTTCATCGAGACAACATTTATTCCTTTCTTCCTTGTTTAGATTGCTTTTTCTAATTCCGTTGTCATGTTAAAATGAACATATAGTCTGTTCATAGCTATATATTGTGTGAAACACTTAGAGAGCACAGATACTACACTGTTCCTAGGCAGAAATACCGTGAAGCAACACTTTGATCTAAGGCAAAGTGCACAGATACTTCGAACCAAGGCAGTAGTACCGTAAATAATCCCGTCATTTCTTTTACGGGTACCATTCTAGGAAAATAAAAATCGTTATGATCAGGATCGATGAATAGAAAGTACCTGAAAAAAAAAAAAAAAAATAAAAAATAATGGCAAAATTAAAGTCTTAAAAGTTTAGATTTTTAAAGTGGCATCCAAATCTCCACTGTTTTCCCCGCTTAAAATCTCAGTAAACAAACAAAAAAAAAAAAAAACTTATTTATAATTTTATTTTTCAATCATTTACTGAAACACGATCATAAGAGGTTTTTGTTTTTTTACCCTATTTTCTCAGGATACAAAAGATGAAATGAAAAATTTAAACAGCTGGCTGAAATAATGCTTTTAAATGATTCTTTTTTTTTATGGCAGTCATATTTGAAAACACATTTTGTAACTGGAAAAGAACAGATAAGAATCATATTGAAATATTTTCAGGGAAACAAAAAAAATGAACGAAACATTTGAATGCAAGGAATAATAACGATTCAAAATCATTCGTTTCTGCCTTTACAAGTTTCAATGGAGCTTCATAGTTGAATAACTTTGAAAGTTGCTTATTATTTTTCTTCTTTTATAAATTTATAAAAAAAAGTGTTTAAATAAATATTGATTTTTTAATATCAATCCAAATGGTGTTCTTTTTCAATTCTTGCCCTTTAAAAAAAAACAAAAAACAAATACCGTTTTCTTGTCCAGATTTAATCAATGACTGGCCAAGTATTTTTCTTAAACAGTTTTACTTAGCATCTATATAAAGTTCAACTTAGAAAAACTGATGGGTTTTATGACGATTACATTTAGACCCAAAGAAATCAAATGACATCATTTTGATGGCAGATTACAACGCGAAAGTCGTATCAAGAATGGCAGCGGAAGAATCTAGTGTTGGAATTAAAGAAATTAAATGTTAGCTAAGTACTCAAAAAGATAATAAATGATAATTATGAATATAACTTCTCAAAAGCAAAAGGGCCGTAAATGGACTTGCAAGGTTTGGAACAAGGAAAGGAAGATGAAATTGAGTTCATAATTGCTAACACCGGAATCGTTAAAGATTCAGCTATCATAAAAGAAAATTGATATATGAAGTAATTAATGGCGGGCCTATATGCTGGGTGCCCTGAATCTTGTTTTTTTGTGTAGTTCCAAAATTTTGAAACTGTCTTCATTCCAAGTTTGCTCCATCAACGATTTTCTCACTCAATGTGGTAGAGGAATGAATGGTCGACAAATTCCAGTTGATTGGAACCATGCCACCAACATAATACCAGTGACAAAATGAGTCATATGCTAACGAATGAAGAGTCAGTTAAACGGTAACCATGGTGGTCTGAAGGAACTTGAGGACCAACGACTCGGTGACACCAATGGTTACTGCTGTCTAGGGCCGACGACAGTGGAGTACATATTTGATTAAAATTGATAGGGTCGACAGACGCCGGGTGTTACATTATTATTTGCTGTTGATCAGGTTTGACTCGAGAGTTGCGTTAATTTACATAGATTAAAACAAAAAAGAAAAAAATCGACAGAAGACAACAAATTGCTTTGTTTAGTTTTGGATGACTATGAAAAAGTATTTGAGGCAGTAGAATACTTAGCAGTTTTTAACAGATTTTCAGGGAAAGATATTTGTAATGATGATCATCATCACACACATACATACATACATACACAAATTCAAATTATACAACAACAAGCATTCATTGGATAATAAATCAACACTACTACTGTGTAATGGACAATTTACAAATCGCAGCTATGCGACAATTTTATAATCGCTATATTTTTATGTAGTCGATTTCGTGCACTTTTGGGAGAATCGGATCCCAGAAGCTTTCATGGGTCTCTCCAAAGGTCGCTCGCTGATTGTCTGCACGTGAAGAGTGATTTTTCCCGCGCGGGTTGAGATATTCTCTGGTAACTAGAAATGAATCCATTTTTTAACATCACAGTTTGAAGCAGAAAGAGAGTAAGCTAGAAGATTCGTCTTTTAGTGCCAATTCAATTGGGACTTGTGATTGGACTAGGTACTGTGAGATTCAACCAATCAAATTTGGATGGTACAAGTCTTGTAGGGAACTGTTGAACAAGCAAGGGAAGTAACTCACTTGAACCGAAAAACGTATTTTTCTTTTATGGATGAATTAGCATAAATACTATACGATCTCAATAAAAAATCTGAATATGGAGCGAAAAACAAAACAGAAATAAAACAAAAATGATGTTCCGAAAAGGTCCTTAAACTAAAAAGGAAGGCTACAGTGGGGAAGATGAGGGAAAAAGCGTATTGAATAGGGAAATGACATACAGTCAGTAATTGGTTGGAAAGCAATTCATAGGTATCACTTCAAAAATCATCTTTTATCAATATTCTTTAAACAAAGTATATAATCAATCTATACGGGTAACAGGCAGAAATAAAAGTAATATATTGTTCTATGCGTTATCAACTTTGGGAGATGGATGCTTTCAACCCCCACCCCCGGTAATCACAATTAAGTATATTTTTGTCTGCGAATGCATAGGCTGCGAAATAAAATGAGTTTCTAATGAAACTTTAACACCCATCCAACACCTTGGCAGTGTGTCTTTTTGTTGAAAAGGTTAAAAGAATGTATTTAATAAGACTTCTGAGATAATGAACAACAATAAGAAACAAACTAGTAAGATAATAAGAAAAACCCCGAACCTCTGTAGTTTACACAGTGAAAACGGGTTAAAATAGTGAGATTTCCTTTCATTTCAACAGCTGATATTTTATTTTCAAACCCACACATGATACAAAAACCAAACAAATTGGTTGAATGATTAGTTTACATAAATAAATTCAACAGAACAAAGGAACAATGAGTATTTGGATAGTGATTTTCCAAGCGTAGCTTAGATGTGGCACAAGGCCGAAATTAGGGGGCACCCAGTGAGGATCGAACTCACTACTCAGTTGTAATTGTTCTAGCGAGCCAAGCTTGCTAACCATTACACCGCCTCGAGGTGCCCCATGAATGAGTATTTGGATAGACTGCAGACAAAAGCGGAAAAGATGCGATTATGGCGCAAAGAAGAAATAATCCAGGATCAATTAATAAAAGGACTAAAAGATGAAAGAAGAAACCTTGTAAGTAAACCAAATCCCATTGCTGCCATTATATATTTTGTGTTTGGTTTTATTAACACATATACGTGCGTTAATACAATTCATACACCATCTTAGCAAAGGCTGATAATCCAATTAAAGGGACACAACTCTAACTTTCAATAGATCACGATACAACTATTTTGATAAAAATTAGTATAGAAAAACTAAATCTTTTCATTTTATATAGATACAAATCTTTCTCACGTATGATGATTAGATTTTATTCCATGTCTCTTTAAATTACATCAATATTTCAACAAACACTTCTTTTTTCAAAACTGACAATTTCATGGCGTAGTTTTTCCAACTTGTTGCATTTCCCTACATATCAATATAGTCCCATCTTAAGGAAAAAGAGATTTAGGGAGCTTAAGATAGGGTTTGAAGTTGTCTTTCACAAAAAATTGAAATTCAACTCTTAAAAATTGAAAAATTTCTCCTTATTGTATAGCAATGTCTAATAATCAGTTGGTTTCATATTTCTGCTCCCCACCGCTCTTACACGCAACTGGACGTGCAGCTGAATCAAAAACACTGTATACTACATACATTTTGCGTAAAACTGTTGAATTGGACACATTAAAATTTGTATTTTTGATCGAGAGAATAAACATCACCAGCTGAATCCCATTTTAAATCAGATTTGTTTCATCAATGGATATTACATTTTAAATCTTAAAAAAAAAAAAAAAAATCTTTTCTTTAACGATGCATTGCTAAAACTGTATAATCAAACTATCAGCTTGAACCTCTTTCACTTTGGCTATTTTTATGCATTTTCTTAAAAAAACATTCAACAGAATTCACATTAAAAAAATAAATATATAAACTGGATATATTTTAATTCTTTAAATTCTGCATTCTCATGTTTGAAATAATATTTTTTAAGAAGTTTCATTCGTTTCATTTGTGGGCCACAAATTTCCAGGGCTGGAAAGGTTTCCTGTATTTCTTGGGATTTAGAGATTAAATTGAAAATTTATTTAGATTTTCTAAAAAAAAAAAAAAAAATTGAACTGGATACATTTTATAAGAATATAAAATGAACTGGATATATGTTTAAGCTTATCTTTGCTACATGTGTCCACAACAAAATTGAAATGTAATCAATGTAATGTAAACCTTTTTTTTTTCTTTTTGATTTGATCCTCTTTTGAAGGTTAAAATTAAATTGTTACGGTAGGGGGGGGGAGGGGGATATATTTTATTGTTTTTCAGTTTTTGCAAATATCTTTTCCCTGATGTAGTTATGAAAGATAACTAGCATTAATGTTTTTTGTTTTTTTTACGTGGGTATCTGTTACATTTTCTTCCTTTCTTTTTTATGCATTAGTGGTTTCTACAGTAGAGAAACCTAACTGAGTGTTTAATAAAATTTACTTCAGTGGATAATAAACTCCACATCTGGAGAAGAAGTTTGCTTCTAACTGGGAGAAGGAAGCTGAAGAAGACCATAAATTTCTTGCACTCTATGAAAAGGTTAATGATAATGTTAAAAACTGTGCGATGAACTTTTAATGGAACTTAACCTTTAACAAAAGGAGGAAAAAGCACCCAATGAATCTGAGTATTTAAACAACTATCATTTGCGATGAAGAAGAACCACTTCAAATGACCTTCACTTACGGGAACTAAGGACAATGGGTTACAGTATATAATTACTTCATCTTTTACATTGACTAAGTCATTGATATTACATATCTGTCCAGTGCTATAATTAAAATTTCAGTTCCAATCAAAGGCATGAATAATTATTTCTGATGACCTTTGCTGGATGATATTGCACAAGTGGCTTCAATATTTGCCTTTAGATGACATTTTGATATCATACCACTTTAATGACAGGGTATTGGCAATAGCAAAAGAGGCATTTCTAAACAAATTCAGACTACGAATCATTGTTAGAAGAAAAGCAGAGAGACCATTCTGATTGTCCAGAAAGCCTTTTTCATCAGTTCCAAGAAATGTATTTTTATTCATTTCTGTTATTTTAGTTTGATAAAGGAGTTTAAAGCTTTACGACAAGCATTTCTTTTGAAGGAATGACCAATGATTGATGTTATGAATCAAATTTATAAGTTTTGTAGTCATTACAGTTCTCATTGTTTTTTGACGAGTCCAAAACTGCATGAGTTTCCAAAATTAGATAAATTTATAGCAAAAAGTATTACATATTAGGAGAAAAAGCGCCGTTTTGTTGAATTCCTCATCCAAAATTTAGTAAAGATCCAGGCATGTACCTCCAATGGGTACTTTTTTTATGGCAAGTTCAGTATGGGACTTGTTTTTGCCTGATTGCCAATTAGGTTTCTGGTTGTTTTTACAGTATGTAAATATGAGTGTTTATTGATGTATGACTGAAAAAAAACCAAAAAACAAGTCATCTTTGTTTGGTTTGTTTTACGGCATATCAACCTCAATGGGTTATTTAATGCCGGGAACTTTTTTTTCCTGGTAATATTTTTGTTTTGTCAAAAATCTATTTCTGGTGATATTTTTTTCCTCAAAAATGTATAGCTGGCAATATAATTTTTTTAAATTTATTGCTGGTAATAATTTTTTTACAAAGTATTTCTGGTATTAAATTTTTACACTTTCATAATGCTTTTTACCTCAGTTTGGGTGTTAACTATTTGCCCATAGCTGGGACCCTTAACAGGTGCTACCACCCTGACTCTGAGTGAACCTAGGAACACCAGCAATTAAGAAGCGGTTCCATGCTTCTCAAAGCCTCCTGATCAGAGGCCTTGCTGTTGGACGTAGTTTATCGTCATTCCCAGGATGGTCATCTTTGTTGTGCTATGAATCACAGCAACAAGTTGCAAGGCACTCATTGTTGAAAGGAAATTTCTATGAGTTGTCAAAATTGCCTTTCCGTGTTATTTAAAAAATAAAAATTTTTTTTATGAGAATGCAATCCCCTCCCTTCCAATGTTTTGGCTGGTTTGAACTAATAATTATTGATTCCATTATCTTTTTTCTTCTAGACTACTGACAACAATATATTTATAATGATTCTTAACTTGCTTGAAGCCTACGTCTTCAGTTATATGTTGTTACATTTGGATTTTAGTCCAATACCACAAGACAAATATTATTATGGACTTTGCAGGGTCATATCTCTGTCACTAATTCAGCTACCAACATAAATTTGGTACCATTGTTTTTTTTTTATTCAAGCTTTCTATATCTGTATTAAAGGATTTTAGTTATACTGAAAATAAAATTTTAGTTTGGGATCTCTAGTAATCACTCATACATACAATTATTGCCAATTCACTTCTTGACTTTGTTAATTAATATCAGCAAGTGTGTGTGTGGCTTTTCTCCATATGTGGGATTTCCTTACAAGGATGTCTGCAAGTCTCTCCCCACATCTTTCAAATGAGGTGCCTAGATACATTCTTGTCAGCTGTCCCACGTGTGCACATTCTAAGCACAGCTGGGTCAGCCACCTGATATTATGGGAAGCCAGAATTTGCACCTCTTCCATGTCAACACTCTCTGATGCATCAGACTCCTCTGATGCTTTAATGTGAGATCAAATGCAAAGTCAGTTTTGGTATCTCTGAGTGAAATGAGTACAGATTGGTGTCACCACAGATCAACTCCTTTTTTGGACAATGGTTCCTTATTAACATTAAACTTAATTCAGATCTCTCATATTTTCTGATGTGAATCATGGACAACAAAAATAATGATGTATCAAATTATAGCAATAACCATTTATTTCCTGATGGACTTTTGTTAACATCTTTAGATGGTGAGTGAGAGTAAGAAATTCTAAGTGTAGAAGATGTGAGGAACAAGAAGACTTACCTCCCACAAAGCAAATTTGCTCGGCGTGTCAGGTCCTGTTGGAAGATCGTGACCGGCATTCAAAGAGAAATGGATTATTTCGAAATTCCCATAATGTGGGCAGACGTACAAAGGAAAAAAATAAAAAAGACTAAGTATTCAAATCAGCTTGAATTTATAAAACTGGAAATCTCAGGTACACAAGAAGTAAGTCTCATATACAAATTTTAGTTGCCCCCGACGTGGGCATAAATAGCGAGTCTGGGAGGAAGATAGCAGAACAAATTGTTGGCGTGATGGAGTACGTACTAATGAGACTGAGAGAATAAGAGGTCACTAGCAACAGCTCAGTTGGTAGACTGGAGGACTGGATGAAAGCAAGCACTTTTCATCCTTTTCAGTCATCACAAACGATGGGCGAACTGAATTACCCACAAAAGATTTCTTCTTTGGATGAAAGTGAGTCATCCTCAGCCAATTCTTGAGGCATATCAGAAATCTTCTTTTTTATTTTATTGAAATTGATTGAAAAGAAACTTTGCAAAAAAATTTCAAAGCTATCCTCCCTAGAGTAACCAAGTACATAGGAATATTTCCCAGAAGAAAAGCGTTTGAAAAGAATTAAAATCTAGCTTTCCAGTGAACAGATTGGGAACTTTCACTTCTGGAACAACACAAAAGAATTACTCATTTATTCAAACTTGCATTGTCTTCTTGGTTGTACATCCCAGCTTTTTTTTTTTTTTTCTTTTTTTTTGTCAATGCCTGTCACACTTGGACTTTCAAATCAAACAGCAGCAGAGCAGGTTCTTGTTCTGTATTTGTTTATTTTTTGATACGAGGTGATAATGAAAAATTCTTGGCCTGGCCCACTCTTGCTAAAATTGGTATTCTGATGTTTGGTCATTGAAATATTGATTTTTGAAGGGTGAATTGGGCCGAGAGCATATAATTCTTTGTCACAAATTCAGACAGGAATTACCATTCAAGAAATAGAGCATAGGAAAAAAAGATTAAGCTGTAGCTGACATTTGGAACTGAAATTATTCTGTTTTGTTTTTCAATGAATCCAGAACACTCATAAAGTAATAGCTAACACTTATTTAAGGATTCCAATTCATTTCAGATTTTCAAGAAATATAAATTGTCAGATTTGTTGTGAAAATAAAATCTGAGACAGTTTCATATAACAGTTAATGACAATCATCATTAAAGTGAATTTTGGTTTATGAGCAGGTATGCCACCTATGTTCAAGTACTTGTAAAATCAAATGCCAGAAAGAAAACTCTTATTTGGTGTTGACTGTTATAATTAATTTAAGTACAGCAATGGTTAACAAGATTGTCTTACAGACTATTCTGATAGTAGAGTTCAATTCACCTTGTGTGCTCAATTACTACAACCTTGTGCCAGGCTCAGTTGGTTTGTGGCTGAGAGTTGTATATCTCCCACCGGTGCTAATGACCTGGATTCAAATCAGAGTTAAAAAAATTTTTAAAATGCTGATTTTGAAGGCTGGCATGATATCCTGACACATCATAATCTTCCAATTTAGTTTTGATTTGTAAATTAATCAAGAGAGAAAGACAATTTTGTGGGTCAGTCTGAAATATCAAATTGGAATCCAAAAACTGAATGAAAATATTCTCAAGATCAAGAAATTGAAATTTATTAGATTTGTCTCAATTGCAATTATACAACAATTATCTATTAAAATCAATTTTACTCTTCAATGCTAAAAAACATTGGGTGTGCCATCATATTGTAATGGTTAACAAGCTGGGATTGTAGACCTTTACTGCTGAGTCAGCAGTTTGATTGTTAAAGGATACTCAGTATTTGGAACCTTGTGCCACTTAAAAAAAAAAAAAAAAAAAAAGTGGTAGGAAGTCCCATTTTAATTTTACAAAAAAGAAAATTCCGTAACTTTGCTCCGTCTGCTCAGACTACCCTCCCAACTGAACTGCGGTTGTCTCTGGACATGCAAGTAACAACGAGAAGTTATTCCCAACTGACTTATCATTCTAAGTCCAGCCATTTACTCTGAAGGCATCAGGAGAATAAACAACCTTGACTTACATCCCATGATCTGATGTACATAAATGGAATCCTTGTATATTGTTCAGTCTTTTTTTTTTATACTTATGGCAGCATTATTAATCACTAATCTGTTGTGCCTGCCAGTCAACTGAAGGACTTTTGTTTCGCAGATTATTGTTGAAACAAATTTATTTTTACCAAGTATTTAAAAAAGATTTTCCCAATATGGAATAATTTTATATACAATATGGAAAAGAGAAAAAAAAAATTTCTAAAAGGTTCTCATCCTCTGCAGACTTCATGGTATGGTTCTCCTGTTCGAAAATCCCTCCATGTTGGGGGTAAACCACCCTGTAGGTAATGACCACACTTCAGGCAGGGGGCAGAAAATAAAGTGCTGTACTTTTGTAGCCAAGTCTGGAAAGGAAAAACATTAAATAAATTTGAAAAAAAAAAAAAAAAAAAGTAAGAAATGTTTGGAATAAAAAAAAACAAAAAAAAAAAAAAAACAAACATTATACACAGATTTATTTAAACTAGTGTCTTTATCATAGGTTTTTTAAATCCTCTGACTTTAAAACTGAGGTTGGGCTTGTTATCCAAGTCACAGTGGTTTGGCAATAGCCTGAACAAGAGACTTCTCCATTCATGTTGTGTTAAGATATGAAGATGGCTCCAGCTTAGGGTTGAAATGTTGCAAGACCACATATTACAGAAACCCAAAATTGATAGATTCCTAACAGTGTTCAAAGTCTTAGAATAGTGAAGATGACTAGAATAAAGTAAAAAAAAAAAGTAGTTTATTTTAGTTGTTGGTCACACAGATTCTTTTTCAAACTAGTTGTTTTCTTTCCCAAATTCATAAATACTTGACAGCAATACAAAGTAATCTGATTTCCGAAATGCTTATTTACAATACTGATTATAATAAAAACAAGAGTTGTCCATGTGTCTGCTTGTTATTCTTCTGTTTCAAAAGGTTACAATGGTGATCTGAAGGCCAATGTAATCATGGCTGCTACTATGACCTGCTCTCCCAGTCTCTCTGGAAATCTTGGCAGGAATGTGCAGAGGTATTATCTGTTCGGTATGTATTTCTTGCACCTTCGCCATCACCTATATCTTGATTATCATTCTTTGTAGAACTGCTCAAAGTGTGTATGGGCACATGTGTATATGGAACTCAACTTGCCAGCTATCACCAAGGATATACTGGTAAGATTCAACCAAAGTTTTCTTTGTTTTGAAAGCACATGACCAGTTTCCTACTTGATCGAATTTAGATAACCCAATTTCTTGAAACTACTCTTCCTATTGGTGAATATGTCTTTAAGAAAGGAAACCACATTACCCATTTGGTTGGGTGACTCAGTTTCTGTAAAATCACTTCTCAGAAATTAATCTGGGCATTTCTACAGAAATTCACCACTCCAAGAAATAATCAAGTTTTAGCAAATATGGATATTTGTGTCCACAAAAGAAAAAAGAAATGAATTGTCACTCCTCAGCAATGTTTATTGTTTTAAAAAATGATGATTAGAATTGGAATAAAACCTAAACATCTGATGAAAGTGAATTTAGACATTTTCATTATTCTTGAGAACTGACAACAAAAATAACAAACACTAATGGGGGGGGGGGAATGGGGGAAGGCACAAATACCAAGTTACCCAATTTTTCTTTTTTTCAAAATTTTATTCATATTAATCTCTCAAGATTAGGAAAATATATTTTATTTTAAAGAAAAACACTACTTTAAGGCTCCTATTGTAATAGTTTATTTTGCCAGAGACTTTTAATTTTCCCTAGATCCTTAGACATCACTTTCAAAAGATGAAACGAAAAATGAAATTAAAATTTACACTTTTGGTGGGCAGTATTAAGCTTATATAAGTTGACATCGAAGGTAGTGAGGAATGGTGTGAGAGACATGGTTGAGTTTAGGGAGGGAAGGGAGATTTCTTTTTATTATAATACTTAAAATGAGGAAGGAGTGGGGTAAGGATCACACATTGACCTATTTAATCGGTCAACTCAATGGAAATGATATGGAGAAAAGAAAGGGAAAAAGAAAAAAGGGAGATGTACTTAGGGTTTTCGAAGGAAGAAGAGGGGTGGTATAGCTTTAGCAATTTAGATAAAAATAGATTTTTAAGTGTTTAATAGTAATTTAAATGTTTATATATATATATATATATATATATATATATATATATATGTATTTTCAATTTTCTAAATTTTTCAAGACGGGGGGGGGGGGGCAGTTGATTTTGTAAATTATAAACAGATCTGTTTTCAAATTATTTAAAAATCTATGTAAGTATTTGTTTTAAAACAATACAGGAAAAAAAACTAAGTAAGATTATATGTTTCAAATAAAAATTTTAAAAGTTTAAATTTATGTTAACATGAAATTATTTTAAATTTTTTTAAGTTAAATAAAAATATGCTTTATCGCGGGGGGAAGGGTTGCATAGTAGGAATCAATTTACAATGAATTTGCATAGCAAAATGAACACCCTATTAAAATTTAAAAGAAATTTTTTTGCCATATTTGTTATCTGGAGTGGTTAAAAATAAATTTAGAAAAAAAAAAAAAAATAAATAAAAGTGATTATTCTTTGAAGATGTATATTTCTGTAGAAACACCTTATTCTGTAATAAACTGTACCAATCCAATGTATAAGTTTTTATATAAACAACTTCATCTGAAGAAATATGTTGTTTTTGGCTGAGGAAGTAATGTTACTATCATTTTCCAATCATTTGATGAGTGCAGTTTATACAATAAAATATTAAATTATCTGTAGCTTCAATTTCTTAAAGCTCCCAATGAACTATTTGATTTTCTTTAGTTCTTTCTCCACAATTTATTCCAATATATCTGAGATATATAATTTAATTCCAATACTTATTAAATGCCAACTTTGCCTCCATTACAGCTCCCCACCTCCTGATTCTATAGAATAAAACTGACACTACATCACACAGTACATTTTTCAGAATTCCTAGCCAAACCAGTTATTCAATCCTGTGGGTAAGGGTGGATGTTATTCAGTTTTCATTTCACTGTCCGTACTCAAAGATATCTTGCATTAATTATTGTATAGATGGGTGGTTTAACCGAAAAAAAAAAACAAAAAAAAAAAACGATATTTTCGGTTCCATCTTCACATCATGAAACTACATTGAAATTTTTTACGAAACCGAAATCATTCGGTTTAGTGCTATCACTACTGAGTGACCATATCCAAAGAAACACTACTGAAGAAGACTTTCAGATGTTAATAAGATTAAATTTTATCAACATTTATACCATTGTAAGAGAAAAAGATTGAACAAAAATATGTTAAAAACATTTAATGGACTAGTTTTAGGAAATAAATGTGAAATCTATTTGTTTACAAAAGAAATGAAGAAAAAAACAAACAAAAAACGACACAATGTCCGAAAGTTACATGTTTCAATTTTTAAAAAGATTAAATTTTTGAGGTAAAATTAAGTTAACAACAAAATAGTGAGTAAAAATAAAAAACAATAGTGGCCAGTTTCATCTTAATGTTAAATTTTATGAAGTCAGATTTTTTATAAGGTTTTTCTAGTAAGCCAATACACCAATCATGAAATAAAGTTGTTGTAAACAAGAAAAATGAATAAAGATTTTTTTTTTTATAAGTAAATTTGTTTTTATCTGGGGAATGCACCTAAATTAGATATGAAGAATAATTAAAATAGTTCTTAATTTCACTTTTAAAATGTGTATATTTCCAGATATGCGAGTCTCTAGTATAAAAGTAAAATTGTTTGTTTTCTACAAATAAAATCATGTTTCTATCTAGCGAATACACCTAAAATTAGATATTAAAAAATATAGTAAGTTTTAATCTCAGTTTTAAAATGCGTATATTTTTAAAGCTGCAAGTTATTTTTTTAAACCAAAAGTAAAAATTATTCTTTCTTTAGTCACTTTTCGTGCCTTAATATAATACACACTTATTTTTTTATGGCTGGCCATAATCTAAGTAAAGAAAGTACAAATTATTATTAGCATTTCTGGCTATAAACAGGAGAATTCCTCGTCTCTAAATAAA
The DNA here is from genome assembly GCA_963932145.1 of Acanthosepion lycidas. Lineage (NCBI taxonomy): Eukaryota > Metazoa > Mollusca > Cephalopoda > Sepiida > Sepiidae > Acanthosepion > Acanthosepion lycidas. Next base: position 112,079,911 of record OZ010587.1, on the reverse strand, counting down.
ATCATTGCTTGAAAACAAGTGTCTGTCAGTGTCAGTAGTTTCAATATTTTGAAAGTTCTTTTACCACACATTTATTACTATCAGTTGCTTTCTCTTTTTTTCTTTTGCTTACTTTTATAATTTTTGAAGGAATTTGCTTCCTCAGGTCAGAGAAGAAATGAACATGTTCCTGGTTGTAGTTTAAGGTGTCTTCTAATTAAGTGCATGATTTCAAGAATATTGATAAAGATTGGTCACTTTGATTTTGCAAAACAAAATAACATGTAAAATTTAATCTAAAATAAAAAAAAAATCATATTTCATATTTTCAGCTGGTTGAAGTAAAATACCGTTTTCTGTAAAAAAAAAATAATTCAATGAAAAAGCGCAGACAAAATACATATTTGGAAAGATTATTTTATTTTCTTTCCAGCCATATGAATATTTTTAAGATCGTCCCAGAAATACACAAGAATTTGCAAGTTGAACAGATTAAGTTGCAGATTTATCAATCTCAAATGAAACAGATATCAACTGGAAATTCTATCATTGTGCAAAAAAAAGGAAAAACAAAGAAGAAAATCAATGGCTTCCTTAGAAAGCAAAAATACCAAATTGAAAACTGTGGCATGAAGAAAAAAAAATGGATAACTGATACGGAAACATAAATTGCCAAAGCTACCAACTCTAAATTATTGTCTACTAATTTGTTATTTTTGGTCTAATTAATCTGTTAATGATTTTGGATTTTGGTAGAAAAGAGAAAGAAAAATGGCTACTCACAAGAAATGACTTCACTGCAACATCAGGAATAACAGGTGAGTAAAAATGAAGCATTGCTGCACTTGCATGATCTGTCACCTGTCAAGACAAAAGGAATGAGTGACAGGGGGGGGGGGAATGTCATTTCACAGTTAAGATCAATGCAATAAAAGTTCAATTTCCTTAGAAAAAAAACAAAACAAACTTCCATTCTTTAAAAATCTTGCAGTCAGAATTCTCTTTCAAAAACAACAACCATAAACTACATTTCTGTGGCAAAAGGTTACGGGAGGGGGGGGCAATATTTCTTTATTATTCACATAGAATCCAGTTAACATTATAGACTATTTTCATTGCTAAAGAAAATTATAATTAAAAACGTTGAAGAAAAAAAGACTGTGGGGGGAGGGGATAAAATAACAATTTAAAAAACCACAGGGAGAAAAAGTAGACACGTAAAAATAGATGAAATATTGAGAAGTATATTTAAATGATTTTTTTTTCACTTTTGGAAATTTTTAATAAAGCAGTGGAAACAAAAAACAACACTTATATAAAATATAAACCGGTTTTAAACAGGGGAAAATGAAAGTTCGTTTAAGATCATTAAATGTAAAAAATGAAAGAAAAGAAATTCTATATATTTAAACCCAACTAATATGATTGCATTGATAAAAACAGGTAGGGGGGTAGGCCATACGTATTGTGCAGAATGATTCCATTCTGCCATAAAAGGAATTCTACATGAATAAAGTTTATTGAACAAATGTTCATTTTTATTAAATTAAAATCTTCAACCTTCACAGTAACTGAGGTTGTAATGGAAGCAACAACAAAAATAATAAAAAAAAATGACAAAAAAAAGAAATTCTTTGGAAAATTAAGAAATGAATGACAATTTTAGTGGAGACAAGAAATTTGTTAATGACAATGAAATTCAATTGATTTGATATCAATAACAACAAATATGAATGATTTAAAAAAAAATATACCCAAAAATGGAGAAATTAAATTCTATAAAAGTGTGTAAAACAATGAGAGCCTTAGGTCTGCCTGCTGATTGAGATGGTTGTGTATTTCTCTTCATGGAAAGAAGTAGCAGCTTTGCTTTCCAGTTTGACCTTCCAGTCTTAGTCAAGAACAGAAATAAAAACCTATATAAAAAAAATTAATGCTTGAGATGAACTTACCATTTTTGCTTGATTCCCACCCTCCTTTTTTAGTGTGAAAAAGTGTCAATCGGAGATGTTGATTATATATATATATATATATATATATATATATATATATATAAATTATTTATTTCTAAAAAATTATAACATAAATATGTTATAAAATCACTACAAAAATAGCCATTTTGTTTCAACACCTCTGGTGTCTTATCAAGTGATATCACTATATTTATGTTATAATTTTTTTAAATAAATAATTATATCTGCTCTACTCTGTATTGAGCACTCTTTTAAGAATAGTAATTGTTGGTTATTGGAATTCATTCCATATACACCAATAATATACTTGGGTATATATATATATATATATATATATATATATTTCCTGGAGAAATAAAATATAATCAATAGACCCTTAAGGTTGTCTGTTTTTTAATTTAAATTAAATTAATATTCGCTTTTGTTTGATATTGAGCTCTCTGGATTACATCCTCCTTGGGATTATCCATACGGATTACCAAATTATATATATATATATATATATATATATATATATATATATATATATAGATAGAAAAGCAAACAAACTTACAGGCCATGAAAATGACAGAAATATCTATTCATGTCTATGGCATGAAATATCACATCAGGGTCATGTTGTAGATGACTAACTTTGTAATGATAATTTGTAAGGATGATGGCAATGTATAGACACTTTTAGGTACCCCTCCCCACCTCACCAATGACCAAACCACATAAAAAGACCAGTTCTATTGGACTGCAGGTTCTTATGACTATTTCACATTCAAATTTGACCCCTTTGGGAATGCCAGGTGCCGTAAGCTTGGATGTGTGGGTGGTGTAATGGATAAATGGCTCAGAATTGTTAATCAGGGAGAGCAGAGTTCAAATTCCAGTTAGGTTCATTATATTCACTTATGCACAAATACTCTTGGGAAACGTATAAATCTACCTCATCTCCCCCCAGCTATGGGTTAATTAGTAAGACTTGTATCACCGAATCATCATCATCTCGAAAAATAAATAAATAATTCTTATAATCTAAAAATGTTTTCAGGCTTTGAATATACTGGTTGCTAAACCATAAAAAAATTGAATGAATCAATTGACTGCAGATGCAAGTGGCAGATTGTTGTGGTAGAAACATTCATATTTACATCTCTCAAATTGTTAAAAATATTCAAACCCACTATTTCAAATAAGGACTGTAAGAAAAAAATACGAAATAGAAAACTTTGTTTTTTTTATTTTTTTATATAAATTATTCATTGATTTTGGCAGTGTTGTTGTGAAGAAAGTGTTAACATTATTCATGGTTTTAATTTTACTTTCAGTAATAGAGAAAATCAGAAATAAAAGACTATGTCAAACCCAAATAAAGAATTTAGTTCTCATTCTTGGATAGAAAACATTTTTATTTCTGAAACTTACAAAAGATTTTATTTATTTCTAGAACTTTATCTGCTTCTCCCCAAACAAGAATACAATTTCTTGTGTTTCTTTCCATTAACCTAAAAGAAATTTTCCTAATGAAAAGAGGATTTGTCTGTGCACAAGATTTGAAAAATTATTTTACTTCTCATTTATAAAAAAAAAAGGTGCAGTGAAATGTAGTCAAATTATACTTACCATCTGAAAAACTTGATATTTTGATTTTGACCAAACATTAATCTAAAAGTAAAAATAAGAAAAAAAAAAGTTTAATATCTTCTTTAAAATTTGAATAAACATCAATGGCAATTTGTCTTTCTGACCACCAAAACAAAAACCACATTGGTACAGGTTTAAAAGAATTTAGAAGTTTCAAATGATCATTGCTTTTGTCATAAAAAGTAAACTGGCTGAAAACAGGCAAATATTTTACTCCCTCTTCTAACAGGTAAGCTTGATAATTTCCAGGTATTTCAATGAACTAATATTTTTATCCAAACTGTTTTCAGTGCAGCCATCTAAAGCTTTACACTTTATCTGTTAAAGACTTAGGTGGACAGGTATGTGATCAAGAGTTTGGCATCTATCAGATTCTAGCAAGTGTACCATGAATAGGCTTTTAGAATTAGACTGGAAAACGGTTTACATATAATGAGTAGATTATTATGAACAGTAAGGCAGGGATTTTATCAACATCATATACAAGATTCTATGACACTGATTTAGAGCCTTATTAATAGAAAGAACTTTTGAATATTGAATAAGCCTAATAAAAAAAAAAGAAAATAACTGTCTGAATGACTCACAAAATAATGACAATAACTAGTTATAGAATTTCACAGAAGTTCCTTGTTGTTCAAGACGATCGAGATAAAGTGAACAACTGATAAAAGTGATTGCTTTCAGACTTTCTTGTTTCAAGAGAAACAAATGATTATTTTAGCCCCTTTTTCAACAATTATTTTTGGAAAAATATTTCATTTTCAGACAAATTTTTTAATATAGTCAATAAGAAACTGAAGCACCTTGAAGTACCAAAGTGGTGGCTAACACTTCTACCAGACGTAGGACTTGACAACTGGACTCGTTTCAAGCTCAGAACGGCATTAAAGAGAATCAAGATTGACATATAAACACGTCTGTAGCTGGTTTTTAAAAGTTATGTTTTCAATGTGTTTATTCGTCTGTGTATGAAAAGGACACTTTCAGTAAAAATGTATCTACATGTCTACAACAGGGAAGGGTTAAGAAAATTCATGATCATGAGACGAGTAAAATAAATTGGTTAAAATGCTTGCTGCAAATCTTTCTTGCTGCAGTTTGAATTCTGAATTAGGCAGTTGCATTCACTTATGCACAAATACCTTGAGAATTCATCTTCCCCCTCAGATATGGGTTAAACAACGGAGTAGACTGGTTACCACCCAAGGCTACAAAGCTCAGTCTAAGAGAAAGAAAACCGAATACAAAACCCGCTCCACTATCTTTCCCAAGAAGTCATGTAATCCACAGATAATAAAGAAAAAGAATCTGTGAAGAATCATAATTGCTTATAAGCCCTGAATGGACATTATAATAAAAAAAAAAAAGTCTCACCTTTCCTTCATCAGTTAAAAAATTCTCTGTGCAACCCTTAACCCGAACCCATTCAATAATGAGACCTCGAAGGATGATTAACACCGTCATTGCTCGGCCAACTGTAACCTGCAAAATAACAAGAGTCCGTAAGGAGTTATCTTTCCTTGGTTTTGGAACTAAAACATTTTCATATTTTCTGATTTATCCCAACCAATGAGTCAAAGAAAACTTTTCAGATTTCACCAAAACTGAGTATGGCAATTACAATATTAGTAGCAAAAAAAGTAAAAAAAAAAAAAAATCAGCAAAAGTATGAATACTGAATTTATTTATGTAATGGTCACTTTGTAAAAAGAATTATCCAAAATATTTTATGTAATTAACATCCATGTTTTAGTTAAATTAGATCTCAATAAATCTCTCTGAATCAAAAAAGGCATTTATACTGTAAAAAGGAAAAAGTGGGAAGAAAATAAATTTGTTTCTGATATTTATCCACTTATAGATAATGACCAGAATTAAAAAAAAAAAAAAAAGAAAGAAAGAAAAAAACCTCTTGAAACTGCAATACAAGGTATTGGAATTTTTAGCAACATTTCAAGTTTTTATTTTAGATTTTAGACTTGTGAGATTTAAAGAAAAATAATTATTGAAGTTAAAAAAAAAAAAAAAAAAAAAGTCATAAAATAAATTAAAAAGCATATTTTCTGCATTTATATTCTTTCAATATACTTAAAATGTTGTTTAATGTAATAGCATTTAAATTTTTTTCACTTACCTGTACGACACCACAATTTCCAAGAGGTCGCACGATTGAAAAGGACATGTCAGCAAAGGAACGATCCCAGTTAGTCAGGCACATATCAAGATGGCTGAAAATGAAAAGCAAAAATTGTAAATTTACCTGAAATTTTTGCTGGGATGTGGAATCAAAAGAAAACTTGATTTGATAATAAAAAATTTTAATCAATTTTTGATCAGAGGAGAAAAAAGCCCCCAACTGTTTGCATTTTGTGAAATTGTTATTTCTTGATACATTAATAACAAAATGTGTCAAATTTGATAACATTTTTTTTGTATGAAGTCCTAAAGAATGAAACACGTCACACAAAAACTTTTTCTATTTTGTAATATATATATATATATATTGATGCATGTTTCATTAAATAATATAGACAAGTTTGTCTATTTATTTTAAGTAAATTCCTTCGTTGCTTGGAAATCATTCATGCCACAAAAACAGACTATAGTTATTGTTTTGTCCGTGTATTGTTTAATATATTGAAATGTAATTGTCATCTTTAATGATGGCTTATGTAAGCCGAAAGCTTAAATAGGATTAAAAAATATGTATCAATATTGGGATTTTCTTTCATCTTTTAATGATAATGTTATTAAGCTTATCAGACGATATGAAAAGAATTTACATAAAATAGACAAAACTTGTCTATATTATTTAATAAAACATGCATCAATGAAAAAATGTTGCCTAAATACACACACAATATATACACATATATATATATATATATATATATATATATATACACACACACACACACACAGGTAAAATGAGAACAAATGGAATGTGATTCCACTGTACGTAATATTTAATATAAAAGAAGGCTCAATACATAATAGAGCTAAATATTATTTATTTCAGGATATTAAAACTTTAAAAATCGCTACATAATGGCAATTATGCTTTGACACAATAAATGTGTGTCTTCAAGCGATGTTAAACTACTGGTGAGACTCGTCAGTAGTTTATGGGTTTATGGTGTTGAAACATAATTGTAATTATGTAGTGAGTTTTAACATGTTTTAATATCCTAAAATAAATAATATATATATATATATATATATATATATATACACACACACACACACACACACACACATACACGAGGGTGAGTCAAAAATTATTCACACTTCTTTCGCCATAACATATCTGTAGATTTGCCTTCTGCTAATGCATGCTCATAGCTGGTAGTATCGATTGTGGCAATACGATCAAAGTTTCAGCTTCATGCCAGTTTTCTTGCTGCTATTACAGTGTAAAGATGGCCACTCCTGCTAGCAGTGTGCACAAAAGAGGAGTGATCAGAATCTGCAGAGAACATGCTACCTCATCGATGATAACTCGCCATTACCATCTTGTGAGCTTGCTGAATCTTCTCGTCAGTGGGTGGGGGTTGGCGTGCATCCCATTCCTTCTTCATGCATCACACTTGTCCAGCCACATTTAAACTTCTCAACCCACTCATACACACTCCTACACAGTAGGAGGTGTTGTCGTTGTATTGTGTTAAAAGCCGCTGATGAATTTCAGCTTCCAATCAGAGAAATCGGATCACCACTCTCTGTTCCTCCTTTGTGCACACTGCTAGCAGAGCGGCCATGTTTACACGGTAAGAAAACTGACATGATCGAGTGATCAAAATAGTACCAACTATAAGCATGCATAAGTAGAAAAGCAGAGTGTGACAAATCATTCTATGTGATTCTTTCTTTCTTTTTTTTTTTTTTTTTCTAGTCTGTTATCTGCCCCTTTGTTGTTATTAGTACATTTCAGTTGATATATTATATGCTGTATCAAGAAATTAAAAGGATTATGTGACTGAATGACCTCGTGTTAGTCCTGATAACAGATGAGATTAGAATCTGTCCATCTGGTAGCTGATCACCAGAATGTGTTAATATTAATAAAAGAACGCGACTAGGTTAATAGTACACTATAGCTAACCAATGACTTTTGTTTTCATTCTTAGGATGACAAGTCAGACTTTTGATTAGAATCCATCAATCCTATAATGTAAATTTACCCCACCCCACCAACTGATGGATGATGAATATATACTAGTTGAAATTGTGCGATAAAAACAGCAAAGAATTATAAAGCTCTGAAGAGCAGGCTCAGAGAAACTCACTTGGCAGAAACTGTGTGGCTGGTGGGACTTTGTCGTCGGAGTCTTTTGGCACTGGCACCAATATAAACTGACCGATGAAGAGGACTCTGACTTAAAATGTAAAAGGCTTGATTGGAAAAGTCCAAAGTCTGCAATGAGAAAAAAAAAGATAAAAATGTCATCCCCATTAACACTGAAATTGGTGACGGAGTGTCAAGAATCACTGTTGTAGAAACCAAGGGACAACAAAAAGAGAGACTGTTGTATAAACCGGAGGTTGGAGACACAATGAAAAGAGGAACACTGTTGTAGAAACCAGGAGGACAATGAAAAGAGAGACTCTGTTGTAGAAACCAGAGGGCAACATAAAGTGAGACTCTTCTGTAGAAACCAGAGTTGGTTGTTTCTGGGAAGATGAAACCAACCTCATTATAGCTCTACTGTCAGTGATATCCACATAAAAAGATTAGCTGTTTGTTATCATCTTTGTTATTGAAATGCTTTCAAATCAATATAAGCAAACTGTTCCTGCTGTTTGGGGATTTTGTTTGTACTTTACTCTTCTCAAATTGAGTGGGTATGTGAGAAAAAGGTCAGGGTTTATGTCAGCTTCAAAGTTTCAGTGACTGCTGTTGTTATACACCCCTGTCCACAGACACACACTCTTAAAAACAGTATTTTGCTTTGCTTTTTTTTCTTTTAAAATTCTTTCAAAACCAAGCAAGCCCCAAGCAAGGCAATAAAGTTACTAAGATGCAAAGGGTTACTGAGTGTGAAAGACTATAAGAAAAAGAAAAATGTTAATAAAATGAACAGGAATTAAGACAGAAGCTACCAATCTAGTATTATGCCTAAATTCTTCAAGATCAGCTCACTTACCAATTCCACAATAGTGACAATTATGTTTATTTTCAAAAAAAAAAAAAATCTCCACTTTGCCTTATTTTTTTGTTTATTGATTCTACCAATGAAGAGAATAGGCAGCAATTATAGCCTATTTTGCTAAACCAACATAGCCAGAATTGATTCAAATCAAATATTTGGTTATGTTGGTCACTTTGAGAGAGAGAAGAAAAAAAACAAAAAAACTACTGGACACTATTACCTTGTGTGATTTATTACCAAAAATATATTTTTCTTTAAAAAAACAAAAAATCAAATGGTTGATGAAATGTGGGAGGCAATAGATTATAGGAGGAAGTGGGGAAATACCAAACCCAAACTAATTGCACCAAAAGTCAGTGTTCATTCAGACAAAGTAACACTGTGATAATGTTCAGATTAGAAAAGTGTTGTCTAATTTGAGTTTCTTCCTGAAAAGGAAACAATTGATTTAAACAAGGACAGTTTCAAATTTGACCAAAATTGAAAACAGCAATAAATGAAAAATGTTCAGAATTAATTCAGAGAAAGGAATGGAATATGTCAGACATGGGCAAAACCTTTTTCAAGCAGTGGGCCACATGATCTATGGCTCATCACAAGACGGAAGGCTGTGCGACTAAAAAGATTCAAGGTAATTTTTCTTAGTAGGTACACCTGCTATTTTCACCACAGAAGACCATATGTAATGCATATACCTTAGAAATGGTAGGAAAGTTTTATTTTTAGAAAAGATTTTTTTTATGATTAAAAAAATTAAAATATTATCACTGATGAAGACATTTTGATTATCACATGTTACTGTGTGTAATTTATTTCTAATTTGTTCATTTGAAAATGAATATATTTCTTATTTAGACAAAAATTCTCATGAATATTCCCTGTTTCAAAATAAAAATATATTTACACGTTTGACCTTCCTTAATGAAAAATCACCAATGATCTAAAATGATAAATATGTTACTTTACCAAATGTTTACAAAATTCCAGAAGCATTTCACTTAATCATTGTTTATGGATGTGGTTATGTATGAGAGAATGTGTGAGTGAACAAGTGAGAACAAAAGAAAAGAACATTTTAAGAAATGTTATTTTCTTTACGAAATTAAGTGTGCCATTAAGAAAGACCAGATGAGCCGCAATTTGCCTATTGACTGAAATATGCTATAATAGCTTTTGCTGTTTTGTTTTGTTTTTAGACTTCTCTTAATGGAAAAACATCAACTCCCAGAAAGATTATGAAAGTTATGGAGAACCTTTCTTCATTGAGAATAATAATACATCCTTGGAAGATGTACTATTTGCCAAGAATGCTGAATATAGAAAAATTTCATAACCTTGCTACAAAAGAAGAGACAAGTGGTTGCGGGCTTGTTGGAAGCATAACAATAAAGAGCATTTAACCAAATGAAAAAGATTTTTCTCTGGAGGTTGTAATAACAATATTTGAACATTTTCTCTCAAATGCTCAGATTCCATAACTGACTTACTAATAATATCAGGTTGTATATATATATATATATATATATATATATATATATATATATATACATACACACACACACACATTGATAAAATCTGAATGGAATCCTAAACTTGCAAAAATGATGGCAAAAAAGTAGAACAACAGTAGAACAACAAAATGCTAATTGTTGCTCAATAAAAGAAAATTTATTCAAAAATTTATTTTCACATCATAAAATAAACTTATTCAGTTTATATCCAAAACTGACTTTTGGATATAAAATGATCAAAACTTTAGACAACTTTTTATGATAAGCAAAATTTAAATAAAATCATTACCCTGGAGTTATGGTTAACAGATTAGGCTGAAGCTCAATCATCATTAATATTAAGGTGAGTTTGATGTTTACTGGCTGCTCCACATTTGTAGTCTTGTGCCAGATTAAGCTTAGTACATAAAAATGAATGTATCAATGCATTTCGAAGATTGCAATCACAGTTTATATTGGCGGCAATTTTATGGAATATACAATTTTTGTTACTCCAGTTTTCAAGTAGAGTCAAGTGATTTCTAAGAATTTATGCAATCTATTTCTAAGGATATTTTAATTTTTTTTACTCAACTGCAAATTTCAATGCTTGGGATTAAAAAATGAAAATTGATAATTAAAAAGAATTAAGTTAACTTAACTAAAAATTGGAGATAAAATGAAATCAACATTAAAGAAATTAAATGGGACACAAAAATACTTACTTTGCTTGTCCATTTGTGAGTTTGTAACAATTGGGAATACAAAGGGGTTTTGTCTACAACTGGATCAAGACTCAAATTAAAACTGTTTGTGGATCTGTCGATTGGATTTAATAGATTTCCAAATTTTTCCAATGCACTGAAAAAAAATTTAAAAAGATTAAAAAAAAAAAAATTGCTTCTCTTTCATAAGTTGTAACAATGGTAAGGGTGGGGAGGAGTAGACTCTTTTATAAAATTCAACCCAGAAAATTTAAAAAGCAGAAAAATAATTAAATTTTTTTTCCATTGATTTGGAAAATAACATTCTACAAATTCAGAGGTTAAAAAAAATGTCTGATGTAACATTTTTTTTTTTTTAAGAATTCTATAAAGAAAGCAAAGTTTCTGTATAGTGAGGAGAGCAAAGATCTTTTTTTCTAAAACAAAATTGAAATGATTAAAGAAGTAAAACATTCAACATTATATTGTCACTGTTATGAACATTCATTGACTGATCCATTCTTCAACTCCCATATGATGGAATCCATGAGAATAAAAACAACACGTCTTTCCTAGAACCAATTTATTTTGTTGCAAGACAGATTCAAGATTTCAATTTTTATGATACAAGTCTATTTAAAAAATTTGACATTATTTAAAAGAATAGCTATAAAATAAATCTCCTTAAAAGCAGTATTATATGCTTTTTACTAGCTACCTCCACTGATTCACTAAAATTTACTATACTATGATGAAAAAGTGCCCCAAACTTAATAAAAACAAAGTATTATCATCAAAATCTTTGTTATTATTAAGAGGAAAGACTAAAGGATTTTTTGATTATTAAATTATATTTTTTAAATCATTTTTAGAACATTAAAATTTTGGTTAAGAATCTTGTTTTTCTTGCATCGGTATGGGGGTGGGGAACCAATGATTAGTATAGGAAATTTTAGCTTCTTTTATGAAAAACTCATTGACTTGAAAATTTTTTTTACAAAAATCAAATAATTGTTGGGTTTTAATGAAATTGTTAATACTCATTCACAAATAAATTATTTTAGAAATGTTATTTTTTAGTAAATCTTGGATAAAAATATATATATATATATATATTTTTACATCTGTTATTGCCAACCAAATTAATTTCTTCAATCAATGCTATCATGATTAGCTTTAATTCACATATATGACTTTTAAAGATTTATTTATCAAAATTAAATTGTCCAGTTTATGACAGTTGCTTATGTTGAACTAAAAATTAAAAACTTACTTAGGTATGTTCAATACTTCACAAAAAAAATAAAACATACCCTGATGAAAAAAGTACCCAAACGTGATTAAACAATTTTTTTTATCATCTAAATGAAATGTTTATGTTATTATTAAGAGGAAAGACCAAAATATTTTAAACATTTTTTTAATCCTTTCTAGCATGTCTGAAATTTTAGTTAAAAAATCTTGTTTTTTTTTGAGTCAGTAAAATTTTAAAATCGATCATATTAGTTATTTTAGAGAAGTTTGTAAACAGAAGTGAAATTCTTTGTTTAAAATAACTTATAAAATTCAATTATATTTTTTTTGAAAGTTATTTTAAGAAAATTAGAAATTTAAAGTTTATTTAATAATATAATTTGAAACAAACATTACTTAATTTTTTAGTAAAAAAATTAGTTGGAAATAGATTCATGTCTAACAACTGTGATTGGTTTTATGGTTGAGAGAATGTAGTTAAACAATAACATTTATCTTTCAGTGTGTGGATGTTGGAAGTTGATATCTTTTTCTTTTTATGTGCTGTGTCCTTTTAGGATGTAGGCGATTATGGCTCTTCACTCCCCTCTATCCGTTGCAGCTCTTCACAATTTCCGTCCCTCTGCCACCTCCCCGAGACCACGTTCTGTCATCCACTTGCTTAATCCCGTCAGGTATGTCATATGTTGTATTACCTTGACTCTCTCTCCCTCTATTCGACCTGTGAGTATCAGATTCTCCAGGCCCTCCTTCCTCATTAAATGTCCCAGAACCTCTTCCTGATGTTAAGATAAGCCTCCTCCTTGTTTGCATCCTCTCTAAGACCTCATTGTTGCTCACATGTCAAAATTTTAAAAATGACAGAATGAATGTTTCTGTATTCAAAATATTCTTTTAAAAAGAATATGTTGAATAAAGATGTAAACATTCTATTATTTGATATTTAATTTTGACAATAAAGAAAATTATTATTTTTTTTGAAAATAGAATATTTCAAGTCACTTTTGTAACAACATCAATTACATACAAAAGCGAACAAAAAAGTATAAGGCTATCCGAAAGTCTTGTCACCCCGACATAATTTTATATTTCAGATGGCTGACATGAGATCCTACACAAAAATGATGGTGTTCATAGACATTCTCGATGTGTAAACAGCGTCAATGAAAGTGAATAAACTGAATCTCTAGTCCATGTGCTTTTTTGTAATTATTATTATTACTTCTTGTTCTATTGTTCTTATGGGCAACACACTGTGTATGTGCTTATACATTGGACTATGCTGCCCATCATATGACCATATATATATATATATGTTAGCTAACAATGTGAAAAAAAATGAAAAGCTATTCTTGATGGGACCCAGAGGCCGGCATCAGGGAAAATAATAAAAAAAAACTTACTTAAAATCATTGTTAATGACGAGTAAAGACTTCTGCAGCTCACTGAGACACTGCTTCTCGTTTCCAAGTGAATTATGAAATCCATCAGATAGACCGGAATAAGTTTTAGAGATACTCGCGCGAATCTTTTGCGTTAATTTTACCGCTTCTGCGATATTTTCCAAGTTATCGGCGTCGGCCATATTGTCTACAATTCTTCGTCGAGCGCCCTCTTTCGGCGGCCAATTATTCAAGGGCAAATAACTCCACTATTTTCCCTCATTACTTCTGCTGCTGCTGCTGCTTTCATGCTTGGTAGCGCGGCACTTGATGCCTACAGAATGGACCGAAGACACTTCGGAATGAAAGCAAAAAATAGCTTCTTCTTGTTTCAAAATATTTGCCAAAAATCAGTGAATTATCAAATTCAAACGAAACTTCCTGTACATATTCTTTAATGAATGAATTCTTTACTGAATAGGTTATTTTTTAAAAGACTTTGTTGGGCGTCGTGTATGTTTTATGATCTCCCCTCAGCCTGCTTTTCGATATTTCGTGGGGAATTTTAATTGGGCGTAGAAGAGTCCAATTTTTTTTACTGTTAAAGAAAAATCCCTGAATATATTATTTCAGTGAAAAAAGATTATGCAATATATTTTGTTGTGGGAACATACGAAAATTCGTCCCGTATCTTAACCAAAAATAATTCAATAAAAGTTTTAAAAAAATACATAGTGCGATTTTGAAATTAATCCTGTTGCTGTTCGTCACAAGAGTTTTTTTTTTATTTATAAAAGACATGTTTTGAAGATTCCAAAAAATGTAATGTCTAATAATAATGCAATTTTTAAGTATGGACCTTTTTAAAAGAATTTTTATATTTTATAATTTTTATTTTTTCCATTTTAGCAACGTTTAGATTATTTTTGGTATGGATATACAAAAAGGAAATAATTCTGAAACCTCGCTTTGACTGACTACTACTCTCTACTGTCACTACTCTCATTGTTCAAGTTTTTATTATTTTAAAAACAATTTTTTTGTCTTATCTTTTCCTGTATAATTTGTCTCCCTCGTCACCAAGAAAACTTTCAGAATACTTTATTGTAATTTTTCTAAAATTTACTCTTATGCCAGGTCAGGACTGACAATATTGCAGATTTTGGGTTTCAAGAATCTCTATATACATAGCGAAAGCACCAGACAAGATGTGACAGTAAATGCATAAACGAATTGTCGACTTATAAAATGTGTAAAACAGACTCTGTCGGCATGACACAATGAACAAACTTTTAACAGCAGACTTAACAATTGATTCATCATAATCTTTCCATATCTGTTTATTATATCTCTGAGATGAGTTATGATTACTTGCATTATTTACATTATTCGGACTGTCATCCTCAGCTTCATTGCTATATTCACAACGTTTTGGCTGTTGTACGCTCCGACATTCCTCAGGTGATTGGAAATATAAAGGGTTCGTTTCGGCCGAAACGTTGTGAATATGACAATGAAGATGAGGATAACAGTTCAAAATGTAAATAATGCGTAATATTTCCACTTCGTATAAGCGGAAAACGTTTGCCTGAGAAAGTGCAATGAGTCAGAACCTCTCCTAGAGAGGTCTAACCTTCCCTAGAGGTTAGCATCAGTCTGGCTGATGGAAGGCAAAAAAAAAAAAAAAAAAGTTCTTTAAGACGATTTAAAAACGTGCAGTTTCGTTTTTGGGGCATTAAAATTAAGAAGATTTCGATTTTAAAATTAACAAGATATAGGGCCCTTCGTGGCGTGCTAACACGAAATGCTGTTCATAAATCTGAAGCGAGGAATTTTATTTCTAAATAAAGATTTCTCTTCTTGTTTTCTTCAGAAAGAAGATTATTCAATTAAATAAAAAGACCGATTTCATTTCTTCTCGCCTGAGAAATTTTCAAGATAAAAAAAGGAAATTCTAAACTTCATTGCTAAGAAAGCCCAGCAAAGCTTTGAAGATAAAGTAACAGTAGTAAGCTACAAAGATAAAAATAGCAAAATAAATATATGATGTTCTAAACTTAATTTAGTTTGGCCGTAAGACCCGTTGACGATCGTATTCACTACATTGGGAAAGAGAATCTCTATGGTTTGGAATCCATTTTTATCTGACATAACTCTAGATATTAAATATAATAGTTACCTCCCTTGAATTGTAAATTAACTTTTCCTCTTTCCGTTTTCTTTGTTTCTCTCTTTGTCTCTCTTTGCACACACACAGACATACAAGCACACACACACACACATTCAAGCACATACACGTATGCGCAATTGATTGCGACTCTGTTAAAGCAGACTGATGGCATAACAGAATTTAGCTGCAGCTGACTGTGAAAATAAAGTGAGTGTAACTTGGTTGTTTACTCAAAGACATAACAGCCTACACTCTCTACTCTTATCGCTTTCATTGTAGCATACAGGTGACGAGACATCTTGTCAAGATATTTGGTGATGTAACAGAGAACAAAGACGACACATGCACAGACACACACACGCGCGCGCACACACACACAGACAGACACACACACACACATATATATATAAGTAAAAATAGAGCATTTACTTAAATAAATTGTATCTATAAAAATAACGTATAAACAGAATATATATGTGTTTGTGTGTGTAAATATAGGAAATTGAAATGATAGACTAAATTCTTGAGAGAGAAATTGTCTAGCACAACACAGTAAACCAATTTTAGCAGCTGACCAAGCAGTGGATTCAATAGAATCTTTCCACTTCATGTCAGCTGAGAACGTTAGCCCGAGAGAGTGCAACGAATCACTCACTCTCCTGGAGGTTAGCATCAGCCATGCTGATGGAAGGCAGAAAGGAGTCTCTCGCAAAGAGAGCAGTTTCGTTTTAACAAGCCACCCTTTGTCCCAGTTAACAACAGACTGAAGGTTATTTTTGACATCAGTCGCCAATTTCATTTACTATCGAGGCAAGAGTAAATGGCTGTGTCATCAACATATATACCTAATTGGGAGCTGATGGCATCGGGAAGGGTGTTAATGAAAATTAAAAACAAAGTAGGACCAAGGATAGATCCCTGGGGGTAAGGGAACGCGCCTGCATCAGTACAAAAGGATCTAGAAGAGTGGCCGTTCAGGATAATTTTTATTTTATGATTTGATAAGACTGGATCAGAACAAAAATTTGTCCGGAGACATCGTAACTTTTCAACTTGTGAGGAAGTCTTGTATGCCAAACTCTGTCAAAGGCTTTTAGGATGTTCAATGCAACAGCCCAAGCTTTACTATTCTTTTTTTTAAGCGTTTCACCCCAAGCAAGGCGGGAAGCCACTAGCACGCAAGGGGTTACAGAGAGTTGGAGCGAGAGCAAATAGGAATGATAGAGGAAAGGATGAAGAGAATGATAGGGGATAGATCCCGGCATCTGGAGACATCGATTGGCATTACATTTGAATAGTTACAAATTATAGCTATCAGGAAAACAAGAAAAGGGGAGGGAGTTCCACAGGCAAGAAGTGCGAGACATGAAGCTATTTGAGTAGAAGAGACGGCTACATTTAACAGTATCGAGAGTGAAAGGTTGTGAGCGAGATGCCAGCCTAGTTGAACGCTTAAATCCATGAAGTCTGGGAACCAGTGAAAGTAGCTCATCCAAGCAGTTACCGTGAAAGTATTTGTAAAAAAGACAGAGGGAGGCGTCGGCATGTCTGTGAGAGAGCACCTGCAGACGAGATGCCAGATCAGGGCCAGTTACAGTGCATATTCATCTCTGGATTTTATCAAGGACCTTGAGACAAACAGAAGGGACTCCAGACCATATATGGCAGCAATACTCCATGCAGGGGCGAATGGTTGATTTGTAGATTTGAAGGATCGACTCCGGCGAGAAAGATTCCTGGCGCGGCACAGGGAGCCAACTAGAGTTTGAAGAAATTATCGTCAGTACATCAGCAGTTGACGTGGAGAAACGAAAGCCATATTGCTTGTCTGAAAGAAGGTCCTGTGATGTGAGATGCTTACCGTATACACTCGCGGATAAGTCGCCCCACCAGGTAGGTCGCACCCCCTACTTTATGGCTTAATAATTGATGATTTACTGTTGACTCACAGATAGGTCACACTATAATCTGGGGAGTTACATAGCCCTTTTTAAACGTAAGAATTATCAGATATCTACCTTAACAATTAACTATTAAAATTATAAACTATAAATTTAGCTACCAACTATATCGCTGCGCAATGCAAAATAGTGCAAACGTTTTGGGTGGTAGATTCATGTGCTTTGTTATTTGTAAATAAACACTTAAGAACGCTTTTTAATGTTATATGAAACAACCATTAAAGAAAATTATCTCATAAAGAATATATTTCATTTCTTTAAATCATATTTTCCAATGTATTTTTGACAATATATATATATATATATATATATATTGCAGAATGAATCGTAGGACTATTTTTCTTTGTCAATAAACATCTACATTTGGTTCCTTAACTTATGCATGTTCAGGGTTTCTATATCAATCTAGTGCAAGGGCCCTGACCGAACGGTGACTGATGGATCAATGAATATTTTATAATTTTATTTATTTATTGTGATGGATATGTGAATCTCGCAATATGAGGTAAGTTTAAAGCAGTGTGTCAGTATGGTAGATAAATTGTTTCTATACAGAGAAAAAAATCACAGCTTTAGTGTTTATGGGTATCATTTCCGACTTCTCAGAGACATATGTAGAGGGTTTGTCTATTGTGTTGAAAAAGTCATAAATTTGTCCAGAATTCAAATTACTCGCTGCTTTCTTGAATGCGAACTGTTTTATGAAAATGTGAAATGAGTGTGAATTGGTCGGTAGTTGAACATATCTACTCCAATACAAGACAGAGAGAGAGAGGGAGAGAGAGAAAGAGAGGGAGTGGGAGAAAGAGAGAGGGGGAGAGAGGGAGAAAGAGAGAGGGAGAGAGGGGGAGAAAGAGAGAGAGAGAATTAAGAGATAGAATTTCAGACTTCAAACGGAGATGTACGTTAGAAGTACAGCGTTGAAGTAGTCTTTAGAAAGAACTAGAAACCCAATCTTAAACAGGGAACGAAGAATAAACCTATACTCCTGTTCAAAAGACCGAGGAGAAGTGTGAACCTTACAAGATGTCCCTGATGTGGTTCCTATATCGGTTTCCAAATCCTGCTATAGCACCTACTCCATTACACCCAAAGAGATAGGGCTGGAGGAATCCGCCGTCACCATGAAGGAACAGGACAATCTTTTTTGCCTCTGTCCAATATGTGCTCTTGTGGGCACCGTGCATGCGTGCGGGTAGGTACGTAGGTCGGTAGTTACATCAACAACAGTCGCTAATGGGAGTAAAACAACCACTAAGTAGATATTTTGTTTTTGAATAAAAATTCTTATCTACACCTCCACAAAAATGTATAAACAATGAAACATTCTAAAATAGATATAGACTGGCTTAAACATAAGAGCTTTTGCAAAAGCCACACGCCCTCTGGAAACATCTGCCCACTAAGCAAAGAATTTTAATGAAAAACAACGCTGGACAAGAGTGGTCAGCGTCCGTATCCTGGAGAGTGAAGCGAGGAAAGATTCACAAAGAAGGAATCACTTGAGGTTTATGGTCTCTTTTCTTTTTTTAATCTTTTTTTCTCACTGACCCGGTATTGACGGCTGTTGACGAGCAAAACCGGAGGCACCTGCTTAATGACGTCATAGGCGGACAGGAAACAGCACCACTTAAGGACTCGTGAGTAGCATGTGCCATAAATGGTTTTCTGGTTTCCCTCAGCCCGAAGTCAAATTACTCGTCAGCAATCACAGATTTTACAAGCATGAAAATAACTTACCAGTCACTCTAATAAATGGGATTTATTGAAAGAAACCAGGACGTAAAAATAAGAGAAAATAAAGGAGACATATGCATAAAAACGTACCTTGGCACAAGGCCAAGTGAATAGGAATAGGCAGTTGGTGGATTTTGATGCATTAATTTTCTAACTTGGAATAACCTGCTAACTTTGAAAATCAGCGTTGAAATCGTTCTATTTATCTGGACTTGATCCCTGGCCATTGGCTAGGGTGTGAAATATGAAATTACCAAAGGTTCTTTATTTTCTGGCCAAATGATTTTTGAAGATTTACAGACAGTGACAATATAAACATTGTCTTCGGGAGGTCTGAAGATTGCGTTCAATCATGAAACTGGTTGTCGCCACTCAATGTTGGCCTTAGTGTCCACTCTTTGTATTTGCATGCACCAGATCACGGATTCTGAGCACTTTTACCCCCAAATATTGCATAATTTAAAATCATATTTTATCATATCACACACACACACACACACACACACACATATATATATATATATATATGGAGAGATACAAAAGGAAAACTTAACCGATGCAATTCGTCCTCTGAGGGACTTTATCAACGCAAATGCGAGGATAAAAGTTTATTTGTGACGCGTTTCATCCATTAGGACAGAGTAAACAACCAATTCGTTTTTTTTGTGTATTTTTTAACATTTGTCATTTGTGTTCATATATATTTTGCTTAAACTTCTTGAGGTTTCTTCATTATATTCTGGCATTTGCAGTTGATAGAGTAAATTCCTCCTTCAAGTTTTGGTCTCTTCTTTTGTTTTTTCTTGTATTAAGTTTTTTATTGTTTTAGCTGTGACAAATTTTATGTAGAGTTTAAATAAATTCTTTCCGGTGGTAGCCGAGATAGATTTAATGGGTAGAGTGTAATCTAATTTTTGATTCGTTGCGTTTGTCTGGAAGGACAGGTTTTTGATTTCGTAACATTTTGTAACAAAAAAGCGACATTTTAAAAAATAACACCCAAAACGCATTGGTTGTTCATTGTAACGACCAGAATTCTGACATAAAAATGCTACTCTAATTAAAAGAGAAAATAATTCACGAAAAATTGACGTTCCAGGTTCTTACAGCGTTTCACCATTTTTGGCAGATTTTCTGTTATTACAAGGTGGGAGATTTAATAAAGAATAAGATGGGAAGAAAAATAAAAAGAATATAAATGAAATTGGATAGAGTGCAAAAAATTATTTAAAAAAAATATGAAACGCGTCACAAATAAACTTTTACCATTTTGTTTTACAAGTTCCTCATTTATGTTCTTGATAAAAATATATATGGTTATCTATCTATCTCTCTATCTATCTATCTCTCTCTCTCACACACACACACACATATATATATATATATATATAATTATTTATTTAAAAATTATAACATAAATATGTTATAATTTTTAAATAAATAATTATATTCGCTCTACACTGTATTGAGCACTCTTTTAAGAATACTAATTGTTAGTTATTGTAATTCTGTATACACCAATCATATACTTGGGTATATATATATATATATATATATATATATATATATATATATATATATATATATATATAAAGAAATATAGTCTTAAGGTGTGCTATATTTATGGAATAAAGTGCTCAATATCAGAGATAGAGCGTGTGTAAATATAAAAGTGAACATAGAAGTCAACACTTAGAGGCGACAGTCTGTTTCATGCTATATGCAATCGTCAGACCACATATGCTGTTATTTTTCTCGGCTATTTATATATATACGGGTTAGTGGTGCATTGTGGGTATTCTGTTATGGCGGTTACTTCACCGGAAGTCGTTTGTTTATCTATTTGGGTCAAATTATATTGCTTGTTTTTATTTTTTTGTTTCTTATTTTATTTATTTATTTATTAACGTAGTAAAAATTTGTTTATATCACTTATTTAACAGTTTTGTTTTGGTTTGGGAATTTAATTAAAGCTATTTGTTCAGTTTTGGGGTTGATTGTTGTAATTCATTCTAAGTATTATTTTGGCGGGAGCAGTTTTTAATTGATTATCTTTATTTGGGATTGGTTTGTTTATTTATTTACTTGGATGAATTTAGGTTAATTTATTTTACTTGTATATTTTCTCTTTTCGATTTTCGATTTTTAAGTAACATAGTATTTATTTATGTTTTATTTCTATTTTTTTTATTGTTATTTTGTTTATTAGTATATTTATTTGTTTTTATTTTATTTTTTCCGTTTTTAATTTTTTAGGTTACGTAGTAAAAATTTATTTTCATGTCTGCATTTTGAGATGAGCTCGGATCTTTTGTTTAATAATTTATTTTGGTCGGGGAATGTAATGATAGCTATTTTTTCCTCCAAGCAAAGTTTGCAAGTTTTTGATTGGTTATTGTAGGCTGATGATTTTTTCCTTATCTTCCAAGATATTTCCCAAATATACTTAGAAAGCATTGTACTGTTTGCATATTTACTATTTGTGAAAGATGTTTTGTGTGTATAATTTCTTTGTTTCCAGGGTCCTTCAGTTACTCCTATGTATACTTTTTCTTCATTATCTGGTGATTTTATCGTGGCTTGGTATATTACGTTGTTTTGTAAACAATTTCCGTTTAAGGGACATTCGTTCTTTATTCTGCAGTTGCACGTGGGTTGTATTTGTTCGTGTGGTTTGTTGATAATTTTCCTATTGTGCTTTTTTATTATTTGTGCCATGCTCTCGGTGCAGCTGTATATATATATATATATATATATATATATATATATATATATATATATATATATATATATATATATATAGTTTATGCAAAACTAGGTAATCCGTATGGGTAGACTCAAGGAGGATGATATCCGGAGAGCTCAATGTAAATTCAGAGCTGATATGTTTGAATAAAAACAGACCACTTTGTTCCATGTAATAAATTATTTCACCACAGCCCTTTCAAAGGGCTCTGGATCATCAGACTTTACTTCCAAAGGTTGAAATGAAAAATGAACAGAAATTTACACATTTTTGACGGGCCGTATTAAGCATATGTAAATTAACGAAGTGAGGGGGGAGAGAAGACATGAGTGAGTTAGATGTACCATTTCAATTCTTTATCCCTAACCCCACTTGGTGTGGGCCAGACAAACGCTTCACTTAACTTATGTTATCTTTAGATATGGATGGGTAAGTGGTGAAGAGGAAAGCCGACATAAAAGGAAGAAGATACAATAAAACAATTTTCACTCAATTTCTTAGACGCTGTTATTTCACATTACTTTAAAGGGTATATTTGGGGGTTAAAGTTTGATATAAATCTAAATGTCTATAAAAACTACGAAGAATTTAATTTGATGTTTGTTGGAGTTTGGGGTATTTTCTATGAAATGGTCGATTGGAAAAAATTCATAGAAAGTACATTGAAAGAATAATTCATTTTACATCTAGTAATCTTTTTTATTTTCCTAAACTTTTTTCTTTTTGATTATTAAGTTGACATCTATTTGTTTGAGTTTTGTTCATAAATTAAACTCGTGAGTGTTTTTAGATACCTACATAATTATCAGAGATTATTCCAAATTAAATAATTTTATCATCAATAATGATTATTAAAGGGTAATATATTTCAATTTGAACTAAATTATCAGTTTAAAATTTACCTCCGTATTATTTAGACTCACTTGAGAGAAGGTTTCATTCAAATTCTTAGACTCTGTTATTTCGCATTACTTTAAAGGTTATATTTGGAGGTTAAAGTTTGGTATAAATCTAAATGTCTAAAAAATCTACGAAGAATTTGATTTGATGTTTGCTGGAGTTTTGGGTATTTTCTATGAAATGGTCGATTGGAAAAAATTCAATTTCTGTTGTCATAAAGACCATTTTTGTTCCAGCATCAGATTGATTTCCCTCAATATTGACGGGAACTAATTTACCGCCCAGGACGTTTACATCATCGAAACTTGAAAAAAAAATCCCAGATTGTATAACTCAGTGTTTTGTCCTAGCATCAGTGGATATAAAGAGGAGACTTGTGGCAATAGATCTGGTTATACAGAAGAATACTTGAGATTATCATGGACGGAGCATGCGAGCAAAGAGGAAGTTTTAAGAAAAATAGAAACAAAATATACATTTATACATGTAATCAGAAAGAAACAGACACATAATAAGAAAAGACGGCTTGGAGAATTCGACACTCTCATGGTGTTTTGACGAGCAGAAATAGCGAGTGACCTATTTGTTCAAATCGATGGCAGAACAGGGAGTGAGAATAATATTAAGAAGATACACTTTTTTAGAGCTACGAAGGATAGGAAGTAGTGGGGAGCCATGCTCATCCCCGTACTGAAGGATCACAGCACACTGAAGAAGTCAGCCAAAACACAATTACACCAAAATGTATTTTAAAAAGTATATCTACAACTAAACATAATGCAAACCACGAAATTTATGTTGTTTTTTTAATCACTGACGATGTTTTATGTATCTATTGTAACCATAAAGACAGTTAATATGTCTGGTACATATAATGAGGAAAGAGTGCTTGGATAATTTGACACTCACAGGTCATATTGAAGGTAAGACGAGCACAGGGAAACATTGAGTAACTTGCTTAACGATCTTCTGTAAATGGATAGCAGAACAGGGACCGGTGGGGTGGGGGTAGTATATGGGACAAACATTGCTTAGAGCAGATGTTCCCAAACGGTATGGTGTGCCTCATAAGTGCGACGGGGGAGGATAGCCGGTGAGGCGGAAGAGGATAGCCGGTGAGGCGAAAGAGGATATTGAAAGACAAAGATTTAGGAACAGTTTCAAAAAGTTCATATGTCAAAAATAAATATAATTTCAAAATTTAAAATATTATTATGGATTACTTGTAATTGAATGCCCGAGTCCTTTATAAATAGTTATAAATAATTGTAGGTCGATTTTATCATTGGGGTGTTTTTGCACTATGTCACGAATTAAGAAAGTAGTAATCAGGCTCCGCAAATTGGAAGAGAGAGTTATCAATGATAATGTTCTGACGTCGAATGCGCGGTTGTTTCCCTTTAACCCTATCTCCGTACCTTCTTTCTTGTAGCGATGCTCGCACCTTTTCACCGGGACTTCCGAAAATGCAGCCCAGAGAAAAAGTTTGGAGACCACTGGCTCAAATAGGAAAATAGATAGGAATTTGTGGAGAGTTATGATTGCCCACGACTTGAAAGGACACGACACGTGGAGAAGAAGAAGAAGAAGAAGAAGAAGAAGAAGAAGAAGAAGAAGAAGAAGAAGAGCCGATGATTTTCACAGTGATTTGCTTTGGCCGATTTTTTAGCGTCAAGGTAGTGGGAAGGGCAATTATTAGGTTGGTGTAATGTCGTTTTCTCACATATGTTAATATGTGAGAAAACGACATTATTTTTGCACCAACCTAATACTAAACATTTCTTCTTCAGAACTGGTTTTCTCGCTATGTTGAAAGATACACTCGGCTTCATTTGAAATTCCTTTTTAAATTCTGCCGACAACTTTTTTCTTCTAAAAATCTATTTTAAAAAAGAGATTGACTTTGATGGGACTTATCAAAGTCAAAGATCAATATTAAAGAAAACGGGTGTTTTTTTTTTCAAAAGTCGAACTTTAGAAAGAAAAAATTAAACATAAAAATTAAACTTTAACACAGTCAAGATTTGACTTCAAAGGACGAAAATGAAACAGTTGTTTTTACAGTCTGTAAAAATGTGTTATTACTACAGTATCAAGTGCATTAACAAATATATAATATAAACTTGTGAATCTGGTCTTAATCCAAAATTCAAAGTAAAAAATGACACACCAAAGAACATATTTAAACTAAAATTTATTTTGCATATTTTGAATCAACGATAAGAAATAGTTTTGACAAGAATTACAAAAAGAATTTGTGATCAAATGTGTTAAGCATATAATTGTTTTATCCTACAATTCATCCAAAGCAAGTTTCCAGAGCCACTCAAGCTGGACGGTTTGATCAATTGTAAGAAGATAAAATATATGGCTGTGAGCAAAAGAAACAACTCCATAACAAATTGGTCGTCCTGGGTAAGACGATAAACTACGTCCAACAGCAAGGCCTCTGATCAGGAGGTTTTGAGGAGCGTGGAACCACCTCTTAATTGCTGGTGTTCCCAAGTTCACCCCGACCTGGGGTGGTAGCATCTGTTAGGGTTCCAGCTATGGCAAACTGGGGTTAAAACACTATGAAAGTGTAAAAAAAAATGTTTTACCAGAAATACTTTGTAAAAAAAATTATTACAATCAATACATTTTTGAAAAAAAAAAAAATTCCCAGCAATAAAATGTTGTCAGCATTAAATAACCCATTGAGGTTGATATGCTGTAAAACAAACTAAACCATAGCAAATTGGAGATACTGAAAGGCCGAACCGTTGTAACAAATATGGCAACAAAGATGAGCACAATAGTCCGAATAATGTAAATAGTGTATATAATACCTCATCTCAGAAATATAGACAGATACTGAAAGGCCGAACCGTTGTAACAAATATGGCAACAAAGATGAGGACAATAGTCCGAATAATGTAAATACTGTACATAATACCTCATCTCAGAAATATAGACAGATACTGAAAGGCCGAACCGTTGTAACAAATATGGCAACAAAGATGAGGACAATAGTCCGAATAATGTAAATAGTGTACATAATACCACATATCAGAAATATAGACAGATATTATTATCTTATAAAATTCTTACAATCTAAAAATGTTTTCTGGCTTAAAATAACCTATAGTGTTGATAATCCGTAGAAATCGAATCATAATAAAATAAAAATAAACATTTCAACAATTTTCTATAATAAGAGACTTCTATAATATTCAAGTCAAGAGATTGGCTTGGCCACTTTTCGGAAAGTCGCACCATGCCGCAGAAAAAATGGATGGGATTTTCATTTATTTAAGATTTGACTTTATTGAATATATGTTAGTATTCTTTCGAATTTATATTTCCAAAATGATTACACCTTTTCTATCCTCTCGAATTGCAGAGCCGAGTTCGAATTCCAGTCGAATCCATTACATTCACTTAAGTGCTAATACCCTTGGGAAAGGTATAAATCCCCTTCTTCTCCCCACCCCCAGATATGGGTAATTAGCAGGACAGACCGGGTTCTGTAGCCTTGGATGGCAACTGGTCTACCGCAGAAAGAAATGGCAACCCACTGCGGAAAAATATCTGCCTCGTCAGTCATGTATTGAAAGGTAGATGATCGCCTAAGCGTGGCACATAACTGACTGATCATTTGTTTGTACACACACACACACAAATATATATATATATATATATATATATATATATATATGTGTGTGTGTGTGTGTGTGTGTGTGTGTGTGTACAATATATGTTAGCTGTCAGTATACCTCATAACACCCTCGAGCGCTTAGCTTTGAAGCGGGTAGAATGGAGAGCAACGTGTTTTAGTGGACTCAGCAGTTTTCAATCAGCTTGTCTTAATCGTCTTCAGGAAGCGAGAGCAAGATCTAAAAGGTCAGCCAATGTAACAGTGATCTGATACCACAATCCTCACTCTTGCTCCATATGTGGTCTCCTTGGTAAATCACTAGCAGGTGTTAAGTGCCACTTAAGATTATCGCACAAAATTTCATAACTGAAAATTAAGTTGTCAGATTCTGATACGTTGAAACCGACGGGAGAGTTCATTATATATATATATATATATATATATATATATATATATATATATATATATATATATATGAACATAAAAAGCCAGGTAAACCTACCTAGGTTTCGCCTATACGGATCGTCAGGGTCAACTGGCCAACGAAGTAAGGGTGGAATAGAATATAAAAACAACTATGACCATGAGATGGAAAGCGCATTTCTTCATTAATAATAACCAGAATAAACATCAAACCATTGAATCGTATGATTTTAAAACCTATGCCCACCCACGCCATATTAAGGAATTAGACAAATTTGAGTCCGAATCGGATTAATTAAAACAATACGGTATAGAAAGATTAGTATTAGGTTGGTGCAAAAATAATGTCGTTTTTTGACGTTCAACTTCAAAAGAAACCCGACATTATTTTTGCACCAAGCTAATAATAATATACAACAACAAATTAGCAAAGATCTGAAAGATATAAAAAAATAACAAGAATATTTTCGTAAAAGCTGACAAAATCCAAATTTTTATATAAGATAAGCCCCAAGAAATATAATGACATGCTTAATAAAGAGGTAATTAAGTAATATAAATAAGCCCCCGCTAATCTAGAAACTGAGTTGAATAGAGAAGCTAGCATATTAGCCAATAAATTTGACTTAGAAAGTAGGGTTGAAAAAATTAGCGTAAAAAATTGTTTTATAACAATTAAAGATCATAAAAACAACTTTCTGAATAATCCTGAACGCCGACTTATAAACCCCCACTAAAACACAATTGGGTAAGGTTAGCAAAATAATCTTACAAGAAATATGCGAATCATTAAGAACATTCTTAAATATTAATCAATGGCGTTCCACCTATGATTGTATCGAATGGTTTAAGAGTTACAATAAAAATAACAAATGTTCCTTCATTAAATGTGACATAAAAGAATTCTACCCATCGATCACTGAAAAAACCCGTGATGAAGCCTTACTATTAGCTAAAGAATTTATATCAATTTCTAGCGATAAAATTAATCTGATTAAATATTGTCGTAAATCATTATTGTTCCACAATAACGAATTATAGATCAAAAAAGGTGATAAAGGCAATTTTGACAATCCCATGGGGGCATATGATGGTGCAGAGGTATGTGAGTTGATCGGATGCCTCCTACTTAACAATTTAAATAAATATATAGATCCTAGCAACCATGGTCTGTACAGGGATGATGGATTAATTATTGTAGACAAAAGTAACCCTAGGAAATGTGATGTAATCCAAAAGAAACTTCACTAGTTGTTTAAAAAAATCAGATTTAACCTGGATATAGAAATAAATTGAATGTTACCCATTACTTGGACATTATGCTAGACTTACGTGATGGTACAATTTCACCATATAGAAAGGATAATCAGTACCCACAATATATCGACGTAGGTTCTAACCACCCGGCACATATTTTGAAACAGATTCCTAAAGGTATTAATCACAGATTGTCCACTAACTCATGTAATAATAATATTTTTAATAAAAATAAAATAATCTATGAACAAGCACTAAAGAATAGTGGACATAATGTTAAATTAGAATATAATGATAGGAATGATTAGCCTAGAACACAAAGTAAACATAAAATCAGAAGTAGAAACGTGTGAGCAAAAGTGTAATTGTAGGAATAAGAAAGCCTGCCCCCTCCAGGGCAAGTGCCAACAAGAGTGCGTGGTATACCAAGTAAAAATGTATAAGAATAAACCAAATCATACTGATAAAAATTCTAACGTCTATATAGGATCTACCCCAAATAATTTTAAAGCATAATACTATAACCACCTTAGTAGTTTCAATAACGAAACTTACAAGCACAGTACCACCTTATCCTATTATGTATGGAAGGTCAAACAAGAGGATAATAAAGACCCCATTTTGAAATGGGAAATATTAAAAAAATGTCACAGGTATAAAGCAAGTGATAAATTTTGTTCACTATGCACAGAGGAAAAGTTAGCTATTGGCATGTGTTAAAAAAAAAAAAAAATTATTTATTAAATCTAAAATCTGAAATCCTGAGTAGGTGTAGACATAGGAAATGTTGGTTATTAGAATTTTTTTTTTTTTTGTTCCGTTATTGAATAAAAACATAGCATAACCTCCTCCCCCGTTGTTGAGTTACGGTTTTACTTGGTTGATTTTTTTTTTTAGTCACGTGGTCATGTTTGTTTTTATATTGTGTTCCACCTTTACCTCGTTGGCAAGTTGACCCTGACGATCCGTATTGGTGAAATCTAGGTAGGTTTTACCTGGCTCTTTAGGTTTATATTTACGTTTGCTTTACTTAGTATATTGAGCACTTTACGTAGTTACTTTTGCTTTACTCGTTTTGGAGGTGTTTTTTTTTCTTTGGACTCTTAGCTTTGATTTTGGACGATTGTTTTCGCCTCAATTTCATGGTCTTTGTTCTTTGTTTTTTTGTACCTTATTTTCCCTTCGCCATTGGTTTATACAATTACAAGCCAAGATACCTAAGATTTTTCCAAACGCGTATATATATATATATATATATATATATATATATATATATATATATATATATATATATATAAAGAAAGAAAGAACAGTAAGATACATAACCCGTTGTTCTTATTGATATTTTTATTTTTAAAAAATAGTGCTCAATGTAAATTTACAGAGCATTAATATTATAAATTAAGGGATTTAAAATATGTTTTTTTTTCGCTACACAGTTCTAACCATGTTTCAAAAATGGAAGCTAAAAGCTTCAAATTTAATTTTGTAATTAAATTAAAAACATTAGTTCCATTTCATTCTCAAGCGAATTTTGAATGTTTTTAATTTAATTACAAAATTAAATTTGAAGCTTTTAGTTTCCATTTTTGAAACATGGTTATTGCTGTGTAGCGAAAAAACTATATTTTAAATCAGTTAATTTATAATCCGAGTCTGCCATGTTTGTTGTGGACATTTCAGGAAACACGCCTGTTTATCCCTCAACGCATACACCGTCTCGCAACAAAAATACTAATTCTTATTTATTTCTAACCAATCTGAAATTCGGCTTCGACTTAATTATATCATTGTGCTTAAAATATTTGTTCGCAAATATATTTGTAGTTAACATCTCCATTACATATTATATATTTATAATATACAGAAAGACTTTTAGATTAATATAGGTGTTCTTAATTGGAGTTTTTATCATTTCTGAGATGAGTAATTATCGATATTCTGTTAATATTTCGAACTATTGGATCAGGTCAGCAGGAACGAACAATAACTGAGATCACAGGAATCAAATATCACAATATATATCCTATACCAGCCAATCAATAGGCACCTGATAATGACCAGAGGGTACTTGGTCGAAACGTCGTGTCTATAGTAACATCTATATCAACCAAGATAAGACCAATAGTTAGAAAAAAAAATCTATTTACATCTATTTAGATTTGGAATTACATCAAGGATAACAGATTTATCAGTATAACCATTACAAACAGACTTTTGAAACAAAGCAAGGTAAGAACAAACGAAAAATTATCATAGACTTAATGTGTATCGTCTCCACTAGTTTTCAAATGAAACTCAAAATGTGTCAGACTCAGAACTGAGAACATATATTCATGATAAGACAATGCACACTGATGGTCAAGTAATAGATGTTCTGCTACTGCAGACCCAGATGTATTAACGCACTAATGTAAATTACTGAAATGCCCCTTGCAAATACGAGCTAACAAATATTGATCTATTTTAATTTCTCACCTCTACAATGACATTTAAAGTAAACAATTCTAAGTTATATTATTTTTAATAATCTCAATACTTTAATGGGTCTAAAACATCTGCCCGATACAGTATTGCCGTCGGAATGTTGCTGTTTCAAATCTGAAATGTAAATACAGGATTTTATATTTGAATAAATTCAAGAAGCTTTAACATTTGAAACTACTTTTTCACTTGTTTTCTCACCCTTTCATCTTTAAGACAAAGTAAAATTCAATTCGGTCAATATATTTTAAAATCCAGTAGTGTTCTATGTTCTAATAAAGGGATGGGCCCAGTTAAGTTTCTTTGTTCAGAGGAACGTCGAAACGGAAAAAAATAATTATAGAAATCTGTCGATTGCATTTAAGTATAACTATATATCTTTCAACATTATCCATGTCTGGATTTATTTCAAATTCCCCGCTATGGAAAAAGACATGTTTGGATGGGAACTTTACTTCTAAATTGATGTGTGAGTGGCGTAAGATAGGTCGGCGAACTGAGTTCGAATTATAGCCAAGTTTGTTGCATTTACTTTCGCACAAATACATTTGGGAAGGATATGAATCCATTGCTTCTCCTCCGAGATATAGAATAAATAGAAGATCAGACTGAGCATCTTAGCCTTGGTTGACAACCAGTATAAGAGAAGGAAAAATCTGAATTCCAAACTGGTACCGTATCCTTAGCGAGGGGTATACAATTAACTGTGGAACGGGATTGTAAACTCTATGATCTCGACTGAGTTAGAATAAATAAAAATAAAATAAACCTGTTAATGCACATGATCCAATGACGGTCCTCGTTATGGTATTTAATCATAAACATTTACTAGTGAATGAATAGATCAAACGCGCAAGTACTGATAGCCACCTGGTCGTGTTGTTAGAGCGTTCGCTTTCTGACCCGGAGATTCAGGTTCGAATATTACCATGGTCCCTTTGTCAGGAACGTGATGTTTCGATGTTATCAGTCTGGGGGAGGTGATGACAGCATGCTGGACCTTTAGAAAGTGCTTGAAAACCATGAACGCTTGTAGGTGAAATTCAGTAGACAATGGTTATGCTAGAACGAAATCATAAGTCATCGTTTGTTTTTCGTCAACGCGGGGGTCTTAAATTGGTGCGGGAAATATGTGCATTTTTTTTTGCATTGATTTGGAAATTTTCGCAAAAAATCAGATAATTTTCGGATTTTAATGAAACTTTGAGGACTTATTCAGAAATTAATGAAATTATTAATGAAATATTTCTTTTTTAGGAAATCTTTAGAAGCATATTTTATTTTTAAATCTGTTACCCATTTGTCACTCATTTAATTTTTATGAAGTTTCGAGAGATTCTGGTTTCTTTGTCACTTAATGTTTATATAGACTTTTAAGGAGGATGGAAGGTTCAGGCGTGAAATCTTGTGAAGTTTATTACACATATTCCATGCAAGAGCTTTGCGGATGTCGAAGTCTTTTGGGGAATCTATTATGTAAGATCCAAGATATTTGGAATTCCCAACTCTTTTCATGGATGTATTAATGTGTGACTTCAACTTGGATGATTCAGGAGAGGTTGTAATATATTATATCTTAGTGACGTTACAATAAAGACCTAACCTGGTTCACTGCTTGCTCGAGTGATTGCAGCAAGGATTCTGCATCCATGATACACTGAGAAATTAATGCAAGATCATCGCAAGTCAAAGTCAATCAGGTATTGTAGAGGGTACCGACTACTCTGGTGAGGTTTCAAAAAGCGTCCAGAACAACTATAAACAGAAAAGAAGCAAATGTGTCACCGTTTAGAATTCCTTCTTTAACTTCAAAGGAATCAATCTCGCCATCAGGCAATACAATGGTGGCAGTGGTGTTTCTGTACAGACCTCTAATTGCCTCAACAAATCTAGAGGGTACACCATAGAGTTGGAAGATTTTGAACATGAGATCTCTGTTGATGGAATCAAACGCCTTGTGAAAGTCAACAAAACAGATTGTGATCTCTTTGTTGAATTTTTCTGTTGTGGTAAACGCTCCTACAGCAGAGCGGAACCCGGACGAAGC
The DNA here is from genome assembly GCA_963932145.1 of Acanthosepion lycidas. Classification (NCBI taxonomy): domain Eukaryota; kingdom Metazoa; phylum Mollusca; class Cephalopoda; order Sepiida; family Sepiidae; genus Acanthosepion; species Acanthosepion lycidas. Next base: position 112,046,982 of record OZ010587.1, on the reverse strand, counting down.
TATGCCGAACGGCAGAGTTTCGTCCGGGGAGGCAGACAGACCCTGAACCCGTTTATACGGGTTCTAAGGAAATGTTTTTGACCGAGCCTACGGGCTCGGAGAACCCACTGTAAACTCGGCCTTGTTCCACATACAACCCGCGTGCGGGGTGTTAAATATAGCGTAGACGCAGTGTTAACTTACCGTTTGGACGTACACCTCTCTCTGCTTATTACTAACACTCCTGCTTTCTATATTTTTCTGTTATTTCAATATACTTGTTCAACCTACCTTCGGTTTCCGTATCTTTCTTTCTGGCCCCTAGACAGGCCACAACATTTTCTAATCTCTTCCAGTATGCAGCGAATGGAAATGATTTGAGCAGTTGCCGACCTGCAGTTGCCGATCTGCCTCTTCTAAATCCATTTTGGTTCTTGCAGAGGAGTGGATTGATGGCAGGGACAATCCTATTTGGCAGAGGCTTATTGTAAACTTTTGCTACAATTGGCATGAGAGTTATATTCCTATAGTTTGATGCACTTGTTAAATCACCCTTTTTTGGAACAGGGACTATTCCGCCCTTCAGTCAAATGGTGTTTGAATATGTGGTTGCAAAACTCAAGTAGGAGGTCATGCATCTTTCCACAGTAATGTTGGTATGTCAAGACCTGGAGATTTGTTGTTGGCAAAATCTTTGAGTGTTGTTTTCAGTTCATCGAGTGTGAATGGGTTAGTGTTTATGTCCAGTGTATTGGATACTTGATGAATTGGGAATGGAAGACCAGTGACTTGTGGTGGTTCTGCCAGGAATTTCTTAAAGTGGTAAAACCATTTAGCTTTACGCTTTTCAGCGGAACCGTCTTTGAGCTGAATTGAAGGCTTTGATTTTCTTCCTGAGAGTATGTCTATTGTTTTTCAAGCTGCAGCATGCTGTTTCTCCTTATGCAGAATCTTGTCGATCTTCCCTTGGATGTATACTGCATCTAAACTGGCATGGGCTTAATCTAGTATCCTTTTTGCTTTAGTGATTTATTTAAAAGTGATTATAATTAGCTTTTATTCATAAATAGGTTTCAAGATCTTTTCTTGCCTTTCTCATATGGAAATGTAAACTGATGTTGGTGAGCTGTAACTTTTCTCTCTTTGGCAGTTTGAGAGGACGATTTCTTCTTGTTGTATCGTGTTTCAATGCCATCAGATTGATCAGAGAGCATTTCATAACGATTCTTAACATCTGCAACAAAGAAGTATTGTAAAGTTCTGTTTGATGATACCTTGGTCTAATGAACTTGTTTTATAGGATCTTGTACTGTCAGTTTCGATTGCCTTAGAATAAGAACGACATGTATGGAAACAACTCTATCATCAGAACTTTCAAAAAAGAAGGATAAATATACACTTGGGCAATAAGAATACTGTTCTTCCATTTGTTTCTCAAGAAGATGTCATCAACTTGTCATCGAGGTCCGGTGGATGTTGGGATATCCACAGACGGTTTGGATGATTCATAAACCTCGTGTTTGTAATTTGGAGTCGAAACTCTTGAGAGAAGTCTATAAAGTTGTATTGTTATGGGCGTGTGTTCTTTAACGCATATATCTTTTGCATTATTAATGATTCAAGAAAACAGCGAAACTCCAAATGTGAATCAACAAGTATATATTGAAATAACATACAAGAACAAAATATACAATAATTTGTATTCAATGTATAGATTAAGGGAAAAGAAGTTGATTCCCTTTTACCGTATTTTAATTTGTAATTGATTGTCCGAAAGAAAGTTCTCTTGAGAGAGAAATGTTCAGGAATCAATGTCAGAACAAGTCTGCTGTTAGAATAGATAACACAAGAATACAATTGATCAGAAAGTGTGTTGTGTTAGAAAAATCAACAGAGTCCTGGTTGATTGAACTTGGCTGAGTCACAGAGAGATATGTATATATGTATTACAAAATTCTGTGTCTGTGAGCGTTTGAAATATTGTTCATAGGTTTGTGTTGACAGGCGAAATTTGCTCGACTCTACTGGCGGCTTGTGAAAAAGTCGCCTCTTTTAAAGCTACAGATAGGCTCCCAGCGAAACCACGGGAAAAGTTGATTTTGCACTAAAATATGTGATTGGTTAAAATTTGACCAATCGCTAAATTTGTACTACCGAAACAAGTAAGCAAGTTCAAAACCGAAAAATTCAAAGCAACGACTGCGATGGCTAAATTGTCCTATTGAAAGGCAGTATTGATATATTAGCCAATCGCAGACGAATAAAATGTGGGCGTGGAAAAACATAGTAGTCGATAGAATATCTTGTTTCAATATCATCAGATTGATCAGAAAGCATTTCGTAACAATCAGTTTTCCTCGTTTCCTTATTAAATTTAAATAGAGCATCATTCTTCCATATTTGACCAATGAAATCGCCTGAGATAACGAGAAAGTTGTAGGGACAGATACTTTCTCTTACTCTCTTCAGGTCGGAGTAAATGTCGTCTGCTAGTTTTGCGTCACTTTTGTTAGCTGAACAGTAACAAGCAATGAATGTGTTTTGACGATTACTGTTAAATTCAGCAAGAATTATGCGTTCAGATATTTTTCCAACATATGGTGTGTTTCCTGTTGCTTTACGAGAGAGAATTATACCAATTCCTCCGACTTTAGAATCTTGGAAATTTTTGGTAGCTGAGGCGGTGATAAATTGGTATTGATCAAAGGTTGTTAGAATTCAGGTCGGTGTCAGGATGAATGCACCTGTGCTTTGCGCAAAATAGAAGTTCTTGTTTTCTGCTGGTCTTTGACAAATTTTGTGAATTTAAAGTGCTGTAGACAATCGTGCATTGCCTGGACCTTTGATGTAGAGTTTTTGTTTGTTGTCCCTGCATCTCCCCTTTCGCAATTACCTCACTCCATAGAGTTGAGAGGTGACTGGTGATCAGTTTCATGAGAAACAAAGTTTGAATTGGGAACTGGGTAAGCAGGGACTGGAACCATGGCGCAGTTAGTGAACATCATGATAGTTCTTTCAGTAGATAATACAAAATGTAAGACGCCAACCCAACATCCGGGTGATATTGTCGAGACACCATTTTTAGAAAGACTGCCACCCAAAGCTAAAAACTTTTTTCAAGCCATGAAGTGAATTATCCCATGCCAGACACCAACTTGGGATTTGAATTTCCGCGGACTCCAGGTCCGGATTTGTTCTTAGGTTTCATTCCCGAAATCTTTTCCAGGATTGGCAGCGGAGGTTTAAAATAAAATATACTGATAAAAATCCAGAGCATCAGTTGGGGATCCCATGCAACGCTTAACACAATTTACGCAGTACTGAGGCTAATCTCTCTTAAGCTCAAACAAAAACGATTACAGTTTGCTGGTCACTGTTGGCACCGAGCGGACAGGGAAATCATCTAATCCTTACTCCTATGGCATCCTTCTGGAAATGTCTTCTCAGAAAAATGACTTTCCCAGACATCATAGCTCGGGAGTTAGGGTTGGACATTGGGGATGGCATTGCAGGACCGAGGAGTTTGAAAAGGGATTGTCAGTGGAGGTGGGGGTGTCGAAGGATGATGATAATGATGATGATGATGATGATGAATTTACCCCTTTGTGCCACTCCCCTTTTTGTTTTTTTTCTCTCCCTTTTTTTCTTACGGTCAAATTTTTGCTTATTTGCTTTCTTTCTTTCTTTCTTTCTTTCTTCTGCAGTTCTTTATCACCAATGATTACAAGCTCATTACAATTAAACAAGCCTAGCATCAAATATCCATCATCGTATCTCACATAATAGATTCCCAAAAAGACTTCTACATCCACAAAGATCTTGCATGGGATGCGTGTAACAAACGTCACAAGATTTGGCTCTCGAATCAACCATTCTCCTTAAAAGTCCAAACCTTTTGAACATTGACTGAACCAGTCCTTCTGTATGGATCAGAAACTTGGACATTATCTGTTCGTCTTGAAAGATGACTGGATGGAACATGCACAAATCCAGAGCACCAGATGCAGACCCCATGCAACGCTTAACGCAATTTACGCAGAACTGAGACCAATCTCTGTTAAGCTCAAAGAAAAACGATTACAGTTTGCCGGCCACTGCCACTGAGCGGTCTTCTCACAAAAAATGACTTTCCCAAACGCCATAGTTAGCTCGGGACTCAGTGTTGGAGATTGGGGATCTGGAGACTGCAATACAGGAGCGATCAATGTGGAAAGGGATTATCCATGGAGTTCAGAGCAACCATAGGGAAGGTCAAAAGATGATGATGATGATGATGTGTGCTTATATTTCTTATAAGGACAAGTTCTCGGAAAATTATAAATCATCAAAATGTTTTGGCCAAAAAGTCCCCCCAACTGCAGAAAATCTGTCTTTAATTATAAAATAAAAAACACATTAAGACATTTTTAATTAGAACAGCTTTTAATGCTATTTTTTATGAATAAAATAAATTATGGATGCTATTGTCTTAAGTAAAATGGATTTTCGATGAATAATGAATTTTTGCAAGAATCATTTCCAATTTAAAAAAATCTAATTGGTATAATTTATAATTCTTTTAATTTTTTAAGATTCGGTAGTAAATTATAACCATCAAGTGATATTGTTATTAAATTAAATTAAATTAAATCATTAAATTAAAACTGTAATTTGCTAATTATAAATGGAAAAAACTAACTACAACTGAACGACCACAAGTATTTCTAAAAGAATTTTTAATTTTCGTGTGTGTGCCTAAACGTGGCGACTTTTGTAAATACGGAAGCCCATACACGACATTATCAGACAATAAGATTCCCAAAAAGACTTCTACATCCACAAAGATCTTGCATGGGATGCGTGTAACAAACGTCACAAGATTTGGCTCTCGAATCAACCATTCTCCTTAAAAGTCCAAACCTTTTGAACATTGTTAAATTAAAAATCTATTAGTCATTTTCCATCATTTATACAAAAAGCGTCTTCGTAAGTAAGTCTATAAAGTCAAATTACTTAAAATTCAATGAAATATTAGATTCATTAAAATATTTTGTTAATTTTTTAAGATTACTGGGGAGTTAAGAATATATATCAAAAGACATTTACGCTGTATTCTGTGGAAGACTCTGTGTGTATTTACGTGTTGTTGTATTAGAAACACGTGTGTAACTCCTGGTAGAATATTAAAAGGTTCAACTACCGGACTTGAATTAAGTCCAACTAAAGATGAAAGGAAAACAAACAAGACCGACATATATATATATATATATATATATAGTGATTTTCCAAGCGTAGCTTGGATGTGGCACAAGGCCGAAAGTAAGGGGCACCCAGTGAGGATCGAACTCACTATACATTCGTAATTGTTCTAGCGAGACAAGCTTGCTAACCATTACACCACCTCGAGGTGCCCAATATGTATATAAATATATATGTATTAAAGAAAACAATTTTACAATGAACATAGATAATAATATTTGTGTGTGTGCGAACGTTTGTGTCTGTTCTTTGGTGAATGGTCGTGCGTACGTGTATAATGTTCATGGTGTCTCCCACAAATGGGAAGACGCAGATCTCCTAAGAGAGCTTACATTGTAGTCGCTGAAATGAAGAAATGAAAACGAGAACGAGAAGTCACCCAGTATTTATTGTATAGGGAGAATGACCCCTAGTGACAATTTGGAAATTAAGGAGGAGCTAACTCCGATACTTCTTTTATTAATTTTCCAATCATGTCCCCACTTACTTAAATTTGTCAGGCTGTCAATAAATCACTCAACATTCATAAACGGACCCACTCCGTGTTAAAAAAGTTTTTTCTGGGATATCTTAAACTAAAAGTAAGTAATATTTATTTAAATTCAGGCCAATTAAACTTTAACTCAGCTAATTTTCCTCAAATGACGTTTTATAGACCTGCTTACAATAGCCCTAAGCTTTCGGTTACGAATAGGTCCCTACATTCGGCATTCCTATTTCAACCTAACTCACCTAGTTTCACAGGAAGTTGCTGCGTGCAAAGAACCTATTCTTTACACTTGAATTAAATACTACCGAAGGTTCATGGTTGGACTTAACCAGCAACTACTCAACGCTTTCACCGGACATTTAAACTGAACTTTGGAACTTACCTGGACTCTATTTTAAACATTCTTAGTCACGGCTATATTATCTATATTCTTTTATCCGGTCAGTATATCTCAATTTGCTTAATAATTTCTCCATTTACTTGATTCACTGTTCATGTTCCTTTAACCGAAACATTACTTTTGTATATGATGTAAATAAATTTTGTATAAATCTGTTGTCCATTTTGTCATGTTTCATGTTATTTTTATTTTTTTAAATGTATGTAGGCCCCCTGTGACTCATTCTTATTGGGGTGGAAAGGCCATATATATATATATATACTATTTTATATCGCACCCCCTCCAGGGGGTCTATTATAATATACATTGGCGCGTTTATTTTGACATATACACACAAAGAATGAAAATGAATCCAAAGAACAGAAAAAAGAAAGAAAAAAAGAATGAGATAAAGAAAGAATGAAAGAAAGAACGAGATAATGAATGAATGAACGAATGAAAGAAAGAAAGAACGATATAATGAATGGAAGAAAGAAAGAATGAGCGAGATAATGAAAGAAAGAAAGAACAAGATAATGAATGAAAGAAAGAACGAGATAATGAATTAAAAAAAGAAAGACAGAACGAGATAATGAAAGAAAGAAAGACAGAACGCGATAATGAAAGAAAGAAAGAAGGAAAGAAAAAAAGAAAGAAAGACAGAACGATATAATGAAAGAAAGAAAGAAAGAAACAACGAGATAACGAAAGAAAGAAAGAAAGAAAGAACGAGATAAAGAAAGAAAGACAGGACGAGATAATGAAAGAAAGAAAGAAAGACAGGATGTGATAATGAAAGAAAGAAAGAAAGAAAGAACGGGATAATGAAAGAAAGAAAGAAAAAAAAGAACGAGATAATGAAAGAAAGGAAGAAAAAGCGAGATAATGAAAGAAAGAAAAAAAGAACGAGATAATGAAAGAAAGAAAGAAAGAAAGAAAGAACGAGATAATGAAAGAAAGAAAGAAAGAGATAATGAAAGAAAGAAAGAAAGAACGAGATAATGAAAGAAAGACGCAGAAATGACTGTAATGAAAGAATACAAAGAATGCAGGAAAAAATGAGAAAAAGAAACAACAACGAAGGAAAATGCAAGAAAGAATAAAAGAACTCGAAATATGAAAGATTGTCGAAGAAAACAGAAAGAAAAAAAAGGAAAGAAAGGAAAATCCTGAAAAGTAATAGATTAGCAAAGCAAGAAAATACAAAGAAAGAAAAAGAAAGAAAGAAAGAAAGAAAGAAAGAAAAAAAAGAAAGAAAAATGAAAAAAAAAGAAAACTCCTGAATAATGATAGATTGGTGTAGTAAGAGATTGACGAAGCAAGAAAAAAAAAAAAAAAAAAAAAAAAAAAGCAAGAAAGAAAGGAAAAGAAAGAAGGAAACAAAGAACAAACGCAAAAAAAAAAAAAACATAAGAAAAAGATTGACAATTCAGAATTTCTGAGTACTGCGTAATATACGTAAAATTTGAAAATGGTTTCAAAATGATAAATGTTGCACTGTTTCCCCCCTTTGAAGATCATTGAATTTTTTTTTATATTTATTTCTAGACAACTTCCCTATTTTTGTAAGCAAAAAGACTTTTCTTTTCTCTTTTCGTCAAAAAGTACCTGACATCACTTAAGTTGGCCTTTTTTTTTGTGAAATTTGAAAATGTTTTATCTCGTTTTTATAGTTAATTTCGTTTTATGGCTTAATACTTTTAAATTTATCAACGACTCTCTTTGATAAAAGTTGATCGAAATGTTGACCGTTTAAGAGAAAGGACCCCAAATATCGGCTTTTCTTCATGAAAGAAAAAAAAAACAGTCAAGAAAAGGTTGGAGAAGCAAGAAATCACAAAGAAAAACAAAGAAGCAAACAAAAAAAAAAAAAAAAAGAAAAAAACGGAACTGGTTGAGTTGTGAAAAGAAAAGAATCAAAACAATGAAAAATCAGAGGCTAGCGTAGTTTCCGTAAAACGTCTGACCCTTGGGTGCATGAATTTAGTGGTGGAGGGAAATGCGGTGAAGTCAGAAGAAAGGTATTCTCAGTTTACAGCTTATACGATTCGTTTGGCCAGGGAGTGCCGAAATCCTTTTGTTTTACTATATCGTTTTTTCTTCGTCTTTGTTCATGATAAAAAGAACCAATAAAACAAAAGAGTGTTCGTGAGTCATTGAGGCCAATCGTTCAGACTTGCACACAAGATTCACCAACGCCAGAAAACTGCTTTCAAAAACTAATAACAACCAAAACAGTGTACGACACAAATCTGTCAGCAGTCGTCTTCCATTACAGACATTGGTTTACGCCATTGTAGATGTGCCAGTGTATCTATTGACGAGTTTAGTTTAGTAGGTTACAAAGGCCAGATTAAAATCCGGGACAGGGTTAGAAAGATTATGTTACATCAATCTCCCTTTCTTGTGAGAATGGTATGTCTGCTAGTGCATGAAAATCAGCATTAAAATATTCACTTTTTATTTGGATCTATCTATCTATCTATCTATCTATCTATCTATCTATCTATCTATCTATCTATCTATCTATCTATTATGGCATGCTTGCAATTGCTTGCCTACCCAGAAAATCAGCATTCGAGACCATGGCATTTTATCTGTTTGTTGCACAACTTTTCTTAGCAATATAGTTTTATACTATCAGGGGTGCAACTGGTAAGGCAAAAACTATATGTAGCTATGCATTACTAATTTTTTTTGCGGTTAAATGATGATCTCAGAAAGAGATCGAAAGTACTTGAGAAATAAAAGTGATTTTCACTGTTACAGTGCATTTCTTGCATCATTTGATTGTAATTAAAAAATATTCGTGAATGTAAAAGGATTATGATAAAAATAAGAAGACATAATGTTTGCAATTTATTTAATCAAACATGCCTAAAAGAGAATTTGCTGTCTAAATGCATATATATATATATATATATATATATATATATATATATATATATATATATGTGTGCGTGTGTGTGGGGGAGTTTGGTTGGTTGTGTTTGTATTTCTCAGTATCCTTCTGTAGAACCACATCTCTGTTGCTTCAAATTCATACTAAAGAGCTGTCATGCAATTCTCTGCCGTCCTAAGATAGCCTAGGGGTAAAATCACTGACTAATACTAAATCGGTCGGGTTTCGATCCCGGCTTGAAGCAATCGGACGTCTAGCTACACGGAAGAGCTGTCCGCCTGTGGATATATATTCACATATGGTCACTTACTTTTGCACATCTTAATTTTTAATCAATATTTTTATTCCAGTTTTTATACTTTTTATATATTATTTTTTATCATTTTATATTATATTTTTTATTATATATTTTATTTTTTTATATTATATTATTTTAATATGTTTATTCAAACTTTTGAAAGTGGTTGCAATTCGTTAGATAAAGGTTTTTCTTAATGAATATATAGTTTAATTAATGTTTATTTAGAAAAAAAGTTTTTTAAATATTATGTTAGGGGCTCATTTACTTTTGCGCTGCACTGCCTATATTGATGGCGGTGGATTTGTTTTTACGGCTTATCAACCATTTAAAGCCATGTTTATGGATTGTAAAAATTTTGGGGGAGAATAAATATCTTCTCGTACAAGTCCTACTATTTAGCCCATAGCCAGGGGGAGAAACAGATTCATACCTTTCCCAACGCATAAGTGAATATAACGAACTCGATTGGAATTTGAACTCTGATCTCCAATTTCTCGTTCCGAATTTTCTCCCCCCAAATTTTTACAATCCACCCGCACATCCAAGCTTACAGCTCCTGGAATTTCCAAGCAAGTGGTCGTCCTTATAGGTAATGGTCAGGCTCGAAGTCGCTGACCCGGTTATCGGATAAAAACCGGTGTTTCAATGTGATATGGCCAATATATATATATATATATATATATATATATATATATCTAATTGAATAAATTACAAACATATGTATGCTTATTTTTTTTTATCATAATCCTTTCATATTCACGAATATTTTTCCGTATATTATAATTGAATAAAGCAAGAAATTGTAATATGCGGAAAAATATTCGTGAATATGAAAGGATTATAATAAAAATAAGCAGACATAATGTATATAATTTATTCAATCAGACATGCCTAAAAGAGAATTTACTGCCTAAATACACACACACATATATATAGTGTATTTAAGCAGCAATCCTTCATTTGTACATGTTTTATTAAAGACGACAGACAAGCTACTAGGATTAAGCTTTTTATTTAATTTTTCTTGCGTTTGAGCAAGTGTTTTCTTTTTTGGACACAGAGTTTTTTTTAGAGTTATAGGAATCTTTTATTTTCCGAACACTGCACATTGTGGCCGTGTTCATAGTGAGCTCACAGTCAAAAATAACATAAATATTTTCTACAAAAACCAAATGCACATCAACTACAAACAAGATGAATCTTCACTCAGAAATATCATAAAGAAATACACTACCCCAATTGACCTGAACAAAAAAAAAATCAAATTAATTATCTACAACCAAAAATTTAAAACAGTTATCCTGAAAGATAACTACACACCAAGAAAATCAAAATTACATCGAAAGAACATTATCTATGAGTTCAAATGCCCTTCAGGTACTGTGTTTCTGATCAAACCGGACTCATAAATAATTATATCGGTCACACAACTACATGCTTATCCAGACGCCTTACGTTACACCTATCTGACCACAGCTCTATTAGAACGCATTTAAACACACATACAAAGTTACCAGACTCTATCCGAAACATACTAGTAGAAAACACAAATATAATAACCTCATCCACATGTATAAAAAGAGTAAAAATAATGGAAGACTTAATGATAAATAATAATAATAATATTAACTTAATAATATTACCTACGAACACGGCCACAATGTGCTAAATGTGTTCGGAAAATAAAACATCCCTATAACTCTAAAAAACATACACACAGCCTATACACCAAATTAAAATGGAAAATAAAATCATCCTTGATAATGGCTAAAGTATCGCCGAAAGCGCTCGTTATTATAGAACATTTAGACAATTTGTACACACTCTGTGTCCAGAAAAGAAAACACTTGTTTGAACGCAAGAAAAATGAAATAAAAAAGCTCAATCGTAGTAACTTGTCTGTCGTCTTTAATGAAACATATATATATATATATATATATATATATATATATATATATATACTTCATGAAAAGAATAAGATGGAAAGCCCATTTCATTTTACAACCAGGACCTTCACAATAATACTACACTCAAGAAAAATATGGCTTTAAAACCAAAAAATGCCTCGCAACAAAAAGAATTAGACGAATTAGAGAAAGACTTAACTGACTTAGAAACATAAAATTCTATAAAAAACAAGATGCATTAAAAAAATAAAAGATATAACTAAAATAAACAATTCAACAAATGTATTTATCGCAGCGGAGAAATTTATATGAAGTAAACCCCACCCCTACACACAATAAATTACTCAAGAACAACATAACCAAAACATACAAAAAGGCACCAAAAACAATAGAACATGATATCAATAAGGAAGCTAAAGTAATCGCCTAAAAATTAGACCTAGATGACCGAATAAGTTGTATTAGCAAGGCGCAAGCTTTTATCACACTAAAAGACCATAAAGAAAATTTCAAAACCAATCCTGCATGTCGACTCATAAACCCAGCCAAAAGCGAACTAGGTAAAATAAGTAAAACGATACTAGAAAGAATTAATTCTGAACTAAGGAAGAAGTTAGGAGTAAACCAGTGGAAAAACACAAAAGCAAACACTGACTTGTTCCACAACATAAATAACAAACATAATTGCCATTTTATACAATTAAACATAAAAGAATTTCACCCATCCATAACAGAAGCCATGCTAGATAAAACCATCACGTTAGCCCAGGAACAAACAAAAGTAAACACAAATGAAATCGATATCATTAAACACTCCCTTAAATGTCATTCCACAATGAAGACGCATGGATAAAGAAAGAAGGGACCCTACAATGGGAAGCTTTGACGGTGCAGAGACCTGCGAAATCATAGGTATATATTTACTACACAAACTAAGCAAAATAATAGATAGAAATGACACAGGACTCTTCAGGGACGACGGTTTCTTAATCTTAAGTAACTGTAACAAACAAAACACAGACAGAACTAGAAAAGCAATAATAAACATTTTAAAAAATAACGGATTCGACATAGATATAATAAACTATCCTAAACGAAGTAGATTTTCTAGATGTTACCTTCAACCTAAGAAAAGGCACATATAAACCATACAGAAAACGCAATGATAAGCCACTGTATATTCACACATCTTCCAATTAACCGCCTTCAATAGTCAAACAGATACCAAAATCGATTAACTGAAGGCTTTCCGACAATTCTTCCAATGAAACCATATTTAACAAAGCTAAGAAAGACTACTAAACAGTCCTAAAAGATAGTGGATTCCAGGCAACACTCACATACTCACCACAGAGGACAAAAATGCCAACAGGAAGAGAAATATCATATGATTCAACCCACCGTACAGCAAAAACTTAAAAACAAACGTAGGAAATATTCTTTAAACTCTTACACAAACACTTCCCGGAATCAGACACTCTTCACAAAATATTCAACAAGAATACAGTAAAAAAAAGAAAGAAGCACAACAGGATATCTATCAACAAACCACCCGAACAAAGTAAACCCACGTGTAACTGTAGAATAAAGAACGAACGTTTCTTAAACGGTAATTGCTTACAAAACAACGTAATATACCAATCCACGGTAAAATCACCAATGAAAAAAAATATACATAGGATTAACTGAAGGACCCTGGAAACAAAGAAACTATACACACAAAACATCTTTCACAAATAGTAAATAAGCGAACAGCACAATGCTTTCTAAGTATATCTGGGAAATTAAAAACAAAACGCAAAGCACACGAAACATATCATGGAAAATAAGGAAAAGATCATCAGCCTACAACAATCAATCCAAAACCTACAAACTTTGCTTTGAGGAAAAAATAGCTATTATTACCCTCCCAGACCAAAATAAATTATTAAATCAACGATCTGAGCTAATCTGAAAATGCAATCATAAAAACAAATTTTTACTACGTTACTTAAAAATCGAAAACTGAAAAGATTAAATAAAAATAAACAAAATAATAATAAAATACAAGCAAAATAAATTAACCCAAATAAATAATAAACAAATTAACTAACCACTTCCGTTAGAATAGACGAAATAGAATAAATGAAAATAAAAAATAAATACAAAGAAAAAACAAGTAAAAATAATCAATCCAAATAAATGAATAAAGTAAATAATAAACATCGAAAACAGAAAAAATTAAATATTAGGTTGGTGCAAAAATAATGACGTAATAATGTCGTTTTTTGACGTTAAAAATACGTCAAAAAACGACATTATTACGTCATTATTTTTGCACCAACCTAATAAAAATATCCAAAATAAAAATGAGTGAATTGTTATGGTAACTTACCCACACACTCATGAACTCTCCCGGCTATAAATAAGAGCAGGTACTGCTTTTTGGAGAGGGAAGTTTCCAGCAATCAGCTCTGACAGTCGGAGCGAACATTCTTGCTGTAACACACTCGTTTGTATATGTTTGTATTACTGTATCTTCTAATATATTAACTCAATTCCTCTCTTGTGTCTTTATTTCTGGCCCTAATAAGGCCACAGCATAAATAAATAAGAAAAAACAAGTTAAATAAATTAATCCAAATAAATAAACAAATTAACAAACCGCTCCCGCTAAAATAACAGTTAGGACAAATAAAATTAAAAATGAATAAGCAAAAGCAAGTAAAAATAATCAATCCAAATAAATAAATAAATAAAATAATAAACAAATTAAAAACTGCCCCCTCGCCAAAATAACAGAATAGACTACAGCAATCAATCCAAAAATTGAACGAAAAAATAGCTTTATCTTCCCAGACCAAAACAAACTATTAAACAAGCTACCTAAGCAAATCGCCAAAAAACTTTTTGCTACGTTAATAAAACATCAAAAACCGAAAAGAATCAATATATAAAATAAAAAATGAGAATAAATAAAAACAAGTAAAATAAATTAACCCAAATAACGAAATAAATAAATAAATAAACAAGCTACTGCCGCCAAAATAACCGCTAGAATGAACTATCCACAATGCACCACTGAGCTATATATATAAATAATCGAGAAAAAACCCAACACTCGCGGCCTGACGATTGCGTCTAGCATGAAACAGCTTGTTGCCTCTGAGTGTTAACTTCAATGTTCACTTTTATTACATACGCTCTTTCTCTGATATTGAGCGCTTTATCCCATAAATATAGCACACCTTAAAACCATATTTCTTCATATATATATATATATATATATATATATATATATATATATATATATATATGAATTACAATATGAATTACAATTAATGAGATTCAAACGATTTACCTCATACAGATGATCATTTCGTCCATGGGAAAGTGTTTTTCCTTGGACTTATTAATGTAGATACATTTACTAAAATGAATAAAAAGTTTATTCACAGGAAATTTGAAAGGCAAAGGAAGGAAGGAAAGAAGGAAAAAAGAAAAAGTAAAGAATAGAAGGAGAGGGAATAAAAATTGTCCTATAATAGAGGAGGGAGTTATAAAGAGGGTTAAGGGACCTAATATCTAATTCTTCATATATATATATTTATATATTGAGAGAGGGAAAGAGAGTTTGTATGTGTGTGTGCGTGAGAGAGAGAGAGAGAGAGAGGGATTAAATAAATTGGAAGAATTGAGGCGATATACCGACTATTGTAATCTTGAAAATAGAAACCATTTTTTTCTTTCAAATATCCTGTTTCAAAATTCAGTTTTGACCCAGATTACTTCCCCAACTGCAATTGAAATTCAATTAAAGCAATAAAAGAAAAAAAAATCCCAACATCTACGGCTGTTCGTTTTTGGTGAGGCGAGAATTTAATTGCCGCCCTAGCCTCACCTTGAAGGACAGGCAGTTTATACCTTTTCCTTTCACGACAATTCCACTATTACATATGACATTCCACTTCGTACGTGATCAAATCAAATACACGTCGACTACTAACACCATCAATACGCATGCGTACCACTGCAGGGAATAAAAACAAAAAAAACAGGTACATTTCGATTTCCCTCCTAATTTCTGCGATGAGGATTTATTATTTACAATCGAATTTATTTACATTCTTCATCTTTGTTGTCATTGTCACAACGTTTCAGGAATTCCCAAGCGGTTACCCATCTAGGTACTCTACAGGCTCAACGTTGCTTAACTTTGGTAATCATACGGGAATCGATGTTTCTACGTGATATAAGCACAAATATTTTGAGGTTTCATACGACTTATAAAATCTGTTTGAGTTTTTTATTGTTGAAATTCGTCTTTATTATTGTTTGAGCCATTTTACTTGGATCGGATAGTGATTTTCTAAGCCCGGCTTAGATGTTGCACAAGGCCGAAAGTAAGGGGCACCCAGTGAGGATCGAACTTACTTCTCAGTCGTAATTGATCTCGCAAGACAGGTTTTCTAACCATTACACCACGTGGAGGTGCCCTAGTTGGTTCGGGGATAGACTAGTTTATATTTGCGTCTGTAAGCATTTGGCTTCATTTAGGCGGGGATATTACACCACTGCAGTGGACGAACTGGGCCTATTCTAGGCCCCACCGACAAAACAATTCTATGATAAACCTGCTGGCTACGTTATTGGATCAGGGCATGATTCTTTCAATCGACTTCGTGTGTTTATATGGTTATAAGATCTGCAAACAATGTAAAAAGACTTTTAAATGAACAATTATGCTTTCTTCTTTTAGATAAATTAAATGAATTCAGTTGCGCGTTTGAGTTTTATGAATATAGTTTTTTTAAAAATCTGTCTCACTGTACAAAAATACTTTTCATTTATTATTGCAAAAGTAACGTATGCTTGATGACTGAGACGGCCGCACATTCGGTTTTCGAGCCAAGAAGGAACATAGTCAGACAGTTAAGTGCCATATGTGATACACGCTTGTGTGATCATGTCTCTTTCGATATATGACTCACTAGGCAGATCTTCCCGCAGTAGACTGCCGTTTCTTTCTTGCAAGGCAGCCTGTCCTGTTATTCTACCAATATCTTGGTGGTTGAGAGAAAGAAGATGGTTTCATACGCAGCTTTAACCAAGTCTATAGGACAGTGCACGTCCTGATCTTCTACCAATAATTTGGGGTGTGGAGAGAAGAGATAGCTTCATTCCTTTCCCAAGAGTTTTTACGCGTAAATGAATGTAACAAACCCGACTGCCTGTCTTATATTGTTAAGATTGCGCTAATCGATAATCAATTCTGGTAGGTTTTCCAGATCCTTTACCAGATGCGTATCCAGCAAGTCAGTTTAGCGTTTTTTAGTTTCTATGGAATATAGGAGCAGAAGAGCCACCAAGGTGGCCCTGTTAACATCAAAAACAGAGCACTTTACCAGGGATCGTAACTTGGGAGAACTAGTAATGTGTAGCCTGGTTCGATAGGGGTTGAGCGTAGACTTCTTGAGACTGGTGTAGGGTGTGGTTACATGGTATGTGTTGGACCCGACTGTTCGCTTAAACGCATGATTAACCGGCGACTGCTACGTTGCTCTGTTTCGCGACTATTTGCGCCCATTAATGGACTTCATGTACCGCAATAAAGATCGTGTCATGAGGCTGCAGTTTTTCTTTTTAATCATTTCATCTCGAGCAAGGCGATAAAGCCACTAAGATGAAAGGGGTTACTGAGTGTGAAGGAAACTGAGAAAATGTTATTGAGGAGAGAGGACAATTCAATGATTGACGTTGCATTTAATTTTTTTCAAGATCGTAATTGATAGGGAAGCAAGAAGCCGGGACCGTGTTCTACAAGCGTGAAGAAACTATTAGCATAGAACTTACGGTTCCATCTAACAATTTCAACAGTAAAATTATGAAAGCTATATGCCAATCGAGTGATGCACTTAAATTCATGAAAGCATGGTACAAAGGAGAAAAACTCATCAAAACAATTGATATGAAATAACTTATAGAAACTCTGTTATAGCAGTGGGGAACTGATTTAAGCCTAGATGCCAGGTCATGACCAAATAAAATTGCAGATTCTTGATACATAACCGAAGCATCAGCTCAGATCTAACAACGGTCTAAATACAGATTCTTCCGAGAAAAATATTTAGCATGACAAATTGTTTAGAATTCATTTGGGGAGCGTTTTGTAGCTTTCGGACGGATAGTTTAGATATTAGGTCAAAGAACTCAATCTAGTCAAATCCGTGTGTGTACACCACATACGTATATATGCATACAGACGCATCCAGGAAGTGGGGTTGCGATTCATCTAACCCCAGGTAGGTCTTGCGACCTATCCGTCCGAAAGCACATTCACACAAGATTTTCCGTACAAATTGCGAGATTGTATCCATCGTCGACTCGCTAGGCTTGACGTGTAGCTTATAGCACTTGGTATTTGGGCACCTCGAGGTGTAATGGTTAGCAGGCTTGTCTCCCTAGAACAGTTACGACTGAGTAGTGAGTTCGATCCTTACCGGGTCCCTCATACTTTCGGCCTTGTGCGACATCTAAGCTACGCTAGTAAAATCGCTGTAGCGCTTGGTATTCGCTAGTAGTTACCCATCTTAGTACTAAGTTCAAGGTTGCTTAACTTCTGATATAACCGTAAGCGTATGTATGACACTAATATATTTAATATCTGAAACACACACAGATATGAATAGAGGAAATGTTATCTTTAATAAAGGGTCATTTCACAATTCTCTTTCAACATTAAGAGACAATTTCAGGCAAATTACAAAAGCTGGCGATTTCTTTGTTTTTGCTTTTGCTAAAATACTAACGATCTCTTTCGCGGTCTTTGGATGTGTGTCTAACGCTCCTGTAAAAGAATTTATCCAATCTCATTGACGAGGATAAAAAGTCTGATTCTTAGCGCCAAAGGAATTGTGAATATTATTTTATTTCTCGTATCATACAATTTCTTTATTTTCTTTCTCTCTTCTTTTTCTTTTTTTCCTTTTCATCAACAATTTTCTTGTTTCTTTTCTTTCTTTTTATTCTACTTATTCATAATATTTCTTTAGTTTTCTTTCCTTTTTTCATTAATCACCAAAGACCTTTCTTTCTTTCTTTCTTTCTTTCTTTCTTTCTTTCTTTCTTTCTTACATGTCTATTTTTTTCTTTTTCCATTTTTCTTTCTTATGAATTTATCTCTGTTTTTTCCTCCTTGCCCATTCTTCCCCCCTTTCCCCTACCATTTCTCACTCTCGCTTCCTTCCTTCCTTCCTTCCTTCCTTCCTTCCTTCACCATTGGATATCTTTCTTTCTTCCTTTTGCTTGTTTGTTTCTTTCCCTTTCTTATGTCTTTTCTTTTCTTTTTTTTTTTTTTTTTTTTAAAATTTTCCCCTAGTCTGTCCCTTTGTTCCCTTCCCACACTTTCCTTCCCTTCCCTTCGTTTTTCCCCGTCTTTTCCTTCCTTATTTCCTTCCTTTGGATATATTTCTTTCTTTCTTTCTTTCTTTCTTTCTTTCTTTCTTTCTTTCTTATATGGCTTTTCTTTCTTTTTCCCTTTTTCTTTCTTAAGAATTTGTCTCTGTTTCCTCCTCTCTTCCCCCCTTTCCCCTACTATTTCCCTCACTCCCTCACTCCCTTCCTTCCTTCCTTCCTTCCTTCCTTTGCAATTGGATATCGTTCTTTGTTTCTTTTAAAATGTTTCCAATTATTGAACCATTTTATATCAATACGCGGGAAATTTCAGTAAAAATCTGTTTTCTATTTAATTAAAATGAATCCACTTCCAGTTAATATTGTTTTAATGTAGCGGTTTAGTTTGGGGGTTAGAGGCGAGTAGCTTGTTCAATATTTTTTAAAGTCTCACGTCGAGAGAAACCGTTAATCCATCTTAATCTGCACGAATTTCAATTTAATAAAACTATTAACTTCGCACCGATTGACCCACCGTTTCCCACCCAAAAGATTTGCTTTCAGAATTCAGATTGTAAACAACTATAAACAGTAATTTCATTTCTTTCTTCTTCATTTCTTTTCTATTTCTTTCCTCCTAGTGTGATGGAATGCACACACAGTTTAGCTGAATAAAATATTTCGTTAAAAATCCTGGAAGCTTTCCCGCCAACCTAATAATGTTTGTAACTTTCATTCTTCTGATAATTACTTGTAGACGCCTTCATTTTGAAAGGGGCAAAACAGTCTTTATTTTATTCTTTAGTTCCAGCGTTGCTAGGAAACGCTATACTACTTCCATAGAGTTGAATCACCCCTATTTTCCATCGTGCCCCACCCAGGCAGCTTCTTACCAAGAACTACCACTTTGCCAAACAGGGTCCTGCATGGATGCAATCTTAACCCATTCAAGTCAGCGGTCAGTCGTTATATATCCTCCATATTCGCATAATTTTCACTTCTTACCATATTCTCTTTCATTTGTATCACTGACGTCATTCCGTAATCTACTTTTAGTGACTTTTGAGTCTTATCTTGTATGAATTTCAGAAAAAGAAAAAATGAATTCTAGTATGAAAAACAACGAATTCTAGCAATAAAAATAAAAAATAACAATTCTAGTATAAAAAGAATGAATTCTAGTATTTAAAAAAATGAATTCTAGCATAAAAAACAACGAATTCTAGTATAAAAACAATGAATTCTAGTGTAAAAACAGTGAATTCCAGTATAAAAAAACAATGAATTCTAGTATAAAAAACAATGAATTTTAGTATAAAAAACAATGAATAAATTAACATTATTTTAAAAATATTTTGAAGACTGCTGCTGAAAAAAAAAACAAAAAAAAAAACAAAAAACACTACACCAAGGCTTTTTTTTTTGGTAAAACATTTCAGGTACTACAAATTAAAATGATGATAAAAAAAGGTGTTTCTTTTCCAAACGGAATTGTATTGTCATCAGATCACGTGACTAAAGGAGAAAGAAGAAGAAAATTTACATCTACTCATTTGTCACTAGGGAAAAAGGTTACGCCTTTCTCCCAACCATAAAATGAGATCCTCTCCATTGCACACACTTTAGGTTGACCTTTATGAACGCTCCTAATATAAGTGACACGAAAGCGTTATTTTTTAGAGCGAGGTTTTCACCACGCTCATCATGCCTATCTACGTCATAGAGACCCCATTCTTAGCTTTCTGGGATGTGGGAGGTGGATAATTATAGAACAAGGAGAGAAATATCAGGCAATATCATTAGGAGAAGATAAGTGACTCCAGACCGTTTTTTTTGGTGGGGGTGATAGGGGAGGGTGAAAATCTAAACACTTTCCTTCACCTCTTCTTTTCCCTACTTATGAATTTATTTTGAACTAATTCTCTTTGTCCTACCTTGTGCTAGTCTTCAAGCCAAAAAAATAAATAAAATAAAAAAAAACACACTTAACCAAACATGCCTCCAATATGGTGAAGTTTCGCTATATTTCAGCTTCATTAGAACTGTTACTTTGTTTGTATCAACACCCGGTGTAAAATTTGGATGGGCTTTTGACTAAAACATCTGGGTCATTCAATATAGCTGCAAACATTAGTGATTGCCTCTTATTTCGTTTAGTGCAATGGAGAGGTGCTATGTGAGGACGGATCCCCGGTTTCATTGATGCAGTGTCTGCTTGTGATTCTTTGCTCGAAAGCAGGGAATAAGACATGGTTTTAGCATTCATACCTGACGTATAAGATACGCGACAACGTAAGAATCTTTAAAAAGACGTGAAAAGGTGTGTTATGTTGCTAATATATTGAAAATAGACGACAGGTAAATAAAGATGTAAACAGATTGGTACGCATAGACTGTTGGTTAGACCGACAGCCAGATAGATAGATAGATATGAACAGACTGAGATAGATAGATATGAACAGTGATAGATAGATAGATAGATAGATAGATAGATAGATAGATAGATAGATAGATGTGAATAAACTGAAATAAATATGAACAGAAGTATAGAAAGTTAGATGCATAAAATGAACGGGTTAAGAAAGCAAGCAGATAAGAAAGAAAGAAAGAAAGAAAGAAGAAAAAATGAATACACTAAGAAAGAAAGAAAGAAAGAAAGAAAGAAGAAAAAATGAACACACTAAGAAAGAAAGAAAGAAAGCAAAGTAGCAAGCAAGCAATAAAGAAAGAAGTTATAAATATTGAAAAGTTTTCCTTTCTTTCTCGAGATAAGCCCAAATTTATTTTTCACTTAGCCAGTGAATGGTGCAAATTCTCCTCACAGATGAAAACGAGATTTGAAGCAACAGAAATGTGGTTCTACAGAAGGATGCTGAGAATACAGTGGACCGAACATGTGATGAATGATGAAGTTTGAGAAAAAATGGAAACAAACAGGACACTTATACTCAACATCAGAAAGAGACAATTGGACACTTAATGAGGAAAGAAGGCTTGTAAAATTTGACACTCTCAGAATATACCGAAGACATATATTTACATACGCCCTATCTCGGATATTGAGCACTTTTACGCATATATATAGCATACCTATACATATTTCCATGTGGATTTTGCATATATATATATATTTACCACTAATATTATCTATCTATCTATCTATCTATATATATATATAAATATATATATATATATATTGTGTGTGTAATCTTTATTTAATACTATTCTAGAAACCACCCTAGAAGTACGCGTGCTAGAAAAAGAAAAAGACATATGAGCAATCTACCGTGCCCCGCTTAAGTTTTGATAACGATTTATTTAGACGATATCAATTGCAATTTCTACGAAAATTGAAATTAAAGTTAAACCTTTAATAAAGAACTCCTTTTTTTTTAAACTTTTCACTGTTCGATATTTATAGTTAATTATAAATATAAAATATCCTTTAACTCTTGATCTTTGAGAATTCTCCCCTTCCTGATTTGAAACACACACCACCAAAGCACATAGACTGAGTGACCAAAATTTCAAAGACAAATTTTATATATATATTGGTGCAAAAATAATGACGTAATAATGTCGTTTTTTGACGTTAAAAATACCTCAAAAAACGACATTATTACGTCATTACGTCATTATTTTTGCACCAACCTAATATATATATATATATATATATATATATATATATAGTCTTAAGATGTGCTATATATATATGGGATCATGAACCCTGATGATCACATGTGGTGGAACCTAGATAGGGTGTACCTGGCTCATTAGAATTTATGATATATATATATATATATATATATATATATATATATATATATATATATATATATATATATATATATTATATTTATATATATTTAAAGGCGTTAAATATATATATATATATATATATACATATATATATATATATATATTTAAAGGCGTTCACATTGTATTTGTCAAGTAATTTTGTTAGTTCTGTCTACCTTACTTAATTTTTCAAACAACAGGCTGTCAATGAGTCACTCAACACATCAGAAAAAACGATCACTTTGTGTTAAAAAATACAAAAAAATTTTGTATTTTAAGTTAAAAGTAAGTAATATATGTTTCGGTTCAGATTAATTAAACTTTAAATCAGCTAATTTTCCTCAAATAACATTTCAGAAATGCATATTTTATTTTTTTTAAAAGAAAATAATTTTGTTGACAGATTTATTAATATGAACGAACTTAAATATTGAAATTAAAATTAAAACTTCAAGAAAATGTTTCACTTTTTAAAATACATTTTAAGCTTAGCTATCGCTTTTTTATGTATCTAAGAAAAATGTTCTTCTACAATGTAATCAAAAAAAAAGTTTTCGGAGAAAATGTTTCACTTTTTAATTATCTAAGTTATTTGCAGAGATAGGCAAATTATTATAAAGTTAGTTTGTGAAGAATTGAGAATGTGTTCACGACTGTATTTGCAGTCTAGATAGACACCCGGAATTTACAGTCTAGATAGGCATCCGGAATTTAGATTCTAGATAGGCATCCGAGGTTGTTGAAACCAAACCAACTCATTTTTACTCGTTAAAATTGGTTTTTGTTTGACCACAAATTTAGCACTTAAAAAATTGAAATCACAAAATCGTAAAGTTAAATATGAAGTGATTAAAAGACGGAAATATCAAAACCTGTTTCTTGTATAAGTGGAACTTAAGTAGTGAAAAGAGGCGTCGTGTTTTTTCTACCTCCGGCTAATTCTCATCCTCCCACCTACCTCAGTTTTTGTCGAACCCCACGTGTGCAGAAGAAAAACCGTCATTAACATTGTATCAATCGTTCCATCATTTCGCCCTTTCTTATCGCATTTAACTCCGGATTTTAGAGTTCTTCCGAGTGCTGAGTTGGTGACACTTTTTAGCAAAAATCCAAAATAAAGACAAAGAAACTGTTTTTATTTGAATTTAATAATTTCATTCTGATATTACTTAACACTAGCAGCATGGCCTGGCGTTGCCCGTGCTTGATTCAAAAATCGTACGACTCATACAGCAATTGCTATCACTTGATATAAAATATTTTTGCCTTTCCTTGCCTTTAAAAGAGTGCCCTTTGCCATGCTGATGTTGCTACATGCCTTACTTCTTGCCTATATCACACTGCGAGTTTTTTCAAAGCTCTATACTAAACATTAAATCTGTTACGAAAAAAGAACTAAACAAAATGAACACAAAACGATCAGCTTTAAAAAAAGAACTCGTAACTGGAAAAACCGAATGAAAAAAGAATGTTAACAACAAATACGTTTTTACACCCAACCCAGTTCTGTGGAATCAGAATCAACGTTGAGTTTAAGCAAGCGAATGAGCCAATTGGAGTAAAGTACCATGCAGATTTAAATTTTTCCCGACTTGTGATGAATGCAGCTATCGATTTTTTTTTGTATGCTAGCATGTTAGTTAACATTCGTGTCAGTCAGCTGTTGGCTCTCACGCTGGCCAATAGAATCTTTCTGTCTATTCGTGGCAACCAGCTATAGGCTCTCACTTTGGCCAGTAGAAAATGGCCGCAAACTAGATGAAAACTGCCGTAGAAGCATGAAAAAATCGATTATTTCCACTATCGATGGGAGTTGGTAAATGCAAAGTCAGTTTTGGCCTTCCCGGTAACTTGGAGCATGTGCATGTAAATTTTGGTGCAAATCCGTCAAAAATTGCGGTCGTACATTCGTTACACACACACACACACACACACACACACACACACACACACACACACACACACACACACACACACATCCTGCCTTTTACAGGTCGATATATTCTTCGACTTCTAGAGCAAAGAATACAAAATCGAAAATTAATATAAAAAGAAACAGTGGCGGCAAAGTGGATCAAGTTTGATAGTAACGCAGAAGCATAGTAGGCTCCAACTGATCAGGACTAAAAATGAAAAAAGACATGGGCAACAGAACGAGAAAAATCTACTGAAACGAAACGTTATTATGGTAACAAATAAAGATTTGTTTAACTGTTAATAATATAGGTAAAGTTTTGAACGCTTATCCTACACGGGGATCCGTTCTTTCATGGCCATCACTTTAACAATTACAGACACAAAAGCCTTATAAAAGTCAGATAAATGACATTATTTATATCTCCTACCTGCTTTGGTCTACTTTTCCACTTGTCCATCATGGGTAATTAGCAAAAATCTTTTTCTTTCTCCTTATATAACAAAAGGTCTTAAAGGGTTGGATAAATTCATTCGGTTTACAAATAAAACGTAAGTTGTTACAAACAGTCGAATATTCGTACGATGAACAACGAAAAGATACATTATGATTTTCTTCTGTAAAAATAAAATATATGTATAAACCTTTTCAGCAGGACATTTATTGTCTAAAGTTCTTTTTTGTCAGTCCACTTGAATTTTCTGTTTCATAAAGCTGATCATAAGAGAAAATACTTTTCTAATGTTGACAATAATAATAATAATAATAAATTCATCAGAATTACTACTTTTTCACATGTTTAAATAATTCGGAACAGTTTTAAGAAAAACTTGTTGGAGTTAGCTCCTCCTTAATTCCCTAATTGTCACTAGGGGTCATTCTCCCTATACTATAAATACTGGGCGACTTCTCGTCTCGTCTTCTTTTTCCTTCAGGCCTCGTACCACATCCTACCTCGCGTGGAAGTGAGGTAAATCCTTTTTTTTTTTCATTTCTTTTCTTCAGCGACTAAGATCTCTTAGAAAATCTGCGACTTCCCATTTTTATTATTTAGAAACTTAATAATGTGTAGTTTTTCATGTAGTTTCTAAATAATAAAAATCTATTAAACAATAGACATGAATTAACGGTTTTTTGCCGACATCATCAAATTTTTGCATTGAATAATTAGCATAAAAACAAACAATTAATAATTTTTAAATTCCATAGTCCTAATAAATAGTTTAAATGCCCTACAAAAAAAGATAACCCTTTATGAAGTCGGCAAAAAGCAAATGTTAGCGATTTACGACAGTTTTTATATACACAAAACCCTTTCAGAAAAAATAAAAAATAAAATAAAAAAATAAATCTCCATAGACACTTAACCTGACTAGACGATGTCATCTTCCGCTTTAAATTTAGACACTCCAACCTTACCCTGACTTGACATCTGTTGAATGTAACTGAGATATTGATACAAATTATTAACACCTTACGCCCCTATTCTTTAAACAATTGCTCTAGCCGTTACCATAGAAATTTTGATTTCAAAAATGAATATGCTTATAAAACGTGTAAATTTCAGAAATAAGTTATTCCAAAAAAAATTTCGCTTGAAGATAGAACAGAGCTTCGTACTCTAATTCAATTTAATTCAAATAATTATATTGAAGTTTTCGGCTCTTGTTTTGAAACATGACAACTCTTATGTAGCGTGTTGGAATCATATTTTTAAATAAATAATTATATTTATGCTCTACTTTTGTATCGAGCACTATTTTTAAAAAATAATAACAAAAATACTAAAGAACTTTGGATTATTTACCTAACGCGTTCTTTCCTATTTTCTATATATTTTTCACTTTAATTAAGGCCTACTTCCTGCTTCCTCTAGTTCTACGGACATGAACTTCATTCCTCATCGGTGTTGAAAAGACAGACGACCATTTTCATCATCTGCCGAAATAGTCTATTCCCCACATGAGGTAAAAAGATTTTTTGATTATTTATCATATTGCTCTGTATAAATAAAATACATTGAGCTCTCTTTTGCGGATCAGCTTTAATATTTTTATTTTACTATGGCCCACTATATATATATATATATATATATATATATATATATAAAAGTATAAGATTGGTGTATACGGAATAAATTCCAATAACCAAGAATAACTATTCTTAAAAGAGTGCTCAATACATAGTAGAGCAGATATAATTATTTATTTAAAAATTATAACATAAATATGTTATAAAATCCCTACAAAAATAGCCATTTTGTTTCAACCCCTCTAGTGTTCAATCCGGGATAGATTTGACATTAGACGGAGCTCTTACCCCTAAGTTATCGTCGCACGGCGGGGAAAAGAAAATTTTATCGCCTTTTATACAAATTTATACAAACGCCAGCAGCCAGAGTGCTCAATTCGTTAATGAAGATTAATATTAATAAATACGTTTTGAACAATAAAAATATATTAAAAAATTAAAATTTTCAGACACACTGGATTGTATATTGATATTTTTTTTTATTATTTCAATTACTAGTTTCGGCCAGTGTGACCATCATCAGGAGAAAATAATCCCTGCTTGTAACTACAGGAGTGAACTACAGGAGTATATATATATATATATATATATATATATATATGTGTGTGTGTGTGTGTGTGTGTGTGTGTGTGTGTATGTGTGTGTGTTTGTGTGTGTGTGTGTGTGTGTGTGTGTGTGTGCAACCCTACCAGAAAGACCTGCAGGTTACTTGTGCAAGCCATTATCAAACAACATGTCTGACCGCGTACACAATTCCGGAAAATCCTTGTTGAAAACACAACTATACTTAAACATGAAAACAATAAACTCTTGAAGCTATATACATAAAATAGTTGAAGCCTAGCCTGAACAAAATAAACTATGAAATTTCCACAAATATCCTTAAATGCCTATAATTTATAACAGAAGCCATTGGTTTATACCAACGGCTTCCCATACTTAATACATCTTGTTTTTCACTCTCGCGTGGACATGTCCGACATCTCGAGCTGCGACGTGATTTTCTCTTCCGCGTCTCGTATATACGAGTTTGTCGTTACTTGGAAATTTTCATGCAGCATGGACAGACTATCATTGTTGTTTCGTCCGTGTGTTGTTTGATTTATTGAAATTGTCATCTTTGATAATGGCTTGTGTAAGCCGAAAGCTTAGATTGGATTTAAACATGTATCAATATGGTGTTTTCCTTTCGTCTTTCAACGATAATGTGATTAAGCTTATCAGACAATATGAAAGAAACTTGCTTAAAATAGGCAAAACTTGTCTATATTATTTAATGAAACATATATATATATATATATATATATATATATATATATATATATATATATATATAAGCAGCAAGAATTCAATCAAAAATGCTTTATTTAAAATCGACCAACAAGGGCTGAGTGTGTCAAAGAATGTCGTCTATTCAATAGAAAGGACTGGGAATGTCCGTTATGCCTTTGTTGAGTTTCTCATGGAGTCGAATAAGTCGTTTGATGTCAAGTGGAAATTTGTAAAGGAATTTGTTCTATTTAATACAGTATGTTTAAACGAAAATATATATGGAGTTCATTTTTAATCTGGTTTTTAATATATATATATATATATATATATATATATATATATATATATATATATATATATATATTAGGTTGGTGCAAAAATAATGACGTAATAATGAAGTTTTTTGACGTTAAAAAATACGTAAAAAACGACATTATTACGTCATTATTTTTGCACCAATCTAATATATATACACATATATATATATATATATATATATATATATATATTCGTTGATGCATGTTTCATTAAATAATGTAGACAAGTGTTGCCTATCTTTTTTATGTTAATTCTTTTCATATCGTCTGATAAGCTTAATAACATTATCTTTAAACGAAGAAAGAAAATCCCAATATTGATACATATTTTTTAATCCTATCTAAGCGTTCGGCTTACATAAGCTATTATCAAAGATGACAATTACACATGGCATATTACGATATGAAAAGAATTTGCATAAAATAAATAGACAAAACTTGTCTATATTATTTAATGAAATATGCATCAATGAAAAAATGCCGCACTAAATACACACAATTTCAATTACATGATCCAGCAGCCCACCAAACTATCAACATTTGGAATTATTAACGTTGCATTGTGAAAAGGCAAATTGAAATAGCCAAAGAAAAATTGAACACCCTTAACAATAACAAACAGGACATCTACAATAAACTATTGTTTTGTCCGTGTATTGTTTAATATATTGTAATGTAATTGTCATCTTTGATAATGGCTTATGCAAGCCGAAAGCTTAGATAGGATTAAAAAATATGTATCAATATTGTGATTTTCTTTCTTCGTTTAAAGATAATGTTATTAAGCTTATCAGACGATATGAAAGGAATTTACATAAAATAAATAGACAAAACATATTATTTAATAAAACATGCATCAATGAAAACATGCTGCCTAAATACACACAATATACATACATATATATATATATGTGTGTGTGTGTGTGTGTGCGTGTGTATGTAAGGGTTAACTTGGCAAACAAAGGTCTTTGGAAGGCTTTCAACGATTGTTACATTTTCTCCACCGTTGGTAGCCAAGGGACTATCTGTCAGACCTGTGCTAAAAGATGAGCAGAAGCGCACACGTTACTTACACCCCATCAGATAAGGGGTTTACGTGCTGTCGTCCAGCGATTTGTGATGTCGAAACTTGTTTCAGATGATCGCTGGCTTTCTATTTCTACATGCCAAATAACCAGCGGAGTGTAGAAATCTGCCGCTCTTTCGAATATATATATATATATATATATATATATATATATATATATATATATATATATACACACACACACACACACACACATATATATATATATATATATATATATATATATATATATATATATATATAGCCAGTCACATGATATCACAGCGGAGAGATTAGATGAAAAACTTTTGTGTATGCAACCCTACCAGAAAGACCTGCAGGTTACGTGTGCAAGTTTTGTGACAAGGTTTGTAAGTCTGTTTTGGGGACTCAAACGTCACATGATTGTACACAGGGACGGGCACGTTTCCAACATAGACAACACAAATAAACTTTATGTATGCCAAGTGCGTAAGGGAGGTTATCAAAGAAATGCTGACCTTAAGAATCACTTACATTTTTAATCTATCTCTGTATATATATGATTTCTCCATAATATATTTGTGGAGTAATGGATAGTGGATCGGATTGAGAAATCGGAGAGCCGAGTTAGAATTCCAGCTGGATCCATTACAATAGTGCTAATAATGGGAAAGGTGTGAATCCTCTTCTTACCCCCACCCTAATTCCTTGAATCGCAATTGGTCTACCTACTGCGGGAAAAATCTACCTCGTCAGTCATGTATCGAAAGATACATGATCGCCTGATCGTGTATCTGACATGGCACATAACTGACTGATATTTGTGTTCGTTAGAGTGTGCCTGTGTGTGTTAGACGATTCATTTTTGCCGGAGGTCGACTTGAATCTCCGCTTCTCCTTTCTTTACGAAAACGATTTTTTATGCCTCAATTTTTTATCCTATAAAACCGAACTTAACTTATTAACAGTGTTGGGTTGCAAACAATACTTAAGGGCAAACGAAATTAATTATTTTTAGTCCTTGAACTTGCAACACTTTTTACATTTCACTTTAGCGTTCCATTTGCGTCTCGTTAAGTCTCTTCATTTATTCCTCGACTTTAGTTCTTCAGGCAACCCTGATGTCCAATAAAAACCGACTGCCTATCTACTCAGGCGATCAGAATAATTAAGTAGAAAGGAAGTTGTAAGATTTGGTCGACTCGTTTTTTTTTAGTTTTTTTTTTAGGCAGAATCATTTTTAGGAGAGACACTCGAAAAGTAAGTAAAAAGATTGCTTGCACTTTCTTTAAACGCTGTCATAAAAGAGCCAGAAGTCATACTAGAGATAATCCAAACATATTATGAACTTGAAGTGCTGGAAAATTTAGCTCAGGGGTAAGACCATGCTACTGAAGCGTTAGAGGATAAAAATGCAAAACAACTGCGATTATTTTAGAAATAAATCGTTCTCTCGCCTGATGAGATGCATTGATACGCATCGAATCACAACTTCAATTGTGTAGCGATTTTTACATGTTTTCGGTGTAATATCCTAAAATAAATAATATTGCTCTAATTTGTTACTGCGACTGGGTGTAAAACAGGATTATAGCTGAGAGTTAAAAGGAAAGAGAATATTTTTTCACACTAGGTTGCATCTTTTTTCTACTCTTGACTTCACATCAATTCTATATTGTCAAGATATATTCGCCTTATTATAAATTGAACGAAGAGCGTTTTTTCATGAGCTCTGAACATTAAAACTAAAATCAAGCAACAATGGAACGACAAGCGCGAAATGAAAATTACAACAGACGGCTCCAAGTGACTCTCTAACAAAATAATATGAATATGTTTTTGAAGTCGACAAATATGATAGCCAGTTGCTTGATGGAGGCCATATAAAGTACTTTATGAGGAAGACGCCTGCCGTAGAGAGGCATTTATCAAGTTCGTCTCATAACTTATTTTGTGGGAATTGAGGTTGATATCAGACTAAGACATGCTTAGCAAATGGAAGGATTCTTAAGAGACTAAGTTCTATGGGAATGAGTTCGATTGTTATTAAGTGCTCCATTATTTTGGCCTCGTACCAAACAAAGCTAAATGGTCGACAACACTTAACAGGAAATTCAAATTAAGACGCATTACAATAGCAAAAATGAATCTTTTATTTTATATTGTAAAGCGTAATATTTTGGTCTGAAATAGTTACATGTTAAAATGGTCACATGTTAGTTACACCTGGTTTAAATATTTAAAAAAATATTTTAAATTCCATATAGTTGAATAAAGACTCACTACTAGTTTCACTTCTGTTTGGCTAAAGGCCAAGGTGTATAAATGGTCGGAAGTTGAGTGAAATTTCTAGTATGAAATTTGGAGTACGTAAATCGAAGCTGTTTTGAGTGACACACAGTGGGAGGAGTTCATGTAATTGTAAGGTTTTTTTTTCGTTGCAGATGCGTTTAGAGGAGAACAGTTCATTACAACCTTTATCCATATATATATAAATAACACCTGGCAAATAAAGGAAGTAAAAAGGCGCATATATGACAAAATAAAACAACAAAAATTCCCTGAAAATAAATTAAAAATTCGAGTTGATATTAAAAAGATACAAAAGACGCAAGAAAGTTGGTTGTATGATAACCCTTATGACTCTCTAATGGGTTACGCAACTCGTGACATGACACTATCCAGATGGTTAAATTTCCGAATTTTCTTGATTTTGGCGTCCCCGACACGTTACTCAGCCTTTGAGTTGTCCCTTTTGTTGACAACGATGGATTCTGTTTTCTTACAGGATTCTCGTTTCTTTTTAATTTCCTCAATTACATACATAATAGTCCTTTCAATTTAATAGTTTTTATTTCAAATTCTCTTTCTGAATCTACCAACAACACAATGTTATCTGCGTAGTGCATGCTATTAAGGTTACATCCGCAGAAAAAAATCCGGTATGTCGTATCGTTTTCATAGAATCATCTCACTGTTTAAATAAATCCGGTGAGAATACACATCCTTGTACTTCTGTTGACGTATATTCAATAAACTCTTTCTCTATTCGGATGCCATCTTATTGTTTCCAGTAGTATGTTGTTCCAAAGTCCTTTCCGTGTAAATCAAGATTTCCTGAAATGTGAAGGAGCGCTTAATATCGTATTTACCAAATGTCTTTGTGTAATCTATGGAACATAAGTATACATCATTATGTACTTGTGATTTTTAAAATAGTAATATACGATGATAAAAACTGCAATATTTGTTTCCGTCTTAAACAAAGCCACACTGTTCTTGACCTATTTCTAAACCAATTCTACTATGAGCTTTATTTATTAGATTTCTAATTATTAGTCTAGATACGTGGATCACCAATCTGATGAAGTTTGCATTGATTTGCATATAGATTTTTTAGAAGTGCTATAAAAAATAGATCTACTGAGGTCTTCCAGTATTTCACCGCTGTCATAAAATTATGTTATCATTTAGGTAAGCTTATCAATCTCCAAATCTTCCAGGGCTGTCAGTATCTCTGTTATAATATCATCTAGTGCTATTGATTTGTTCATCTAGGTCAGTGCTAATATCGCTTCAAATTTGAATACTACAAGTTCTTCCATATTTTTACGTATTGTCGGTTTTCCACCTGTGTTTTCAGGAGTTCTCCGATAAGAAATATTACGTTGCTAATTCCTCACTATCATCTTTCCTTCGGGATCTCATTTGACTTAACGTCATTGCGCTTTAGGAACTATGGGGGGGGGTCACTAAAAGCATTCGTACATTTCTCATAGTTTAGCACGTGGTACTTAGTATCGAGTACCTTGAAAATGACCTGCTTTTGTAAATAGAAAAGGTTTTTCTCTTGAGTATGTCAAACTCGCCAAGGCAAATCGTCAGGATGGGAGCAGGGCCGATGAAAGGGTCTCGTACCCCTCTCCCGAATCTATGATGCACCACTCGAATCGATAATAAGGGATCCCATTCTACTACATCTCAATTGTCATAAGGTCGTATTCATATAAAATACAAATTTTATTGTAACTTAATAACGTACAATAATGGATCGTATTCAATATAGGTGAAGAATCCAACTAGAAAAATTGAAAATAAATACAATGTATCTAAATACAAATTAGAGACATGTCATAAAAGATCATTCCATTTTAAAATAAATCAACTATGTTTTGTGCCAATCTTTAACATTATCTTGGGATTTTTATTGTGAAAAAGTTGAATAGCTTTAACACATTCAGAATTATGGACAAAAAATCGTGAATTTCATCTAGTGTTTTTCTTTTTTTTTTTGTTTTTTCGAGACTTAACATGAGCAAAATAAATTCATGGATTTGGACGAAAAAAAAAAGACTCCAGACTGAGGTCAAAATTCATGAAAATATTTCATTCTTTAATAGTTTTGCTTAGATTAATTTGCAATGTATTTAAATGTAGGTATAACAATAGCATATTTAGTATAGGTAGAACTTATATGTAGGTAGAAAAAAATGATAACCTAACTATGTATCATCAACAATATCCTATATATATATATATATATATATATATATATATATATATATCTGTAAGATGAGAACTAATAGAGTACAATTACAATGTTCGTAACATTTAATTTAAAAGAGGGCTCAATGCAAAGTAGAGCAATATTATTTATTTTAGGATATTACACAGAAAACATGTAAAAATCGCTACACAATTGAAGTGGTGT
Organism: Acanthosepion lycidas; assembly: GCA_963932145.1. NCBI lineage: Eukaryota > Metazoa > Mollusca > Cephalopoda > Sepiida > Sepiidae > Acanthosepion > Acanthosepion lycidas. The sequence goes on along the minus strand of OZ010587.1, from coordinate 112,013,323 downwards.
TTCGATGACTATCAATGTATCGCGAGAGAATGATTTATTTCTAAAATAATCGTTTACTCGCCAATAATTATCAACACCTGATGAGATGCATTGATACGCATCGAAACACGGTTGCATTAGCCATTTTGACATATTTTATGTGAAATATACTAATATATATATATATATATATATATATATATATATATATTCTGCTATTGATGATTGTCTGATGATTGCATTTAGCATGAAACAAACTGTCACATCTTGGTGTTAACTTTAATTTTCATACGGCGAATCATTAAGCCCAATACTTCTGTCGTAAACCCCGAAAACCATGTCAAACTAATATTGCAGAAAATGGAAAACCGCTAACCTCATTGTCACTAATCAAATAACTCTAGCAAATCTAAACTAGAAATGAAGAATATAGTGTATCAATTTAACTGCCCAGTACACGACTGCGTTTCTTGTCAGAGATCAATTAGCTGTATCGGTCATACAACCACCTCCTTGAGCAGACGCCTCACATCTGATCAAAGTACCATAAAAAGTACACCAACCCATAAGGAAAATTATGGTTACTAATACAATCATCCTTCAAATGACGCGTATCCGAAGGATCTACCTGAGAAAGGTTCCCTTTACATAAAACTCCTGGCACTCAGTATAAAACTTAAATATACAGTACGAGGCAGACATGGATGCACCCATAGAAAGTCGATTTTTGTATTTTTACCAAGACAGGCGAGTAATAGAATTTGTTGAATGTTGTAGTATTGATGCTGGTTCATAATTTCTTTGATTTTTGTACAAATTACCAATTCCTGCTGCTGAGAATGAATCTCAAACATTGATTTTTTTATCGTGTTTAACGGTGTCCTTGCTAGTCACTGGAGTAATCGTTTCACCAGGCGTACACCAAACACGTATTCGTCCTTCATATATAAAAGTAAAGGGGCTTTTGTCACTCCACATAACATCTTCCCAATCAGATTTAGTCATTTAGTAAATGAGCTTTTCACCAAGACGACCTTGATTCTTTTTTATGCATTTGGAGACAATTCATTTTGCTTTAAGTCTGCGTCTGACTGTTCTTGAAGAAACCTCCAAACTAGCCACGTTTGGAAATATCTTGTGCTGTTGCGAATCAATCTTTTTTGTCTCGACTTAACAAATTTCTATATTCCCTGTTGGTAGTTTTTAGCGCTCGGCCAGATCCACTACGTCTATTAAATGCTCCAATTTGATTTCTCTTTTTGATTAACTTGCGGACACATGACTCACTTCGATTAATCTTATCAACTATCGATCTATTCGATAGCCCAAGATCATGAAAAGCGGCGACTTGGCCTTTCTCGAAGTCAGAACAATTCTTAGGCATGTGAATAAATGTAAATACAAATATATAAAGCTTTATATCTTTTTCATCATCATTTCTATGGGTGCGTTCATTTTTTTTGCCTTCTACTGTATATATTGATATTCCTTTTCTGATAAAGCTGACCAAATGTCTTGTATCTATGTTCATTTCGGTAGTTGTCATTTATAAGAATAAAGAGGTCGCAAGTAGGTGACACGGAGTGCGGATTGAACTCTGTAATAATGCTTTAGGAAACGGCCTTACTAATCATTGCATCAAGAATACACCCTAATGTCTGCTGTCAGACAATGTTCAGGTTTTATTCTCATGTTGTAGTTAGGCAAGTATTTGTAGTTCTTTTCCAGAACAAGAAAACTATTAGACCAATTCGACTCACCGTTTCAACGCCCTGGGACCATTTATTGAGACCAAACCCTCCCCACCCAGTTCCCAAAGGTCCAGTCAAAAGCATTTCCTCTTGAGATTGTCCGCCTGAGACCGCGAACAAAGATAAATATAATTACTAAACAGAAATGAAATAAAAATAAGTACAACCCATTGTGTCGAACGAGGCGAGTGGGGGGGGGGGTTAATAAACTCTTGACGGGCAAAGATTTGCGTCAGTAGGCGTCAGAGAGGAATCAGTTAAAAAAGTGGCGTTTCTCTCGTGAAAATTTGGGATAGAAAACCGAGAGAAAATCTCCACCCAACCTAAGTCGAATTAAGCATTTAAGAAGCCCCAGCCCCACACCCGGACAAAACTAGATATTCAAAACTAGATATTAGAAAAATGTTTTCTTCATCTGGACTGTGAATATTTAAATAAGAAAATAAAGCCAACCAAATGGTATAAGGAGAAGTCAGAATTTATCTTCAGTAAAAAGTATAGCCATATAAATCCCCGGAATGAATGAGCAGGTAGTGTAACGGATATCGGTGAAGAATTGGTGAATCGAGATCAAATTAACTTTGGCACAAATGGAATATGTATAAAGCTGTTTCTTCTTTCAACGCTACGCCATTATGCCTCAAATAGCAGGGTAGATTATTTAACCTTAGGTATCAACTAATCAAAGATAAAGAAAACTTTGAATTTTAAAAGACGGAAAAGGCAACAGGAAAAAACTCCACTATATTTCATAGGCTGTTCACAAAATAAACTTGACTTTGGACGTTTTTTAAAAAACTTAACCTAAAAAGTAATTGTTTTTTTACTTTAAATAAGAGAAAATTATTATACATAAAAAAGTGAGACATGATTTTTTTTATTAGAAATTTTATTATGACAAAAAGAAAAAAACGTTTTATGATTAAATTTTGCTCTCGTCAAAATATCCTCCTTTAGCCTTGATTACTGCAGCACAATTCTTGGCATTCGTTGCAAAAGTTTCTCAAACTTTAATAATTGATTCCATTCTTTTTTCAATTACTAAGAATTATTTTCATTTTTTCACTCTTGTCAAGTTCGCCCCGCTGCTAATTCTGAGTCTGGCTCCAAACTTTTGAACTGTACATCAATTCTATTTCACTTTCTCCAGATCTGCGAGACTCACTTAAAGAAGCCATGACTCTATGTGAAGTGCCTATAGCTAGCTACGAAACTTAATTTTACCCATCAAGGTATCTCTGTACTTCTGATTGAGTTTACATTTAGAAATGGCCCGTGAAGCTTACTTGTGCATGTGTGTGTGGCAAAATTGCTTTGTTCCATCAGCATATCATAGCAAGTATTAAGGAGTACCTCTGCTTTGTAATACAGAGTGTGTTGAGGCTGGGGGAAAACACCTAACCGATTACTCTCGCAAGAAGGTAACAAGCAGAGAAAGGGAAGAGACGGGACGTAACAAAATAATACTGCCTGAGAAATCACAGCACGGCGGTCGGCACAGCAACTGTAGGAAGAAAAATGCCCATGAAACCGACTTCGCAAGACTCCTCTTCAAAAGACAGGGGAGGAGTGTGAACCGGACGATAGGCGAATCTGTCTACCCCTATCTAATTTATCCTATCTAAGTTATAAAGAGTTTAATAAATATGTAAAATTAGTAATATTTATGCAACACATCGCGGTTGGAGATACCCAATTTACTTTCCAACTCTGAGAGATTTCAAGAGCATTTATGTGCTGAATTATTTTTCTACCCCCCCTTTCCAGCAAAATAAATACTATTAGGTTGGTGCAAAAATAATGACGCAATAATGTCGTTTTTTGACGTTAAAAATACGTCAAAAAACGACATTATTACGTCATTATTTTTGCACCAACCTAATATTAGCATTTCGATGCTTTACCGCTATATTTCCATGGCAAATGGTCAGACGAGCTCCGTTTCTTAGTTCCACCAGTTCAGACCTTCACAACTAGGACCCGTTATGCTACGTAGACAAGATCGAATAAGCCTCCCTCATTCAATTCATATTGCATTGATAAGGATGAAGTTCTACTCGGACTCGTTCTTCCCAGAATGGTTACATTGTGTCACAGACTCCGAGATGATGCTTTATCGATCAATACAATTTTAAAATTTTCAAGATTGTCAATCGTTATCTATCCTACATATTCCCATAATTTGCATTCTCTTACGTTACCTAATTTAGTAATCAGCTACTTTGAGTGGCTCTTGGGCCTTGTATTGGGTGAGGGCTAGTATTAAAAATAACAGAACTAGTTTTATATTCAAATTCAATCTTTCGTTTTGTTTTTCAGGGAGGGGGCGTTTTCCTATTTTTTGGATTCGTTTGTAAGGAGCTTACAGAAATGTGATGTTTTAGTTTTTATTTGTGTTTGTATGCGTATGTGTGTGTGTATGTGTGCGTGTGTGGGTGTCTGTGTGTCTCTGTGATGGTCACGAGACATTTTTCCCCCGCTGATATAGACAGATTCCCAATCAAGCAGTTTTCCAGCAACAGAAGAAGAATGTTCCAGTTTAATCCAGTCGAATAGAATTGGTGCAATTCAGGATTAAAGCCTGACTCATGAACCGGCACAATTGCTGTTTTTTTTTGTTTTTTTTTTCTGTGCGCGTCTCTGACTCATTTGGTCAAAATTAGAGAAAAGGCCTTTTCTTTATTTGATCGCCGGTGACTCTCTCGGACTTGGCTTTCTTTTGAACAGACGCGTTGATCAAATTTCACGTGTTCGTTATTCTTTAATCTTTTCATGTCAAACCTTCAAAAGGTGCGGTCAGTCATGTGCTGAATGTCAGGTCAACTTTGCCCGGCTCGAATTTTCAAAAGACTTATACATTACATAAAGAATTTCTGTTTTTTTTTGTTTTTTTTTTGTCTTGATTGGCATTGAATAAACGTTCTTAATTTTTTTATTTATTTTCTTCTTTTCCGCGATTTTCTTCCTGTTTTAATTAAACCAAAATCTATTTAACAATAGCAACAAAAAACAAAATATTTGAATGAAAATACAGGTGGAATTTCTCTAATTAACGGCGAATAAGTTCATTAACGAAGGAATTTACAGTTTTCTTTTATAATAATAAAAATAATAATAAACAAAATTTTGACATAATTCTTCCAATATTTTCCAACAGTTAAGAGAAGAGTGCTATTTAAGAAAAGGAAAAACAGTGACAGTGTTGAACAATATTCGACATTATGTCTGTTTTGTTCGAGTTATATATTTTTTTTTAAATTTCAAGTATAAAAATAAAAAAAATCTACAAAAAATTGTCTCTATTTACATTATTCGAACTATTGCCCTCATCTTTGTCGCCATATTTATTACAACGTTTCGGCCGTTGTACGCTCCGGCCTTTTTCAAGTGGTTGGAATGTCGAACTGAACCCTTTATTTCGTTTACTGGGGTAGACTGTTCTAGTTCCACGTGCCATGTTTAATAGATGTCAGTTGTCAGTTATCTCATGTTAATTTCCCTCTCCAAGCTCTCCACTGCCTCAACCGGGTATTGAACTCACAAATTCAAGTCCGAATGATGTAAATAGTGTACATAATACCTCATCTCAGAAATATAGACAGATGAATACTGTCTGTACAAACGTTTCTCGTCTTGTAATGAAGAAACGGCTGTACTGGCAATCAACGCGCCAAAACAAATGAAACTCCGCCAGTGTGAAGGCATGAAACTGAAACGTGCTTAATATGATGGTGGATCTTGTTCATTTTGGAACATCAGGCAGAAACATTGCTAGAAAATGACAGTCACAAGATATGGGATTTCTAAGTCCAGACATATGTCATTGAAGCACAAAGACCCAGCCTTATTGTCATCTAGAGCAGCAAGGATCAAATTATTGACTTTGCTGTTCGATATGATAAAAGAGCGAACTCCAAAGACACTGAAAAGATTGAAAGATGCCAGGTTCTTGCTAGGGAACTGAAGAAAGTATGGAACGTGTCTGTAGAACTAATTCCTGTAGTAATACGTGCATTTGTAATACCACGTAGAAAACTAAAAAAAAAAACGCTTAGGGGGAATTGGAATTGAGACCAAAATTGTAGATCTCCAAAAAATTGGCATCATTTACTCTGCGAGAATTCTCCGAAAAGTTCTTGAGTTGTGAAGAGTCTGGTTGGCACCGTGTCTCAAGAACAGAATCTCTATTGATTACGTCAATGTGAAACACTATAACAATAATAATAATAATAATAATAATAATAGTAATAATAATAATAATAATAATAAGGCCGCTAAACCAGACACCACCGTTGTTGGAAAAAAAAAGAAAGAAAAGAAAATGCCCCCCTATCAATGTGGATTTTTCTGGCGGCCATAATATCAAGGTCAAAGAAATTGACAAGCTTAAGAAGTACATTGACCTCCAAATTGAGGATGCCAAAATGTGAGGCATTCAAGTTACTAATGTCTCCCCCCGTTTATGTATACCAGCGAACCAAAAGACCTACATTAAGAAAATCGGATTAAAGCCCAGTATCTGTTCGTTTCAGAAGTCTGCGTTATTTGACTCTGCAAATATTCATCGAAAGGTGTTCTTTAATGTCATACGAATTGTTTAGGACATCCACAATGCAAGATGTCCGTTTGAAAATGAAAAACTAGAGAGAAGATAATAATAAGAGTTAAGAGAAAAGAGCGATTTAAGAAAAAGAAAAGTAAAAATAAAATGTTCGACAATGTTAAACAATACAAGGGGTCCCCACCAAAAAATTGATATAATTTTAAATGCAATTATCTTGAAATCTACCATGTCTAGCTCAATGAAATTAAACAGTTTAGGTGTTGAATACCATAAGTTTATTCTGGGGTCGATTTCATAAGTGTTCAATATGTACACCGCCTGTGACACCGCACACGTCAAGTCGGTAGTTAAGCTCTTGTCAAACACAATGATTTCGATGATGGTCTACCAGATGCTTTAGCCCTGCACAAGGAGCCTTTCTCTTTAAATTTTTGGTACCAAGTTCAAATTTGTTTGAACAGCATGACACAAACGGAAAACAGAACAAAAATCAAACTTTAAATATAAAATCGTCATCTGTTTCTATACAATCTCTGAAAATTTGAGGTTATTTCAACAAGAATTGCAAAATTTATTGGCCTGCGAAATGATGTCAAATTTTTGGGGACACTATTTCAACAGAATGTCTGTCGCCTTTAAGTTTAATTTAAACATTTTTTTTCATTTATAAAAATATATAAATCTACAAAAAAAAAAATGCGAATCTGCCGCCCTTAAAATGCATGAGGATGGTTACGTAAGCGAATTACTAACTTCACGCCCAGAAGGGAAATCAACAGAATCACAGGAGAGTTCCATGAGATTTATACTAAGCTGTTTGATTAATTCCTCTTAGTAACTAATGGAAAATTCCAAGATGAACAAGGTCCCCATCATACTAAGCACATTTCAGTTGCATGAGGTGAGTCTATCTTTAATGAAATATATTTAGTAAGTTCGTTCCTAAATTTCATAATAATTTATGGATATTGGTCTGTTTGTTTTTTATTCTTCGAGTCTATAGCGAAACTGACCGTCATATCTGAAAGTCTTTAGAATCCGGGATTTTATTCTTTTTAAAGACATTTTAAATAACAGCAGTCAATATCGGTCTTTGTAGTGCCTCTGTCTGTGATGTTGAGCACTGTGAACCCTCACTAAATAAAAAAACAACGTTAAGTATTATCTGTTATAACTATCTGAATATATATATATATATATATATATATATATATATATATATATATATGTATGTACATATATATATATACACACACACACACACACATATATATATATATATGTATATATATATATGTATATGTATATATACATATACATATATATATATACATATATATATATATATATATATATATATATATATATATATATTATTATTATTATTATTATTTAAAGAATATCAAACACTTAAAATCCTATAGATAATAATTTTTATTTCATGAGAGCTTTAAAAAACAGCTCTCAATTTTCAAGACCTACTATTTGTTTTAGGTCTTGAAGATTGAGAGCTTTTTTTTTAGAGCTCTCATCAAATGAAAATTATATAGATTATTAAGTGTTTGATATTCTTTAATTAATAATAATTTTGCTCTGTCTCTTGACATAGAGCTCTCCCTGGATCTACATCCCCCTGGAAATTCCATACGCATTACCATATTGTATTATCTATCTATCTATCTATCTATCTATCTATCTATCTATCTATCTATCTATCTATCTATCTATCTATCTATATATATATATATATATATATATATATAGAGAGAGAGAGAGAGAGAGAGAGAGACAGACAGACAGACAGACAGAAACAGAAATTTCCACTATTGTGGTGATTTAATTTGTCGATCGTTAATTCACAATAACTTCTCAACAAACTTTACATTTTTTACATCATGATCATCATCCCTCCCAAGACCGGGTGTGGTTGTATGGTCACTGCGCAGCTGGCTTGAAATCTAGAAATATTCATACGTAGCTTGTCTTGGCTACATAAATTCACTCCTTCTTTAAGGTTCCTCTCGTCACGGATACATGGCCATTTGTTCCATCGGAAGAATACTCCACTCTGGCCGTTGACATCCGTCCAGGAAGCCCTCCGCTCCCTGATGCAGCGCATTATAACAGAGCCCAGTCCATCCCCCACCCTTGTGCTAGTTGGCCGTTGACCGTATCAGAAGGCTTATCTGCCCTTTGACATTTTTTAGAAATCCTTCTGGATGTTTATCTACCTCCCACACCAGAAAAGGAAACTTGTTATGGATTCGATTTACTTGCAATCCGTTGCCTAATTTACAAGGCATCGATAGTGTCTTCATTGTTAGTATCACTAAACTAAAATACATCCATTTTCGCATTTTAGCTGTTTATCTCGTGATAATAACCAATCGAAAGCGATCTTTTTAAATGAAGTTAAAACTAAGATATCCTAAAGTCATAATCAGAACGAACTTTTTGGCTAACCCAATATGATTTTATTTCTTTGAATGTTTTTTTTAGTTTGGTTTCGTTTGTCACAGGACCACAATAGAAAAATGAAACGCTGATAAAGCACACTTTTTATTTGTCTTTTTTTTGTTTCTGCAAAGCAAACAAACATTGTGTCTTATCATTTTCCCACTTCTTCCATTTTATAAGCCTTTAAGAATTTGAAAACTTTTAAGTAATAAATTTTCCCCTTTAACTTAGGCGAGAACATTTTCATTCTAAATAACTGTATTTGCTAAGCTTAGCCTTGTATGACACAAGGTCACAAGTTAAGTGCTCATTATAGTTAGAAGAATCTGTAATAATAATTTGTTAATCATTACTCTGTGTCGAGGCGTCTATTCGAGTTTAATCCACAGTGAAATTTGAATTCGCTTTAATAGGAACGGATTGGAATCTAGTTTGAACCATCGTTTCACACCTTGTGCCTATCTTGTAAACATTTACAAAGTCTGGTACAAGACCAGCAAATATAAGTACCTCTTTATAATAATCGAGCCGATTGCTATAATAGAAACAGTTTAGCAAATAATGACAAATTTACTACCTCCCCATATAAAAAAAAACAATCAGCAAAAACTCTTGCACTCTCAACTATATGAGTGAATGTCCTAATTACTACAAAATATCTCTTATACAGAATTTACTTAACCGAGCACAAATTAATTCCTCCACAAAAAAGATTTTCTACATTGAACTAAAAAATATTAAGCAGATTCTCATTAATAATGACTTCCCAATACGCATTGTAGATGAACAAATAAGGCGATTTACCAAAAACCTCAACATACGTTAAATAGAATATGGTAATTCCTCAAAGGACCTTGAATATACCAAACTCTTATATTGTAACCAGATGCATGCTAACTACAAACAGGATAAGAAAATCATAAAAAAACATCATTCGTACCAATATATCTCCCATGGATCCCAATAAAAAATAAAATTAATCATATATTATACAAAATACAATACAACCAATTTATATTATCAATTCAAATGTCCCTTCGGAGAATGTACCTCCGACAGAAAACAAATATATGTTGGATATACGACAACTGCATTATGAAGACGTCTTACTCTACACATATCTAATCAGTCGTCCATTGCGAGATATTTATATCAACATTCCTCTCCACATTCACAGTATAGAAAAATACTGATTGATAACATAACTATCTTACACCAAGAAAATAGCAAATTACAACTACAGATCCTCGAAGCAATCTACATTAAAAAATTGAAGCCGACACGGAATAGAATCAGCTATGAACACTGTAATAATGTTCTAAATTGCCTATAAAATGAAATAGTTTTCCTGCTTTAATGCGCGCTCGACCATGAAATTCCAACATAAAAGAAAAAATTTATAATTGATAATTTTTCACGTTCAAGTGAACGCTAAAGCATAACTGTCAACCGTTGCATTTAAACGCAAAAAGAAAAAAGTCAGTAATCGATAGCTACACACAGTTTTTGCATTATCAGTTGTACCCTTGATGATGATCTCAGAAAGAGGTTTCCTGCCTCATTTATTTGTAATACACGGAAAATAGGAACGGATTATATTAAAAATAAGCAGTCATGATGTTTGTAATTTATTTAATCAGACATGGCCTAAAAGAGAATTTTCTGCCTAAATACACACACACATATACGATAGAAATTAAGGAGGATTTGAGCTAATTAAGTAATTCATCGAGTCGAGAAGAAACCTGAACAGAATGCAAAAAGCACTGGACGGCCGTTTCGTCCTATACTTGGGATTCATCAGCAGTGCGCATCCACTACCGAGGATTGAAACCCGGACAGTTACATTGACAGGCAAACGTCATACCAACTGTACTAATGGGCATCGGCGACGAAGAGGTAGCGAACTAGACTCGATATTGCGCCGCTCATTCGCATATTCCGTGGTGGAACTCATCTAAGTTCCTTTACCCATAGGACTGTGCCTCCGAGAGCCACGACTACCATCACCAAGCCGCTCCAACCACAGCATTATAATGATAGAAATTAAGGAGGATTTGAGATAATTAATTTATCGAGTCTAGAAGAATATATATATATATATATATATATATATATATATATATATATATATATATATATATATATATATATGCATGTTTCATTAAAAACGACCGACAAGGTACTACGGTTAAGCTTTTTATTTAATTTTTCTTATGCTCGAACAAGAGCTTTCCTTTCTGGACAAAGAGTGTGTAAAAACTTTCCAAATGTTTTATAGTTCCGAGCGCTTTCGGCTATAGCGTTAGCAACAAACTCGTACATACGAGACGCGGAAGCGAAAATCGCGTCGCAGCTCGTGACGTCAAATATGACCACGCGAGAGTGAAAAATGAGAAGTATTAAGTATGGGAAGCCGTTGTATAAACCAATGGCTTCTGTTATAAATTATAGGCATTTAAGAATATTTGTGGAGATTTCATAGTTTATTTTGTTCAGGTTAGGTTTCAGGTTTCAACTGTTTTATGTATATAGCTGCAAAAATTTTAATTTTTGTTTATTGTTTTCAAGTTATATATATATATATATATATATATATATATATATATATATATATATATATATATATATATATATTGAGAGAGAGAGAGAGAGAGTGGGCAGAAAATATGCCATCGAAATCCGAAAGATGCGCCTTTCAAAAACTAAACGAAAAAGAAAAAAATCGTTAGAAACAAAGAAAAGAATGCTGAACTGCTATATGATAAATACCTATCTATATAATAGTAAAACTTTAATCTTGCATGTAAGTGTGTGCTCCCGAGATACAGCTTAAATGATAGATAATACCTAACTAATTTAGGAACATACTATATCTTGAATCTCTCACAAGTGCAGTACCAGATTTCATTAGAATTAGACAAGGGGTTCTTGGGCTAGGGTCGTTTTTCAGTTTTTACGGCATTTTAATAGGAAATCCAGTATTTGTTTCCGATACACTTTCCTATATTAATCCATGTATATAAACAAACAATTGGACATTATATTCCAACTATTATGTGTGTGAAAAATAATAAACATTCGTAATATAACAATATTATTAAATAACAGCATATATTTTGTACAATTAACTAGACTATATGAGAACTTTTTTATATAAACAAATATCTCGGATGTTTGGGAAGTACTCGATAGGTGAAGACGCTATGTGGGTGTGTCATTGTAAAGTGTATTCTGTATGGCTGGGAAATTGTGTCATATTACTTGATGGTAAATATATAAATAGATGCCCGCTGGTATGCCGCCGCTATCTTATTTTGAAATAAATGTGCTGAATAAACAAGTTTATATAATAAAAATATATTTATTATTTTGAAAAACTGACAGAAAAAATGAAACTATTTGCATAAAACGGAGATATACAATATGGATCACGAAACAGACGATTGCTATTTTTTTGTTTTTGTTTTTGGAATGACCTTCATCTTTGAAAATTATAATATGGTAAATACTAAAATTGGTGTAAATAGTTACCCCGGGGCTAGTATTACTTGAATGGAAAGGTCTTTAGTGTGATATATGTTTAAGGGAATGTGAAAGCTAGGTTAGGATCCTGGAACAATGACAAATCTCCAATGTCATTCTGTAATTCTGTAATTGTTAACTTATTGTTCATTCCTGTTGTTTGATATTTTAATGCCTATCATTGAATTTCTAGCTGAATTTCAGAAATGACGCAGAACCGTCAATGTTTTCATAAATTCTAAAAACCTTTCTATCTATTAATTTATTATTGCATTCGATCGAAATATTTATTATATAATATGAATAATAATTATTATTACAATAAATTGTGTTGCAAATAAAAATTAAAATATGTGTAATTTTAATAATATTGTTATCTAATCATCACGAACTGCTTTGAAAAGGAACACAATGAGTTTATGGAAGGTCTAGTATTCCTATATATCATTGAATGCTGGGCGTGCTGAGACGAGACGGCATAGAGTGTGGTTCTACAGGCAGATACTGAGAAAAGCGTGTGAGCAACGAGGAAATTTTCAAGAAAATGCGATTTCTGTCAAGAAAAGTGAAACCTTGTAAGAAGCATGACATAAATTTACTGTGGGTGATCTCACGATTAAACAGTCAACAGTTATGTAGGTTAAATAATATTTTGAAAACTTTCAAGAGGATTCGAACCAGGTGAAATAGTCGTAAAAATCGCCATTAAAAGATTTTATAAGGATCGGTTCCCTTGCGTAAATGTAAGCGGGATACATTATCATCCCCCCACCCCTTCAGGGAAACAGTCTCCTTATTGTAACATGTTTGTGAATTCACAAACATGTTACAATAAGGAGTTCAGCTATAATAAGGCTTCTGATTTGATCGGGATGTTCCGTTTATAGTCATTATATCCTGCCTTTCCTAGTTTTGTGATAAGTACTTGTATTGCTGAAGTTATTAGCTTTGCAAAAAAAAAAAAAAATAGATCCAATGATACAACAGAATTTTAACAAAAGAATTATTATCTCGTTTTCCATTTTTTTTTTACAGCTTTTCATAAGAGATTCATTCTATATTAAAGAGAAAGAGATTCTCCGGTATTGTTTTAAATGTGAAGTGGACCAGACCGGAATGTAAAAAAAAAAAAAAAAGAGGTCAAGTAGAATTACAATGGGATGAGCCACGAAGCTGAGAGAGTTGCGTATTTAACTCCGTTTTTGGCTTGGTTTGGTTTGTTTTACGGTATATCAACCTCAGTGGGTTATTTAATGCCGACAAGATTTTTATTTCCTAGTAATATTTAAAAAAAATGTATATTTGGTATTAAAACCTATTTTTATACTTTCGTAAAGTTTTGATCCTTTTTTGGTGGTGGTGGGGGGGTTAACTATTTGCTCATAGCTGGGACCCTGAGAGGCGCTACCACTTCGGGTTAGGGTGGACCTGGGAACACCAGCAATTAAGAGGTGGTTCCATGCTCCTGAAAACCTCCTCATCAGAGGCCTTGCTGTCGGATGTAGTTTATCGTCATACCCAGGGCGTGGATGTAGTTTATCGTCTTACCCAGGGCGCGGATGCTGTTTATCGTCTTACTCAGGGCGCGGATGTAGTTTATCGTCTTACCCAGGGCGCGGATGCAGTTTATCGTCATACCCAGGACGCGGATGCAGTTTATCGTCATACCCAGGACCCGGATGCAGTTTATCGTCTAACCCAGGAGGGCTGTATGGATGTAGTTTATTGTAATGCTCAAGACGCCAAATTTTTAGGTCGATATGCTCTTCGACATTGAAGGTTTCGTGAATCAGAATAAAAAAGTAGTTTTATGCGAGACTTGAATTTACAATTATTATTCATGGAGTTTGTAAACGAAGTTTTGACAAATTCAGTCACGGAAGTTTAATGGTTTGTTATGTTTTCAAATATGTGGTCGTATTGCTTCTTCGATTATTACTGCTTGTTTATTATTTAGTCTCATTAATAGTAATCTGAAGCTAGTTCTGATTTACTCTGTTTTATAGCCGTAAGGTGTATCAACCTAGAACTCTATGATGAAAAGCGGCGTAAGTTGTTTATTCTTGTCTTGAATTCCACGACAGTATGAAGTTTTCGTATTAAATTTTGCAAGTATAAACATTTTTTACCGAGGAAGCGGATGTAGTCTATTGTCTTATCCAGGACGCCCCCATTTTTGATAAACTGAGCAAGATTCAAAAGTCTAATGCAAAACTTAGTTTATTTTCGAGAACAGTTACTTTGTGAAAAAGACTCTTCGGAGAATGCTTCTTCGATCACGAATATCTTAAGCTCTTTAACTCTAGGGTCAAACTTTATCTGTCCTACATATCCTCATAATTTTCCCTTTGTATTCCATTGTTAAGGAGGAAAATCCAATCAGACACTTTCTTTCCCAAAATTATTTATGAAAAAAAAAAAAAAAAAAGTAAAATAAACAACTCCCTGGACATTCTGCAGGGAGTCTTTTCCCGAACTCTACGATCATAAACCTTTTCATCTGTTAGACATGAAAAGTTTATGATCGTCTATCCTATATATCCTCATAATATGCACCTTCCTTGTACGCCTCATTAACCTTCTACCTTGATCCCACCTAGATAATTAGGAACGCCCTCAAATCGAACACTGCCTGAGCAGACTGTGTTATCCAACCTGAAGGTATTTCTAAGGAAAACCCACCTGCAAGACGATGCGCTACTTTTAACAAAACCTTTCGCTATATTGCTCATATTTGGCTGTAATGCATGTGACTGATATACCCTTATCAGACCAGGTGCCATGATGTGTGGATATTGGACTTCGAAATATTTATAGCCTAGCCTCACTTTGCTAGTTTGCTGCTCTCTTACTCAATAATAATAAAAATGATGGCGGCGGTGGTGTATGGGGGGAGAAATAAAAGTGGTGTGTGTTGTGTGGCGGTGGAAAAATATAAGCGGCAGCGGCGGGGTATGTGGTGAGGGGGTTAAAAATAAAGATTGAAATATAAGAAAAATGGGTCGCACAAGTAGTTATGTTTTCACTTTTTTTATTCAACAGTTACAGGATAATTAGCAATGTTTTTTTTTTTTTTTTTTTTTTGCTTTGAGATTCGGGGTCATGTTGATGTCCTCGTTCGGCAAGGTCATCTGGAGAAGAAATGCTTGATCAAGGCCAATTGCATAAAAGGAAAACTTCCGGTTTCGCCATGCCTCCTTCAAGACGCCTGACCCTTACCTGGCACAGGAGTTAACCATTTGCCAGTAAGGGTTTACTGAGGCGTGGTTATCGCCCCGTGTGCTGTAAGTGGGGCTATGTTTCTCTTCATTTTAGATGTGAGAAATTGTTCAGCCCACGGGCTTCCAAATCCTGCGACATCGCAGTAAAAGAGGTTGGGTTGGTGTAAATACCGATGCCAGCGTGATAGTGATCGCGGGGGGCAGAGCAAAAAAACAATTTTTGTCCTTGGCTCATAATACGTAAGTATGCGTATGGCGCTCCTCACGTTGAAAAAAAAATGACCTTGTGTCACATCCAGCCGGGTAAATATCTACAGGACTGATAAAGAGAATAAACGAAGTGTACTTGATAACATTATGAAAGACAAAATAATAATGTTTATTACATTTACGCCCGTATTTCAAGCAGCGCGCCAATTATATGACGTCTAGAAACGCACTGAATATTGGGAAACCCTGAAAGGTTTATGTTTTTTTGTTAATGCATTTTATTGTGGAATAAATTGGTCCATTCATTTCTCATTAAAGAAATATGTTTCTTGATAAGTGGATCGATCGCCGGGAAGGAATTGAGTGTCCTTCAAGTTCAACAGATTTTCCATCAAGGAATCTTTTTCACTTAAAAACTTTTAAATATCAAAATATATTTTCTTTAAAACCTCGTGACATGGGAACATTAAAACGGTTATTGATGCCACTCAAGAAAATCAATGTTAAGAAATATTTAAAAATAAAATTATTCATAGAAAGAAGCTTTGGAGTAATTCGGCGTAGTTTTAATGATGAGCAAACTTGTCCCGTTAGATCAATTATGACTGAGTAGTGAGTTTTGATACTCACTTTGTGCTCTATTTTTTTTGGCCTTGTGTCACATCTAAGCTACGCTTTAATAACTGGCTATGGTAAAGGAGCCTTGTCAGAAATTATTCATTTGAACCCCGTATTTGTTCCATTTTAATTTTACTTGCTTTATTTTTATTTGTAGTATTAGTAATAATAATATTATTATTTTGAATTTTTATTACATGAAACATTTCATGCATTATTTATTTTTAATTCTATCGATTTCATCAACAAATGGAAAAACGTAAATATGAAAAATATAATCATGACTTGCTTAGATATAAAATCCTTATATACAAATATATCAAATCCTCACTGGGTTCCCCTTACTTTCGGCCTTGTGCCACATCCAAGCTATGCTTGGAAAATCACTATATACAAATATACCAATTGAAAAATATTTGCATTTTGTAAATAATTACCTCACAAAATCAAAAATAAACCTCTCCCTATTGATCAACAACGTAATAAAAATGGTCGACTTTGTACAAATCAATGTTTTTCATATTCGATATTAATTTTTACAAACAAAAATTCGGCCTATCTATTGGTTCTCCTGCTAGCGGAGTTAATTTTAGCCTGTCTTTTTTAGAATTCTTATAATTAGGTCCATTCCAAATTATCTTACCCAAAATAATTTTGCTATACAGATGACGTCTAATTAATATATTCGCACGAAAGTAAGTTATTTGATTTAATAAATAAACTAAAGAAAATCGATTAAAATGAAACTATGGCGGGGGTACATAATCCTTGAATAAAAAAAAAAAAAAAAATAACAGTAATTCATTAAAATCTTATTTCTATGACAATCCAGTTGAAGTAAAAATCAAAAGCCCAGCGGGTTAACGTGAATCAAGTTTTGTCTCTTTAGTAGATAACGCAATATCATTTGATAAAATACGGTACAAGTACCTATTTGAATTTCAAGGAAAACTAGATCTACTTGGAAAGGGTGTTACAATAATTTAGAATGTATGCTAAAAACCGTCTACATACGGATAGCAAAAGAAT
This sequence comes from Acanthosepion lycidas, assembly GCA_963932145.1. NCBI lineage: Eukaryota > Metazoa > Mollusca > Cephalopoda > Sepiida > Sepiidae > Acanthosepion > Acanthosepion lycidas. Next base: position 111,995,969 of record OZ010587.1, on the reverse strand, counting down.
TATAAGTAGGTAGGCAAAACAGAAAGGGGATTAAAACAAGAATGTCATCTCTCCAGATTTATTCAACCTCTACAGCGAGGCTATCCCAAGGGAGGATTTATTATCTTAACAATATAAGATGCACAGATAACACAGTGTTGACGGTTGACACGGTACGAAAACTACAGCCTTTCCTAGGACAGGGCGGTAAAAGAAAACGAGAAAAGGAAAAAAAAGGATTGACTCTCAAGTGGGAGAAGAGAGAAAATATGGTCATCAGTAAGAGAAAAAGTTCAAGAGGCGGATTATAAATTGGAGATGATGGCATCATACAAGGACAGAAGATTAAATATCTGGGAATTATTTTAAAAGAGGATGAAAAACGCGGCACCGAAATCTGAACAGCCATTCGACTAGCGAAACACATTCGACTATCGAAAGAGACATTCGATTAGCGAAAGAGACATTTGACTAGCGAAAGAGACATTCGATTAGCGAAAGAGACATTCGACTAGCGAAAGAGACATTCGACTAGCGAAAGAAACATTCGATTAGCGAAAGAGACATTCGATTAGCGAAACAGACATTTCACTAGCGAAAGAGACATTCGACTAGTGAAAGAGACATTCGACTAGCGAAAGAGACATTCGACTAGCGAAAGAGACATTCGATTAGCGAAAGAGACATTTCACTAGCGAAAAAGACATTCGATTAGCGAAAGAGACATTTCACTAGCGAAAGAGACATTCGACTAGCGAAAGAGACATTCGACTAGTGAAAGAGACATTCGACTAGCGAAAGAGACATTCGATTAGCGAAAGAGATATTCGACTAGCGAAAGAGACATTCGATTAGCGAAAGAGACATTGCACTAGCGAAAGAGACATTCGATTAGCGAAAGAGACATTGCACTAGCGAAAGAGACATTCGATTAGCGAAAAAGACATTCGACTAGTGAAAGAGACATTCGACTAGCGAAAGAGACATTTCACTAGCGAAAGAGACATTCAATTAGCGAAAGAGACATTCGACTAGCGAAAGAGACATTCGATTAGCGAAAGAGACATTCGACTAGCGAAAGAGACATTCGACTAGCGAAAGAGACATTCGATTAGCGAAAGAGACATTTCACTAGCGAAAGAGACATTCGATTAGCGAAAGAGACATTTCACTAGCGAAAGAGTCATTCGACTAGCGAAAGAATCATTCGATTAGCGAAAGAGACATTCGATTAGTGAAAGAGCCATTCGACTAGCGAAACACATTCGACTAGCGAAAGAGACATTCGATTAGCGAAAGAGACATTTGACGCGAAAGAGACATTCGATTAGCGAAAGAGACATTCGACTAGCGAAAGAGACATTCGACTAGCGAAAGAGACATTCGATTAGCGAAAGAGGCATTCGATTAGCGAAAGAGACATTCGACTAGCAAAAGAGACATTCGACTAGCGAAAGAAACATTCGATTAGCGAAAGAGACATTTCACTAGCGAAAGAGACATTCGAGTAGCGAAAGAGACATTCGACTAACGAAAGAGACATTCGACTAGCGAAATAGACATTCGATTAGCGAAAGAGACATTCGACTAGTGAAAGAGACATTTGACTAGCGAAAGAGACATTTCACTAGCGAAAGAGACATTCGATTAGCGAAAGAGACATTCGACTAGCGAAAGAAATATTCGACTAGTGAAAGAGACATTCGATTAGCGAAAGAGACATTTCACTAGCGAAAGAGACATTCGATTAGCGAAAGAGACATTTCACTAGCGAAAGAGACATTCGACTAGCGAAAGAGACATTCGATTAGCGAAAGAGACATTTGATTAGTGAAAGAGACATTCGACTAGCGAAAGAAACATTCGATTAGCGAAAGAGACATTCGACTAGCGAAAGAGACATTCGATTAGCGAAAGAGACATTTCACTAGCGAAAGAGACATTCGATTAGCAAAAGAGACATTTCACTAGCGAAAGAGACATTCGATTAGCGAAAGAGATATTCGACTAGCGAAAGAGACATTCGATTAGCGAAAGAGACATTTCACTAGCGAAAGAGACATTCGATTAGCGAAAGAGACATTCGATTAGCGAAAGAGACATTTCACTAGCGAAAGAGACATTCGACTAGCGAAGGAGACATTCGACTAGTGAAAGAGACATTCGATTAGCGAAAGAGACATTTGATTAGCGAAAGAGAGATTCGACTAGCGAAAGAGACATTCGACTAGTGAAAGAAACATTCGATTAGCGAAAGAGACATTCGACTAGCTAAGGAGACATTCGATTAGTGAAAGAGACATTCGATTAGTGAAAGAGACATTCGACTAGCGAAAGAAACATTCGATTAGCGAAAGAGACATTCGACTAGCAAAAGAGACATTCGACTAGCGAAAGAAACATTCGACTAGCGAAAGAAACATTCGACTAGCGAAAGAAACATTCATAAGCAAAGTGCTGAGACAGACAAAATTCGTTATAAACAAAGAAAAATGCTTGATTGCTATGTTGTATCGATCAATTTCTATGTCAGTGAATGTTGCACAATTTCTACACAGAGGAGGAGAAAACTAGAGGCAACGAAAATGGTTTTATACAGAAGGATACTGAGAATTCCATGGACGGGGTATATAAGAGAATAAGCTTTCATTCAGATATTTTATATTTCTGCCTTTCAGTTCTCTATTATATGTTTTGAAACTCTCTTTAACTCTCATTTTGTTTTTTTAAATTTTTTCTCTTTCATGGACGCCATGGTCTTTGGAGGCTTGTTTAGAGTTCATGGCTTTTTAAGCTTCTTTCATGTGAATTGCAGTAAAATTTTGAATATTTAAGAATTAAATATTAGAGAGATGCACCGGAATTTTAGAAATACTAAAGTGGGGTAATCTCTTAACAACTGAAATGCCTCTTATTGAACAAATTTAAACAGTTTATGGTTCCTTCAGAGACAGGTTTGTTATTATACCTTCTTGGGTTCCCAAACCTGATGTGTCCCTCTCTCTTGAGTGATATCTTTGTCATGACAGTGTCTTTGTAAATTATTGCATATTATCAAAGTAATTTTGTCATGTTATAGTGTATTTAGAGAGAGGCTTCTTATGGCATCAAAGAGTTGCCTGATAGCAAACTGACTGGGACATGTTAGAGTCTGTGTACTTATGGTTGTTATGGCAATCTTTTACGAAATAGTTGTCTACAATGAAAATAAAGAAGTGAATACTAATTCTGTATATTGTAAAAAAAAAATAGTTTCTTTTTGCATTCATTTGGTATTCAGCCCTTTAACCTTCTGATCTGTACATTCCGTCTTTTGATATAATCAAATTAGATATTGATTATTGATAACTGTTTGTATTAGAATTTCCTTCCTCATCTAAGTGTTCTTCTCTCTCTTTTTCCAGATGTCTTTTCAAATGAATTGTTTGGTGAAGAACTTCGGTTGGCAGTTTGGATTGTATTAAGAAACTAAGGGAAAGAAAAACTCCTTTTTTTTTTTTTTTTTTTTTTAAATTTTTCTCTTTCATGGATGCCATGGTCTTTGGAGGCTTGTTTAGAGATCATGTTAATGGCCTTTTAAGCTTCCTTCATGTGAATTGCAGTAAAATTTTGACATATGTAAGAATTAAATATTACACGAGGGGCACGAGAATTTTAGAAATACCAAAGTGGGGCATGGCCAAAAATCGGTTGGGAACAAACAAAAAATTAAACAAACAAAACAAACCAAGCCAAATTCTCCCAAGCCTTTATCCTCTTTATTTGCCTCAGAAATGTCAATTGTATTTTTCTGACCCTAAGAATAAGTGTCCTGTTCGTTTCCTTAAAACTTACTTTTTGCTAACATGTCCTTTGGTATTCACAGTATCCTTCTGTAGTAAATCATCTCTGTTTCCTCAAGTCTCCACTTCATCTGTGAGATAATTGTTCAGCATTTACTGTTATATAAGAAGACAGATATTATACCGTTCAGAAACTTTTAGTTCGTTTCTAACGAAACATTTCCGTTTTTTTAAAACTTCACTTAGTTTCTGAAAGGCATCTTTACTCATCCCAATTTGGATCTTGGTGTCACGTTTTCAGTCGCGTCTGTTTAAACACTTCCCAGATTTATAAAGCCGCCTATTAAAACTAAGGCTGGAAGAACATCGAAAAGCCGTAATTAGGGTGCGACAACGAAATCAGGCATGGATGATCATGTATTGCGCTGGTGCATAATTATCAGGCGTTTTAGTAGGCGTTATTTGTTAATAAAAATTGCTGTTTTGTTTACTTTTTTTTTAATAAAAATATTATTTTATTTTCAAGTTATGAAAATGAGTGTCGATAATCATGCTCTCCGGAATAATCATTTAAAAATCTTATTGTTGAGTTGTTATGCTTCTTTTTCATAATAAATATTCTTTAAAAAAAAAAAAAAGCCTGATAATAATGCACCAACCCAATATAAGGGAAAAATGTAGTCATCAACTCCTGTGGAATGAAGCGAAAATACTAAACAATGAACACTAGAGAGACAGATGCTTGAAAGAACCAGCACACATGCTAGACAATGAAGACATCACAAGGGTGCTATAAATAAATAAATAAGTAAAGAAAATGACAGTAAGGCTTCAATAGCAGCAGCAGTAAGAACAGAGAAACACCTGAGAATGCAGTCAATATCGACAAGCAGTCTCATCCATTTAAGACTTCAGATTCTACACTCCTGACTGTCCCATGGGACAATAACCTAGGAGATTAAAATTGGACTGGTGACATAGTAATTGTGAGTTCAATCTCTGGGCCGAGCAGTGAACGGGCAATAACTGAGCAGTACTAAATAAAAACTAGACGGGATATCTTTAGATATGGTCAGTGAAGCAAGAAGAATCTACCCACGAACTAAACGTTGCGATAATAACAACAAAGATGAAGATAATAGTTCGCATATAAATAATAGTAATTCCACATTCCAGAAATTCGGATAGAAACTCTTCCCAGATAATTCAATTTCTGTCTTTCTCTTCGTGTTGGCGGCTTCAATTTCAAATCTCTCGCTTACGTTTTACAAATCATACACTCAATTTTCTTACAAGCGCTTTTGTTATAAGCACTGTAACTACATTGAGTATGATGTCACTATGACTCATGGAGGCTATGTACCTACGAGATTAACTAAAAGCCTGATGACCTTTTAACGTACCTCCTTGTTTATTTAATATCTTCTTGTTTTTGTTATTAATCTGTTCGGTTTTAGCAACGACTGTGCCGTTGGGGTAAAAACAGAACAGAATTTTTTTCCTTTGATATTTGCCAATAATTTCTTGTTCTTGTCCTTGATTTTACTCTTTTTTTTTTTTTTTTTAAAAAAAAAGTTTATTTCTCTGTTTTTCTTCAAAAATATTTTTACAGTAAGTCTCTCAAAATGTAAACAGTATCTGATGAAGTAATTTTAATTTAAAATGAGTTAAAAATCTAATACCGACATAAAGTAAAAAACCATGATACTTTTAATATAATTTTATAATTATATAGTTAGTATAATTATAAAGTTGGTATAATTATATAGTGAGTATAATTATAAAGTTAGTATAATTATAAAGTTGGTATAATTATATAGTGAGTATAATTATGTAGTTGGTATAATTTTAATTTCAAATGAAAAATCATATTTCAGAATTTCTGATAAAGCTACATCCCTGTGAAAATTAATTGAAACAAAACGAATAATTCCGTTATTATTTACTTTTTTTTTCGTATATTCCAACGAAACATGACCCAATGCACATGTTATTACTTCGTACATCCATTCCACAAAGTCGTTCCTTGCAGATTGACCACATATTGGATTTAAATCGGGAGAGTTTTCGGGCCAGTCTATAGTATTGGATTTGCTCACTAGTAAGACGATAAACTACATCCAACAGCAAGGCCTGTAACCGGAAGGTTTTGAGGAACGTGGAACTACCTCTTAATTGCTGGTGTTCCCAGGTCCACCCTGACATGGAGTGGAAGTACCTGTAAGGGTCCCAGCTATGGGCAAATATTTAACCGACAAACCGGAGTCAAAACACTATGAAAGTATGAAAATAGGTTATAATACCAGCAATACTTTGTTAAAATTTATTACCAGATACAAATTTTTTAAGAAAAATATTATTACCAGCAATACATTTAAAAAAAAGAAATTATCAGCTATACATTTTTGAAGAAAATATATTCCCAGAAATAGATTTTAGAAGATAAAAAGTATTACCCCCAATATATTTTGGAAAAAAAATATTACCAGCAATAAAAATTTTGTCGGCATTAAATAACCCATTGAGGTTGATATGCCGTAAAACAAACCAAACCAAACCTAAAAATTTGGGGAAAAAAAAAGAAAAAAAAGAGAAAAAAAAAAAGTAACGCAACAGAAGAAATGATAGAAAAAAAAAATAGTTAAAAATTAAAAATGAATTTAACTCACCGACTAAATGTGATAATTAAAGATAAAAAAAAATTATGGTCATAAATTCGTTAGATGTGGCAATGACAAAAATTGCAATTGTAAATCAGAGATTAAAATTATAATTTCTATTTAGTGTGATTCGTTATGAAAATGAAAATAGGTTGATTTAAGATTTGACACCTTTTAAGTGGACATCACAGTTTTTTTAACAGTGTAATGTTGACTAGCCTAGAGTTGGAGATTAAGTTACACTGCTTAACACAAAAGCAAAAACAAACAAATTAGATGGCTAATCAATCCCATACTCCCATTAAATGTAACGTTTATACCAATAAGAAATGATTTTAGATTAAAAAAAATTATTCAATGCTTAAAAATAATTTTGTTTACATTTCGGCTAAGAAATAAATTTAACAGATATCCACTTGGAAAGATTCGGACGATAGATGTACATTTCTTAAATGGGGCAAAGGTGTCTCAAGGACACATGGCACAGTGGATAAAGGCGTTGGTTAGATCCAGTGACAGGAGTTCAATACCCGGTTAAGGTACTAGAAAACTTGGAGAGGGGAATAAACAGGAAATAACTGATAACTGGCATCCATTAGACATGGCACGTGGAAATAGAACAGTCTACTCCAGTGAGCAAAATAAAGGGTTCAGTTCGGCATTCCAACCACCTGAAGGAGGCCTGATTTTTTTTTGTGAAGGTTGGAATGAAAACTGATTTTTGTGAAAAATCAGTTTTCATTGACGTATTTTTTGTAAAGAGGTTTTTTGTCGAAAGTCAAGTCTCTTGCAGGTAATTTTTTTTTCAAAAATTGGTATTTTTACTATAAAAATCTATTTTTATATTTTCATAGTGTTTTGACCCCAGTTTATGGGTTAAATATTTGCCCATAGCTGGGAACCTAACAGGAGCTAATACCCCGGGTGAGGGTGAGCCTGGGAATTAACAAGTGGTCACACGTTCCTTCCGATTAGAGGCCTTGCTGCCCGATGTAGTTTATTGTCTTACCCAATACGATCACCGATATGTGATAAGAATCTAGTAAGATATACGGGTGTCCCATGCTAATGTATGGATGGGCAAAAATGACAAAATCTGCCTCAATCCCTACTGGCTATAAAGTACGTTAATATGGCGGGCAACATTCTTGCTCTAGACACCGGCCTGCATCATGTCTTCATACAAAAGCGTCTTATGATAATAGCAGCAATTAT
>OZ010587.1:111938333-111983333 GCA_963932145.1 Acanthosepion lycidas | reverse complement strand
ATTTGAAACAAGTATTACTTACTTTTCATTTAAAATACCGTATACAAGCATTTTATTGATAATCTGACGTTTGGGAAATTTTTCTAAGGAAGACATAATTATTATAAAATTACATGACAAACGCTTTTTTATATTATTTTGTAACTTCCCAGTAAACTTTAAAAATTTAAAATATTTTAAGACTTCAATATTTTATTGAATTTTAGGTTTATAGTCTTAATTACAAAGACGCTTCTTGAGGAAATGTTAGAAAATTATCAATTAAATTCATATTTACTACAGTTATAGAATCCTTCTTCAGTGATAAATCTCTCTCTCTCTCTCTCAAACACACAGAGCAACACACAGTCACTCACACACGCAAAAACACAGTCACACACGCAAAAACACAGTCACACACACATACCAGAATCCTTCTTCAGTGATAACTCTCTCTCTCTCTCGTACACACACACACAAAGAAAGACCCAGTCACACGCACACAAACACATACATACACACACGCACACCGGAATCCTTCTTTTGTGATAACTCTCTCTCTCACACACCTACTCACACAAACACTCGGTCGCACACACACACACACACACACACACACACACAGAGGGAGAGAGAGAGAGAGAGGGAGAGAGAGAGGGAGAGAGAGAGAGGGAGAGAGAGAGAAAGAGTGGAATCCTTCTTCTGTGATAAAATACACTATTTACCTAAAAAGTAACATAAGCTCATGAAAAATACTTTGGTGACAATATTTATGTTATGAATTTGAATGAATAAAATCAGTATTTTGTCAGAAAATACTGGCAACGTTTACATCGACACACATGCACACACACATACGCAAACGCATATACATGGTGTGTGTGAGAGAGAGAGAGAGAAAGAGAGAGAGAGAGAGAGAGCGAAAAACTGATAGGCCGACCATCTGTGTACATATCTGTGTGTGCGTATGCCAGTAAGTAAGGCACGTGTCCATACATATTTAGGAATTTATATATATCAGGTTCATCGTTTACGTTGAGGTCGAAATAATCAGGATGTTTATCTCAAAATACCAGATGCTTTCCCGCCATCCCTAACCCCGACCCTACGTTCTGACTCTCACATATCAGAAACTCGGACCCCTTTCCATCCGACACACCAGATCAAAGTTCCCCAGTTTTTGTAGTTTTGTGAAAGTTTCTAAAATGACCAAAAAAGATAAGGATATTGGTCTCTGATTAATATTTGGGATCACGCCATCTTATTTCTGTATTTTCATTAGAAAAGCGAGAGAAGACATCGGCCAAAACAGAAATGGGATCAAGAAAAGGATAAAACGTGTTGAAATAATTCGTGGAATATTGAATTCTTGATATTTACATTTTATATCAATTCAAGGTAAGCGTATTTGTGTAGAATACAAGAAATGTTGAACGAAAATTAAAAGCAAAAGTCGGGATGTCATATTATATACAAGGACACGTTTTCACAAATTTTAACTTAGCTTAAAAAAAATCCTTTATCTGAAACGTCTTATTTAAAACAAGACTGCAAATACACTCAGCACAATAGGTATTGATAACAATTGTTTGCAAAAACTATTTGATATGTCGGCCATATTTGTTCTTTGGGAATCAACAGAACTGAACATCTTTTGTCTCAATGACAGGAAATTCACCGGAATTGATTAAAAAAATTAATAAATGCAATATACAAGATCTGCCATGTTTTGATAACATTAATGTTACAAGAAATCAGGTTCGTCGTATTATACTCAACGAACACATTTATTTTGTTTTTAGCTTCAGAAACACCAGGTTTTATTACTCAAATCCTTATATACAAGAAAACTGTACACAATGTAATATACGTATTATACATAAGAAAATATAACAGTGGATTTCATTTTGCTGTCTTTTTAATGTTATGTTTCTTCGGGACATGTAGGTGGTGATGACTCCCCAGAAGTTCCTTCTCTTTATTATCTCGGAACTAACATGTTTTCTTGGGAAATATGGGATAGTGCTTTTTCGTTTCCTTCTCCACAATTTGGAATTCAGCGTTTTTCTTCTCTTAAACGGGCTCTATCCAAGGCTAGAGAGCCCTGACTGCCCTACTATTGTGAAAAGTGAATACAACAGACTCTACTGATATTTGAACTCTGCTCTCCGATTCTACAATAACTGTTTCACTTCCGGTAAATCGTGTCATCTTTCTACAATTTTGAAAATGATTCGAGTCTTGATCGTTTGGACATGAAAAAAATCAGTTTTTCTTTTGTTATTATTTCATCGGTTTTAAATGAATTCATATCGACGAACATTGGACGAGAACATTTATTTTGACTTCTCTATCTTAGAGAACAAAGTATCATTCTTTATTATCTAACGAGGATTTTGAGATATCGACTGCATTTTTTTTTAGAAGTCCAATGTTCAAGAAAAGCTCGCTAAGATGGCCTCATTTCCTTGTTTTCTATAGGCTTCAGTTTTTTTCTTCTTTATCTTTTATAATCATGGTTATGTCAGGAGGTTTTGAAGAGTGTGGTCGGTCAATTAGTTATTTGCCATGCGTGATACACGCTTAGGCGATCATGTATCTTTTGATACATGACTGATGAGACAGATGTTTTTTCTCTCGCAGTAGGTTGCTATTTCTTTCTGCGGTAGACCAATTGCCATCCATGGCTATAGGACCCGGTGGTCCTGCTATACCCATAGCTGGGGGGGGGGAGAAGAGGATTCATACCTTTCCCAAGGGTATTAGCACATAAGTGAATGTAATGGATTCGATTGGAATTCGAACTCGGCTCTCCGATTCCTCAATCCGAGCCGCTATCCATTATTCCACCATAATTGCTGTTATTCCCATATCCACCCTGACCCGGCAAATATTGAAACTAAAATCAAATTTTCAGATTTAACAACTTAAGTCTTTGGCAATTTCAACCATTGAAAGATTAAGAATGAAACAACGTGTTAAAGTTATCGAAGCCTATTACGAAAATGTCTTTATTGAATAAGAAGTTCCCAGATCGCATCATCTCTTGAAACAGCCAATTGGCCACCACGATCGTCCGACTTGACGCCTTTAGATTTCTTCCTTTTGGGGGTCATCTCAAAAGTAAGGTCTATGCCAACAAGTCAACAACAATTCAACAGCTGAAGGATGAGATAAGGCATATTGGTGATTTCGAGGAGCAACTATGCAGAGACGTCATCAAACATTTTGACCATCGAGTGGAGGTATGCCGCCGAAGCCTTGGCAGACATTTGGGTGATATTATTTTCCACTCATAATTGCCATGACTTAAATAACATGATTAAATAGAGAAATCAATAAATTTTCACGAATAACATTGATTTATTTACTGCTGACTTTGTTCCGTCTTAATGAAACACCCTATGACTAACAATACATTTATATAGCAAAATGACAATTAAAAAAAAGTATAAAAATACATTACAAGTAAAATTACCAGGAATGCATTTAAAAAAAGTTACCAACTTTACATTTGTTCATCTACAAATTATACATCTAAGAAGCATACATTTGCCTTGAAAGCATAAAATTATATTCAAAATATTTGTAGCTGAAGGCATATTTAGATTTCGATATTAAATAATCGACAGAGATTGATATGCCGCTAAACCAATGATTCCCAACGTGGGGTGCATGCCTCACCGGTGGTGCATGGTAATATTTTGGCAAGGCATGCATAGGATGTGCACCCTTCAGCTTAATATACCAACAAAATTAGAGGGAAATTCGATAATGAGTTATTAACAGTGAATTTTCTAGTGAACTCAAATTTCATTTTACATTATTATTTCATGATTAAAATGATCAAAGTATATTACAGAATAACATTTCATTCAAATATTTTATATTTCTGCCTTTTAGTTCTCTATTATATGTTTTGAAATTATATATATTTAACTGTCTTTTTGTTTTCTTTAATTTTTCATGAAAAATGTTTACATACCTTATAAAAAACTCAATACTAACCCTTTGCATATACACCCTAATCATCCTCCATCTATAATTAAGAATATACCTTTATCTATCAAAAAAGAATAAGTACAAATTCAGCAAATGAGAAGATTTTCTATGAACATCGTAATTTCTATAATAAAGCTCTAAATGAGAGTGACTACAAAAGCCCAAAACAAACTTATATAAAAAATGAAAATGGAAAGTAAGTAAGAAAGTAGAAAAATAATTTGGTATCCACCCCCATACAACCAAATGGTAAAAATCAACTTAAGAGAAAAATTCCTTGCATTAACTGTTAAACAGTTTCCAAAAGATAGTAAACTCAGTACTATCTTCAATAAAAATGCCCTAAAATTAAGTTAGAGTTGTATTGAAAAATTATTAAGAAACATAATGCTAATATCTTGAATAAACACTTAAATCAAGACCAAACAAATTTAGACATTACAATAAAAAGAGATGAAGATAAACAAAAATTATGTAACTGCAGAAATCCTCAAAACTGTCCTCTTAATAATAAATGTCGCACTGAATCATCAGTGTACTAATGCAATATCTGATCTATTGAGAATCCAAACAACGTAAAAGTCTACATTGGATGCACAAGACGTGAGTTCAAAAAATGGTTCAACCAACATCAATGTTCTTTTAGGATAAATAAATACTGAAATCAGACGTCCCTATCGAAATATTTCTGGCACTTAAAAGAAACCAATAAAACACCTACTGTGAAATGGAAATTAATAAGAAAAGCTAGAATATGTAGGTCATTATATGACCCCTGTCCTTTGTGCATACACGAGAAACTATATATTACTAGGTTTATAAAAAATAAAAGTTTATTTAATCAAAGAAATGGAATATCTATTCTTTGCCGACATTGTCAAAACTTTTCCTTAAATAATGTTTAAAAAAAGCTGAAAAATGAAATGTACATATTTATATTTGATATTTAATAATGATTTAAGTAATTCTGTAACACTTATTTGTTTTAAAAGAAATATAATCTATTAGTAATTAAAATTAAGAATAATATTATAGTTCAATACAACGTATTCATATACAAATAACCCTTTTAGAAAAAATCTTTATGTACACAAATACAAATTTATCGGTGAAACAAAAGTGCTGAAAAACTTTTTGTCGTTGTTAAAAACCAGGTGACTTATATTTTGATACAGTAGATGTCAGTAAAAATGAATACCGTACCACACCTTGTCAAAATGATTGAATTTTCGTCAGGACCTTCGATAAGAATGTTTACATTGATTTCAGAAAGTCTATTTTATTATTTTGTAAACGCGTATATATATATATATATATATATATATATATATATATATATATATATATATATATATATATACACTACCGATTTAACATTGAAAATTTACATTTGCCAATCTTGTGAGTTCCCTGTAACAACAGGAAAACCGAATAATGATTTCCTCTTTAATTTTGTATATATTTATATGTATACATACGCGTGCTCTCTATTTCGCCCCCACACTCACAACCACACACACACACACACACGCACACACACACACACATATATATATGTGTGTGTGTGTGTGTTTGTGTGTAAATTATGTGCCGCATATGTGATATGTATTTAAAAATATTTGCGATATGCATCTGTTTCAAAGAGGAAAAAGTACAAGAAAGGGCTTCATCAAAAGGAGGCTAAGTCCATTCTCCCTTCACCAATTGCCAGCTTGAGATATCCTGCCAACCCGACTGGTGTAATCACCATCTGCGTCTTGCCGACTATTCGACTAAGTGAAATGCCTGACTTATCGTCTGTTATGTTTTTCATCTTCTTCTTTAATGGATTCCCTTACACGACTCCAAAGAATCCAGATTTGTACTTATTTCGAAAATCATAAAAACAAAGATTTGCAGCTTCAAATAATATATATATATATATATATATATATATATATATATATATATATATATATATATATATATTATAAATTAACTGATTTAAAAATATGGTTTCATCGCTACACAGGGATTACCATGTTTCAAAAACAGAAACCAAAAACTTAAAATTCAATTAAATTAAAAGCATTAGTTCTGTTTTATCTTCAAGCGAATTTTTGAATAACTTATTTTAAAATTTACTGAGTTTTAAAAGTACATGCATTCATAATTTTTGTTTCCAAGGATACAGAGAAATCCAATCATTTAGACAGAGGAGGTTAAGTCTAGGTAGGGTAGGGGTGTTTTTTTTTCAACGAATTATGACATTCGTTCAACGCATGTCATCTAGATTTTTTTTTTATCAACGGCAAAAAGTTTTTCGGCATTTTATTAATTACTTGCATACATACAGATTCTTTCTAAAAGTTGTGTTTGGATTAGAATACGTTGTATTGATCTACAATTTTAAAATATTATTTTTACTTTTAATTACTAATAGATTATATTTCTTTTTAAAACAAATAAATGTAATAGAATTACTTAAATTAATTAAAAATTATTATTACGAATAAGTATGTATATTACCAGCAACGCTTTTTTCTTTTTCATTTTTTTTAAAATATTATTTAAAGAAAATTTTTGACAATATCGGCAAAGAATAGCTATTTCATGTCTTTGATTGAGTATTTTTAAAAATTTTTATAAACATAGTAATATATAGTTTCTCATGAAAAAGGACACGGGTCATTTAATGAACTACATATTTTAACTTTTCTTATTAATTTCCATTACTTGAAGATGAAACCGAATTAATGCTTTTAATTTAATATACTTGAATTTGAAGTTTTTGATTTCTGGTTGTGAAACATGGTAATCCCTGTGTAGCGATGAAAACATATTTTTTAAATCAGTTAATTTATAATATATATGCTCTGTAATTTTACATTGAGCACTGTTTTGTAAAAAGTAAAAATATCAATAAGAACACCGGATTACATATCTTACTGTTTTTTCTTTTTTATAATATATATATATATATATATATATATATATATATATATATATATATTATAATATTTTATTATAATAGATTACAATAAAACATATTGTATCGTTACACAAAAACCTTCATGTTTCAGGGCTATAATGGTCCTTCTTCAGGCGATGGTAGATAACTTGTGTTTTGTGTAACAATGTGGTATGTTTTTATTGTAATCTATTATATTAAAAAAATAATCTTTTGCTCTATTTTGTATTGAGCAATTTTCTAAAAAGTAAATGCTACGAATTATGGATTCTTAATCTGTTCTTTTTCTAATTTGTGATATATTTCTCTCTCTCTATCTCTCGCTATATATATATATATATATATATATATATATATATATATATATAGTGAATGTTAATATATGATTAGATGCTTCGTCTATTTATTAAACACTATATTTATTTTTGTCTACCGGCCCAAATATGCCCTCTCTGACAGATTTGTACCTGCGTTCTCCTAGGTGAAACCGTCATTAGATCTAATGTGCTTTTAATTTTTCGGCTATGGAATGCGACGATGATTCAGGCCGGTAGACGAAAATAAATAAATATACGGAGCGTCTACTTAAATATCAGTATCCACTATAAACTTCGTTTAAGCAACTAAAATCTCTCGGATTAATAAATGAAGGAAACCCCTTTCTTTCTTTAGAAATTGCTTTGTTTACGTTAGGATACGAAATTGATCAGATATGTCTATTTCGAGAGTCAGAGAAAAATCTGTGTTTAAAAGCACTATTCAGTTTTGCTTGGCCATCGACGCACTCTGTGGCCGAGCGGTCAAAGCCCGTCAAAATATCGCATTATTGTGGTTAACTTCTTTTATGTGCCGTGTACCTTCAAGGCGTTCTCCACAACTTCCTATCCCTTGTAGCCTTTTGCATCTTGTAAAACCTCCCGCCTCACGTTCCGCCATCCATTCAAACAAAGTCTTAAGGGAGGTGGCCCATTCCCTCTTCTTGTCTCTCTTGCTCTCAAGATGCCCTATTATGATTAAGTTCTCTAAGCCCTCTTTCCTCATTACATATCCAATAAATTTCATCTTTTTTTTTTTATTTCGAGAGAAAAAATGTTCTCTGTGTTGCCATTTTCCTTAAGCTCTGTTTATGGAATTCTCAGTATCCTTCTGTAGAATCACATTTCTGTTGCCGCCATCGAGCAGACATGAGTGTGAGAGAAAAAACATGGAGAATTGTAGTTTAAAAGCAGTAAAATCGACCTTGCTAACCGAAACGCTCGTCTATGGCTCAATCGGTAAAGCACGTCAGGCTATATAACAGTTCCTTATTAGGATACAGGTTCGATTCCTGTCTGTGGACGCATATTTTGTATTAAAATTTCAAGCCGGTAAACGTCGTTAATACTGTTTATTATATGTGCGAGAAAACGGAAAAAAAAGCAAAAAAAAACAAAAACAAAAAAACAAACAACTTCTTGTGACACAAAAGACGTACGCCTTCTTGCGAACCAAAAACGAACGCCTACTTGCGACACAACTTTACGACAGCAAACGAGCAAAACGGTATCCACAACTGCTGCCGACGGACGACTGACCGCAACGGCTTTTGTCGCACAAGAAAAGCGATATTTATTCTATACAATACAGAAATGCGGCACATGGCCGAAAAGGGGATTGGGGGAGGGACGGTCTTCTTCTGTCTTCTTAATTATAACTTAGCTAGCCGCAAACACTGACCCAATCGTACGAACAATATTCCTTACACTATGACTAAAACAACACATTCATACGTACCTTTCTTACTACAACCACCATAATACCTCTTTGTCTCTATAACTAGTCCACATATTTACAATTCGTTGTCTGTGGTGGGGGGAGGGGAATAAAACAACAACGACTCGCGCATCTTCTTATAGTCCTCGGTCGAGTCCATTATGGTACAGGTGTGCCCGGCGACAACACACACACGCAGTTCGAGGGCGTTTCCGCGCATGCTCGTTACATTATAAACAGAGCATTTACTTATATATTTGTATCTATAGAAAAGAACGTATAAACATAAAAATGTCTTAATATATATATATATATATATATATATATATATATATATATATATATATATATATATATATATATATGTATGTGTATATTTAGTTATATATGGTTAATATCTCGATTTAGTATGTGTATGTGCATATATTTATACACATACACACGTACATACTAGATCGACTGTCTCTCTCTCTCTCTCTTTCTCTCTCTCTCTCTCTCTATATATATATATATATATATATATATATATATATATATATATATATATATATATATAATCTTGTTGCCGACTGCCAATCATTTGATCTTTTTAGCCATAACCACCCTGAGGCTTCTTCTGCTGCTATATATATTAAACGAATAGCCTTAGATTTTTCCAACTCGTCGCTTCTAATTTTGACGTTATTATTAAATGTCTATAATAGCGTTTCAAGTAATATTCCTAAATATAACCTTTCAAAATTGGTAACCGAACCGCTATTTAAAGCGGTGATCTCGCTACAAAATGTTAGTAGACTCCAATATGGCAACCATACAAAAGATTAAGCTAAGATGAAGACTTCACCGATAAAGGAATACATTTTTCAAATCTTTCCTTCTTATTCAGAGAGAAATTTCTTCCTTTTATAAAATACTTGCATCTTTCCCAACCGACCACGTTGGATATAAATAAAAAAATCCTCCTTAAACCGGGTTTGGTTGTTGAGGTAGTTGTTTTTAACGCACAACCGTGAATGGTTGATGTACAATGTTTTGTTATTTTGATTTTTAAAATTGAAAAATTCTGGCTTTAAATTTTGGCGAAACAATTTTGCTCTGGAGCCCTTGACGAATCGAGTGAATAAATGTCTGCGAAATACAGAATAGAAAAAGATCAGTAATTATTTGATTTATATCAGTTACTATTATTGCTTGATCTATTAATAGTAGGCACTTTAATTCCAAAGGGTATCACGCCATAAAAGTGTTATCTCCAGAAATACCCGTGTTCGATCTTATTTTTTGTAGGGGGGGATGCAAAACAATTTGTTTCAAAAATACACACACCTCTATCTATCTATCTATCTATCTATCTATCTATCTATCTATCTATCTATCTATCTATCTATCTATCTATCTATCTCTCTCTCTCTCTCTATATATATATATATATATATATATATATATATATATATATATAGGAAGGAAGAAAAGAAGGAACAAAGAATGAAAGAAATAAAAGATTGAATAAATAAATAAATAAATAAGTAAATAAAGAAAGAAGAAAACGGGGAAAACGGAAGAAAGAAAGAAAGACCCGTTGGAAAATAAAGAAAGAAAGAAAAAGAAAAAGAAAAGGAGGAAAACGGAAGATTAGAAAGAAAGAAAGAAAGAAAGAAAGAAAGAAAGAAAGAAGAAAAAGAAAAGGAGAAAAACGGAACAAAGAAAGAAACAAACAAACAAAGAAGAAAAGGACGAAAACGGAAAAAAGAAAGAAAGAAAGTAAAAAAGTGGGATTAGTTTTCAAATTCCTTTGTAATCAAAGGTAATGACCGTGTAAAATTTGGTGAAATCAAAAATTATTTTAGTAATTAATTTTTTTAATGAAAATCCTGTTTAAATCCTCCCGTAATTAGGCTCCTGATAAGCATTTATTTAGCCCAAATCTATTTTGGGCTTTTGAAACAGAAATTTTTGAATTTGGTCACCGATGCAATATAATTCGTTTTATAAAGTGAACGACTTACAGAACTTAGGATATTGTGCTACTTTTAAAACTGAAACCTTCTCCAAACAATTCTTTTCTCTGAGAAGATTTCTTCTTTTTTTTTTCGACGATAATTCTTTTATAGAATACGTAAGACATTTTTATGTTTAGAAATGAAATATTAATTTCCCTGCAAGGTCAACATTTTCTCTTCAACCGAATTTCCTAAATTTGCCAAAACCCCGCGATTTTTTTTTTCTCTTGATTCTTAATCTTTCCTGGTAAAAACGAACAAACGTCTGTCCGGATTCTACAAATTTCTTGATCTTATCAGACACGGGCGTTTTAAGTTGCACCGCCTCCCGATTCCAGGGTCAACATAAAATACTGACTCCACAAATAAGATTTTTTTTTCTACAAACACAAACGCCACCAGATCCGAGTGAATAGACATATACGAAAAAACAAAAAACAAGCATCAAATATCAAATATCGGGCAAGTTTTATTCAGCTATGATAAACAGGCAACGATGTCGGAAATTAATATGCCACTATATATATATATATATATATATATATATATATATATATATATATATATATATATATTGTGGGTATTTAGGCAGCATTTTTTCATTGATGCATGTTTCATTAAATAATATAGACAAATTTTGTCTATTTATTTCAAGTAAGTTCCTTTCATATTGTCTGATAAGCTTAATAACATTATTATTGAAAGACGAAAGGAAATAACCATATTGATACATGTTTTTTGATCCAATCTATGCTTTCGGCTTACATAAGCCATTATCAAAGATGACAATTACATTTCAATATATCAAACAATATACGGACATAACAATAATGATAATCTGTTTTTGTTTACATGGAAGATTTCCAAGCAACGACAAACTCGTGTATACGAGACGCGGAAGCGAAAATCGCACCGCGGCCGATGACATTACACATGACCACGCGAGAGTGCAAAACGAGAAGCATTAAGTATGAGAAGCCGTTGGTATAAACCACCAATGGCTTCTGTTATCAATTATAGGCATTTAGACAATATGAATGATTTTACTTAAAATAAATAGACAAAACTTGTCTATATTATTTAATGAAACAAGCATTTCACCCCAAGCAAGGTGGGAATGCCACTGGTATGCATGTGGTTACAGAGAATGGGAGCGAGAGCAAAGAGGCGTGACAGAGGAAAGGATGAAGAGAAGGATAGTGGATAGATCAAGTCACCTGGAGATGTCGATCGACATTACATTTGAATAGTTGGAGGTTATAGCTATCAGGGAAACAAGTAGTTGAAAGGGCATTCCACAGAGGGGAGGTGCGAGACATGAAGCGATCGGAGTAGAAGAGACGGCTACATTTAACTGTTTCGACAGTGAAAGGGTGGGACTGAGATGCCAACCTAGTAGCACGTTTAAATTCATGCAGTCTGGTAACTAGCAAAAGTAGCTCGCCGTGTAGTTACCGTGAAAGTATTTGTAGAAAAAAACATAGGGAGGCGACGGTACGTCTGTGAGAGAGCGACTGTAGACGAGATGCCAGATCAGGGCCTATCACGTTGCATATCCATCTCTGGATTTTCTCGAAGACCTTAAGACGAACGAGTTGGGGCTCCAGACCATATATGGTGGCAGTATTACATTCAAGGGCGAATGGTTGATTTATAGATTTGAAGGATGGACTCGGGCGAGAAAAACTTTCTGGCGCGACACAGGGAACTGACTTTCCTTTCGGTGGAATTTATCAATCTCATTTTCTCTTTTTCAATTTATCGCGATATAAAAGGTACAGGAGTGACTATCCAAGTACAATTGTACGAATGTTGGGTTTGCAAATCATTTACAATCCATTTCCCACTAAATGCCCTATGACACGTTCACAATCAACCAAAATTAATAAACATTGTCTCTTTTTCTTTAATTTGTGCCTTGTTTTCGTTTTGTTCGGCAAATATTCAAGATATATGACTAGTAAATCTTAGAAACTCCTGCATTGCAAGAAAAACGCAATCGGGCTGAAGGTGTTTATATATATATATATATATATATATATATATATATATAGAGAGAGAGAGAGAGAGAGAGAGAGAGAGTTAAACTTAGAGAACCAGACAAACCTACGAAGGTTTCACCTAAGTGGATCGTCAGAGAAGACTCTTTAGGTTTAATTAGGTTTGTTCTATTTACCGTATTGAGCACTTTATTTAGTTGTTTTGCGTACTCGTATCGGTTTTTTTTCTTTCTTTGGGCTTTGAACTTGCATGCTGGACGATTATTTTCGGCTAACGTACATGTTCTTTGTTCTTTCTTTTTTTTTATACCTTTTTTCCCTTTGGTATTGGTTTGATTATTCGCAAATCAAGACACCGAAGGTTTCCCAAACGAGTATAATTTCTTATACTTATAAGATTATTACTACTAATATATATATATATATATATATATATATATATATATATATATATATATATGAATAAATATAGTGTTAAGGTGTGCTATATTTATGGGATAAAGTTCTCAATATCAGAGATAGAGTGGTGAACATTGAAGTCAACACTTAGAGGCGACAGGCTGTTTCATGCTAGACGCAATTGTCAGGCTACAAGTGTTGTTATTTTTCTCGGCTATTTATATATACGTGTCAGTGGTGCATTGTGGGTATTCTACTTTAGCGGTTATTTTACCGGAAGTCGTTTATTTGTTTATTTATTTATTTGGGTTAAATCATTTATTTTTATTTTTTATTTTTATTTTGATTTCTTATCTTATATATTTATTTATTTAGTTTTTTTTAAATCGGTGTTTTTATTAACGTAGTAAAAATTTGTTTATATCGCTTATTTAATAGTCTTGTTTTGATTTGGGAAGATAATTAAAACTTTGGGGTTGATTGTTGTAGTTTATTCTATTATTTGGGCGGGAACATTTTTAAATTTTTTTTATTGCTTTATGTATTTATTTGAATTGATTATATATATATATATATATATATATATATATATATATATATATATATATATATAAGATGTAATATTGGAGGAATCGATAACCGTTACTCTACCAGGACATCCAAACCGGTGATTATATTGAGAAAAAAAGCACAAGTAAAATTTCCGGTGTTTTCATTTAATCCGAAGGAACTGACGATATTTTGGCGGAAAGATTCGTATTATAGTGATCGATTTCCCATTCCTTATCGTGCGCAAACCAGTGCCAAGCATTGGGAAGATTGATCTAAGCATCAATTTAAGGTGTCAGGTCTACAGTCAGAGGGTCTTGGCAAAGATTCTCCTTCTTTGAACAGTGTGGACTGGCGCTACAGAATCACAATACCTAGGGAGGAGTAGATGCTATAGGCAACAATAAATTACAGAAGAACTCAAAATCGATCACTGCATTTAAGTATTGCATTAATATTTAAGCTTATTTTTTTAAAGTTCAATGATAATTCTTCTATCGCTACTTAATTTAAAGACAATTTGATGTACGTAGGTCCTTACTTTCCGTACGAACAGTTATTTTTATTTCATGGGTGACTTCCGTTGGATTTCGCACTTAATTTCGGTTATTTCCAAATTTATTTTCAAGTTATAAAAATTTTGATCGTAGAAAAAAAAACTTGTCGTAAAAGAATCGTCGAAAATCAATGGCAGTCATGAAAAGTTTTGAATCCAAAATTTCAGGATTTCGGGTTCAGATCCAGGCCGGGATGTTCTTATTTTGCTCAGGGAGACGGCCTGATTCCAAAAATGGTATAATATGTTGGGCTACGGCCTCTTGCAGTAAAGTTGAAAAAGTATGACACACTGACGTAATCCCTTTATTATATAGATAAAGGAAAAAACACTTAAAAAAGAGAACGAATACACCGTAGAACTCTTTATCTGACAAAAGAGGGGGATCTGTAATACTCATGGGAGCCTGGGGGAGCATATATTGTGGGAATTGGTTGAAAGGACGAAGATTAAAGAAAAAAGACACAAACTATAAAAGAAGGAATATTTTCAATATTCTAACTCAGCAGCAAAAGGTACAAATATAGCAGAGCAGACTAATCTCTCTAGCTTTAGTTGTCCACTAGCCTAGAATAAACTAAGAGTAGCATTAACTACTTTTCCCAGGGATGTGCAAAAATAGCCTAAATTAGAGTGGGGCTAGGAGTGTCACTCCGGGGAAAAAAAGAAACTATTTGCTAAGTATAAGGAGGGCGCAAATCGAATTCAGCATTCAGGAATTGGAAAACCAAAAGTCAATAGCATAAGCGCAATCCAAAAATCGTCGAGAGAAGCGGTAAAGCCGAATATATTGGGACATGAACTTTAAAATTCAAACGGATTACTTAATGCCGACCAAGAGATGAAACAGGAATAACAAGAGATGTTGTCGTTTCAGGGAAATGATGTAAACACTGAAAGGAAGTGAAAAGTTACATAAATATTTGAAATTTAGCAAAGAACTGAAAAA
The DNA here is from genome assembly GCA_963932145.1 of Acanthosepion lycidas. NCBI lineage: Eukaryota > Metazoa > Mollusca > Cephalopoda > Sepiida > Sepiidae > Acanthosepion > Acanthosepion lycidas. The sequence continues at coordinate 111,968,197 of OZ010587.1, read as the reverse complement.
CTCGTCGAAGATAAACCTGGAGATTGTACCCATCATTTTCAATATGGCTGGAACGGTCCTGCAAAGTAATGCGAAAAAGTATGACAAAAAATGGAGATTTAAAGAAAAAAATCAGAAGATATTCATTTAACAACATTTATTCAAATCGACAAAAATCCTGATCAAATTTGTCGTGTAAGAATCCCAGCTGTTAATCAGCAGATATTAGAAACATTGAATAAAATACAATTAATGAGTGAACTTTGGTACGGTCATTGAATATTTGATGCTTTTTGCCAATGTGAAACAAACACGAGGAAAATTGGAACGATTTATGAGAGTTGAAAAGTGGACAACAGCAACAACAAAAAGCCATAATCTGTTAGACAAATGTTATTCACTAAAAGTAGGCTTGAAAAATCCAAAAGAGGTAAATCACAGAATCCCTGATAAATCCGAAATTTGCAGCTTCTTTCCCACGTCAGATTCGGGCGAGGCACAAGATTATCCACTCCTCTATCAATGACCGAGGTCATCCATTTCGACCGAGTTTGTCTGAGGCTTAATGCCAAGGTTTTAGCTTATCTTGTGACGTAAATTTGATACGCCTTTTTCATTGCTAATTTGTCTCTCTCTCTCTCGCTATAGTCTATCTATCTATCTATCTATCTATCTATCTATCTATCTATCTATCTATCTATCTATCTATCTATCTAGAGAGAGAGAGAGAGAGAGAGAGAGAGAAAGAGAGAGAGGGGGAGGGGGTCGATGTAACAGAGTCTGGGATAATGCATTTCGGATTTAATGGATCTTATCAAAAGGTTGACACTAGGTTTGGGCCGGGCCGAATATCGAGAAAAAAATTATGAGCCGGGCTTATGAAGATGTTTTTTTTTTTAGAAACGTAGCAATGTGGTTTCATGGCAGCAATGGGGGCAGTTATGGACATTTTGACGAAGTTTCGTCAAATAGAAAAATAATAAGAAGCGATATAAATCGATTTAAATCATATTATTTATCTCTTCCATCAATTCTTCTGTCAATGTTTATCCAAGACGTTTGAATAAGTAAGAAAAAAAAAAGGCTTCTTAGTTTATATTCCAATTTAAAGTACATTACTACATTAAATCACTTACTGAACTTTTACGAAGACCAAACAATTGATGCGAGCTAAGTCAGGCAGCGGGTAAACCGTTTCAGTCGTGGGTGACAAAGAAATGTGTGACAGGCTATTATTCCAGCGGCCCTCTACTGCTGTCAACGTTCTCAATTAATACGGCATAGATGTTACCTTACTTACTGTATATATTTTAATCCTTTCACCCCAAAGCAAGGCAATAAAGCCACTAAGACGCGAGGGGGGTACTAAGGATGAAAGACCAAGGTGGATAAAATCGAGAAAACGTTGCAGAAGAGAAAGGAAAAATAAAAAGAATAGGATTCAAAGAGAAAGAAGATGATAATTAAAGTTGTATTTAAATTTTTGTAGACTGTAGTTGATAGGAAGGCAAGAAACTGGCAGAGGGTTCCAGAAGTGCGAGAGAAGAGAACATTAGAATAGAACATACTCTTACATTTAGCAATTTCAAAAGTAAAATGCTGAGACCTAACAGCCAATCAAGTACTGCGCTTATAGCCACTAAGAAGCAAGGCGTTACTGAGAATGAAAGAATCCAAGTAAAATGACGAATAGGGCAAGAGAACAAAAAAAAAAAAAAAGAACATGGTCCAGAGAGACAGATGATTTATGATGTATTTACAGTTTTGTAGACTCTAGTTGATCAGAACGCAAAAAAATGTCAGGTTCCATTAGCAAGAAGTAACCCTTCATCTCTAAGTGGCTTTATTGATTTCATTGAATGAAATGGTATCTGTCTAGATTTCTTAGATGAGGTATTATGTACACTATTTACATTATTCGGAATATTGTCCTCATCTTTGTCGCCATATATATTACAACGTTTTGGCCCTTCAGTATCTGTCTAGATTTCTTAGATGAAGTATTATGTACACTATTTACATTATTCGGACTATTGTCCTCATCTTTGTCGCCATATTTATTACAACGTTTCGGCCTTTCAGTATCTGTCTAGATTTCTTAGATGAGGTATTATGTACACTATTTACATTATTCGGACTATTGTCCTCATCTTTATCGCCATATTTATTACAACGTTTCGGCCGTTGTACGCTTCGGCCTTCTTCAGGTAGTTGGAATGTTGAACTGAACCTTTTATTTCGCTCACTGGGATATATTGTTCTAGTTCCACGTGCCATGTCTAATGGATGTCAGTCATCAGTTATCTCCTGTTAATTCCCCTCTGAAATTTTTTTACTGCCTTAACCAGGTATTGAACTCACACTCTTTGGGTCCTAACTAACAAGGACACATGGCACAGTGGATAAAGGCGTTAGTTAGATCGAGTGACTGGTCTAACGCAGAAAGAAATGGAAACCTACTGGGGGAAAAAATCTGCCTCGTCAGTTATGTATCGAAAGATACATGATCGCCTAAACGTGTATCACGCATGGCGCATAATTGATTGAAATTCCCTTACATGTTAATAGCCTTGGGAAAGGTATGAATCCTCTTCACCCTCTATCTATGGGTAAATAGCAGGACAGACCGGATTCTATAACGTTGTATGGAAACTGGTCTACTGCAGAAAGAAATGACAACCGACTGCGGGAAAATTAATCTGCCTCGTCAGTCATGTATCGAAAGATACATGATCGCCTAAGCGTGTATCACGCATGGTACATAACTGACTGATAGGCCAGTCTGTTCAAATGTTTTATAATAATATATTTGGTATAATTTTTTTTCTGATACATTAAGAATATTTTTATATCAGTTTACGCAGCTCTACGCAAGTTAGAAGCCTATAATTAGCGCCCGGTTTTCATAAACCTTTAATACCGTAATTTTTAGAATCTTATAATTTCTTATTACTACACATCAAATACCTCGGCGTCATAATTATTACAAATCTAATCTAGGAGAAAAAGAAATTGAGCATAGAATAGGCGGCGCCAGACGGAGTTTCGCCCAATATCCGTAAATTGCAACGCAAACCCAAAACATCAACCTGAAAACGCGAGTCATGTTCTTAGATCACCTCGTCAAATCAAGACTTTCATGTGTCATGTATGGCGCCAAACACGTCCATAAATATTTAAACTGTCAACTGTATACAAGCGCTTTCTAAGATCAATTGTAAAAATGGTTTTGAGCGAGTGAAGCCTGAGTGTCTTGGCATAGACCATCCTTCTTTGAACCTTGTGGACTGGCGCTACAGAATCACAAACAAAGAACTTTACCAAATAACAGGAACCACATCACTTGAGGACTACCAACAACAGCAACAACTAAAATAGATAGCACATGTAACTCGAAGAGAAATAATGACATAATCAAGATGTTGCCATTCCACAAAACTTCAAACAAAAAGTTAGGAAGGAAATTCCTATCACTACTGAAAAGAGCGATAACAGCTAATGGGCTCGAGAAAACATATTTTCCGGAAAATATTTTTAAAGAGAGATATTTTATAATTTTCAAGCAATATTTTCTGCTCGGTCAATGAATGTCAAATGTTTCCTTATAGGGAACCGGCTAATATTACAGTTATTATAAAAAGATATTTAATAATAAATATCTTAATAATTAATTAATACCGGATTTTTACTTTTGCAATTAATATCCGATTTTATAATGGTAATTAATTGGTTAATTAATTGCTTAATTAAATAGTTTCTTTATTGTCGCCGTATTTGTGAAGACTTATATAATTTCACCAAAACACAAATAGTTCCCAGGACCGATGTAATAAATAACCTCAAAAATTCATGATGAAATAAAATTGACCCCTCAACACATTCGCTTCTTTTCTTTCCTTTTCTTTTCTTTCCTTTTCTTTCTTTCTTTCTTTCTTTCTTTCTTTCTTTAAGTATCACTTACTGCTACTAAAATAACGTAACAAGAACAAAATTGTTGAGGAGGTGACGACGGGCCTCTGTTGGCATCCATCCGTGTACAGGTAATGCCATGCGTGGAGCCGATAAAGACAGATCGCGAGAGTTGGCGAGAGACACTGACACATTTATTTAAGGCATCAGCATATTTAAAGTGAGATCAAAGTTTCGTTAAATAGAGGTGAACAATTCATCGCCTTCATTGAACTCCGGTGTGCCAGAGATAATCGACAGCGACTGACTCGCCATTTAAAACAGGTCACTAAGGCATCGCTTGTATCTATCAGTTAGAAGCTCCTTAAAATGGAAATATATTCTATTTTTCATCGCACAGACGCCGACATGCAAATACTCAGCGTTATCCATAATTATGCGTAATATGGTCACGGATTTCCCGCCTTTTCCTCAAGCATTCGTTCAAGCCGTATTTGTTATTCTCTAGATGGAAACTTAAAGACAAATTTTCGGACTATTGAACTAATTCCTTTTTTGCTGTTTATGACAGCGCATCGGCCGTTAAATTCTAAAGCCTTCTTCGAAGTATGAAGAGACAGGAAAATTTTGTTAGAAACAAAGAGTGCTGAACTGTTATGCAATATCTATTCTCCTATATGGCAATGAATGCTGAAAAATCTCTTCATAAATGAAGAAATATAGTTCCACAGGAAGATGCTAAGAATACCATGGACTGAACATGTGAGCAACGAGGAAGTTTTAAAGAAAATGGAAAGGAGCCTATTATGCTTAGAATCATAAAGAAAGAAACAGTTGAAATTTGTAGGACACATGATGAGGAAAGAGGGATTGGAGAATTTGACACTCACAGGACGTACTGTAACGTACCTAGGTAATTTCTATCAATAGATGACTGAAGAGGGACTGGGATTGATAGTAAAAAGATAAATATTGCTAAGCGCTAGAAAGGATAGGAAGTTGTGAAGATTCATGATCACCCATGTTTTGATGGGAAACGACACATAGAAGAAGAAGGTGTAAAGTCAACCGGTGTCCTTTGTTGATTCATTGCCGCTGATGACCTTTTTGGTGCTTCGTTAGTTCAAACAGCGAACTACACTTTAAGTTACAGATTTTACAAGCAATTTTACTACTTGCTTCTGTGACTTGCAATACCGGGTAACTCCACTCGTTGAGCTGCAGAATTTTTTGCACAGATTGCAAGTGAAATCAGACTAGACATTATAGTCATAGGTTGTGTTGTGCTTGTGAAAACATGTGTGACTAATCAAGCAAGTAATTGAAAGACACACACGCCGGCATTCTGCATGGGTGAGTCTTTTTATTAGCTTTTCCCGTGAGGATGCCCTTACGATCTTCATGTAGCGGGCAGTCTGTACTTCTCTCCCTATTCAAATGTTACATATTTCAAAATTCGTTAATACTAGTCGTACGCTACGTCTTCGAAGTAGATCTTTCTGTGGTGTAATCGGAAAAAGGTAACAAAAAAACAAATTGACTTTATTCTAACATCGTATTATAACGGCACGTGTCCTTCCCTTCTCTAGTTCGCACGACCGTTACGTCTTGTCGGTACCTCATAATTAATGGGATATTCCATTTTGATCGCGTGGAAAAACGGGGAACGTTTTCAGTGAAAGAAAGAAACAAACAAAGAAACAAGCAAACAAACAAGCAAACAAACAAAGAATCAACATGGCCCGGTGGATAAAAGCGTTGGCTGAAGTAATCCATTGACTTGACCCAAAGAATTGTGCGTTCAATACCTGGCCACAGCAGAGGTGAACAAAAATTTTAATAGTTGAGTTACTAAAGGGTAATATTTGAAAGCGAGAAATCTGGAAGAGGCAGGGCACGTGGAACTAGAACAATCTACCCCGGTGAACGAAATAAAAGAATCGGTATCTATATTTCTGAGATGAGGTATTATGTACACTATTTACATTATTCGAACTATTATCCTCATCTTTATCGGCATGTTTATCACAACGTTTCTGCCATTTTATGCTCTGGCCTTCTTCAGGTGGTTGGAATGTCGAACTGAACCCTTTATTTCGCTCACTGGGGTAGACTGTTCTAGTTCCACGTACCATGTCTAATGGATGTCAGTTATCTCCTGTTAATTCCCCTCTCAAAGTTCTCCACCGCCTTAACCAGGTATTGAACTCATACTCTTTGGGTCTTGTCACTGGATCTAACTAATGCCTTTATCCACTACGCCATGTGTCTTGAAAAAGGTCGGAGCGTACAATGGCCGAAACGTTGTGATAAACATGGCGACAAAGATGAGGACAATAGTCCGAATAATGTAAATAGGGTATAAAAGAATCGGTTCGTAATTCCTGTCACATAGAAGGTCGGAGCGTACAACTGCCGAAACGTCGTGAATATGACAACAAAGATGAGGACAACAGTTCGAACAATGGAAATAGTGTAAAGAATAAACTATATAATGGAATAATGGACTATTCCGTTTTGATTGCACGGAAAATCAAAACACATATCAGAGAGACTACTTGGTTTGATTGAGAACATGAATGAATGAAAGAAAGAAAGAAAGAAAGAAGATAGAACTGCTTAACGACAGTTTCAGGGAAATAGAAAAGGTTTTCGATTTAAAGTCTTTTCATTTGTACCCACTTCTTAAAATAACAGCCAGAATTCATATTTATGATTGTTATTGCAATATTTTGTAAAAATTGTAAAGTTCAAATATTTAACGATGCGAAGGGGCGGGAAGGAATTTCTACGGATATTTTATTGTCACAGAACTCGCCAAGAGCTTTACTCATTCATTAAATCAAGAATTAAGATTCACCAGAAAATACAAATAGAAAAACCGTGAAACTTTTCCGGGTTTTTACAGTATAATTTATTTGCGGGGAAACTTTTTAAAGAAAGAGAGATTGAAATATTATACAAAAATCTTAGAATTACTAGCACATCCCAACTGAACCTGAATTGAAAAATGACTCCAAGTTTAAAGCATGAAAAACAGAAAGAAGGAAATAATATTTTATGTAATCATCCTAATCTCCTATCTTTTTATATTAAACCAAATATTTTATGTAAACATCTCGTCGGTATTGTTTGATAAAACATGTTTGAAGAAATCCTTGCTACCTAAATACACGTTGTATACACGGTTCGATGCTTAAATTGTCACGAATTTATAGTTTTAATTTATTTATTTTATTTTAATATTTTAAATTTATTTAATATGCAGGGTGCGATGGCTAAATTGTCATCATTTTATATTCTTAATTTATTTAATATACAGGGTGCGATGGTTAAATTGTTGCTAATTTATATTTTTAATTTCGCGCATGCGCGTCTGTTTGTTTTTGATTTTGTCGACTGTATAGTATAGTAGGGTCAGTTGGGTCTGTGAGAAAAAAGAGCACTATGACGCAATTCACTCTGCTAGAAATTTGAAAATGGCATGCTGTACTGCTTGGCATTCGCGCCGGAATCTCCAATACGAACATTTCAGAGTTTTGGGGTGTCAATCTGAGGACAGTGCAGAGGATTCGGAAAGAGTTGGATGATTCTAATGGTGTTTGGAGTGATCACTAGTGATGGCGACGTTATGCCTCCATTCAACTTCCCAAAGGGCCTCAGACTCAACACGGAGGTCTACATTAAGTAACTTGAGGAGGTAGTGCTGCCCTGGGTCAAGAGGGTGGCTGCTGGAAGTCCATATGTCTAGCAACAGGGCTCTGCACCAGGTAATACAAAAAAAAAAAAAACTCATTCATGGCTGTCAGACAATTTCTGCGACCACATCACTCTTTACATCTGGCCATCCCCAGGCGGCACCACCCCTTGATTATTATGTGCGGGGCGCATATGAGTGAGAAACCAACAAAAATCCTTGTAGTACCAAAAATGAACTGAAGGCAAGGATTGTGGCAGCGTTTACCAACTTAAACAAGGAGACCGTCCAGAAGAGTTACAGGAGATCCCGAAGTCGTCTCGCGGCCGTGGTTGATGCCAATGGCGATTTTATTGAATAAATTTACTGCTTAATATTTCAAGATATTTTTGTGCAATTTTGGTAAATATATCTGTTAAAATGTGATGTCAGTGTTATTTTCATTTCTGTGTATTTTAGACGACAGTTTATCCATCGCACTCTGTATACCGTATTTTCTTGATATGACTTGAGTAATATATGACCCCATATTTCTGAAGCTAAAAACAGAGAATAAATTAAATTCTTGAGTGTAATATGACCCTTAGTACAGATTACCCTATGTAAATCTTTTTGAAAAGTTTTGCCATATTATCCATTAAAATCTGAATGTCGTACATATATTTCACGAAAATATTTAATTTTTTACGATATTAAATAAGAGAAATGAACTGGATGTTACTTTTAATTCTCATTTCAAAAGTTTAAATTTTCAAATTCATTTCAAAAATTCAAATTTTCAAATTCAAATTTTCGGGGAAAGTTATTACCTGGTAATACATTTTAAGGTGTTAATTAATCTACTAGCATCTAATACTTTTCTATTTGATATGACTTTATTATATTCCTATATGTTAATAAACTAATGAAAATAAAAAAAAAGTATATTGTCTTTAATTAAGTAGGAAACGAGAAAACTTTATAAAAAACAAGAAAATCAATATACAAAGAAAATCAATATATATATAAGCAAATTTTATCTTGTGAGCAAAACTTCTAAATTTAAACATTTTTAAATTCAAAATTCTTCAAAATCAGACACATCCGGGTTGCTTGCGTATCTATTTTGCATTGTTTTAATTTTCTCGAATCATTTCCAGTTTTCAAACTGAGTACTTTGTGACAAACGGAGGATATGAAACATTTTTCAGGCGGAAATTTTTTTTTTAAAAAGTAGATAATTTATATAATAGTTAAAAAATAGTTAATAAAAACGACTATCTGACCGATCCTTTATGGATGACACTGCTGGCAGATATACAAAGAAGGATCCAAGCGTTTGAGAACAAATACATGAGAAAACTCCTTGGTATTTTCTTTTGGTAACAAAATTCCAATGCGTTTGTGCGGAAAAGGGTTGGAAGTTTTGTCGGACACCAGGATCCTCTTCTCGCCACTGTTAAACGAAAAAAAAATGGCGTGATTTGGACACCTTACAAGGCACGACAGCCTGTGCAAGACCATCATTCAAGGCAACATTGAAGATGGACATAGAAGAGGACGCCAACGCAAAAAAAAAAAACAAAAAAAAACTGGTTCAACAATGTCAAACAATGGACAGGTATGACTGTATCAGATTTGCTGATGGCTGCCGTTGATAGACCGTTGTGGAAATGAGTTAGTGTGGTTTCTGCATTTGGATCCGCCCTACGATAATAAAAATCAAAGGAATGATGATGATATTAATGTTATCATCAAAACGTGACAGATCTTGTGTATTTTTTTATTAAATTTTTAAATCAATTTCGATGAATTTTCTGTCACTGAGAAAAAAGACGTTCAATTGTGCTGATTCCCAAAGAACAAATACGGCCGACATATCAAATATATTTTTGTAAACAATTGCTATCAACATCTGCCTAAATTGTGTTTTCTTATCTTCTGCTAACTTAGCGCATTTGCAATCTTGTTTTTTAATAGATTTTTTCAAGCTGAGTAAAAATTTATGAAAACGTGTATAATATGACCCCCCCCCGCCACATTATGCACTTAATTTTCGTTGTGATCGCGGAGTTTCGCACATCCCACTGGCGCCAATTGCATTAACCTGGCCTCCCCACCAAGGCTGGATGTAACACAAGGTCATTTTAACGTGTGGAGTAGCATACGTATACTTATGCACATGGGCCAAGGACAAAAATGTTGTTTTGTCTAGTCCCCCACAACTACTGTCATGTTGGCAACGTTATTACACTGACCCCCAAACTCTTCAGTGCGACGAGGAAGGTGCTGCCGCAGGTTTGGAATCTCCCGTGCTGAGCAACTTTTCCCATCTAAAATGAGGAGGATCATAGCTCCACTTGCAGCACAGGGGGCGATAACCAGTCTCATTAAACCCGCATTGGTTAATCAGTGGAAAACTAGGGTTTTAAATGATGATTTTTAAGCCATCAGAATAACATAATAACTTTAACCAATCTTTCCTTTTTAATTGATCTTGTGCCATACTAGGTTGTAGATATCTGTCAGTGACGGGTAGCCATATTGTCTACTAGGGTGTTGCAGAGAGTTCCCTCAGTCACACTTGTTATCCTTCTATTACTTCCGCGTTCCTTTGATAAGAAGCAAGTTTCACAGCTTCTTCCCCAGAACTGTGAATCCCGAGAGGATGCTTCTTTGACAATTATAATCTTGGTCTCTTTAAGTCCAGTGTCAACTAATATTTATCCTATACAGTATCAAAATAAGTATTTCTTACTTTCTCTTTTGCCAACCACCTCTCCCTTCTAACTCTCTCTCAGTAACACTCTATATTGAGTGACCCTTGGGCCTTTTATCGGGTGACCAAACAACAATGTATATGTGTGTGTGTCTGCGTGTGTGTGTGTGTGTGCGTGCGTGTATCATATATATATGCTTACCAAGCCTTAAATTTTCAATTTTTTTGTAGGCTGAGTATTCTTGTATAATAAAATGCATTTATGTTCTAGCACTCCTTCAGCTGTTAACACACACACAAACACACGCACTCTGTCTCTCTCTCACACACACGCGCACCCTTTTTCTCTCTCTCTCTCACACACACATACTGACATACACACGCACTCTGTCTCTCTCTCTCTCACACACACACACACACACACACATAAACTCTCTCTCTTTCTCTCTCTCTCTCTCTTTCTCTCTCTCTCTCTCTTACGCACACACGAAACAAAAGACTACTTATTATAACACCGGAACAGCTCCATCAAGCTCGGACAGTTCCAGTCAGACCGTAACGTATGCTTATATTTATATATATATATATATATATATATATATATATATATATATATATATATATATATATATATATATATATATATAATTGTCTGTGTGTGTGTATCCATTGTAAATTTTATGTTTTTCGGATCATATGAAAACGTGACAAACATAGGCCTAACCAAAATTCTCACGGTCATAGAGCCAATCTTCAGACGCTTAAAATGAATTCACTTCTAATTTTTCGGCCTTATTTGTACACGTGAGTGGCGATTATCACTATCACTCCATACATGAAGAATAAACTGGACCAGCCACCCACCACGAAACACAAACATGCGCTTGAATATTCATCGTATTAAAATAAAATAAAATACCTACATAACCATTTTTATTGCCCCCACTTCTTCCTTTTTTTTTTTTTTTTTTTTTTGAAAGCGTCACCTAGTTGGAGGGAGGAGAACTGTGTTTGGACAGGTGACAAAATCAATCTCTAAAAATTATCCGTAAATTCTGGTAATAACGTGATTTTCAAAAACCAATTATGGGAGAGCACTATAATGTTTTAAAAATATTTTAAACTCAAAATTTGGTATCTATGCACAGATTTTATTATTTAAGGTTATTTAAGGTTATAAAAATGGAAAAGATTGGTAATAACCAATTGATTATTTACACTATTTATATTCTGACTATTGTCCTCATCTGTTGCCTGCGACCTCTCTAAAGTGTATATCGATCTAAGTAATCTACAGGGAATTCCGAACGGAACCCTTTATTAAATCTACGCAGTAGACTGTTCTCGTTCCACTGCTCATGTCTACGGATATCTCGTCTAGTTCTTATGATATTTATTATAGTTCTATTGAAAGCGTTGATTTGTAAATTTGGTGATGTAGTGGTTGTGAGTTCAATTCCTGATTCGAGCGGTGTGTAATTGTACTCGGTGAAAATGGGCGAAAAATAACTGAACAGTATCAAATAACATAAAGGCTAAACATGAACAGTGGAACGAGAACAGTCCACCCCCGTAGATTAAATAAAGTGTTCAGTTTGGAATTCCCTGTAAATTACCCAGATCGATATATCCCTGAGGAAGGCCGGAGGGCACAACGGCCAAAAAGATGAGGACAATGAACCGAATATAAATAGTATTAACAATGATAAATCTTCATCCCATAAACTCAGACAAAAATAAACCAATCATTGTTAATAAGATTTCCAGAATATATTTGTAGGTGCAACAAGTATTTGAGAATAAATTTTAATGCGAGGTAATCATTAGCAAAGGAAAGAATATATATATATATATTTTATATAGAATTTAGTATACATGTTCTTAAATACACCCACAAAACACAAGCCTGTTCATTATAACAGCCATCAGATTACGATTTATATATCTTGGCTATGATGTCACTGACACCAGTCTTCAACGAGTCTTTCGAATTGTCAGAAAGCATTTTGGTCTTCTTTACGATGACACATCAGATGAAGAAGTTCGTAGAGTTTAAATTAGGAGAGGTAGCTGGCCAACTGTTAAGAGCAACATGGTCGTATAAATATTCGGTCAGTCATTCCTCTGTTAGTTAGGGAGCAAAATTTTGTTGTTATACATAAGGTTACTTCTACAATCCGAGCCCCTTCCTCGATCCAGAGTTTGACAACGTATCCAGTGTCAGTGGTGGCATTGACCTTAAGGCCTTGTAGGGGAAAATTCAGCAGGTAGGACGAAGCCCTCATTGTTTATGATCCCAATATCATCACAGACAAGGAGAACTTTATATGTATATCAGAGTGGGGATTTCAGTTGCGCTGGCGCACAATCGCTTCTTATTTCTTCTGTTCCATTTTTGAACTTGAACAAAAAAGAGCAGATTGGGGTCCTCGCGGCTCTTGGTTTTGTTTAGTAAGCGCTTCAAACGAGTTACACGTTTCTCACTATTTTGTTTGTTTAAACACCTTATGAGTTATTTAATGACGAAAATTTATTTACCTGTGAATTTTGTTGTTTTTTTTTTACTATAAAAATGTATTCCTGGTAATATCTAATTTAATATTTTCATATTTTGAACCAAATTTGGTGGTTCAGTATTTGCTCAAACTAGGACCCTAACAGGTGCTACCACCCTGAGCCCGGGCTGGACCTGGTGGTTCCACACTCATCAAAAACTCCCGATCAGAGGCCTTGTTGCCTTGTTTATCGTCACAGGACGATCTCTCCATTGGGTACTACTGGACATGAACTGCCCTCTCCTCATAAAGTAAGATTTATATCTGATATCATCGTACACCAAACGTTTGACTGTTGACTCGGACACATGGAGCTGATTGTGCAATAGCCGTCTTTTGTCAATGATATGCAGTACTTGCTGGCCAAGCACGACATTCCTGACAATGTCTGACTATTGGGAATGTTATTTTGACCACTGAAAATACGGAGGACACAGGACAATATTTAAGAAAGTTGCAATCTCCTAATCTGTGCGGTTGACATCTAAAGAAGCAAGGACACGCATTTTCATTTCTTCTGTAATTGTCGAAGCTTTCATGGTGAGATGACAAAAAAAGTTAAGATTTTTTACTTAAAGTTGGTCACTTACAGCTTTCTAAAGATCTGTCCCCGACGCATCCTGTATATAAGCAAACATATTGTCAGTTTATAATATCCATCCTTATTAAACAAAAAATAAATAATAGTGTTTTGGAAATGCAACAGACATTTCTATTTATAAATAAACCCAAAAGATATTTGATTCAGAAAATATGTTATATATCAAACTGAATTATTATTTTACATAATACTCGACATTATGCAAATTTGTCCCTAAAGTCTAGACACATCGGAAATCTCATTAACTATATATTTTTTTTTACTTCCACAGATTAAACATGATTTTGTCAAAAGAAGAAACTGACTTTTTTTTCTGGGCTATGCTAAAGGAGAAGGTGTACTCAATGAAAATCACAGATGCAACACACTTGACTGAACGCATAAAGCGTGAATGTGCTACAATTAATGGTAATCTGAAGTTATTGCATCGAGTTCACGCGAATCTTACAAAGTGCATTCACCTTTTGCATCACAAATGATGGAAATCATATTGAAGATGTTATTTGTTAAAATTCTAATTCAATAAAGTGTTGTTGAAAATTTAATTTCTTGAAAATATGAATTTTTGCCTAGGATGTCCAGATTTTAGGGACGCAACCTGTATAATATTCTTTTGTCTTTCTTCTATTGATTAAATTTTCTACGGCTTCGGCTTTCATATTACCTGCAAGATTATTGTTTCCTAGAGTCTTGAATAATTTTCCATTGGCAAATAAATATTTTTAATGATGGGTCAAGATTTTCTGTTGGATTAATAAATGAATAACCTGGTGATATTCCATTAATTTGGTGTATTTAAAACAAATTGGCAAGGTGGGCAAGTCAGCTTTAAAGAGAATGAAGGAATATGCTCTCTCGAGATTAATATTTCTTGGTTTAGTACTGTAACATTTCGAAAACGTCTTACCGAAGAACTTTCACTAATTTTATGCATCATCTTTAAATAAACCTATTATTTTATTGTCTACAATACCAACCGGAAAACATTACTCCACTCCTCTAACGTCTCCCAAGTTGTATTGCTTGAATATTCCCATTAAAGATCTGACCTTCTAGTCCAGCCATCAAATTCATCCAATGAAGCTTAACATTTACCACTAAAAATTACTGTTGTGCAGCGAAGTGGAACGGTTCTGTTTATAATGTTTATTTAAAAGTGGCAATTTGACTTTTTTTTCATATCTTATCTGCATTTTTCTCCATGTTTATATTCGTAACAACCTTTTCGCAACTTCCAACTTTGCATTATTTACATTATTCGGGCTGTTATCTTCATCTTCATTGACATATTCACAACGTTTCGGCCCTTGTATCCTCCAGCCTTATTCAGGTGATTTGAATTTCAAGCTGAACCCTATATTTCGTCCGCCGAGGTAGATTGTTCCAGTTCCACGTGCCATGCCCCTTCCGTTGTGAATATGGCAATGAAGATGAGGATAACAGTCGGAAAAATGTAAATAATGCAAGTAATCATAATACCTCATCTCAGAGATATAGACAGATATTCCAACATTGTGTTTCCATCATTCAACAATTTTTCAATATCTTTGTTTTCTTTTGAGGTTATAACTTTCTTACGATCTTTGACAATGTTTATACAGTGTTCGCTTGACAGTTTGGGATTTCCTTGCATATGGTCATTGTTAGTGTGAAAAAAAGTTGAAATAATTTAATTAAAGATGCATCTAAACACCAATTTGCAAAGTAGGCTTTTCAAATAATGAACACAAAAAAAGAAAGAACATATTTGTTAATATTTATTCACAAAAAGGTTTTATTTCCACAAAACCGAAATTTGACATGCGCAAAATTATGAGAAACCTTTTTAATTTGTGACTTGTGGCGCCTACTTTTGAAGTGATTGCTTGAACCAAACGTCTTCTGTAACCACTGACTAATCTCAGGCAGCTAAATTTTTGCCCTGTTGTCCTTGCGAAATTCAGCCAATTGAGAGTTATTGGACGGACATCTTACGAACCGTCAGCTTCAGTTATAATAACAAAAGGAACTGAATTGAATTTAGATCCAGATTTTGTCATCATCAAGATCAATCGGGATTACGAATCTTTTTTTAAGCAATTTCATGTTAGTTATGCTGCTATTGCTATCATTTGCTCATTATCATTTTGCAGAAGCTATTTTTGACCAAGGTTAAACACCCTGACGGGTGGCAATTGATACTAGTATCATAAGGACTGCGAACTCCTGTCTTCTCGGACAATATGGAGTTGTTCAGATTCAGAGGCAGAAAAGCAGTCCCAGATCTTAACATTTCCACCATCATGCTTCGCTGTTGGAATGAAGTTCTTCCTTTGGTAGACAGTGTTCTTCAAATACGTTATCTGTTTGTGTCTAAACAATTCCATCTTTGATTCATCTGTCGCAAGAATGGTCTTCCAGACTGCCTCCGGTTTCTCAAAATGTTTTATGTCAAAGTTTAAACAGGCTGCTTTATTCTTCGTTGAGAGCAAAGGCTTTCTTCTATCAAACTTCCAGTGATTGCCAAGTGCACTCAAATTTCGTCTGATTGCAGACATGCACAATGACTTCAGATGCTAGTAGGCAGGGTCTGCAACTCTCTCGAGGTGATGTGTGGGTTGGTCTTTTACTCGAATTATTTTTTCTAGTGTTTCTTAGTGATAATTTAATGGTAGTCCACTTCTCGTCAGAGTTGCGGTCGTTTTGAATGTCCCCCCATTTGTAAATTAGTTGCATTACAGTGGATGGATGAAGGTGTAATCTTATAGCTTTTCCCCAGACTGGTGAAAAGTCAGTACCCTCTTCTTGGTGTCCTTAGATATCTTATTTCCTCTAAGCATTGTTGATCTGAAAAGCTATACCTTGGCATTACATTATTTATTCTTGATATAATACACAAAATATGGCGCAAAGGCAAAGAATGGGAATGGAGGAGGCTGATCTTTACTGTGCTAACCTTTAACTTACTAAGTCGTATTCACTGATCCAAAACACACTTTAATGTTTCTAGCGACATAATTACCTTGGTATTACAGTAGCTTTGCTGGTCTACACACTTTTAATCTGTGTTCCCAACCAGCATACTGAGGAGGTCTCATTTGATTGGTTAACTTAAATTAAATGATCAAGCACTCAAATGTGGTTTAGCTGAATTTATTACCTATTTGAGGTCACCAGCGGAGAAGAGAGTTTGCATGTTTTTGAACATATCAGATTTTCAGCTTTTGAGGAATAAATCTATTTTTTAAATAAATAATTAAATATACCCTTTTTGTTGTTTGTTTCATTATTTGGAAAGTCTGCTTTACAATATCTGTTTATATATCTGAGATGAAGTATTGTAACTATTTACACTACATTGTTCGGACTGTTGTCTTCATCTCTTTTGTCAGATTCACAACGTTTCGGCCGTTGTACGCTACGGCCTTCTTCAGGATCTGTCTATATTTCTGAGATAAGGTATTTAATTATTTACATTATTTGCATGGTTCGGACTGTTGTCCTAATCTTTTTTGTCATATTCACGAAGTTTTGGCCGTTGAACGCTACGGCCTTCTTCGGGATCTGTCTATATTTCTGAGATAAGGTATTGTAACATATCAACGACGTTTCGCTCCAGCCTTCTGCAGGTGATATATGCTTGAATTTTCGAACCGAACCCTTTATTTCGTCCACAGGGGTAGATTGTTTTAGTTCCACATGCCATACCTTTTCTGGATATGTCAGTTACATTTATTTACGTTTAGTAACTCAACTCTCCAAGTTTTTGTTCACTTCTGCTGTGGTCAGGTATTGAACTCACAACTCTTTGGATCAAGTCACTGGATTATTTTAACCAACGCTTTTATATGGTACGTGGAACTAAAACAATCTACCCCGGTGTTGTATCTCGTGTTTTTGAGATAACAGAGAGAAATAAATAAGGGAGACAAACTCGTAGGTAAGGAAATAGAAGGTTTACTACACGCAAGGTACACTTAGCAATTGACTTAATACTCATTCAGTATTTAACCAAGACCTCTTCACAACGTAGGATGTGGCACAAGGCCGGTTTTTTAGGTGAAGAGTTCCGAGCCGGTAAGCTTGGGCAAAAATTTCCCGTAGACCCCGGATACAAGGTGTCGAGTTTATCTACCCACCACAGACAAGACTCTGCTCTTTGGCATAGCCTCGCCTGGATTCCTCTCTACCCGAAGATAGTGAGTTCGACATGCACTAAGTGCTTAGCACGCAGCTAAGACCTAATGCTAACTTGGTATTTACCCGAGCTCCCCAAACAGCAGAATGTGGTACAAGGCCGGTTTAACGTGGGTTTTTTTTCCGAACCTGTAGGCCCGGGCAAAAATTCGGATTTGTCTACCTCGCCAGACGAGACTCTGATCTTCAACATAGCTTCCTCTTGGTTCCTCTCTGCCTTCGGGTAGAGAGTTCGACAAGCACTAAAAGCTTAGCACGCGGTTAAGATCTAGGCATTTACCAGATCTTCCATAAAAGCGGGATGTGGAACAAGGCCGTTTTTTTTTTTTTACGTGAGGCCCGCAGACTCAGGCCAAAATTGTCCGTAGACCCCGTATACACGGGTCGGCTAGCTGTCTAGCTCCACATAAACCTCCTTTATATAAACGGACGATTCCATTCATTTATGTCCTATATGACATCCGGTGGACTACATAAAGAGTTCGGTTCGCAATTCCAGCTTATATCACCTGAAGAAGGTAGGTGTCTACTTTACAAATTGGTCTTTGGATGTACATAGTCTTATTCTAAATTCTCACAATAACGATAACTATATATTAGTGGGGACGGGACACAAACATTCAAACGACACTGTATATTTAAATCCAAAAATATTTATTAATAGCCATATGCTGAATAATTTCTGTATAGCATAATAGAATTACCAAATCACCATAAAGATTTATCTACAAGAAGATGTCATAAGCTGAAATTCATATACAAAAAAAAAAAAAAAATGTCGATCTTAAACATGTCATCAGCGTTGGTTTGTTTATATTCATTTTCTTTTGGAAATATTAAGTTGCGTAATAAAACCTGGCATAGTGTACAGGTTATCCACATGGGCTGAAGATTTCATTTAAGCATATCATTTCATTCATGGCCTGGGGATTGAGGGGAAGCATAGAATTTCAGATTTCTTCCCCTTTTTTTTTTCGGTGGATCTTATCTCTAAATCTCTTATCAATGTCCCCACCGGATTATTTCTAAAAAAAACTAAATTGAATTTACGTCTGAAATTTCACAATTTTTCTAAGACTCTAAATAATTCTACAATATGAAAGTTGGCTAATCAGTTTCACAACGAATGTTTCTTTTTTGAAGAAAAGTTTCGATTTTTAACTTTTCTTTTATCGCCATTCTGTTTTCTTTAATAGTCCAATAATAATAATAATAACAACAACAACAACAACAATAACAATAATAATAATAATAATAATAATAATAATAATAATAATAAATATTCTTATTAGGTCATATTCTTTCATCGGCCTACTATTCATACATCATATATGTGTGCGTGTGTGTAAATTTTTTATTTGCTAATCCAACAGATTTTTATTACTTAAATGTCATTTTAAGTGGATACTCGCATTTGAGTAGACGCTCCGTTTATTTATTAAACCGTATATTTATTTATTTTCGTCTAACGGCCTGAATATTTGAGAAATACAACTATTCAGACTTTGCTTGGCCATCGATGTACTTTGTAGCCGAGAGGTCAAAGCAGGTCAGATGCACGATAGTTTTCCCAAGGGGAATATAGGTTCGAATCCTGCTGGAGAGCGCATATTTTTCTCTAATAAGATTTCTCGAATATTCAGACCGTTAACTGAAAATAAATAAATATACTGCTTAAGAAATAAACGGGGCGTCTACTCAAACACGAGTATCCACTAAAAATGACGTTTAAGTAATAAAAATCTGTCGGATTAATAAAGAAAAAATCACACACACTCACATACACATACCCACGCACCCACGCACACATACACATATGTGTGTATGTGTACAAATGTGTTTACTAATTCCTCGTAGTGAGACAGTGTGTATGTATGGAGAGGGAATATACACATAAATATATACGCATGCTGAAAGAAACAGACGAAAATGGAAACAGATCTAACAACACACAGGGGTCATTAAAACATTAAAAGATAAGATATCGATAACTAATTCATCATTTCTCTCGGGCCAATCTTAATTGTTTTATGGCCCTTCGCACAGAACTCTTCACTGCCAGTTCAAGAAAGAAATTCGGATCACTAACACATAAAAAGAGAATGTTTCATATCGAAAATATTTAACATCGAAAAATATAAAGGAGAAAAAATTAATTATTTTTAATAAGATGTGGAAATCTCCACCCTTTACCTGAAGACGGTTGCGGGACCAGAAACACGTGTAGCAAAATTATGGAAAATAAAGCATAATATTTTTTTTTCAAAATCCACATTACAACCAAAAACATTTGCGGTATCTCTCTTCTTTTTAATAAGGTCTTTTCAATAGGTTTTAAGAAATCAGTTCCATGAAAAGAAAAGCATCCCCAGAACATTATACTGAACGGATGCTTGACAGTACTCACTGCTAACTTCAAAGAGCTTTCAAAGCTTCTTCTTCGGATTTTAGATCGCTTATCCTTTGAATTTAGCTCAACTTTCGATTCATCGGAGAAGAGAACATTCTTGCAGTCTTCTACGGTGAAATTTTTCTAATAGTGAGCCCATTCAAGTCTCTTGATTTTGTTGGCTTTGCTTATTAGCGGCTTAAACCTACGGGTATAAGATTTGTAGCCTTGTTCTAACAAGATTTGTAACCTTGTTCTGACGGACTGTTGAAGAGACAAGACTAACACTTTGCTCTTCGCTTAGACTTGCTGCAATTTTTTGCCTAGTTATAGTCCTATTCTTCGCAATTTCTCTCTTGATTACCCTGCCAGTTCTATCATCAATCTTTTTCTTTCGTCCCTTTATTTCCTTCCTTAGAGCAGGAGTGGCATCATTATGTGCTCTAAGAGAGATTTGATTGCTGTTGAAGAGACAAGACTAACACTTTGCTCTTCGCTTAGACTTGCTGCAATTTTTTGCCTAGTTATAGTCCTATTCTTCGCAATTTCTCTCTTGATTACCCTGCCAGTTCTATCATCAATCTTTTTCTTTCGTCCCTTTATTTCCTTCCTTAGAGCAGGAGTGGCATCATTATGTGCTCTAAGAGAGATTTGATTGCTCTCGTAGACTTGCCCGCTTTTGAGAGGGCAATAATAGATGCCTTAAGTGGTTCTGAGTGGCAATTTCAAGCTGTTTTTATACTGTATGAGGCTTTCTGGAATTTAATTTAAGCTGCTCTAGAATTCCTATCAACAATATTGTCAGATTGAGCTTACCTAATTTTATTTTTGGGTTTTCTCGTTCTGTTGGCTTACCAGCACGAAGTTAAAGTATTCCCACTTTTATTGCAATTTTTGCAATATTTTTTGTTCTTAACTGGACAGAATTTCATCCAATGCCATTTACCACAATGGTAACATGGTCCGGGCGGTTTCTTTAACCTATTTGAGTTTTGGTTACTGCGTAATTTAGGACATGAGATTTGCCTTTTGTCTTTTTGAGGGGAATAGGAGGTAGACTTGCTTCTGATTTTATTAATCTGAGTCACACCTGATTCCTGGATAGTGTTTGAGTCACGCTTTACAGATATTGCTCTTTGACAGTCCTCTGCCAGTTTTTGAAGAGTCAATCCTTGTTCGTTCTCAAGCTTAGCCAGTACCCGTCGTCTGACTTCGGTGTCTTCTGCTGATACTAGACCTTGTGCGAAAATTAAGCACTTAAAATCATCGGTAGTCAGTTCGGCTAGTTTAAAACCATTACACAGCTTGTTCACCGATGCTGCAAACGTTAGAAAATCTTGCTGGTTGTCTTTGACTGTGTTCAGGCATTTCCAACGTTTGTGGAACAAGGTTGTGTTAGGCCCGAATAGTTCCGAAAGGAGCTTAATCGTCTCTGAAAAATCCAAGTCAGTCGTTTTCTTGGGTAGTATGAAGTCTACGAACCTACTATGTTCTGTAGTTCCCAGTTTTCTCAGTAGTAGACGTACCTTTTTTTTACTGGGCCATTGTTCACAGTCTACGTTGAAAATATCTTCGTAGCGCCTGTAAAAAGCCTGGAACGTTTTGTCTTCCTCTGGTACGTATTCAAAGGTTTCCATTGAATTGTAGATTATACTCTGGGAGAATATTGTATCTTTTTCAGAGTTTGAGCCTTTTAATGCATTTACGAGTAATTCTTTAAGTTGTTTCTGTTGTAGTTCAGCATTCTGAATCGTAATTTTTTGGAATTCCATTTGCTGTTTATGTAAATCCAAAAATAGTTGTTGTTGTCTTTCTTCTGATTTTTGTTGCTGGTCCAAATTTAGTTTTAACATTTGGGCAACTACTTTTTGCAAATCTTCCATATTTAAAAATGACAACGCTTTTTTGTTACTTTGAAACACGTGTATTAAGAGGAGGTACACAAAAAAATCTTGATAGTTTTTTGTTCCTTTTTTTTTCTCTTTTACAGAAAAAAAATATGGACAGACAATAGTTAAACTAAACTAATTATGTGTGTTTAACTTTTTTTTCCGTGGTTCCGTTAATTTTAACGTAATTGAATAATTTTTCACCACACTCATGTATTTTTTTTTTTTTAGAAAGGTACAAAAAAAAAAGAAAACTCACCTCAGTGAATTTGAGGGGAGAATAATTTTATGCCTGAGTTCAACTCAGTTACATAAAAAAATTGTCGATAGTTTTTTCAAAAAACTTGAGTACCATCTTGTACTTGATCTTGTGTTGTCAGCTTTTTTACGAACAACTGTTTTTTTTCTGTGTGTGTGGGTGTGTAGAAATCGTTCTCGTATTGGACAGACTTTGATATTCCGTAGATGTCGAATCGCTAGTTTGTCAATGGCGTTTGGTATTGGAATATATGTAGACACTGGGTGTTTAGCTTTTAAATCGCTAATGTATTAATACCAGCTTAATTTCACGTTCAACGCTGCTGTGGGAACGCGTGGAGTTTGTGTATTTTTCGAGTACTGTCGCTATTGATACGGTGAGAACGAAATTCTCGAATCTTCTCTGTCGCCACTGTTGTGGAACTGGCAAGGTATTGCGGTTTTTCGACGTGAATGCGTTTCTAGAATTCTTCGTCGACCCAGATGTGGGATTGGTAAGATATTTAGGTTTCGCCGTGAGTGCGTTTCTAGAATCATCGTCGCCACTGATGTGGGTGCTAAAGTTGGGTCCACAGAAGTAAAACACGGAACACGGATTAGAAGTAAGAAAGATATATTAACAACAGGTTACAGAGATAGTGTAAGCAGAGCTTACTATAAGTTAGTGCCCAACACTGGTAGTCGTACTAGACTCTCTGTCACTCTCTATCACTCTCTGTCACTCTCCTATAGAGTGCTATGTCGCCTACTTAATATAGGCCTGGAAGAGTCTATTGTGTAGGTAGTTTCCGGTCTCACAATAATATATATATATATATATATATATATATATATATATATATATATATATATATATATATATATATGTGTGTGTGTGTGTATATATATATGTGGAGAGAGAGAGACAGAGACAGAGACAGAGACAGAGAGATAATAAACACAGCTAGATTGATAAATAGATGTGTAGCTTTCTCCTGAGAGAAATTGGGCAAAAAACAGATATAATGTCATAATTTTATCTGTAGGCAAGCATTAGCAGGCATGCCATTCTATCTATCTATCTATCTATCTATCTATCTATCTATCTATCTATCTATCTATCTAGATAGATAGATAGATAGATAGATAGATAGATAGATATTGAGTAGGTTGAAATAAATCAGTCAGAAGATCAGTACAAATGGATGTTAATTGATAGAAAGTAGAATGAAAATATTGTGCATTTTGGTTTGGTATGCAAAATATATTAATATGAAGATTATGCAGCTCTAATATTCCGCAAAAGTTACCGCCATCAAAATTTCTCTTCGTAATGGTGTCCTTGGACGAGATCATCGATTTGGTACCGAAATTGGTATGTTTGGTAGCTGAACTAGTTGTGTAGTTCTCATTGGCACTAGAGATCTCCAGATAAAGTGCCAGGATTTCGAATGCTGCTTTTCGAGGCAAAATGGTCATACCAAATTGGAAGTTTGGCACATAAATTCTTTCTTTTCATTGTTAGAGAGTAAGATAGGTTTATTAAATATCTACGAGTGAATGTTGTTAAGTTCGCGGACCGACCAAGAGGCTCTTCTAAAAAAACTATTTTTTTGATGTTTAGTCAGATTTTCAAAATTGGGTCGAGCCGATTACTTATCAGCACACCTCGTATTGATACAGAGTTTGCAAACGCCGTCGTTTCTATCAATAAGGTCAATAAAGTGAGATGGATAACCGAGAAAAGATAAGGCGGGGGGGGGGGGAAATAGATCAGAAGCAAGAAAAAAAGAGAGAAAAAATAAAAATAGCAAAGAGAGAGGTGAAAATGGAGATGAAAAGAGAGAGAGAGAGAGAAAGAAATGAGAAATGTGCAGAGAGGGAGAGAGAAAAGGTAATAGAAAAGAGAGAAAATGAGGGGAAACGACAAGAGAGGGAGAAAATGCTAGTAAATAAGGAGTGGAAACTGGAGATAAAAAGGGAAGAGAGAGAGAAAATTGAGGAGGGAAGTGAGGAGAGAGAGAAATAGGAAATCAGGAGAAGCATGAAGAGAAAGAAAGGGTAACAGGAAGGAGAGAGGAAGTGGGAGATGCTAATGGGAGAAAGAGAGAAAAATGAAGGGAAACGAATGAAGAGAGAGAAAAGTTAGAAAATAAAAGATGGAGGAGGTGGAGATGGTAAGGAGTGAGAGAGAGGAAAATGAAGAGGAGCGAAAAGATAGAGAGAAATGTTAACAGATAAGAGAGAGGGGAAGTTTAAAATGATAAGAAGAGAAAGAGAAAAAGAAAAAGAAAGAGAAAAATGAGAAGGAGAATCGAGAAGAGAGATAGGGGAAAAGTTAGCAAGTAAGAGAGGGAAGCTTCAGAGATAACAAGGGGAGAAAAAGATAAAAATTAGGAAAAGAGAAGATAAAAGAGAAGGGAAGGGAATGATAAGACGGAGACAGAAAGAGAGAGAGAGAGAGAGAGAGAGAGAGAGAGAATGAAGCGAGTGAGGAAACGATATATATATATATATAAGGGAATAAACAGTTTGTTTCTTTCAAAGCTATCAGTGATAGATTCTCACTTTACGTGTTTTTTTTAGGTAAATTTCTAACTTTCAAAACTCGACATTGTGATAAACCCACAAATAGTCGAGCGAAAGGAAAACAGAAAACATATACGCCAACATAACAGGCCATGAGATATTTTAGTCGATAGAACATTGAAGTTGATATTATTAAGTTTAAAAAACACAGGTTTCCGATTTATAGGAAAATGAAAGATAAGCGCCAAAAGTTCACATCACTGTCTTGCGTTTTAAAATTTCGAGAAACTCATGCTGATTTGCTATCACTTAAAACATCTGAGAAAACGTGGACAATCGCGCTAGTGTGAATACGTGATGGCGTCAAAAAGTATTGCTGTTTGTCGAACACAACACTGTTACCGTACACATTGTTTAACTTCCATTTCTAGAACACATGCTTCGAGGATGAGTCCGCTTATGTCATGATAGGGGCCTAATGACCAGTAACTGGTATCTTTCATTAGTTTAAATGATTGGTCATACTTAATACTTGATCTAACAATAGAATCCGTTGTGAAGACCCTTAATAGACTTTTCTTTCTTTGACGCGGTTATTTTGGCTTTCAATTTATTTTACATTCCGCCAAAGTCCTTCACCACCCAATCTATTCCTGACATCGAAACCAAAAGCTTTAAAAATAAATAAAAGCTATTTATAAGTTGTGAAAGGACTATTTAGACGAGTTTACTTGTTGGTCACAACCCAAAATTAGAGAACAAGAGTTGTAAGATTCAACTTATCGTCCTGACACACAAACACACACACATATATATAACTTACACACACACACACACATATATATAACTTACACACACACACATATATATAACTTACACACACACACACACACACACACATACATACACACACATAACAGAACATTGAACAAACAGAACCGGATTTTTTCTTTAAGGTAACCTTTTCGCCCAACAATTCACCAGAAGAATTGTTTGCAACCTAAATAGGTTACTTTAAAGGAACAAATGCGTTTTGTTTATTCAAAATAATTTACAAGTTCTGTGCTATCAAATTTTCGTTTATATATATATATATATATATATATATATATATATATATATATATATATATATATATATATATATGTATGTATAGGTAGCTAGTTAATGAAGTTATTTGGTAATCAGTACGGATAATTCCAAGGGGGACGTAATCCTGAAAGCTCAATGTAAAAACAGAGCAAATATTAATTATATTAAAAAAAAGACAAATTTAAGGGTTGATGGGATTATAATCTATTTTCTTAGAACCGGGATTTTGCCCCGAATCCATCAGATCTCCATTTTCATAAGGTATGAAAATGGAGGTCTGAAGAATTTGGACCAAAATCCCGGTCCTAAGGAAATAGATTATAATCCCATGAACCCTTAAATTCTGTCTGATTTTTTAATATATATATATATATATATATATATATATATATATATATATATAAACTAAAAAGTTGCAAATATTTATTTATATTTGATATTTCAGATCGACCTCGATCTTTCTTCAGAATTAACTGTTTATAGAGGTTTATTTACAAGTAGCGTCCGTCGCGAGATGCGGGCGTCACGTGATATGGAACGCCACTGTGTTCGAATATTTTTAACGTAAATCTAACTGTAATATTATTTTAGATGTTTAAAAAAAAAATAACTATATCTAAAAAAATGTTTAACTATTGAAATATTTATAAAGATTTAAAATACCCAAGTCTTTATTTAACCCTAGTTTATATGTATTTAATTTTAAAATCCAATATTTTTCTTTTTTTCTGCGTGTGTATGTGGAACTGAAATCAGAATCTATCAATAAACATTTACAGTTTTCTAATGAGTGTCCTGATTGATTAAAGTGTTCAGCTATGGGGTAATAAGGATTGTAATATATATATATATATATATATATATATATATATATATATATATATATATATATATATATATATATAGATAGATAGATAGATAGATAGATATGTTTCATTGAATAATTTAGACAAGTTTTGTCTACTTATTTTCAATTGGATCCTTTTATATTCACGGACAAACTTTTTGGTGTCATCATTAAAGGAAGAGAGAAAATCGTCATGTTGAAACATATTATTTTATCCTGAGTACTTTCGACATAGCACAGTGTCATCATCAGGCAATCCATCACGTACTCACTCGGCGTTCTTCACTTCAAATGTAAAAAAAAAAAATCTTAATTTCCCATGGACACAGCAATTTTGTCTTAGAAAATGATGAACACTACAATATTTGTCTTGAAATAAACAACACCCTGATGTACTCAGTGAAAAACACAGATGCAACACACTTGATATAATGCATAAAGAGTGAATGTGCTAAAATTGACGGCAATTTGAAGTTATTGCACCGAGTTCACGTGTATCTTGCAAAGCCCATCAACATTTGCATCACAAATGATGGAAATCATTTTGAAGCTGTGATTTGTTAATATTCCAACTCAATAAATTGTTGTATTTCATTTCTTGAAAATATGCATTTTTGCCTCGGATGTCCAGACTTTAGGGGTACCCTGTAAAACGCCAAGGAGCTTATATAGTAAAATAACAAAATAATAACTTATTTATGTTCATGGGATATTGTATTAACAAGTATTTGAATATTTTATAGAAATAGACATATATACAAGGTAACCAAAAAAGTTCTGTCCGTTTTTAAAGGAAAAAAAGAAAACGCTTCACAGTATGTGTAACTTAAATTTAGTCTTCGAAGTAATCGGCATCGGCATCCAGCACCTTCTGCCAACGTGTCTCCAGCTGTTCAATGCCCTTGCAGTAGAACTCGGGTGGGGGGAGGATGACGCAAAGAAGTCCGTGAGGGCTTTGCGCAATTCTGCTTCATTAGTGAAGGATTTTCCACGAAGATGATTATCCAGGGAGTGGAAGAGGTGGTAATCGGATGGCGCAAGGTCAGGTGAATAAGGTGGATGGCACAATGTCTCCCACCCAAGTTGCTGTATGGTATCCCGGACCACTCGCGCGACATGCCGCCTGGTGTAGTCATGGAGGAAAAACACACCTTTGCGATTCACCAGTGCTGGCTACTTCTGGCGCAATGCCTGTTGCACACGTTTCAATTGCTGCGAGTATAGGTCTCCAGTGACCGTTTGTCCCGTTGGTAACAGTTCATAATGAACCACTTGATGACCTGTCCACCAGACACAAAGGCTAATCCTGCGTGGGTGCATAGGCGGTCTTGCGGTGTGAGGGACAGCATCCTGAGGAGACAAGCAATGTCTGGAACGCTTGGGAGTTTCGTACAGAACCCACTTTTCATCACTGGTAAGCACTCGATTGAATAAGGATGCGGTACAGTGGCGAAAAAGCAGCGACACGCAGGCTGCCACTCGTTGTTCCTTGAGGACCTCCAACAGCGTTTGCGGAACCCACATGCTCAGTTTGTACGTCTTACCTAGGCGGTCCAGGTGAAATCTAATTGTTTCATCGGAAACGTTGAACTGTCTTGCAAGTTCACCACACGTTAGACTACTGTCCTCTTCAATGGACGCCTTCAGGACTCCGGCATTCAAGACCTGTGGTCGTCAACAGCGAGGCTCATCATGGAGAGACAAATCACCCGACTTGAATTTTCGAAGCAAACAGCCCCGAACAAGATCTCTAGACACTTCCATCCTTTTCACAGCTGTCCGGCTTATAACTGATGGCCGAGCACGGTGCGAGTGTTTTTTATAACGTCTGATGTTCCTATTTCCGGCTGTCCGAATTTGAAAACAATTGCTACACGCATTTCGTATACATTTCAACTTCATTCAATGACTAATCAAAAAACGGACAGAACTTTTTTGGTTACCTTGTATTTCTTTAAATAGCAATGACCATAGATGATCAATATTGTTTAATAAGGATCGATAATTGTTGTAGCATAACTACGGACGATAATGGGGATGTCCCCATTCACATAGATACGGTAGTAAATACTGTATGTTGGTCTGTAGTTGGAGATTCGTCTCCAGCTGTGCTGGTCAAACTCTCTGTCTCCGGGCGGAGAGGATCCCTAGACGAGACTATGTCGAAGGGCAGAGTCTCGTCTCCGGAAACAGCTACACGACCCCGTTTTATACGGAGTCTACAGTGAATTTTTGCCCAAGACTACAGGCTCAGATACCCCACATTAAATTCGGCCTTGTGCCACAGCTGACCACGTGGGTCGGTTGGTAAATATCATGCAGTTGGAGATTCATTGTGGAATTCACTTGACTCACTTCTAGCAATTGACTACTACTTCTACGCGCCGCTGGTGAATCTTATATGTTTTGTTCTTGTCCTAAGTATTATCGTTCATTACCAACTTTCGTTTGATTATTCTTTTCCGTTCCCTAAGTTACAACAATAACCGAGACTGAAATTTACTTGATATATTGCTCGTATAAATATATCTTAAAAATTTGACCAATATATATTGATTAAAATCAATTACATTGCGAAAATATTGGTATGCATAATCAAATCACATATAGCGTGTACATATCCGATTAAAATGGAATGTGTTAACGATGTTGAAATTATCTCTGAGCCACACATCTTCTTGACAAGGACGCAAGAGATTACAGAAACCCGAATGAGAAAAAAATTTTCAGAGACAAAAACGATAAGCGTGAATTTGTTGATAAGAGGCCTTCCTAGTGGTTGAGATATAATTCCAGCTCGAACCTGTGGTAAAAAGGCAAGATTTTGAATGCTTATTTTTAAGATAATATTTTTTTAAATTTAGAATGCTAAAGCAACCCAACCGTCGAAGCCATTCATTTCTCCCATTCTAGCTTTGTGTCAATATGAACTAATCATTACATATCTAAAGAATTTTGTATCTCCTACCGAGGCCGTTTGTAATTTAAAGTATTTGAGCTTAAAATTTCTTTTTAATGTTACCACGTCTTGCCATTGCTATTATTTAATTTTGTGTGAATCAAATCTCGTATTGCTTTCAAAGGTCGTAACAAATATTATATTACGTTTAGAGAAATTCTTCTGAGTTGGAGTCATTTTCCAGTTGGTAGATAGGATTATGTTTCTACTTTTATAAAAGTTATTTATGCTGTTTTTTTTATATTTGAATTTGTTGATTTTCTAAGCTTTCCTGTTTACAATATACATGAAATAATTTAGATATTGC
>OZ010587.1:111850833-111935833 GCA_963932145.1 Acanthosepion lycidas | reverse complement strand
AAGGAATTAATTTCTGGAGATCCCATTTAGGTTCGAATCATTGAAAATATGGTTATGCTTTTTATTGATTATTGGTGATTATTATTGATTACTGATAACACTGGTGAACAAAAAAATGGCGCCGAGAAAGACTATTTTTGTAATAACAATCAAACCCTAAGTCTTTAAAAATAACACGATTACTAAGATACCAAGACGAACAAGTATTTTCATAAAATCATTTAATAAACTAACAGCAGAAATAAAACCTTTGTGAACATAAGAACTATGGTAAAAATTTTCTCTTTCTTGATTGTCTGTCATGTTCAATGTTATTTAAGTCCCTTTTTGATACTTCAGCAGTATCATGTACAATGGAATAGGTGCATTCAATTGGGATGTCTTTAGTTGGAGTTTCTTTCCAAATGTAAAAACAAAATATTCTCAATGTATTTGGTTTCCTTCTGTAGTGAAGGGATAAAAGGGATGGATAAGTTAATGAATATCAAACAGAAGATTTTAGGGTTTCATTTTTTTATTATTATCATGTTTAGTAAAGTCTATTACTGATAAAGTTTATCAGTTAAT
Source organism: Acanthosepion lycidas (assembly GCA_963932145.1). NCBI lineage: Eukaryota > Metazoa > Mollusca > Cephalopoda > Sepiida > Sepiidae > Acanthosepion > Acanthosepion lycidas. The sequence goes on along the minus strand of OZ010587.1, from coordinate 111,935,266 downwards.
TTGAATTTTGTCGGTAAATTGAAAAAATTCGGTACTTTTATCTAAAATTTTTTGACTCAAAAATACTTTTTTTTTCTTATAAAAATAGTTTGTTTCAGGTAGCTGACATAAATTACTCGGCCTACCTGAAAATTGATGGGTTTCTACGACCTTTATTAACTACATTTTGCGATTAACCCAAATCATAAATTGATCTTTTTTCCAAAAATGAGCAATTTCAGTATAGCAAAAATGGTAGCTAACCATAAAAAACTAAGATCATTTTCGGGATCAACAACCATGAAATTAGATAAAAAATGTGTTTTGTTTGTTGGCATTAAAAATCGTGTTGACCAGTGTAATTTGTAAATAATGTTTTTTTTTATCAAAGTTGATTAATATTTTATCAAATATTTCTGTTTAAATTATCATCTTCTAAATTAAATGTATTTCAGTAGAGTTGAAAAAAAATTGCTCTATTGTTTTTTAGGGTATTTGTTTCTGAGTCAACATGTAATAACGTTATGGCTCTTGTTTATAGGGCTTGACCGTTTGCATCTGATGCCCTTGCCTGTTTGTATATCTGTGATACTGAAAAGTACAGAGATCAATGTCAAAAAGCCAATCTGAACAGCTCTCAAGAAGCTGTGACGAAATGTATCATTGTCTTTGGATATTTGAATATTAACACGAATTTCAATCTCTCTACGTAACATTGCATTATATTCAACTCGAAACTTCGTCAATTAGCGTCGGCCAGTGGGTGTGTGTCTTTGGAGTTTTCTCCAAACATAGATTCCAGCCAAGATGTAAGAAACTTTTATATCTTCCTCTTCGGGGAAGTGCTTATATATCAACCTGTGATAAGTTTTTTTTCCCCCACATGAGTACACAAACTAATTCCAGTTGCATCGAATACGCATTTACATGTCAGGGGCAGCCACTGACATGGAGTGAAGCGCGGATTTTCATCTGGTAGCTAGGAGGTTATCTTTCAGATCAACTCGCTGATGCACCTGGCTTCTCTAAAACTTCGGTATAACAATGAAAAGTTCATTATGGTAATAACAGTGACAGTAGTTTGGTGTTTATGCACACGTAAAAGAAATTGTGATTTTCAAGGCAAGTAAACCTTCCCTACTTGGAATATTGCTACAACACTGTTTTCAAATTCTCATTAGAATTCATTAGACTACGTTTAACTTAGGAAATATTTACAGCTAAAAAAAACTAACATATTTGTGAGACTGAGAGACAAAAAAGGGAATATAAGTCACTACCAAAAATATTTGTGGCTTTGTATGGAAGTTGGTAAAGCGAAAATGGAAACAAAGTATTCTGTGAAAAACCGTGTTAAGTAACTGACTTGGTTCCGAAAATAACTTCAACAGAAGAAAAAAAATGTGAGGAAAGATATCACGTTTATTCCCACAAATTCTCGTTAAAACGAAGAGAGACGAGATTTCATTTTCATTGCATAACTTCGTTAAAAGATGTCAAAAAGAATTTCCTGCGCAAAGAAGACGACCTAGAAAGAAATGTTTACGTTAGTTTCAAACTTGTTTGTTTATTTTTTTTCGTTGTTTTTTCTTTCTTTCTTTTTCTTTTTCTTTGTTTTCCAGTTCTTAATTTTAGTTTATTCCCTGTCCGATTCCAAAGCTTAGCATTTTGGGTGAGGATAGAATATCAGTAAATTTCCACATTTCATCCATGGGAGAAGGCTGCGCGACTAGGTAGACACGAGACGAAGGGGTGGAAATACTCGGTCAACATGGTAGATATTTATAACTTGAACTAACTTGGGCACAAGACCCAAACTGAACCACAGAATCTAAATGGCAAAGTTAATTTGTTTGGTTTATTGTTGTAACAAACAAAAGGGATTATTTTATTTTTTCTGGATTTCGTCTCTAAGAAAAACTGACAGGATTTAAGGAGAAGAAGTCAGAAATGAAAATTATGAGGATATGTAGGATAGATAACGGTAGATCCCAAACTTGAAGAGGTTAAGATCGCAGTGATGGGGAGATTTCTCTCGTAACAGTTCTTAGGAAGAAGCTGTCTGAGAGAAACCTTCCTTACCAATGGAATACGATTTGAGGATCTGTAGAATAAATAAGTTGAGTCCAGACTCAAAGAGGTTAAGACTACAGTCTTAATCTCTTTCATCAACATTTTTTCGACAAAATTAATTTAGCAGAGGAGCAGTTTGAATGATCCCCACCACCCCGAAATAGCTGACTTGATAAGGTTGACAATATGTGTATCAGCCTCTTTTGGTTTCTAGCAATAATGAAAGACTGCCTTAAGAAAAGCTCTTACACTCTCTTCACCGTCAAACCTTTTGGCATGTCAGCGACGAGACTTGTTCTGGCGATAGAGCCGACGACATGACAAGAAATGTTTATGTTATTCCAAAGAGCACAAGTTCAACCTGAAGACAAGCAATCGAATCATTTTTAGGGAAGATTGTATAGAGCCAGGGGTTAAAGTGGATACGACTTGCCTGCGTCAAAAATTGTCATTGATAATCATGACTTTATTCATGGTTCGAACATCGACCATTTTAGTAGCGTTAGGAAATGCATAATTATCTGAGTTCGCACGTCGGCTATCGTTCTTTCTTTCTTTCTTTCTTTCTTTCCCTACTCATTACATTTCTTTCTTTCTTTCTTTCTTTCTTTCTTTCTTCACTTATCACATTTCTTTCTTTCTTTCTTTCTTTCTTTCTTTCTTTCTTTCTCCACTCATCACATTTCTTTCTTTCTTTCTTTCTTTCTTTCTTTCTTTCTTTCTTTCTCACATATTTCTTTCTTTCTTTCTTTCTTTCTTTCTTTCCCTACTCATTACATTTCTTTCTTTCTTTCTTTCTTTCTTTCTTTCTCCACTCATCACATTTCTTTCTTTCTTTCTTTCTTTCTTTCTTTCTTTCTTTCTCCACTCATCACATTTCTTTCTTTCTTTCTTTCTTTCTCACATATTTCTTTCTTTCTTTCTTTCTTTCTTTCTTTCCCTACTCATTACATTTCTTTCTTTCTTTCTTTCTTTCTTTCTCCACTCATCACATTTCTTTCTTTCTTTCTTTCTTTCTTTCTTTCTTTCTTTCTCCACTCATCACATTTCTTTCTTTCTTTCTTTCTTTCTTTCTTTCTTTCTTTCTTTCTCACATATTTCTTTCTTTCTTTCTTTCTTTCTTTCTTTCTTTCCCTACTCATTACATTTCTTTCTTTCTTTCTTTCTTTCTTTCTTTCTTTCTCCACTCATCACATTTCTTTCTTTCTTTCTTTCTTTCTTTCTTTCTTTCTTTCTCCACTCATCACATTTCTTTCTTTCTTTCTTTCTTTCTCACATATTTCTTTCTTTCTTTCTTTCTTTCTTTCTTTCTTTCTTTCTTTCTAATATAACACATTTTTCGTTTCTTTCTTACTGTATTTGTTTTTCATGTTTTTTTTTTATCTCTGCTCTGTGATAGTCAAAACGATGTAATTCACCAATCAATCGAAAAACACGAGGAATTTCTTTCTTTGATTTAATATCACGTAATTTTAAAATTATTTATATCAATAAATATCTTACAACTGTCTTTTGTGCAATGGCCTCATTCTAATTCCACCAAAAAATTGCTACCTTGTCATTTTTTCGAAAAAAAACTTTTCCAAATGTTTTGCTTCAAGAAAAGGACTTTTAACTCCATTAATGACTTAAGTGCGCAGACAAAGAGGGTCGGGAGTTAGTGCCTGTGGCTTATATAGTTATGACTTTTCCGCAGATGCTGGTCAGTTTTCTTGGTCAAGTAAAAACTGGGATTTCGAAACTTATATTCATCATATTTGGCAAACTGTCGTGGCTAATACTTTTTTTGCCTCACTCCTTATTTAGCCTTGTGCCTGACTAAGTCAGTACTTAAATCGCGACTCATTAGATTTACACGTTTGGTAATATGTACACGAGTTCATTACATATTTGAAATCATGTAAGGCGAGAATTCTTGCAAGGAGTTTAGTGATGCGAACCGATGGCATTGGTATGAATGTCAGAAAGAGTGACTCAGAAGGAATTTCGTTCAAGATGCACGACCCGAATGATTTGCACCAGATGACAAATTGGCAGCTGTTTGTCAACCAAGGGAAAGAAAGTGACGAGAGAGAGAAAAAGAATCCCAAGAAAATGCCTCTTAGAATTACACGCATAGATACACACACTCGAAAGGACGAGATCTGTCGAGATTGGATCCAATCGTTTTGAATATCTCGAGAACTGGTTACGCAGCCTCAATTTAACACCTTACTGCGCATGCACGGCAAAAACTCTTTTAAGCCGGCAGTGAAGCGTTATATTCATTTTTTTCATCATCCAGGTATATCAGCCACACACACACGACGGTCAAGAATTAGATTTTGATACATTTTTGACATTTCTCAAAGCCTTTCCATGGAAAGTAAGGAAATTTCAGCTCGTGGACGAGATTAAAGTGAATTCGAATGTGCTGCTAATGGAGATCTCATAGAAAAAATTGAGAACTGTTTTGGATAATGGAAACGATGCCAGGATAAGTATTTGAAGTCCCAAGGGACTACTTTGAGAAGAACTAAGGCTCCATTGCCAGAGATGAGCTATTTTATCGTTAACTAGCAGCATGGCCCGGCGTTGCCCGTGCTTGATTCAAAAATCGTACGACTCATACAGCAATCGTTATCACTTGACTTAAAATATTTTTGCCCTTCCTTGCCTTTAAAGGAATGCCCTTGCCGTGCTGATGTTGCTACATGCCTTACTTCTTGCCTATCTCACACTGCGATTTTTTTCTAAGCTCTATATTAAACATTAAATCTGTTACGAAAAAGAACTAAACAAAATGAACACAAAATGATCAGCTTTAAAAAAGGACTCGTAACTGGAAAAACCGAATGAAAAAAGAATGTTAACAACAAATACTTTTTCACACCCAACCCAGTTCTGCGGAATCAGAATCAACGTTGAGTTTAAGCAAGTGAATGAGCCAATTGGAGTAAAGGGCCATGCAGATTTAAATTTTCCCACTTGGGACGAATGCAGCTATCGATTTTTTTGCATGCTAGTTAACATTCGTGTCAGTCAGCTGTTGGCTCTCACGCTGGCCAATAGAATCTTCCTGTCTATACGTGGCAGCCAGCTATTGGTTCTCACTCTGGCCAGTACAAAATGTCCGCAAACTAGATGAAAACTGCCGTAGAAGCATGAAAAAATCGATTATTTCCACTATCGATGGGAGTTGGGAAATGCAAAGTCGGGCTTGGCCTTCCCGCTAACTTGGAGCATGTGCATGTAAATTTTGGTGCAAATCCGTCTAAAATTGTGACCGTACATTCGTTACGCACACATCCTGCCTTTTATATGTAGAGATATTAACTGGCTAGATATTTCTCGGACAAATATATATAAGATGGTGAATTTAAGACGAAAGCTTTGAGGTAATCAATATTCGACGAACAAATAAGAATTCAGGTTGTTTTCGTATTTCAATATGTATTAATCACATATACTTTATTATTTATTCAAAGACAGAGACGCAGCTGAGGAATGATAAGCCATGCGTTAGAAATCCCACCCGCTACTCATTATATCTGTATTGAATATTATCTACTTCTGATCCACATCACTCATCAGGTTTAACTAATTTGCATACTGATTTTTAAAAAAATTATTTCATTAATTAACTGTCCTTAATTACTGTTCTTTTATTCGAGGATTGTTTTGATTTTCATATCAAAAATAGTTCTGTTTAGGAATATTGTCTTATATAGTGCAGAAAAATGTTTGAAATTTGCATTTTACTTGGTCTTCAACAAGTTGTCATCTATTTGTAAAACTTTCCTTAACTATAACAAGCAAATTTATGAATGAAATGTTCATTTGAATTTTTTGTTTCAAAGATTTCAAATAGTGAATATATCTTACTTTGCGAAGCCATAGCGAGCGGGCGAAGCCTGCTAGTCATGCTATAATGATGTTTTATTTGGGCGGAAAATTTGAATTTTGGAATTACATTGTACTTGTAAAATATCATGTTCATCATATTCTTTTTTATGTTTAATCTTTTCTGAATATTAAACTAAACAAAAAATCCTATAATCGTAAGAACTGAGTCTTTTGCTTTGTCCCTGTGCTATAGTTACATCGTTCAGGTTATTGTCCTCATCATATTCACGTCGTTTCGGCCGTTGTACGATCTGACCTTCTTCAGTATGGCAGATGTAGCTAGAACAATCTACCCACGTGGACTAAATAAAGGGCTCGGTTGGAAATTCCAGCGTATGTCAACTGAGGAAGATCGTATCGTATAACGGCCAAAATATCGTGAATGTGACAATAAAGATGAAGACAACAGTAAATGATGTCAATAGTGTAAATAGTTACAATACCTCATCTCAAAAATATACACAGATCCTGATGAAGGCCGGACCGTGCATCGGCCGAAACGTCGTGAATGTAACAGTAAAAGTGAGAACAAAAGTCCGAACGATGTAAATAGTGTAAATAGTTACAATAACTCATCTAAAAAACAATTATATTCACTTAAAGTAATTTTGAATCATTACAAACATTATAGGTCATTTTAAAGAATCGTTTAAAACTTGGACTTTTTTTCCTTTTTTCAAGACTAATTTACGAGTTCGCTTCGGCCCAGAAGGACTTTCTCTTCCTGGAGTGTTTTATCAAATCTATATAATACTAAAAGTCTGTGTTTGTTTGCGTGTGTTTGTACAGTGCGTCCATCCGGCGCATAATGATTTACGTATTGTCTATACAGTATGTTTATTTTAACTTTCTTCAAACAAACAATAATTTTAATTAAAATATTTTAAAGTTAAAGACAAACACAAAGAGATCCCGCTTTGCTGTTTTGTCCAGTTGTTTGTAGAATAATTGTTTATATTTCAGCTTTCTTTATACAAACAATATTTTAAATATTTTAAAAATATTTTTAAATTAATTTGATTTAAAAGATATTTTAAGTGAATAAGATTTAATAATACGAGTTTTTTATACAGTATTTTTATTTTAACTTTCTTCAAACAATTTTTGAATTAAAATATTTTTTAAGTTAAAGACAGACACAAGGAGATTCCGCTTTGCTGTTTCGTCCAGTTGTTTGTAGAGTAAATATTTACATTTCAGCTTTCATATAAAAAAAGTTAAATATTTAAAAAATATTTTTTGTTATACTTAAAAAATATTTTCTAGTGAATATGATTTAAAAATACTTTTTGACATATTAAAAAATATTTTAAGTTAACCTAATTTAAATTTCAAGTTTATCCCGGAAGTTTTATTCCTAGTAAATGCTGTAAACAATCAGTAAAACGTTAAATATAAACTTGTAAACAAGACCAATGATGACTTGAACGAATTGAAAGTTGGATACCATACACTAATATATTAAATAGTTTTAGTACTTCCGGTTAGTTACCTAAACAACGGAAGGTATGAAATTTACTAATCAAGAAGGTAGCTCCAAGCTTTTAGCCTACAAGATATATTTAAACATAGTTAAGGTTTCTTTATCTATAGGGCCAATCGTAAATTAAGGATTCTTTTAACGCACAGAATCTTTAACAATGGGAAAAAATCGGAGTTGTTTTCATATTTCAATGTTTATTGATCACATATGCTTTATTGTGTATTAAATCAAATACCGAATTTAACTGACAAATGGAAAAAAAGTTATTGGTTTTCCAAAATTTTTAAATTAAAGAACGCTCCAGAAATATATTAACTTTCAATTACAACTTTTATTGACTTTATACGCAATATTATGTGTTTATATGTTGGGATTTTGTAACAGAGAGAGAGAGAGTCTCACACACACACACACACACACACACACACACACACACGTATATTTTTTTTAGTGAAATTGGAGTGGATTTGAACAGCGAAATAAAATCAGAGCATTTGTTTTACTGATGGGGAAATTTGATCTAGGGCAGAAGTTGTACCCATTGAAGACAATGGAAATGGTCGAAATAATTTTTATCGATTAAAAATTGAAATAGAGCTGAGTAAGCTAGAAGGAACTTTGGAATTCACATGATTTTGGTTGAAGCAGCCAGAACCCCGTGATAATCGCGTGCGAAGTATTAGGGCCGAGGGTCAGTTATAACCAGCCGGGTTTATCTATATAAACGCGTAGTTATGCTGAAAAAGACAGACGGGAGAAAATTCTTGAAGAGAAAAGAGAGAATTGGTCCGGGCGAGCGTTGGGAGGAGGAACGCCACTGTAACTTTAAGCCCCGCACAGAAATCTTTATCCCTCCATCACAAGCGTCATATATCGTTCTTAGACGATTTAACAACAGTTTAATTACATACACTCTCTCTCTGTGTCAAGAATCCAGTGTATAATCTTTTTTTTTTTACTTTTCTGTAACTCGTTTCCCTTTTCTACTATTATTTTCTGCAATATAAAAGACATTACCAATTCAACCAATGAATCAATGTTTGTTCGGCTTTCTGCAGATATTAATTTGTTTTTTGCTGCATTCTAAATTTCTTAGCGCAGACTCCTCAACCGTGTCTACATCTTCAGTCGACCGTGAATGGACGGACATCACTTCTGTTTTCTGGATCAAACCAAACACAACGTGGGCAGGAAGAAGGATGAAACCAGCGGACCGGTCGAATAATCTACGGATGCTCAGGGGACCTACGGCCACTCCCTTAAGTTCGGTTAGAACCGAGTAGACACCTCAACCCAGAGAGTAAGACACCGGAGGTTGTGAGGCCGGGGCGAAAGTGTTAGATTTTACCACTTTTTCATCTAGTTATTCATTATTAATCTCATTCGTATTATATTGGGTGTAACAGCAAAATTGTCCAAATGGTGTAACAGTCTGGGATAATTATCCATATCACAAAATGTTTAAGATCTACAGAAGCCACTAAACTAATTGACTTTTTTCCAGGTTTTCAGATAAGACCTTTAGCCATCTTGACACTATTTTTCTTTGAGTTATTCAGCTAGAAAGGTTAAAATCGTTTTGTGCCAGGCTCACTGTCTTTCCAAATGAGCAATTGTAAGAGGAAAAGATCATACAGGATTTCAGTAAATACATACATACTCTGGATTCCATCTTCAAAGTCCATACAAGAACCTTCAAGAGAAAGGTGAATAAATTTAAAAAAAAGGAAACATTAGCGAGCAAAACTGGATCATGAGGTCACAACAGGACGACGGATCATCATTTCATTTAAAGAAATCAATTAGAAAAGATCCAACTCAATCCATAAGACGTTTGGCACAGGAAAGAGGAACTTGAGCTATGACAGTCCAAAGAACAGTGAAAAAAGACTTGAAAATGAAATCGTTTCGTGAAACGTGTGAGGCATCTTATTTCTCTAGGACAGAAAATTAAAATGTTAGAGAGGACGAAGATCATCTTGAATAAGTTGTGAAATCATCCTGGAATAGTATATATATATATATATATATATATATATATATATATATATATATATATATATATATATATATTATTTCAATCCTTCATGAGTTTCCAATCCTTAGCTATGATTAATTAATGATGTCATTTTCGTTTATGATCGATTTAATCCCGATTCTTCTGTTAAGCTTGGTGAGTAATTATACATTCTTATTGCTCAAAGTAGAGCCCAATAGTGTTATATATAAACGTCGGAGAATTCCAGTAAGATATCTTTAATCATTTCTAAAATCCAACGGTTCAGATCTTAATCTAAAAGTTAAACAATCTTACTGTTTGTTTGTTTATTTATTTATTTATTTAAAACCACTCCCACCAAAATAACCGTTAGAATGGACTACCCACTATGCATCACTGACCCATATATATAAATAGTCGTGAAAAAACCCAACACATATGACCTGACAATTGCGTCTAACATGAACACTCTCTCGCCTCTGAGTGTTGATTTCAATGTTCACTTTTATATTTACATACGCACTATCGGTGATATTGAGCTCTTTATTCCACTCCTTAAAACTATATCTATCTATCTATCTATCTATCTATCTATCTATCTATCTATCTATCTATCTATCTATAACGCACGCGTTATCTTCCTCCAGCTATGGGTACAATAGCAGAGCAGATGTGATGTTTAAGAATTTCTTGAATCTGGTACTTTCGAAAATATTTTCCCCAAATGATCATCCTATTTCCGATACATCGATGATGTTTTATCTATATATTCTGGCAAAAAAAAAAAATGTTACCTAAATGAATTTCTGGTGGGACGAATTATCATTATGGGTTATTGCTCCCCCATCTGGTATTATCACAACAGGTGAAATGCTTTCATGACAACAATAAAGATGGGGACAACAGTCCGCGAGTAAATAATATCACATGTGCTGGCAAATAAACTAAACAACATTGAACATTCAATGGAATTTATTTATGAAACAGAAACAAACAATACGTTAACTTTCATTGATATCATGTTAAACCGAACAAGTAAATTTCTAAAACTAAACAATCTACACAAAGGTTGATTAAATCCTGCGATAAAACATATTTTCTATTTCGTTTTCCAAAACCTTGAATTGTTGTAACAAACAAAAGGAATTATTTTATTTTTTCTGGATTTTGTCTTAAAGAAAAACTGACAGGGTGTAAGGAGAGAAAATCAGAAATACAAATTATGAGGATATGTAGGATAGATAACGGTAGATTCCAAACTCGAAGAGGTTAAGATCGCAGAGGTGGGAAGACATCCTCTCGTAACAGTTCTTGAGAAGAAGCTGTCTGAGTGAAACTTCTTCCTTACCAATGGAATACTATTTGAGGATCTGTAGAATAAATAACAGTTGACCCCAGACTCAAAGAGGTTAAGACTACAGTCTTAATCTCTTTCATCAACATTTTTTCGATAAAATTAATTTAGCAGATGAGCAGTTTGAATGAGAGACCCACCCCACCCCAAAATAATTATCTGAGTCAGCACGTCGGCCATCGTTCTTTTCTTTCTTAGAAGGCAGATCGTCTTGCAACAGTTTTCAAAGTGGGAAATCAGCATTTGAAATACAGATTTTGAAGCAGGATTTTTTTCTGGCGGTGGCTATCACGGGGTTAACCGTTACTGCTTGACTTATGAATCTGTTGGCAGGTGGAATATACTTTGATGTATGCAGCTGTGTTTTTCGTTATATTTTAAAGCACAAAGTAATGAATATTTTTCAAAATTCTATTAAGTTTTAATTTTACTAATTATGATCACGAATAGAGATCAAACATCGATCAATGACAACAGTTATAGCTTTACACCTGTTTCATCTACAAGAGGAGGACATTTATTTAATTTCAATATTTCTTTTTATACTTTCCCTTTTACGGATTTTTTCTTTTCTTTCATTTGTGATTCAAATATTTCGTAAAAGCAATCGTACCACTCTCTCTCTTCTCTTCTTTTCGATTACGTTCAGATTCCCCCTCCATCTATATTTCTTCACTCCCCTTCATCACACTCTATCTATGATTCTCACCCACTCAATATGGCGAATAACTTACAGGTTTACGTCACAATCATGTCACTGAGAAATATTAAGTGATACATTTAGAAAATGAAGTTCAATAGGTAAACCTTGTTTTCAAATTTGTCTGAAACAGTAGTCGCTTTTTTAGGCTATTTAGGTATACTATTTATATCATTATTATTCCTCATCTTTGTCGCCATATTTACGCCATATTACGTTTCGGCCATTGGTGGTTGGAATGTCGAACTGAACACTTTATTTCGCTCACTGGGGTAGACTGTTCTAATGTCTAATGGACGTCAGTTATCAGTTATCTCCTGTTAATTCCCCTCTTTAAGTTCTCCACTGCCTTAGCCGGGTATTGAACTCACACTCTTTGGATCTAACCAACGCCTTTATCCACTGTGTCCTTGAGGACATCTGTTTATGAATTTCTGGGTATTATAAACCTAATATCTCATCAATCATTTTTTTATCAGTGCTCATATTGCAATTAACAGGAGATAACTGATAACTGACATCCATTAAACATGGCACGTAGACCAAGAACAGTCTAACCAGTAAGCGAAATAAAGGGTTCAGTTCGACCTTCCAACCACCTGAAGAAGGCCGGAGCGTACAACGGCCGAAGCGTTGTAATAACTATGGCGACAAAGATGAGGACAATAGTCCGAATAATGTAAATAGTGTACAATTTCCTTATCTCATATATTATAGGATCAATTTCCTTATCTCATATACTATATTTATCCCGCTTCATAGATATGTAAATGATTCGACAGATTTTATTGATCCACAAGCCTGTGAAAATTAGCATAGGTAAAGCCTCGGTCGCCCTGAATAAAATGGATGTAACTATGGAAGTATGATCTAGCAGACAACCTCAAACGGAAATTCTTTCGAGTCACTGTAGTGACGATGTTAATGTCTGGTGCCACTGCCTGGACATTAACTAAAACGCTACAGTCTAAGCTTGATGGAACCTTCACCCGGATACATAAGAAGAGTCTATTGCGCCAACTGAGTTCTATACTTAACAACTCCGGGAGACAACGGATACTGAGTTCTATACTTAACATCTCCGAGAGACAACGTCCAACTAAATCACAGCTCTACGGACTCATTCCTGATATTTCTACAATCTAACGCAGAATGCGATCTGTAGGATATTGTTGACGAGCAAAACAAGAACTCGCGTGTGATGTATTCTTCTGGACACCTAGCCAAGGAACAAGAGTAGTTGGTCGTCCAGCAACCGCCTACATTGACTTGTTATGTCATGACAGAGAATGCTTCGCTAATGAACTTCCGACTTTGATGCAGGACCATAATGGTTTGACATTATAGACTCGTGAATGTCCCAGCTAACCCGAGCGAATAATAATAATAATAATAATAATAATAATAATAATAATAATAATAATATAGTAAATGCGTTATAGCCGATCGGTACAGTGAAGTATTTGAAGAATTTCGTATTAATTCTACTTCCTGATTTTTTTATGATGGATTATGGGTACGTGGCATCTACGATTTAGAATTAGAATGAATGCAATGTCCATTCTTATTCTAAATCTTGGTTTCGTTTTTTGAAACTTATATCCTGAGTCTTATTTATTGGAGCATTCGGTAGAGGATGTTTTTGTTCATTATCATTCATATTTCACCTATGAATACCTATGTCATCACTATAACCCTCCACCTCATTGGTACATTGGCCTCGGGAGGGAAAGCAAGATCACAGTTTTCTATCAGTAGACACATTTTGTATATTATATTGAATATTTAAATGATCAGTGCCCATCTCTTTATATCTGTGCTTGTATATTGTGTCAAGAAAGAGAGTTAATAGATTCGTTGTATGCCTGGGGTGTTTTGAAATGTTTCCATATTGGGATCCTCGCCAGACATGTATAATTTTAAATTTTAAATTTTAAATATTGGCGCAATATATTCTTCTTATGTCCAAGGGCTATAATTTGATTTAAAAGGCTGTTTCAGTTTTTATTCATATCTGTCCATTCCTTTTTTTTTATTTCATATTGAGATTTTTTCAGCTTCACAAAACAAAATAGCAAATGTAAGAGAAAACAGATAGGAAGATTGTGTTGCGGCAAATGTTTAAATGGAGAGCGGAGATCTGTTATGGTTTCTTTTACTTGAAATTGAAGCGGAAGAAAACTTTATTTGCTCACTCCTGACTCAAATATCTCCTTATTCTGTTCGTATCCACGTCGGTTTATCAGTCTCAGTTCATATTTCGTTTTATTAGCGATAAACAGAATTTGAGCAAAAAAATAAAAAAAAAATAAATAAAAACGCACTTAAAATAATTTAAATGTCTCCTTTTTAGTGAAATGTTAGCTTTATTTGAAATATAATTGATTTGGTTTGGTTTGGTTTGGCTTATTTTGTTTTGCGGCATATCAACCTCTATGGTGACGAGATTTTTAGGATAGGTTCATATGAATAGAATATGTATTCTTTTTAAGAAATCAGTTTGTAGATCAGGTTTCATTGACATATTTTTGTAAAGATTTTTGTAATATTTTTCTCTAGAGTCAAATGTATTTCTGATTATATTTTTTTTTTAAAAAAAACGTATTGTTGGTAATTTTTATTTTTCCCAAAACGTATTACTCGTATCTTTACTATAAAAATCTATTTTTTTTACTTTCATAGTGTTTTGCCCCCAATTAGAGAGTTAAATATTTGCCCATAGCTGGGACCCCAACAGATGCTACTCCCTCGGGTCAGGGTAGACCGGGGAACAACAGCAATTAACCATGTGAGCCCTGCTTTCATGAACAATTCTAAACCTTCTGCTTGAGCTTTTGATTCAAAATTCGCAAATAATTGGTATGTAATCTTTGACGGTAGATATAAAAATAGTTACAAAAAATCTAAGCATTATACTTAGCAGGGGAGAGTATGGTTGCATGCCTTCACTTTATTGCCAGAATTCTTTCTTTGTGTCCCAGTCTACCCAGCAGGTGTTGTCTTTCCTGATACACAAGAAGCGCTGGCATGTTGTACAGTGGACTGAATACATCACAGCCTTGACAGGTCACAGTTTGGTTTTTCTGTTTGAATTTATTGTATTTATAAGAGCACACAGCACAATGGTTGTTAGTATAGGCATCTTTTGGTATCTCTGTGTTATGGTGAAACACACCTATTCTATAGTTAATAGACTCTCCCACCTAATATAAATAGGAGTAGTAAGAGAAACGTCGGGGAGTGAGACGGTCAGTCAGTGAGTCGATGTCGGACGACAGTCGAATACGAAAGTATCAGCGACCACCACAAGATTACTCTGCGTAATGCCTATTATATCAAGTTCCTAACGTTTTGTACGTCGAACCTATTTTAGGACCGATTTAGAACAAATACAAGCCTCCACTGCGAAATCACTGCACAACACTCTGGGAGGTGGAGGCCGACATTTTGCAGGCGTTCCATAGTATTAACATTGAGTGCCTCCGCACTGCAGCTGGACGGAATGCACCCACCAGATCTATACAGTATTGATCTAGGAACTTTCCGAAGCTGGGGGAATTGGCTTGCCTGATACAACACAATAGCAAAACACGGCGCAAGTGTTAACCCACCGTTCAACCGGTGGCTGGGCATTAAGTTATTTTCCTCTACCACCGGTAAAGCGGTGGTTAAGAGATCTTTCTACGCTCTTCAAAAGCTCACGATAATAGACCTTACTGCCGGATGAAATATAATAACCTAAAGTTAATCTATTAAAACATGAAAAATAATATTCCGTATTTCCATCAGGTTTTAAGACATTTGAGACATTGTCACGATTGATCTGTCATCGATTCGCCATTTTAATTGAAAAATGACGACGGAATTTTTAGCACAATATAAAAATCTCTTAAATATCAAATATCTGTCCTAGGCGTTTATTTTAAAACAATCTAGTGAAATGAAAATTTAATTAATAGAATTTTGGAAAAATGTCACTTCTTTGAGTTTAAAATATAGCGAAATACATCTGAACACAGCAAGGTATATTTCACCTGTCAACGAGTTCATAGGTCAAAGAGTAGCGGTTATTGCCTCAAATTTAATTGAATACGGAAAACCAAAACTATCAAAATACAGAAACTCGTTTTGTTTACGTTTACAAATAATGATATTTTACTTAATATAACCAATAAGTTAGGAATATATTTTTGTTCTCTAGGCTTTTATGAAACTTAAAATGTTATTTTTTTTATTACTAAGAATAATAATGAAAAGAGGTAATTCCTAATTGTTGAATTATTTTCTAATTTCTCTTCCATACAAAAATAATCGAAACGTTGTATAACGAAAAATAGAATAAAATTCTTTTAAAAAGATTTCTGGCGCCAAAATGGCATTGAATCTGACTTCCGAGTCTAGCTGAATCGTGATACAGTCTTTGACTGTTTGCGACGTCTGTCGAGCTCTCTGCGTTAGCAGAGTGGAACCAGGACGAAGCTTTGCCGAAGGGCAAGGTTTCGTCCGGGGAGGTAGACAGGGCCTGAACCCGTCTAGGCGGTTTCAAAGGCTATATTTTTGGCCGAGCCTACGGGCTCGGAGATACCCACATTAAACCGGCCTTGTTCAATCCTTGTGGGTGGATCGATAAATACCGACCATTTTTGGTTCTTCAAACACGTTTTTATTTAATAAAATATATTTTTGTCACTAGCAAACGGAATAATTTCCAAATCGCACTGGAAATTTGCAAGTCAATTTTTCAAAAGTAATTATTCTCTGTCGGTTGTTTTTCCTATCAAATCTGAAATAAAATAATGTGTTTTATTAAATTATGCAAGCAAACATCAACTCTTGGCAAGAAATATTGGTATGGATAGCGTCTCGGATTGAGGAATCAGAGAGCCGAGTTCGAATTCCAGTCAAATCCATCACATTCACTTCGTGCTAATACCTTGGAAAGGTATGAATTCTCTTCTTCTCTCCCACCACCTATGGGTAAATAGCAGGGCAGACTAGGTTCTGTAGCCTTGGATGGCTACTGGTCTGCCGCAGAAAGAAATGGCAACCTACTGCGGGAAAAAATCTGCGTCGTTATTCATGTATCAAAAGATAAATGCTCGCCTAAGCGTGTATCATGCATGGCACATAACTGACTGACATTTATTTTTGTAAGCTTTCAGGACAACCTTTCAATATGTTCTGATTTGGTACTGCATAAAGCTTTTGGTGAATGCTTACTTTTGGGAATTCACTTTATAAAACTATAAAAAGATGTTTGTTACCAACGCAAATTTTGAAAGTCTTCATGATCCTGATAATTCTTTAATTCAGACAACTTAAGATTATTATTCCTTGGTGTAAAAGCAAAATAAATAAGACGAAAGAAATAATGGTTAGCGGTTATTTTATTTTATTTTAATTTTTTAACTTTCATTTCAGGAAAAAAAGCATGCATTATATTTATATATATATATATATATATATATATATATATATATATATATATATATATATATATATATATATGCGATTTTAGTCAACTTTAGTCTTAAACGCAATGTCAATTGCTATCTTCTGTTCTCTTGATTACTCTTCTTTTGTTCTCACTTGTTAGTAATGATTCTGTTTTCAAATATTTCCATACCCAGTAAACACTTGTGTCTTAGTGGCTTTACTGCCTTGCTTGGGGTGAACAAGATTAAAAACTAATAAAAAATGAATAATTGAAAAAGATTCAGATTAATTAGGATTATTATTTCTTGGTGTAAAAAGAAAGATAAAGACGAAAGAAACAATGGTAGAGTTTATTTTATTATTCATAGCTTTCATTTTAGGGGGGAAAAAGCATACATTGTGGTGGTACCTTGTATAGATGTACACTACAGTTCAAAAGTTTGGAACCAACCCTCAGAATTAGCATGGGATGAACTTGATAGAAGAGTGAAAAAAAAAAAAAAAAATGAAAAAGAGATTTTAGAGAAAAAAGAATGGAATCAATTATCAAACATTTACTTTGAGAATCATTGTAACAAATACCAAAAATTTGTGCTGCAGTATTCAAGGATATATAAAGAAAGATATTTTAACTGGAGCAAAATTTGATCATAAAATGCGTTTTTTCTCTTCGTCATAATAAAATTTCTAATAAAAAATATGTCGCATGTATAATAATTTTATTTTATTGAAAGTACAAAACAATTACTTTTTGCGATAATTTTAAAAATTACCAGGTGTGGCGTCAAATCTTTGAACAGTATTTTATGTATGTATGTATGTATGTATGTATGTATGTATGTATGTATGTATGCATGTATGTATGTATGTATATTTCTGAGATGAGGTATTATATACACTATTTACATTATTCCTCAAGGACACATGACACAGTGGATAAAGGCGTTAGTTAGATCCACTGACAGGACCCAAAGAGTGTGAGTTCAATACCCGGTTAAGGCGGTGGAGAACTTTCAGAGGGAAATTAACAGGAGATAACTGATAACAGAGATTTATTAAACATGGCACGTGGAACTAGAACAATCTACCGCAATGAGTGAAATAATGGGTTCAGTTCGACATTCCAACCACCTGAAGAAGGCCGGAGCGTACAACGGCCGAAACGTTGTAATAAATATGGCGACATAGATGAGGACAATAGTCCGAATAATGTAAATAGTGTATGAATGTAGGTATGTATCCCGGTCGAGTGGTTAGAACGACCGCTTTCTGACTAGGAGACCCCGGTTCGAATCTCACCATAGTAGATTTGTCGGGAAGGTGATTTTTTCACAGATCTTTTATCTGCTAACATGACGTCACAAAGACATTTCAGTGTACTGGCCTCTCGTTCGTACTGTTGATCACGCCAAATGATGCGCTCTCTCCCCCAGAAACTGTAACTAAGTTCCACTTAGCCTAATTGCAGTACAAAACACAGGTGGGCTTTGTTGATGTTGAACATAATATGCCTGAATAGACGTTTGCAGCAGGGATTAATTAGCCGCCGTAGTAGATTGGTGTGCTCCGCCTCTATTTAAGGACAAATTAAGCGAAGACATTGCTCTGTATCAAGTCAGAAACATCATGTTACCTCATCTAAGTATCTATCATACAACTAGCGACTGAAAAATGTCTCTGAAACAAAAATAAAAACGTCCTTGATTCGATCACCTCATGACACAAATCTTTAGAATTACTGAGTGAGTTTTTCATAAATTTCATTTATTGAGCGCGCTGTCACGATGTTTATGTTTACTTGTCTACAGGGCTGTGGCGAATATTAAATCCTTTGTGTGTTTTACTTTTTTCTTCTTTTGCTTTGGAGATTAAAAAAAAAACAGATGTTGCATGGAAAAATGGCGACATTTGGAATTTATTCATCAATTTAGGACTGACATGAAAAAATGTTTAGTTTGTTAGTGAATAAAACAGTTGCAACTAAATCAATTGGATAGTTAGAATCTAATCAATGCAAATAGATAGATAGATAGATAGATAGATAGATAGATGAACAGACTGAGATAGATAGATATAAAAAAGAATTAGATATGAATACATTATGATATATATATATATATATATATATATATATATATATATATATATATATATATATATATATAATTTTTTATATAGACAAAAGCAGTTTACTCACTACAAAGATGCAACTTCGTTTCAGTGCATTTCAATTGCACTTCGACTGGTGAGAATGAAAATGGTTATGAAGAATTCTGTTTGTAAGCAAGCCGTATGTGAAACGTCACTTCCTTTTTTCAATTTGTTGGAGAAAAAATATACATAAAGCAAAAAGGTCACCTTTTTGCTTTATGTATCTATTTTTTTCACATACGGCTTGCTTAAAAACACAATTGTTCATAACCATTTTGGTTCTCACCAGTCGAAATGCATTGAAACAAAGTTGCATCTTTGTAGTGAGTAAACAGTTTTTGTCTATATGATAAAATTATAATAAATAATTATTGCTCTACTATCGGTATTGAGCCCTCTTTTAAATTAATGCTGTTAACGTTAGAATTTATATATTATTTTCGTTCTCATTGGATCGCATATATATATGTTTGTATATATATATATATATATATATATATATATATATATATAGGGGGATAGGGGGTGTGAGAGATGAGCAGTTTGGGTAGGATAGATAGATATAAAAAAAGTATGAGATTGATATGAATACATTGCGATATGTATATATATATAGATAGAGAAATCACCAGATTTAGATAGATAGATAGATAGATAGATAGAGAGGTACAACCTGCCGACGTAAGAGAGAAAGTGAGACTAGCGAAGTATATCGAATTGTTCAACTTTAATTTCTTTCTTTATATTCAAATATATATTGAAATTAATTGACATATCTAATTAATTCATTTAAACAGATAGAGATAGATAGATAGATGTGTTTCCTTATATTTAAAAATACACTGAAATTAATTCGTAGAAAATATACATGCCCAGTCACAATATAACCACAAACAAATCTTTATCCATTTTCAAGCCTTTTTCAAGATGATCCTAATCGGCGACTTTCTCACGTGTAAAGAAATGTTTTTGGCACTTGAAAATATATTAATCAATAGGAGTGAAGTTGGGTGTATCTGCAGGCTGGAATTATTAACCCCACCAAACATTAGGCCACTATTTTTGTAACATTGATTGATGTTTTATTAAACTGAAATCTCTAATTGCAATTCACCGAGATCAAACATCATTGGAAGTTGCGATATGAGTTGAGAAAATTAAGAAGAAAGAGACAAGTGATATTTTAAACAATTTTTCTCTCCGGAAACTATTTATATATATATATATATATATATATATATATATATATATATATATATATATATATATATAATTTGTTCATGCTTAGAATATTGCTGCCACATATGGTCCGGTCCTCCTGCTATATATCTAGAGATCCTTGATAAAAATCCAAAGAAGAATCAGCAATATTATCAGTCCTGATCTGGCGGTTCGGCTCCAGTCACTTTCCCATCGCCGCAAAGATGCCTTTTCTATAAATAATTTCATGGTAATTGATGAGCTCTTCGTTATGCTCCCTAGCCTTTAGGAATTTAAGCGCAGTACTAGACTGGTAATGAGGTCTCATCAGTTTACACTTGAGTTGGCTAGATGTAGCCGTAAGTTCTATGCTAACAGTTTCTTTTCTCACACTTCTCTCTTGTGGGACTTCCTTTCGGCTCCATGCTTTTCAGTGAACTTTAATCTGCAAAAATTTAAATGCAATGTCAATCGCTATCTACTGTCTTCCTGATTACTCTTCTTTTGTTTTTGCTCCTTAGTAATGATTCTATTTTTAAGTACTTCCACACCCAGTCACCAGTTATGTCTGAGTGGCTTTACTGCCTTCCTTGGGGTGAACTCGATTAAAAACTAATAAAAAATTAATTATTGAAAAAGATTCAGACAACTTAAGATTATTGCTTCTTGGTGTAAAAGCAAAATAAATAAGACGAAAGAAACGCTAATAAAAATGAACATTACTTGACAATACTTCCTCATAAGAGCGTGAGATTACCCCACTTGATTGTCAAAGATCTTCTGCTAACGAACGCTTGATAGTATTGCCAAAGTTATTATATAAGAAAAGAGTGCGAAAGTTTTTCTCATTTTTCTTTCTTTTAGCCAGGATACTTCAGAGGTAGAATGTATCTCGCTCCCCCCCCCACCTCTGGTCCTTTTGGTTACCAGCAAATCTAATGTCGCACTGAACACAATCGCAGCATAGCAGCGTATAGTACAAAACATGCAAATCGGACTTGCACACAGGTATATTTAATTACAAGAAATATATGTATTTTGCCCACACGTACGTACGAAACATTTCGCATATATTAGGTTGATGCAAAAATAATGTCGGTTTTTGACGTTAAAAAACACGTCAAAAGCCGACATTATTTTTGCACCAACCTAATACATACACACGTCCATTCAGCCTTTTTGTATTGTTTCGGCAATAAAAATGTTGTTAATTGTAAATAATTATTTCGCTATTCATTCTTATATTTTATTGTCTGAAGAGAGTTCAATAAGTCCACTATCATTATCGCTAAATAAATCCCTCATTTCATTACGAGGTTATTACAATTTGCTGTGAAGTTAAGTGAAATAACATGAAATAAATACTAGCCAAATAATAAATAAGGCTAGAAATAACAATTTCATGATTTTCTCAGGAATTTTCTGATGAATCTTAATTCTTAAGTTAATGATTGAATAAGCTCATTCAAAATAGAGTTTCGATAAACGGTGTCAGATTTCGGAAAAAATTTCGGTGATTTAAATTCTGCAAAGAATTCTACTTTTAACTAATATCTTCACTAAAAATGATCACGTTGAATTTCTCAAGTTTTCATAAAGTTAAGGGAGTGAAACAGATAAAAAATATTTTACGAATATTTTCTAATAGAAGAAATTTAAAAAATAATTCAATTTATTTATGAATAAGACCTGAAAATTTCCTTAAATTCCAACAATTATTTGATGTTTGACGATAAAACTCTCTTCATTACGTTAGGAGCATGTTTTCATCATAGTATGCCGATATTTTAGCGAGTTTGTGAAGGTACCTGGTATAAACACAGGTCATTATTTAAAGAAGTAACAGTAATTTCACTGAAACAGACGTTAAACTTATAGTTTCTTTTTTTTCACGGAAACCAAACAGCCTTATGTCTTTTCCGTCTTTTCTCGTGATCAAAATAGAATGATCTATTATTTATGTGGTATTAGCAGGGTGTAACGGTCGTACCAACTAAGGAACTATTGAAGCAGCAGAATTACAATATAGTCATTTAAAAAATGTTTCGAAAAAAATTGTAAATCAACCAAATTTAAAATTGAAAAACATGTTTCAATCCAGCGGCGTATCTAACGTTTGTGCTGCTCGAGGCGGTCGTAGAATGTGTTCCTTCTCTAAACAAGCTTCTTTAACTGAACAATATTTACAAAATAAAAAGTGTTTCCTATTACAATTACAGCCATTTATTTTGTAGACAAAAAGACGATTACTGTCATGGGGTCCACCCCTTTTTCATACAAGTGGACTCGACCAGTGTGTACTTGGACTGCTGCCGTTAAATACCCAGAGTCAGTCAGAGTAGAGAGATTGAGATTGAGATTGAGTTGGAGGTAGAGTAATAGTGTGAGGTAAACACTTGTAGAAGTTACAGTTACAAGTACGTAGACTCTAAGGAAGTCCTACTTCGAGACTGGATTTACCAGACTATATATATATATATATATATATATATATATATATATATATATATATATATATATATATATATATATATATATATATATATATATATATATATATATATATAAAAAACTACTAACCACGTTTCTGGATCTACTAACCGTATTACCAATTGTATTATTGTGTAAATACATTTATTTGCTATATTTCATTCCTGCGTTTGTCATTCATTTGAGACCGGATTTCATCTCGGAATCCACAACAATTACAATAACGAACAACAGAATAAAAAGATGGAAAAACACATTTAAAAATAATTAGAAAAAATATTTTTTTAGTAAATAATTATTTTCGGATAATATTTTATATTAAAAACACAGGTACCACGAAACAAAATCAATTAAGAGTAACTGACTCACAGTATAAGATTCAAAGTAAATATCCAATTTAAAACTTAACCATGAAGGAAATTTGGATAAAAATGACGTAATTGGAATGCGAGGTAAAAATAGCAGCACTACTTTTGCGTACTACTTCATTATACTAATTCCACTAAATAGCGCCCCCACCCAGGAACGGGTCTGCCCCACCCGGCCTCCGCTAATGCTTCCCTCTCATGTACAGTAAAGGCGTGATTCTTCACCCAGACAGTTGCATCTCAGTAGTGTCAGGCATCGGTGTTCACTCTCAAAAAAAAGCCAGGATTTCGATGGTAGGTTCTCCCCAGTTGAAATATTGGCGCAACACAATCTTCCTCCCATCTCTCTAAGCTAATTCTCTCCTGTTTTAGTAAGCGCACACAAAAGCAACCCACTAGGGCGACACACATATGATTTCCTTTTCCTGACTCTCAAATTTCCTTCATCACTTATAGGTGCCATCGCCAGCCGCCAAACAACATCAAGTTACACGTGCTCTTGCCACGTGACCCGCATACGGTTGATATTGAGAAGTCAAATATCGGCCAGACATTTTCTTTTTTTTTTTATTTATGTTTACAACTCGACGGGTTTGGGGCCTGGTGCGTGCTGAGTAGGAGGAGGGGGTTTGGTTGTCATTGATGTTTAGGGATGCGGTATAGGGAAAGGTTTTAATTGCTTTGGGCTCAGTTTGCATATTTAAAGCAGTTTGTTATCTAATAGAACGCGAGACACTTCTGTATTAAAGCAGGGAAGGCCATCTGGCGTTGTCCGGGTTGTAAAAGCTTCTGTGATGGTTTATAATACTAAGTCACTGTTTTTCCTCGTCTAAGTTTCAACCCTTAAAGATCTGGTACAATCAGCTCAAAATCAGCGGGTGCCATTAACTGTTGCTTTAAACTTTTTTTCATCGTTACGATTATCATTAATTCATGATTTGAGTATAAGTGACTAATTAGTAACTGTGGTCGTCCTGGTTGAAGGCGATAAACTACATTCTTATCCTGGTTATGACGATAAACTACATCCGCGTCCTGGGTAAGATGATTAACTACGTCCAGCAGCAAGGTACCTGAACAGGAAGTTTTGAGAAACGTGGAACCTCCTCTTAATTGCTGGTGTTTCCCAAGTTCACCTTGACCTGGGATGGTAGCATTTTTTAGAGTCCCAGCTTTGGGTAAATACTTTCAAACTGTGGTCAAAACACCATGGAAGTGTAAAAATGGGGTTTAACACCAGCAATGCATTTTTGTAAAAAATTATTACCTGGAATTATTTTTTGAAGGAAAAAATTATTACATTTATTGGAGAAAAAATATCGACAATACATTTTCGAAAAAAAAATATTACCAGCAATAGAAACTTTGTCAGCATTAAATAACCCACTGAGGTTGATATGCCGTAAAACCAAACCAAACCAAACCTATCAATAATTATAAACCAAATGAGAATGTCAAAATCATTTCTTTACAAAGTGTGTACCTGAAAAGAATACATTAATGAAAGCAGACCACAAACCTCTTTAGAAAAGTATATTAATGGAACCGGATCTACAAAGTGTTTCCTTACAAAGAATATATATTCTATTCATACGAATCTATTGTAAAAAATCTCGTTAAATAACACATTGAGTTTGTCATAAAACAAACCAAACCAACCCAACCCAACCCAACCCAACCCAACCCAAACCAAACCAAACCAAACCAAACCTAGTAACTCTAGAATTCAGGATGTTTATTACGATTCTTCATTTTCTGGATTATTGGCTTATGGCACTTCACGTTGAGACACAGGTTGTCGCACGATTACCGAACTTAAGCAACGTCGTGTCTGGTCAGTAACTAGATGTGTGACTGCTTGTGAATACCAGGCGCTGTAAGTACAGATATGCAGCTGGTGTAATGGATAATGGCTCAGAATTGGAAATCAGAGAGCCGAGTTCCAATTCCAGTTGGGTTCGTTATATTCATTTACGCGCAAATACCTTTGGGAAAGGCATGAATCCACCTCTTCTCCCTCCAGCTATGGGTTTATTAGAAAGACTTATATCATTAAATCAATATTATCCCACAAAATTTGTTACAATCTAAAAATATTTTCTGGCTTTAAATAACATGCAAACAGTGGCGTAGTTAGAGTGTGTACGGTCTGGGGCAGAGTGAGTGCTGCTCGGGGTAGCCCTTTGAGTTTGACGCCTCTTCCCCTATCCCTGGGCCCCAAAATATAACAATGGCTGCCTCTCATATATATATATATATATATATATATATATATATATATAAACTTTTCGACCCAAGCAAAGCGGGAATGGCACTAGCACGCAAGGGTTTACAGAAAATGGGAGCAAGAGTAAAGAGGCGTCATAGAGGAAAGGATGAATGAAAGGACGGGGAACAGAGAAGGGAAGTAAGTAAGAGGAAGGGAGTTCCACAGACTGGAAGTGCGAGACATGAAGCTACTGGAGTAGAAGAGACGGCTACATTTAACCGTTTCGACAGTGAAAGGGTGGGACTGAGATACCGACCTAGTAGCACGTTTAAATTTATGCAGTTTGGGAACTAGAACAAATAGCTCGTCGGAGCAGTTACCTCGAAAATATTTTAGAAAAGAAAGAGGGAGGCGAAGGTATATCTGTGAGAGAATGACTGTAAACGAGATGCCAGATCAGAACCAACCACATTGCATATCCGTCTCTGGATTTTGTCGAGGACCCTAAGACGAACAACGGTGGCTCCAGACCATATATGACAGCAGTATTCCATGCAAGGGTGAATGGTTGAGATTTATGGATTTGAAGGATGGACTCGGGCGAGCGCAACATAGAGAACCAACTTTCTTTGCGGTAGACGAAGTTATTGATTCAATTTAATTGTTCCATCTCAGGCCAGCAGACAGTGTGAGACCAAGCAGTCGTAAAGAGGTGCTCTCGTGGATTTGAGCATCAGACAGTCTAATGGGCGGCAGGGATGGTTCCCTGTGGTGGGTAATAGAGAGCATTTTTGTTTTTGAAGCATTAAAGTTAACTAGCCATTTATATATATATATATATATATATGTTTGTGTGTGTGTGTCTGTGTGTGTGTGTGTGTGTGTGGTGCGTGCGTGCGTGTATCTGTGTGTGTGTGCGCGCACGCGCGTGCGCTGTCTTGGCCATTTATGCCATCCGGCACTGCCAATCACCGTTTGGGTCTGTCTTTTGTTTTTTTTTCTTTTTCTTTCCTGATTATATTTCCTTTGCTCTTTTTAAAACTTTTTTTTTGCTTGACTTTGATTAGGTTTGCGGGTGAATTTCATTAATTTTCTTTGGTCACTTGACAGGCTTTGTGTTTGTTTTACAACACACACACACATATATATATATATATATATATTAATCATTTCATACCAGGAGGCAGTGGGGTTACAGAGACTAAAAGTAAGAGAAAAGACTTTTGGTATATTGAGCGATTCAGGAACAGATATAAGATTAAGGAGATTCAAGGAGAATGTGGCGATTAGGTTGGTACAAAAGTTCATAGCGTTTCTAGTTGAATTACAAAGACAATATTTAAATATCTGTCGTCGTCATCCGTCCGTCTCGAGAGACGATGGAGTAGCACGGTGCGCTACGAGCCTGGGCGGGATATATGGAGAACTAGGGCTGCCCAGGCGTCTAGTGCCCCCTCTCGGCCTTGATAGCATAGTCCAAAGGAGAGGATAAACCAATACAGTTTGGTACCAGCGCGGCTGCAGGAGTTGCCGGAAGGTAGCACAAAATGCCGTCCATCCGCCTTAGGGGATCCACTCTGGGTTTGAATTCAAAGTTGTCCTTCTTCTAGACCAGTTGCTATCCAAAGGTATAAAACCCAGTCTGTCCTACAATTTACCCATAGCTAGAGGGAGAAGAAGATGATTCACACCTTTCTCAAGGGTATTAGCACGTAAGAGAATGTAATGGATTGTACTGGAATTCGAACTCAGCTTTCCGATTCCTCAATCCAAACCGCTATCCATTACTCCACCGTGCCCCCTCTAAATATCTGTATATACCTATATATGTGCCATTTTGTTGCAATTAATTTCGTCATCTTTGAGGCCACTTCATGATTCCATCCTGCCAGAACATGGAATGTTTCTTGGTGATATTCTGCTCCCAGTGTTTTTTTGCAGCTTCCAGAGAATTTAAATTCTTGTCGTTAAAAGAAGTTTAAAGGATCCATATTGGCGGTAATACAAAAGTGCAAGATGTTCTGTTGAAGGACATTTCAGACTAGCTGTACCAATTTCTGCCTGGTCTTCAAAGAGCTGAGACGTCTAGTGTTGTGATTATGAAAGACGACGCCCTTCCGATTGGCCAATCCTGGGCGATTTCTATCAACTGATGTCTTTCTATGGACCAATTGGAAACATTAATTCTCTGAATTCAAAGTGTAATTTTAGGGAAGAAGGTCTTAATACATAATTCCCTTTCAATTTCATCCGATACACAGCATCCACTACTTTTGAATGCAAACAGGCTTTTAGAGTGGTTAACGGTTACCCCATGACATTTATATTGTTGCAAACAATCCATTCCTTCATCATCTGTGGTTGTTTTTGTCACGTTTGATCAAGGAATCGCAGATCGAAATATGGTACATTGACCGTAGCTGTTTATATGTGTTTTCAAATATCCTACAACGCTCAAATGAGATGTGTGGAGTATCTCTGTGATATTTGTTATTGCAAATTATTGAAATGACTTTTATGGATTAGACAAACTTAAAAAAAAAATGTTTGAATTAATGCGTGCATAGCATAAGCAAATACCCGATCATTATTGGGAGCGAAATGTTTCTGAGTCCACATGTCCGCACTTGAACTATTCATTTAAATCTTTCGGAGACGAATACTCATATCCCTGCGAACTTTAGTTTTAGGATTTTAATAGTTATAAAAAGGCATGTAAACGGATCTGTTAGTTTCCTTGTATAAGTGAACTTGGGGGCCTTGTAATAAAATATGCGTGAGAACATTATGACGATGTGGGAATGTTTAGAGTATTTTGCATATACAACTACCAAGTTCGCCGATTTCACTGCACACCAGTCTATATATATATATATATATATATATATATATATATATATATATATATATATATATATGTATATGTATTTACTTGGTTTAGGTTACTGTCCTGATTTTTTAGAAGCGAGAAAACTGATCCTGGTAACTTAGTTGATAATCTGGAATTCAGTCTTAAAGAATTATTAAGACTGATAAGTTCTGTACATATTTGCTCGAAGTATTAGGTTGGTGCAAAAATAATATCGTTTTTTGACGTTAAAAAATACGTCAAAAATCGATATTATTTTTGCATCAACCTAATAACTTGGAAATATCCATGCAAATCTATCTATCTGTCTATCTATCTATCTATCCATCTAGTTAGCTAGATAGCAAGGTAGGTCTTATTTAAATAGGACGACTGTCAAAAATTGATGGATAATCAATTTGTTATAGTTAATCATTGCTAATGCAAATTCAATCCTCATTGGGAACCAACTATTGAAAAGTAAATGATTTTTGGAGTTAGCTTATATCATCAAAATGTAATAATTGCAGATTATTTAGATACGACTGAAGACATTAGCAACTATTTACGAGTCAAGCACGATAGTTCTGGTTATATATATATATATATATATATATATATATATATATATATATATATATATATACCTAGGTTTACCTGGCTCTTTAGGTTCATATTTACGTTCGCTCTACTTCGTGTATTGAGCCCTTTACGTACTTACTTTTACTTTACTGAAGGGTTTTTTTCTTTGGACTCTGAACTTGAATTCTGAACGATTGTTTTCGCTTCAATTTCATGATCTTAATTCTTTCTATTTTATCCTTCATTTTCCCTTCGCCATTGGTTTGTTCAATTACAAGCCAAAATGCCTAAGTTTTTTTTCCAAACAAGTAAAACTTTATATATATATATATATATATATATATATATATATATATATATATATATATTGAAGACTGCAAACAATATATTAAAGACGACAGACATTTTGTGTCGATTAATTTTATTGATTAACTTTTCCGAATTGCGAATAATCCTTCTCAGACAAGCTTTAGATTTTATATTTGTTTTTTCTTTATATAATATTTCAATTCTTTCATTGGCTTTCTTTTTAAGTTCAGTCTGCATTATCTCCTTAGAGCATATGTCTTTCATGTAGTTTTGAAATTTGGGCCAATCATTTGTGGTACGAGGTACTCAATTTGCCTTGTCTCCACGAATGAGACCTTTTATTTATGATCCACCTCAGCTATCTCCTTTTTCCCTTTGCCAGTTTTCACATGATCGTGAGTATGCTGGAGGGTTTTCCTGTCAATTAGCACAATTTACTTGATAGTGGCATTCTACTTCCGTGTGGTCTGAATCCCTCTGTCAACATTTTCCACATGTTGGCCAACTCCTACAGATATCCCTGTGATGCCCAAATTTTTGGCACCTGGAGCATCTTAGTGGAGCAGGAATATATTAGTTCCACTGGCTCAGTGTTGCAGCTGACTTTTATTTTTCAATATCAGATGTTGCAAAAGTAAAGATATACATATCTAATGTTATGTTTTCTCCTTTCTTTTTTATTGTCATTCAACGGTAATCACTGATCCCCTGTCTTCCTAAGGCAGATGTAATTTCCAGAGGTATGTCCAGAGACAACTCTCTACTCCAAATGACTCCCTTAGAAATCTTTCACTGGAGAAGGTTTTTATCTTGATCTTATGGAAAGTTTTCATCTTCATTAAACTTTCGGCGTGTTTTCTATTTTCCACTTCTACAAGCCAATTGCTCTCAATTTCTTAACTGTTTTGGGGTTAATACAACCTTTTTCAATCAAGAAAGGGGAAGGTTTTAGTGGAGGACGCGAACATAAATCTTGAAAATTTAGTACTTAATTCTTTTTCAGAATCAGAGTCTGAAAGATATCTTGTTTTTTTTTTGTTTTTTTTTTGTTTATTCATTATTTGGATGTAGAAAGGATTAAAGGCGAGTGTTCCCCACTCCTATTATCACATGTCAAAGTGGAAACCCAGTTGCTTTGACAGGTCAGGTTTACACAACTCAGTACACTTATATATATATATATATATATATATATATATATATATATATATATATAGGTCTCTCGATCTAGGACTATATATATCTATGTCTATCAATCTACGTCTATATATATATATATATATATATATATATATATATATATATATATATATATATATATATGTCTATCTATCTAGGTCACCTATAGATGTGAATATTTGTATGCATATATGTATATGCGTGTGTATTGTATTCGTGTGAATGCCCAATATTGGGACAATATTACGGCTATATTTATATATTTTTACGTATGTTTTTTTCAATTCCTTGAAGGATAACCACACACACACACAAATATGTATATATATTTATACATCTGATTAAATAAATTACAAACATTATTTCTGTTTATTTTTAGCGTAATCTGTTCATATCCAATGATATTTTTCCGTGTATTACAATCAAATGATGCAAGAAATGCACTGTAACAGTGAAAAACCACTTTTACTTCGCAAGTACTTTCGATCTCTTTCTGAGATCATCATCAGATGTGCAACTGGTACTGTGTGTACCTTGGGAGATAAAAGTGATTTTCACTATTAAAGTGCGTTATTTGCCTCATTTGATTGTAATACACGGGAAAATATTCATGATTATGAACGGATTATAATAAAAATAAGTAGACATAATATTTGTAATTTATTTAATCAAACTTGCCTAAAAGAGAATTTGTTGCCTAAATACACACACACACACACACACACACACACACACATATATATATATATATAGAGAGAGAGGGGGAGAGGAGAGGAGAGGAGGGGATCTGGGGAAAGAGAGTGGTAGGTGAAGAAGAAAAGCAAAAAGTCAACTGTAATATTCATAATATTAACCATCTGAGATGGGGATTGTATTGCATGTCTCCGACGACAAGTCACCCTTCCCGCCCCCGACCGTCCATCATAAAACAGTGTCTCCATCTTTTGCTTCCCTTTCAGTCGCTTCTTAAAATCCTGACTGCACGCCTCGCCTGACGGACTTGTTACGAAGCTCATTCCCCGGCCCACATTGCAATTATGGACGATTAATTTACTTCTCCCGACATTTTTCCCCCTTTTCTTTTTCTCCACCACCCCACCCCGACCCCAACAAATTCCGAGGTTGAATTCTCTTGTAAGTTCACGTGAAATAGACTGACGTCCCTCACTTGATAGGGTGCGACTCTAGCTTTTCAAGATGCGAACTTGACAACAGTTTGGGGCAGGAGGGGGGCTTCTAAGCTATTATTTCTGTTACTGATATTGTAATTTTGACAAAAGGAGACGGGGCTTACTCATCTGGAAACCAGAATTTTTCTCGGCTTGTCTGGCTCATGTTCCAGTCTTTATGCATTTGGAACCTAGTTATGGTTAACAAGGATGTGCGGGTAGCCTACAAGTTATCGGTGCGGAAATTGTAATCTGTGAGCCAAATTCAAAGATTAGCTTATCTCTTCTGGTAATTTTCGCACAAATGTGAAAGGCATGAACCCATTTCTTCCCAGGCACTTTTTCTATTTTTTCTATGGTTAATTAACAGCGTAAGCTAAGTTCTATAGCGTGGAATTTTGAATTCAAAACCTTGGAAAGGGCAACAGATATGATTCAACAATTTTTCGTGTTGGCAGCGTAGAGTTGGCCGTCTAGAAGGACGAGAAGTTTTTAAAGAATTGGAATATGTGAAGAATTAGGATCGCCCCCTTCATTCAGGGATATTCAGATAAAGGTTAGTAAGCTGGTGCATACATTATAACTAAGTTTATTTTTCTTATCGAGCGCTCACTATTTTTTGCCTTGAACCAAGTTGACTCAGTAGTTTATCACAATGTAATGGATAACAATTTGGTCTCGTACATCTTTACAACTGAGTCATACATTTTGTCTTAAGTGGATGCTCAATATTTATGATTTGATTGATTTGTTTAACGGCACATCAACTTCTTCATGGATCATTTAATGACGATATTTAATTTTCTAAATATGATGTTACTCTGCTTTCACAATTAAATACATGGCAGTTGATAATCAGCTTTTGTGCATATGCATTGCTTGTGGGGAGAAAGTTACTGGAAACGATGACATGCATGCGTTTTATGTTGTAGTTTTTTATTGAAGTTATATTTTGGAACAAGGGGCACCTCGAGGCGGTGTAATGGTTAGCAAGCTTGTCTCGCTAGAACATTTACGACTGAATAGTGAGTTCGATCCTCACGGGGTGCCCCATACTTTGTGCCATGTCAAAGCTAAGCTTAGGAAATCGGTATATTTCGGAATACAGTTTGATTTCTTTAAGTATTTGTAGGATATTATATGGATTAAAGTCATGAAAGTGTTATTTTATGTTCATTGATGCATTGTTGGTAATTTTACAATAAATAAGTAATGTTGGTAATTTTTTTATAAAAAATTTATTACTGGTACTTTTACCATAAAATGTATTTTTATACTTTCATAGTGTTCATTATTTGAGCACAACTGGGACCCTAACAGGTGCTACCACCCCAGGTAAGGGTGGAGCTGGGAACAACAGCAATTAAGAGGTCGTTCGATGCTCCTCAAAACCTCTCCTGATCAGAGGCCTTGCTACCGGATCGCCCTACCCAGGCCTACAATATATATGAACTTATGACGAAATTATACGATGTTTTGTAGACATGCGTAAAATAAGGTTGCCGCAACTGGAATGTTTCTCTACATTATACAAGATGGGGTTTATTTCTAACAAGTGCTGAAATTCTTCGAGACATTTTGGAATTCTTATATTTTCATCTTACAATCATCTCGAGAACGTTGTATTTGCGTACCATTTGTACGTATCATCTAGTTTTTCTTTTTTACGTCAGTGATTTTCTGAACTTCCAATTGCTTGACCCGTAAAAGAGGACGGTTTCTATTGTTGACCTAAAGAGTTGCACTTTCAGACATTTTTTATTTGTATTTTTGACATCCAAATAATGTTCATTTGTTATATTGTTCTGCATTCCTTTGCAATTTTAACATCTTTCATATTTGATATGTAAATTGAATGAATAAATGAATCTATCTATCTATCTATCTATCTATCTATCTATCTATCTATCTATCTATCTATCTATCTGATCGCCCTGAAACGAGCACTTCGGTCTCCCTACCTCTTTCCTGCAATTTCTTTCGTCCGTAGCTCCAACCAGTTCTTTTCTGGTTCTGGTGTCATCTCTGAGTTGATTGATAAAGATTCATACTGACCTACCTTCTTATCTTCCACCATAATTTGGATCCCATAATATAAGATGATGCACAAATTCTTTTTTTTACTTCTCCAGCAATAGCCAATAACCTCATCTGACTTACACGGATTGCGTCTGTAAACCTTTGTATGTTTTCGTATACTTCTTCATTGGACATACGTTGTTTCCAGCTGTCAATAGTCGAGTGTACATATCACTTAGTTTTTTTTTTTTTTTGCACTTGTGATTTTTTAATCTCAAAATATTTGTGGACTAAAGAATTTCACCTTCAGATTGTTTTTTTTTTTTCATTTTTAACTTCAATATGGCATCCATTTTTGATAGTGCTTGTCAATGCCATTTCAGTTCTAAAATATTTTGTGGGGAATCCCAAAAATGATCACAAATATATAAAAAAATCATCCACTTAATTTAATTTGTCGTCTTCTGTTTCATTAAAAGATATGATTTGCGTTTTAATTTAATTTAATTTCTATGAAGTTCAACTTGTGACGCAGTAGATTCTAATCTAGAAAGAAATATTTGTGCTTGTTAAAAAAAAGTGTTTGGTATAAGAGCAGAAGCATCCTCAAAATATGCGTCTGTGATGGTAATCTCAGGTTATGAAATATCTCTTGCTTCTTTTAGAGTAAATTCGATAATCTTGAAACGCGTTTACACTGATTTTTATAACAAAGTTGCTTTTTCATTTAAATAAATAATGAATGAATAAATACAAAAGAACTTTTACTATCTTATGGCATATAAAATTTACGTTTTCCATAAATATTTGAATTTCCTAAATTGGTAATAAATGCTTATAGAAATCTTACCAAGATTTATTATTCGTGGCTACAATCTTAACAACATAAGATGTGTGGATGGCACAGTGTTGATAGCAGACAGAGAAGGGAAACTAGAAGAAATCCAGCAGAAAGGAAAGCAAGAAGAAAGGACTAAGCATTAATTGCAAGGCGATAGAAGGCATGGCTGTTAGCAGAAGGGACCGTCCAACATGCGAACTATGAACTGGAGACGTCAGAATTAAGCCAGGGCAAAAATTTAGCATCTGGAAAGTTTTCTAACTGAGGATGAACAACACCGAAATCCAAAGGGGGATTGATGTGGCGAAAGATGTCTTCCAAAAGTTCACCAAAGTATTAAGAAACAGGAAATTTCGTTAAAAACAAAGAAAAGAGTGCTGACCTACTGTTTAATATCAGCCCTCCTATATGGCAGTGAATGATAGATAATCTCATCACAGATATAGAAGAGACTTGATACAACATAAATGTGGTTTTACAGAAGGATGCTGAGAATTCCAGGGTCTGAACCTGTGAGTAATGAAGAAGTTTTAAAGAAAATGGAAAAGAAATAGACTTATACTTAGAATAAAAAAAAAACTGAAATTTGTAGTGTACATAATGAAGAAAGAGGGTTCGGAGAATTTGACACTCACTGGGCGTATATTGAAGGCGAGAGAGACAGAGGAAAGCAAGGAATAAACTACTTAACGTGCTTATGTAAATGGTTGAAAGAACAGGAATTAGAAGACAAACCTTAGTAAGGCAAGCTTTACTACAAAGGAGAGGAAGTTGTGAAGAGGCATGATCTGATGGAACACAGCGGGTGGAAGATGCCCTGATGACAGCATCCTTAACTTTCCAAATCTCTAAATTTGTCTTTGCCTTCGATTTGTAAACATTTGGTTATTTCGGATTTTTTTCTTTTTTTGGCCAATCTAATTTTGTTCTCTTTTCTGTAAAACATTTGTTGCATTTTTTGTTGGTTATTTTTTGCCTTGTATCTACTTTACCTTTTTTTTTCACTGTAAATAAAATTGTTGAATCCTTCTTTTTAATTTGAAGAGGGACGTTTATTTTTCTTGAAGCGGTTTCTTTCTCGTCACAAAGTGTTTTATCCTGAAAGATATTCAACACAGTCTGATAAGTATAATTCCAAGTTTATATATTAGGAACTGTCACGGACTTTCTAAAACACACCCTAAAAACACAAAAAAACCCACCTGTACCGAAGGATTGGAAAACTGAATTAAGACACAAAAACTGGCTTCATTATGTACCGTAGCGATCATGGCTCTCCACAATTTCCTGTCCTTTGTAACTCTTAATAAATTTTGTCTTTTTGTTATTTTTTCTTAAACCCTGTTCCGTCATCCAATTACCCAAGCTCATTAAATTATCTCCTGTTAATTCCCCATTCCAAGTTCTCCACTGCCTTAACCAGGTATTGAACTCAAACTCTTTGGGTCCTGTCACTGAATCTAACCAACGCCTTTATCCACTGTGCTATGTGTCCGTGTGTGGAGATAACTGATAATTGACATCCATCAAAACATGGCACGTGGAACTAGAAAAGTCTACCCCAGTGAGCGAAATAAAAGGTTCAGTTCGACATTCCAACCACCTGAAGAAACGTTATAATAAATATGGCGACAAAGATGAGGATAATAGTCCGAATAATGTAAATAATGTACATAATACTTCATCTCAGAAACATAGACAAACCTTCAAACATTTAATAAAAATTTTTCAAACATTTAATAAAAAAAATCTTCTGTCGGATAGCAATGGCATCAATTCTCAAAAAAAGTATTTTTGGCAAGATGCAAGCCGAATTTTTCCTATGTTTACACTTGACATTACATAATTTTCTTTTACTGAAATAATATCTCACTGACTTTTAATATATAATTATAAAAAATCGAAAGACAACCGGTGTTAATAAAAAATTACATATGAGATATGGAAAATAGAATGAGAGAAACATACCCTCCTACCCTAAATATTTCCCTAAAGATTTTTTTAATAAAACAATTTATTAATGAATAAATACAGAAAACTCTATTTGAATAGGATATTTCACTGATTTTTGGCAAATATTTTAAACCAAGTGGTAGCTATTTTGGGCTTTTATTTCGGAAAAATAGTATTTATTTGGGGGTGGAGGTTTACCTATTACATATTATATGCATTCGGTTTAAAGCATTAAAAATTGACTCGCCGATTGTCGTGTTCTCCCAAAATCGAAACCGTGTCGAATGCGAACATCAACTGGCGATAATTTATTCTGGTCGCGCGGTTGATTTCCGACCTACGGTGCCGCTGAAATTCCGTGTGTGCATAGACGGGTAGAGGAATAGACACGCCGCTATATTGTTTGTTCTCTGGGTGTCTGGCTCACTCGACAGACGACATTTATGCGTACAATATTTGCGCTTGAAAATTGTGAAATGCCGGCAAGAATTAAGCGCGAAACAGTTATTTGAGTGCGGAGGACATGTTTGTTATGAGTAA
The DNA here is from genome assembly GCA_963932145.1 of Acanthosepion lycidas. NCBI lineage: Eukaryota > Metazoa > Mollusca > Cephalopoda > Sepiida > Sepiidae > Acanthosepion > Acanthosepion lycidas. Next base: position 111,898,499 of record OZ010587.1, on the reverse strand, counting down.
ATAGCGCGATCGCTGGGAGAAAGAGGGAAAAAAACTGAGAAAGAAATAGAGAGAGAGAGAAAGAGACAGACAGACAGACAGAAAGAGAAATAGAGAAACAGAAAGAGAGAAACAGATAGAAAGACATAAAAAAGAGAGAGAGAAATACAGAGACAGAAAGAGAGAGAGAGACAGAAAAAGACAGACAGAAAGAGATAAAGAAAGAGAGAGAGAGAAATAGAGAAACAGAAAGAGAGCGGCAGACAGAAAGAGATAAAGAATGAGATAAAGAAAAAGAGAAAAAGAAAGAGAGAGACTTTTTAGTCAGTTTAAGCTGATGCATAGAGAGATTTTTGATATTCCAGTATCTGATGACGTCAAACGAAGAATGTTGCTATCTTCTATGACTTTACGGTCATATGACTTTTATGAATAATTACCTTAATACAGCCAAGTCCGGCCCGGCCGCCAATTACGGCCCGCGGTCAAATTTCATATAGTCATGTCATAGAATGTATCACTTACGGCCCACCAGTATGGTCAATCAGTGTATGTAAAGTACACACCTAAGAAATGCAAATTCATGTTTGACAAAAAGATGGCAGCAGCACTGGGTGGTTGCCCTATAGCGGTGTGACCCTGACCGTGGCCTTTTCCAGTCAATTTCTAAAATCACTGCCTTTGAACAAGACCCGCCCTTCATACTGCAGTCCAAATCTCAGTATCATCCTTGACATTAGTGCAGGCAAATTATTTGTTTTGCTTATCTTCGATGAATAAATTTTAAAATCTTAGTGAAATAAATTTGTTTTGTGTTCGTCAAAATCAATTATAAATGTATTGGTATATATATATATGTATCACTTTATATTTTCTACTTCTTAATAAGATGAATGTTGGTACATTATTTATATTATTCGGACTATTGTCCTCATCGCCATATTTATTACAAAGTTTCGAGGTGGTTGGAATGTCGAAATGAACCCTTTATTTCGCTCACTGGAGTAGACTGTTCTAGTTCCATGTGCCATGTTTAATGGATGTCAGATAAAGAAAGGCCGAAAAATTGTAATAAATATGGTGACAAAGATGAGGATAATACAACGAATAATAGAAATAGCGTGCATAATACCTCATCTCAGAAATATAGACAGATACTAAAATGCCGAAACGTTGTAATAAATATGGCGACAAAGATGAGGTCAATAGTCCGAATAATGTAAATAATGTACATAATACCTCATCTAAGAAATATAGACAGATAATGAAAGGCCGAAACGTTGTAATAAATATGGTGACAAAGATGAGGACAATATTCCAAATAATGTAAATAATGTACATAATACCTCATCTCAGAAATATAGGCAGATACTGAAAGGACGAAACGTTGTAATAAATATGGTGACAAAGATGAGGACAATAGTCCGAATAATGGAAATAGTGTACATAATACCTCATCTCAGAAATATAGACGGATACTGAAAGGACGAAACGTTGTAATAAATATGGCGACAAATATGAGGACAATAGTCCGAATAATGTAAATAATGTACATAATACCTCATCTCAGAAATATAGGCAGATACTGAAAGGCCGAAACGTTGTAATAAATATGGCGACAAATATGAGGACAATAGTCCGAATAATGTAAATAATGTACATAATACCTCATCTCAGAAATATAGGCAGATACTGAAAGGACGAAACGTTGTAATAAATATGGTGACAAAGATGAGGACAATAGTCCGAATAATGGAAATAGTGTACATAATACCTCATCTCAGAAATATAGACGGATACTGAAAGACCAAAACCGTTGTAATGAATATGGTGTCAAAGATGAAGACAATATTCCGAATAATGGAAATAGTGTCCATGATACCTCATTTCAGAAATATAGACAGATGAGGACATGTAGACATATAGACAGGTGCTAACCTTAGATATATTATAGCTTCCTGGAAGTTCTTTTGTCTTTTCACAGTTATTTATCTTATATTGGCTTCAATTATGTCAGGCTGAGGGATTTTGGTAAAACCTTTTTAAATGTTTTTGTCATTCATGTGAAGAAATGAAAATATGCCATTTGCAATCAAATTCTGTAGGGTCACCGATGGCGGTAAGTATAAGGAGGAAGGACCAGATTGAACGCAACTCCTTCTCTACCGAAGACCCTAACGGCAGAATAAGCAAAGATCTATACGAGCTCAACGGCCAAACCGGCAGAAGAATACTGCCCCAGTCGGGCTGGCGTAACCAAAGCGGACTTTGACATACCAAGAAGCCGACAGTTTGATGCAACCAGGTTCGCCAGACCTCACCTGTCTTAATCTTTAGCCGCGAGGCAGGCGCTTCTGGCAAAGTGTGTGAGCTTGTTCACAAAATCAAGCAATCAAATTCTCTTTGATTCACAGTCATCTCTGCCACCGACACCACTGGATAGAAAAAGAAAAGGGAGAGAAGATGGCGATCCCAGTGTTCACATGAGAGTGGATGCCGACAACAAAAACAATTTAAGAAAGTTACATGGATCAGTGGGTTTGAATATGTTACCTTTTTACAATAATGTTCCCTTATAGAGTTCCTTGAGGTAGAATGTTAAAGAGTAAGTGGTGAGGGACACAGTGGTGAGGAAGATAACGGTCAATCTTACACTTGAACAAATTAAGACTGTACTCTCCTGAGAAATATACTCATGGGGGGGGGGTTCCACGGTTTGTGGGAACGTGTTCAAATGGAACTTACATGTCACTAATGGAATACAAGGGTAATAAAGGGTGTCGCGCTACAATGTACACTTAACATTGTTATGATTTTTGCGTTAATCTGCGAGAAGAGCAACTTTGTCACGGCTTGTTGGCAGTGATGTATCTAAAAACCATCTTCTTCTTTCCTTTTTTATATGTGTGAATATTTTTTGGTTGATAGGTTCTCCATACTTTAATACTGTTATCTTTGTATTCCTATAATCAAAAATGTCCACAACTTTCAGATGGGAGTATGAAGTCTTTCTATTTCATAATCAGGCCATTCTTTTTTTCTTTATCTACAACTGGTTTTCGTCTTCTGGCTTCAATAGCGTTGCTTAGATGTGGTTCAAGGCCGAAAGTATGGAGCACTAAGTGAGAATCGAACTCACTACTCAGTTGTAATTGTTCTTGAGAGACAGGCTTGCTAACCATTATACCATCTTGAAGTGCCTCTTCTGGCCACAATAGACTAGATCTCAAAATTCCCGAACACATTTCAATCCCTCCCTAGAACAGTAACTAGGTAGTGCTTCTATCATCCATCAGTATGACCGAAATATTTGCATAATTCCCAGTCGTCGATGTTCCATCCTTTCAGTGATGCTTACTTTTCCCTCCTGGCGAGACAAAATACTTCTTATTTTATGTTCCATATCCCTTTATGGTGAACTTAGGTGGTCATGGCTCTCCGTAACTCTCTATCTCTTGTAGCTCTAAACAATATTCGTCCTCTTCCTATCCCTCCCAGTCCCTGTCCAGTCATCTATTTATACAAGTTCGTTAGGCAAATTACTGTTTCCATCTGCTCTACTTACTTTCATCATGTCCTGTGAGTATCCAATTCACTAAGCCCTCTTTCCTCATTATCTTTGCCAGAAATGTCTATTTCTCATTCTAATATAAATGTCCTTTTTTGTTTCTATTTTCCCTAACACTTACTCGTTGCAGGCATGTTCAGCCCATAGCATTATAAACATCCTTCTGTAGAGTTATTAAATATTGAAATCTTTTGGTCAACCCTGTACAAATGACACGCAACAGAACCATTATTTTACGAACACATCTTTATGATAAATCTTCTTATTGAAGCTATTGTAGATTGTCTCGGCGTTTTTCTTCCTCTGTTCTAAACACGAGACGTCACAATAAATAATCTGCGAGAACGCGGATCGAAAACAATCCCAAATATTATATTGCTGAATCCGTGATAACTGAGATGTCGACGAGAATGGAGATATACTAAAATGAAAACAATTATAACTTAGATGCGTTCGCCAGGAAAGCATAGCAATTAACTCACTTTCCCAACTCACTCTGAACAGATTCTGGTGACCTTTTTGAAAGTCAACTTTGGCGGCCTCTTCTCGATGTCAAGGTATTTATAATTTCTAGATTTTATATCATAATTATCTAAAAATTACAACTATCACTAAATTTAATTATTATCATTACCAAAATGCCACTATGGCTGAGGGAGAAGAGTGCAGATAAATCAAAAATTATTTTTTATACAAATTTTCACTCAATACAACAACAAAGAGTCACTCAAGGTAGTTACTGTATGGTGCTGGATGAGCGTAAGAAAGGAGTAAAGTTCATGGTCCTATACTAGAAAAATAACAGTTAACTCTAAATTTGAAAAGGTCAAGATTGTAGCTATTATGAAAATATCTTGTTGGGAGTTTGTACCATAAAGCACCAATTCTTTGGAAGAAGCTATCCGAATGGAATTTCCTCCTTTCTAATGGAATACGAAGGGAATGGGAATGATTCAGCTTCGTGTAAGCGGCAGGGCAGGTCCCAATTGTAAAGGTCAGGTAGGGTGGGACGAGGTCATCAGAATAAAATGGCCTAAGAAAAGTTTTTAGGCAGTAGAAATAATTTCATAATGTAATTACGTAATCCCTACTCAACATAAATAAATAGTATTTGGATCTAGTATGGAGTGGGTCCTCCATTTACTAGTTTCAGTGCTTGTAATCCATTTTTCATGGATTTGATCAAGTTATCAACAGTTGTCTGATCCATATTTTGCCACTCCTTTAGCAATATTTCTTTAAGGGTTGCCACTGACGTGATTTTGGTTGCACGCTCTCGAAGCTTTCAGTGAAGGTGCCCCCAAACGTGCTCTATTGGATTCAAGTCAGGATTTTGGGCTACCCATCGCAGTGACTTGATTCCTTGCAATTCCGTCTAGGCCTTTGCTACTTTGCTCGTATGACATGGCGCTCCATTTTCTTGAAAAAGGTAGACATTCTTGTCAATCTGATTGGTTTTAAATTGTGGGAGTATTCCTTTCTCTAATATTTGATAGTATTTTGGACCATCAACAAGAATCAGCTCAGATGTTCCTCCAGACCAGACAGCGCCCCACACCATTACTCCAATCCCTCCATGTTTCACGGTCGCCTGCAGACATTCAGTGTTCCAAGTCTCATTCTGATTTCTCCAAATATAAACCAATCTCGAATTCGAATATTGGCAGAATTTACTTTCATCTAACCAAATTACAGACTGCCAAAATTCATAATCTTTGCTCTCGAATTCTCTCTCCCAGTCCATACACCTATTCCTGTTAACCTCTAAAATTAAGAGCTTCTTTCTTGCAACTCTTCTTTGATAGCCTAGCTCTTTCAGAGACTTTCTCACCGCATATAGCGACATTTCCATGCTGTTGACGACATTTTTGACACTCTTACAACGGTTTCTGTTGACTTCCCTATTCAGCGCCCTTTTCGTTCACTCGGACACAATGCTTAGTCTTCCTGAACGTTGTTCCACACGACAATGGCCGTCTTCATTAAATTTCTTGACAGTATTATTAACCGTTTGATGATTAACCTAGAAAGACCTAGCAGTTTCTATATTTGACTTGCCGCACTGATGGCATCCTATTATTCGCCATCGTTGAAATTCACCAATTTCCTTACTTCCGCGAACTTTTATTGCAAAATATAAGTCAATTATCGTTCATAGATTAGAGTAGCTTGATACTAACACGGTATTGTTTTAAACAAAAGAAGATACGTTATTACACAAGCCAAAATTTCTGTAATTAAGGATGGCTAAAAACTCATCATAGCCCACTTGTTGTGACCAAGTAAATGCTTAAGTAATAACAAAAACCAGGTTTGCAGATATATCGTTTATTAAACAGTAAGTATACCAGAAGAGTATTACACGACTAGTGAGAGTGTATCGTATGAACCCGCGCTCAATCCATTCACTGTTTACTGTTTTTCCGAACCTTCTCTCCTACTAATCTTAGGCGGTAGAGTCTAACATAGACTCTTTAGAGGGAGGACACAGCATCACTATACATGGAAGTAGCGATAGAGAAGCGTGAGGCTCACAACGATTTATCTGTGATGAAAGGGTTGTAGGGAGGAAAATATTCACCTCGAGGCCGCATAGACGCTTTTTAACTCTATATGGCAGCAATGCTCTATTTTTAGTTTGATCGGTTCTTGTCAAGATAGAGCTTAGCAGGAGGAGATAGATACTTACTGGGATGGTACAAGAAACGAATCCTTTTTTCTAGAATATTTAGCAATAAATCGGATATATGAGTGCCACTTGAATCCCAATAGTCGTTCAAGGAAATGAGCCTCGTTTTGAAAACAGACATTCATCATGATAGGTGAAAGTTCCGAGTTTTGCTTAGTAATGCTGGAACGTTACTAGACTGGTGTGGGCTGTATTGAATTCTACCAGTCAGTCCTCTTCTCCATTGAGCTACCTGATCTAGGTCACAGGTGAGATGAATTGTTAGGTTCTGGTCTTTCAAATTTCTAGAGGTGCACCTGTAAACTGTTGTATCATCAGCATAGATACTCTCTAAGGAACGGAGTATGCACTTAGGCAGATCCTTAATATACAATAGAAAGATTCTTCCTTATAACTTTCAAAGTTTAGCAAAGTTTCTAAAGTCAGAGAAATGATTTTGCAATTAATAATTAACAAATATAGAATTATCGCTAATTTGATTAATTCATTGGGTATAATCACTAATGAAAACCAAAATGTGTAAAAGTCAGTTTGGTAGATTAGGAACAGTTTAATTGACATTTATCTGAGCCAACTAATCAACCTTGAACAAAGTGCATTATACACTATTTTTCTTTCCACTGCATTGTTTTTTCAAGGTTACTTAATTTTAGTCATGGCCATTTTATGTTGCGATAGAAGGATATGACAACACAACTGCAAAATTCAAACACACTATCATTCATTCATCTGAGTCATTTGCAGTAGCAGGATATCATTTATGCTTTGCAAATAAATCATCTCCAGAATGTTAATGTTTGAGGAGTATGAATAGATAATTATATTGGATTACAGGATCGTTTACGACGTGAGGAAAAGAGAGAAAATATCTCGAACAGTCGAGAGTCACTTATTCTTTCTTTTTATGTGCCGTGTCCTTTCAGGGCATAGGCGATCATGGCTCTCCACCTCCTTCATTCCCTTGCAGTTCTCAGCAAGTTCCTTTCCTCTGCTTCCTCCCCCAGACCACATTCTGTCATCCACCTGCTTAAGCTCGTCAGGTGTGTCACGCGCTTCTTTCCCTTGTCTCTCTTTCCCTCCATTCGTCCCGTGAGTATCAGATTCTCTAGGCCCTCCTTTCTCATTATGTGTCCCAGAAACTACAGCTTCCTCTTTCTGATGTTAAGTATAAGTCTTCTTGTTTGCAACCTCTCTAAGACCTCATCGTTGCCCACATGCTCGGTCCATGATATCCTAAGCATCCTTCTGTAGAATCACATCTCCGTCTCCTCGAGTCACTTCTTGGTCTGAGGAAATTGTCTAACATTCGCTGCCTACGATATAGAAAAAAGATAAAATGTCTAACCTTGTATGATATAGTCACTTTTAACAGAAAGTGATAATGTCTGTCTGACGTTTTAATATGCAATGACTTGATAGAAAGTGAAAAAAATAGATGACGCATTATAGTGTCGAACCGGAAAACCGTTCAGGCATTTTAGATCTGAATTTCTCCATAGCTGTCCTCAGGTCCCTGATATTTTTAGGTACAGGATCTTGCGTAAAAATATACGTCTCTATTCTCATTGATAATGCTAACTCGGGAGCCAAAACATTCTGAAGTCTCCAGAAAGCAGCGTGAACCAATTTTGGTAACTTTGGCTCAATGATACTGTACATTATCCTCATGCAATAATCTATCTTTGTTGGTGTTCATTGTGTCCACGAATGGGTGCAAATAGTTACGAAGCAGTGTAATGTAACAGTCACCGCTCAGTGTCTAGACAGACTCGAGGGCCCAGCCTTAATTACATGACCACACCCGAATTATTATAGAACCACCAGCAATCTGCATAATGCCGTGTTTATAATTGTGCCATATCTGAAACCTATCGCCAGCCTGAATTAACTGGGACAGAGACATATGAACTACTTACACGTTATCAGACCTTTATGGCCCAATTAGCACGTTCATGAGCACAGATAAATAGCTGCGTTTGGTGTGTGTCGTGGTGTTAACAAGGGTACTTTGGTAGTTTTTCTTTCCCCATCTTCCATGGAAGTTAAAGAACATTGAACTGACCTGCTGAATATGTGTCCGGTAACTTCATCGAATGTAGATGCGAGTTTAGCCAGTGTCCCTTGTCTATTGCCATTAGCAATGCTAATCATAATCACTAAAGGATCCGGAGTTAGCCGCTTCACTACCCACGGTCAGTCGTAATGCTTTACAGTACACATGTGACATCATTGATCAAGGAATGTTCTCCCAAATTCAAAAACAGAATACCCCACCCGTTTGCAACTCCTATCAAGTGTCGGTCGAACTCTGATGATTTTATAGAGGCTTGGTATATTAAATTGTTCTCTAAGGAATTGCTGTTTAAGGAACATTAATTCTTTCTTCTACAGTTACACGTGTATTTGAGTTATACAGGTGGTTTGTTAGTTGTTTTCCTGTTGCGCTTTTTTATTATTTGAGTCATTTTCTCGGTGCAATTGTAGGTGATTTTTAATGTGTTTTTGTTGAATATTTTGTGGACAGTGCTTTTTAAGGGGGAGTGTTTGTGTATGAGTTATTTTTTACGCTTATTTTTACATTTTTGTTGTGCGCTGGGTTGAACCATATGATGTTTCTTTTACTGTTGGCTTTTTCATCCTGTGTGATATGTATGTGTATGTTGCTGGGAATCCACTTTATCTTTTAGGTTTGTTTCATAGTCTTCGTTGGCTTCGTTGAAAATGATTTCACTACAAAAATTGCCAAAAAGCCTGCGGTTAATTGATTGTGGACTCTGCTGGATTATTGATGGTGGGTGGTTAGAGGATGTGTGTATACACCATGGTTTGTCATTAGGTTTTCTGTATGGCTGATAAGTACCTTTTATTAGGTTGAAAAATCTAGAAAACCTACTTCTTTTAGGTTACTTTTTAAGTCTATGTCGAATCCCATATATTAAAAAAAATATTATTGTTTTTTTAGTTTTGTTTGTTTTGTTTGTTACGTTTTCTTTCGTCTCTTTATAGGCTAATATAATTTTTTTCGATTATTTTACTTACTTTGTGTAGAAAATTTATTCTTATAAACCTTCCCACGGACCGTCAAAACGTACCATTGTAACATCGAAGGTTTCTTTCTATATTCACGCGTCTTCATTGTCGAATAATAGTGATTTTTGGAAGTGTTTAATGATTTTTATTTCGTTTGTATTTATTTTCATTTGTTCTTGAGCCTTATCCAACATGGGCTTTGTCATAGAATTGTAGAATTATTTTATATCTAGTTGCATAAATAGATAATTATGTCTGTTTTTCGGTTGTGGGACCGTTCTATATTTTATTTTGTGTTTTTTTTTCACTGATTTACTCCTAACTTCTTTCTTAGTTCTTAGAATTATTGCTATTAGAGTGATATATATATATATATATATATATATATATATATATATATATAGCCACCCCTTAATTTCTGGTGTTCCCAGATCCACTCTGACCCGGTATTGTAGCACCTGTTAGGGTCCCAGCTATGGGCAAATAGTTACCTCTCCAATATGCAAATGTAAAAGTAGATTTTAATACCGACAATACATTTTTGTAAAAGGTTATTATCCGCAATGAATTTTTGAAGAAAAAATATTACCAGCAATAAAAATCTTGTCGGCATTAAATAATTCATTGAGGTTGATAAAACAAACCAAACCAAAATCTAGTCCCCCAAGGATTCGACATATGACAAGGCGTTGCTATTTCTCGGGGGTATTTCTTTATTTGTTTCGATTTTTTATGTAGTTAAACTTTGAGCTTATGAAATATGATATATTTATATTATTAGACAGATTTGTTTAGGAATCTGAACTGTCCTTTTGTCGTCTCATTTGCTTTTCGCCTTGTTAAAAAAAGCAATAAAAAACGAAGAAAGCAATTAACATTCATTTATTCTGTTAGCGTATTGGGCACCGCCGCTGTGGTCACCACTCCCCTCCATCTCACGATTGTGGTTAATGGTGACAAGGCACACAATAGTGCAATGGCTTTGCCGCTTTCTTTCACACCACGAATGTTGAGGTTACCCCATCCCTCTTCTCAGATGTTAAAGCGGCAGATCTACAAGGCGGTTTAAAGTCAAAGTCTTTTTTTCTTTTAGACTGGTTGACAACCAAGGTTATAGAACGCAGTCTGTCTTGCAATTTTACCCATAGCTTGGGGACAGAAATGGATTACTACATTTTCCAAGGGTATCAGTATGTAAGTGAATGCAATAAACTCGACTGGGATTCGAACTCGCGTCTCCGATTCCTCAATCGAGCCATTATCCATTACTCCATCGTGCAAAAAAAAAACTAACCAACAAAAAATAGTTGTAATAATGAAGACACATATCAGTAGCTCCAAACAACTCGGGAACATGATATTAGTTTAAGAGCAAAATAAATGTGACATAATATAATAATTATATCGCAATTTATTTTGATCATATTAATTCATTAACTGCTTTACGAAGTTTGAAGTCGTATTATGTCAGCATTTTTCATAGATTGACGATAATTATTGAAAACATTCCTGAATATGTTTTGTGTGTGTGTGTTCATGGAATTTAAAAATGGCGCTAACGTCTTCTCTGAGCATGATGTCTTTTACTGTAAGCAAAGTGTTGCCCTTTCAGATGTAATGTTGGAAGCCAAAAGAAACCAGATACGCGAAGTATGCATGAATTGTAGGTCAGGGCAACGACAAAATTCCGTAATGGAAATAATGGAAGAGGGCGTGGTGTCATGATATGATTTTTTTGTCTACAAGAGCAGATTATTTTCAAGGCATTGGATAAACGGCATGAAGATGGTGAAAAGAATTTTCAAATCAGACATTTTCACATCACCTCATATCTATATACTTATCTATAGGCAGGGGCGTGGGTGAATATAAATGTATATCTGTATTTATTCTTGTGTACGTTTGGATTTTGAAGATATTTTCATACGTTGGAAGGTTTTAAATATTTACGGAGAGTACATCAAGAATTCTCTCCCTCTGCAATCTATCTATCTATCTATCTATCTATCTATCTATCTATCTATCTATCTATCTATCTATCTTTGTACACTGTATATCCGGCTAGTGTTGATTAGTTGAATGAAAAAATGGGAAAAATCATGTTACCCCTTTCATCCTTCGAAAAATTTCTTTAGATTAAATAATTTTATCAATGGAATCATATATACATACATACATACATAGATATAGTCCCAGATAGAACAAAACTGCCGTCCAGTGTTTTGTGCATTGTGTTGAAGATTATTCTAGGCTAGACGAATTACTATATGATTAGCCTAAATCCCCAAAATAATCACTTATATATATATATATATATATATATATATATATATATATATATATATATATATATATATATATATATATGAGGATGAAGAAATATACCTATAATATATAGGCCTGACTATTGCGTCTAGCATGAAACAGCCTGTTGTCTGTAAGTGTTGTCTTCAATATTCACTTTTATATTTACACACGCTCTATCTCTGATATTGAGCACTTTATCCCATAAATATAGCATACCTTAAGAGCATATTTCTTCATCCTCATATATATATATATATATATATATATATATATATATATATATATATATATATATATTATTATTATTATTATTATTATTTTAATACCTATATTTGATTGGTGTTTAAAAACCCGGATAGCTCAATTTGCAAAATAAAAATATATTAAAACAAACTGATATCTGGGAAAAATTCAAAAATTAAGGAAAGACTAGCAGTATCCGTGTTGGTCGAAAAAATTCACTGAACACCGCAATGCCGAGCCAAAACAAAAAACCGATTAAATTAAGAAAACGTAAAAGTGTTCAATACACTATTAAAGCAAAGTATAAAAAACCTAGTGAGCCAGGAACTATCGATCAAGGTTTCATCTACCAAGGTTTCATATATATATATATATATATATATATATATATATATAGCGGTACTCGTTTTGAAAAACCTTGGCTATATCGGCTTTTAGTAGGACAAACCAGTGCCCCAGGAAAAAAGAGGAACAAAAAAAGAAAGAATTAAGAACATGAAATTTAGGCGAAAACAATCGTCCAGAATTCAAGCTCAGAGTCCAAAGAAAAAAAACCTCCAAAACGAGTAAAAGTAACTACGTAAAGTGCTCAATATACTAAGTAGAGCAAACCTAATATAAACCTAAACAACCAGGTAAACCTACCCAGGTTTCACCTAAACGGATCGTCTGGCTCCCTATTTTCCTCTCAATTCGTTGTTGGAAGTTTTACCTGATGATCCTGAATCCTTAAAAAAGGATTTAGGTGAAATAAATTATCGTAATGGTACCTTAAAGTGGTTTGTTTTTCATTACATATATATATATATATATATATATATATATATATATATATATATATATATATATATATATATATATATATCAGTGTCTGTGTGTGTATGTATGTGTGCCTGTATGTATGTTTGTGTCAGTGTGTGTAAAAATTCCAGATAGAGTATCTATAAAAGGCTAATATGAAAAAAGAGAAAAGTAAAACTTATCTTAACTGACGTGTTTCGTCTTCTGAGTGACTTTTTTTAAAAGACAAATGTCACATTGCCTTCGTGTGTTTTTTCCTGCGTATATGTAAATGTGTATGTGCGTTCGTCTGTGCTATGCACGAGTGACTTATGTGCTTGCACCTCTTAATGTACACACTAAAAATAAATAAGCACATTAAATATACATGCATATACACAAAGGTACGTACCCACATAATTGAATGAAATTGAAATGGAGATCTATGTCACGTGGTTTAAACTTTGGGTAACAGGAAAAACAGTATAAGACGAAATGTGTTTATTTTAAAAGGCTACAATTTAGATTTGAAATTTGACCATATTGTCTTTCTCGATGTCAGACTAGCAAATAATAAAATATTAATAAAATTCAAATATAAAATTTTAGAAAACGGTATTTGTTTAGATGGATGTGTTTGCCTGTTATTTTTAATGCGATCTATATGAAAAACAAAACGAAATTTCATTCAGTAATAATCTTATCTTAACGCTAAAATGATAAAGTTTTAGATTAAGGTCACTAAAGTAAGATTGAACGACATTTCCGTAAAGATAAAATTCTTTAATTTTTTAAATGATTGTTTTCATCCGATATCATTTCTCGTTACTAAACATTATTCTTAGTAGATAGACATTTTTCTATGAGAGAAACCACTTCCTTACCAATTATTACATGGGAAAAGTTCTCCCTTTCTTTATCTTTTAGTCTATTTTTCATGTGAGTTAAATTGTTAAGTTCAGCGTTGTATTATCGTGACAGTTTCTTGTGGCTTTTTGTTTTCGTAAGGCCAAACTTCGGCTATTGGAGCAATTTCCCTGATGAACTAAAAAAGAAAATATGGCGTCGCCGATAAGATGTTTCAGTCGCTTGGATGAACCAGAATTTACTGAGACTAGGATCCGTTGTTTTGCAACCCAGGCTAGAGCTAAAAAATTGAAAGATAACGAGCAAAGAGGGAGAGCAAAATGAAATAACTGACCTCTTTCTAGCTTCGACAGTTTGTGAAGTTATACTGAAGATTTCTGTTATGGCATACACCAAACAATTGGATGCTGACTACTGATCACGTGTCATAGAAAAACACAACAGAAAACATATTTCCTATATGTGTTCAGTTTGCTTAAGCAGTATTTGTTTATTAGATCATAGTGTATTCTTAAAGTAATGTCTTGATATTCTTTCTCTATTATGTTTGTTGCAATTTCTGTGCATTAGTCACCAACGCTTGTCTCAACTATAAAGAAATAAGCTTTTGTGGTTCTTGGTCCATGAAGTGAAATACATTGTATTTCCTTTCAAACTATATCATTCCATTTCATCGATCGGAACACAAAAAGAAGTAGTTGGATGCAGTTCTTCAAGTTTTGAAATCAGAGTGACGCCTTTTGAAAATATATTTCTGTCACTAAAGAGGTCCACCTGTCTGCTGTTTGAATTAGAGCGCAACGGATGTCAAGCAAATTGTTCAACGCTTCCAACTTCCATGCAAAGAGAAAACGAGAAGATGCCGTAGAAATAAAAATTGGCCTCTAGGTACTAAACATAAAAACAAAAGCTGATTTTTGATTTAATTTAATTCATTCCGTACTAACGATTTCCGCTGACATGAAGTGGAACAACTAAATTGAATAAATTGGTCTGCTGCTAGGAAAGTGGGTTCACTGTGTCGTCTCAGACAATTGTTCTCGTTAGAATGTATATCGCGTATTTATAGTGATTTTCTAAGCCCGGCCGAAAGAATGGGGCACCCCGTGAGTATCGAACTCACTACTCAGTCGTAATTGATCTAGTAAGACAAGCTTTCTAACCATTACAACACTTTGAGGTACCCTATCTAGCATATTTATATATATATATATATATATATATATATATATATATATATATATATATATATATATATATATATATATATATATATATATATATATATATATATATATATCTTTCTTTACAGTTATTGGCTATGGTTGAATGTAATTGACAGAAGTGGCCAACAAACAGAATTGCCAAAGTTTGCAATAAACAATAAGAAAAGAGAAAAGAAGAGGGCCAAAATAATACAAAGCAAACAAAATATGCAAGATAAAAATAGACAAAACAACATTAGCGATCCAGAAATTGCAGAATCTAAAAATGGTGTTAAAACATAAACGGGATACAGACAAGCAATCACAAAATGTTAAAATCTTTGCTAAGATTTTTCATAATTTGTAGAATGGAACGCTGAACATTTAATCTGTTAATTTTTAAAATCCTGGAAATCCGCCTCATTTCAAAATATCTTTCACAAGATAAAGCCAAAGTTTCGTTTTTGGTCATGCAAAGAATCCATTTCATTTCACTATCTCTAACCGCAAGGAAATGTTGAATTATTTAAACATCCTTCTAGTGATGAAGAAAATAATTATCGCCATTTTAACAGGACGATATTTTCTAATGGCTTAAGAGGCTTCTGAGATTCACTTGACAGCTTAATGGTGAAAATAATCAGTTACTGCATAGCAAGTGACAGCAACATTCTGATGTGATTTGGCTGATAAAGGAGGACAGTGCAATTCCCATGCGTTCTAAATAGTAAGCTAAGATATATCAAAGGCTGCATGTTTTTTCTTTGTGGTATTTCAAGTAAGAATTTATACGTTGTTTTCACATGCCCTTGCCTTTTTTACAAGTTTTAATTTCTCTGTGTAGGAGAATTTGTGACATCTCTCTCTCTCTCTCTCTGTATATATATATATATATATATATATATATATATATATATGAAGAAATATAGTCCTAAGGTGTGCAATATTTATGGGATAAAGTGCTCAATATCAGAGATACAGCGAGTGTAAATATAAAAGTGAACATAGAAGTCAACACTTTGAGACGACAGTCTGTTTCATGTTAGATACAATCATCATGCCACCTGACGATTGCATCTAGCATGAAACAGACTGTCGCCTCTTAGTGTTGACTTCTATGTTCACTCTCTCTATATATATATGTGTGTGTGTGTGTTTGTATGTGTGTGTGTGTGAGAGAGAGAGAGAGAGACAAAGAGAGGGAGTAGAAGATCAAATGTAGATCAGATATGGATAGAAATCCGACAAGATGTTAAAATAAAATAAAGAACAAGTAGGAAACGTATCTCAATCTAACATGTTTCCCTTTTTATTAAAGCTTCGCCAGAGATCGAGATAGAAATGAAAAAGCAAAAAGACAAAGTACTGGAATCTTAGGATTTTTGGTTAATCCTTATTGGTCAGATGCGGGTCATGTATATAAACGCAATAGATAATATATAAATATGTGTCAGGTACACTTTGGAAGTTAAAATATGTGACAGTGTAAGCGTATGTAAAGAAACTCTTCTGTGTTTCGGTGTATGTTAGACAGTAATGTTAATTCATGTAAGTGTGTGTGTATGTGTGCATACGTGTTTGTGTGTGTGTGTAAGGAATGTCTATAGGTGTCACCTTCGTATATGTCAGTGAAATGTAGCTAAATGTAGTAATAATTTTGTATTTGGTTGAATTTTTATATTCTCGTGTACGTGTATGTGTGTAAGGGGTTATCTGTTGGTGTCACCTCAGTGTGTGTCGATGAAACGATGCAAGACATTCAGTGACTTTTCGTTTTATATGAGCTAATCAATTTATACTGTTAGTCCCGGAATTAGACGAGCTTTTAATGTATTTTAGACACCACATTATAATCTTCTATGGTTAAACGTCGCTGTTGAATATACGATGAAGTGTTGGAAAGTTTCTCGGTTCGATACATTTCCTCAAACCAGTATTATGCTGTTTGGTCATTGAAATACTGACTTTTTGGGAGAGGCCCAGGCCGAGAACTTTTCATCACTCTGTCGTATTTATACACGATTCAAATCAAAATGCCTGGTGTAAACGAATGCAAGTTAACGAATTAGGATATATGAATAACATGATTAACCTTTTGCAACTACGGCTGAACTGAAGTCTCACTTTTCAAAACATTTTCAGACCGGTTTCACATCTATAAGAAAATGTTTTTTTTCTCTGATTTATTTGCCGTATTTGAAACTTTATAACAAAATCATCCACGATCGCTCAACCTGGGAAATTCCTCTCTGTAACCTAAAGCCTTTGTTTTAGATCCTCAAGTATATTTTGATTCATGTTAAAAGATGTAAACACCTGTGGTCGGAGTTTGAAATCAAATAAAAGACCAAGGTTTTGTGTGCTGCGTTACAAAACAAATACATTCTTTCTACTTAATAAAATAATATTTTGCTAGTTGTAAAATCTGTTAAATCGTTTAATAAATTTAAGTCTCAAAAATTGTTACTCTTTAGGGAGTAACTTGATCTTCCTTAATTATTCACTACTTGAGTCCCTTAGAAAAAAGTCTATGCATGGGAACAAGAATTTCGTTGTTTATAGGAAGAAAGCAAACTCGTTTCAATGTGAAATTGTCATGTTCTTCTGGCTGACTTCAAAAATAAAAGGTTACATTATTTTTTATTAGATTGTAAGAACTAAAGAAGTACCTTGACGAAGATTTTAATAAACAGATTAGTCGACAACGGGGTTAAGAGCAAATAAAAATACCAAGAATACAAGTAAAAGGATGGATATATATATATATATATATATATATATATATATATATATATATATATATATATAATTAGAAAAAGGGTCCATGTGTGTTTCCTATAATATGCAAAATAGATAGGTTAGTTAATAAAACAAGGACAAGCGAAAGGGTACCCATATAATCACTAAATAAATACTTATTAAATATTAATTATTAATCATATGACAGAAATGAAGCACGGAGAGAAAGGTCTTAATTTCGGAATTTTCGGACACGCCTGTGTCCTTCATCAACGCACCGAGGTATAAACAGAGAAGTGGGGATTATTCCCCGACAGATGTTTTTGTTGATGTATGTTCTGGTGAAAATCGTATTGTTAGCAAAAACCCAATCTCTGTCTGATACCTCAATGTGCGAAACTTTTATGAAAATAAACTTAAATTTAAAATTTTAATCGGGGTAAAAGCGTTAGGCAGATCTATTATTACTAGTGTGTGTCGTGGTGGGAGTGAGATTGCAAACATAGATGAAGAGAGTTATAGGTTGGGGAGAGGAAAAACGTCTTCTGTGTAGCAAGTTGTAGCAAAAATTGTCGGACCAAGTTATAAAGATGGACTGTGGTTAGAATATGATGTGATGAAAAAAACGAGAAAGAAAAAATGAAATATATATTAAGAAAATATTATTAAATAAAATGAACTGAAAAGAAAAAGTGAAGGAAAGGATAAAAATTTGGAAATCTATTGTTAACAAAAAATGGTACAGCAAATAAAAGAAAAAATGAAAGAAAAACTGAGAGGAAAGCGTATACATAAATAGATGCACATGCGTACATAAGTGCACATAACAGTGTATATATATATATATATATATATATATATATATATATATATATATATATATATACACACACACACATGCCACCACATAAACATATGAATCTCAATACAAGTGAAGACATAAATATATGTACAAAATTAATATGTATATACACTAACCTTTCTAACTCCTTATATAAGCTAAAATGTAAAGAATCCATAGTAATAGAATCAATGAAGGTATAAAAGAGGGTGACTGGAAAGTAGACCTCAGTGTATAGGGCAATACTTCTATTAATTAATAATGCGTCATGTGAGAAATCATAGATGGTAGAACATGAGAATATAGTAGATAGGTGGGGTGATGGTTGTTAAAATTTCGAGTTAAGATGTGGGTGAAGGGCTTACTCATCCGAGGAGTGGTGTTGCTGATAATGGATTTTCGTGTAGAAATTGTACTCTCTGAGTAAACTCAAATCCCTGTTTAGTTCCTCTATGTGAGAATTTTTAGGATATACTTCAACTCCGATCAATAAGGAGGCACTTTTTTGTTTGCGATCTCTAATAACGATAACTGGGCGATTATCTTTGAAAGTTCTGTGTGTATTGTGTAGTCTCATGAAATTGTTACAGGTCCTATCTTCGTAACCAGGTCTGGGTAGTGTTTTTACCAATTTCTTGCAGTTTCCTTCTTGTAAAAAGTTGCAGATTTTTCAGTGCAGATATTGGCCCACTCTGTCACACCGAGTTTTATATTCAGTGGGTGCCAATACCGTGCAACCTGATACAAGATGATCAATTGTTTTTGTATATTTATCACATACAGTGTAACCCTGATATAAGAGACCCGAAATAAGAGAAACCCGGATATAAGAGTGATTTTTATCTGGTCCCAAATTAGAGCCATGCTTACCTAAGCAAAATAGACCAAACCCGGATATAAGAGACTTCTTCTCCGGTCCCGACAACTCTCTTATATCCGGGTTAAACTGTATATTTTATTATTATTATTATTATTATTATTATTATTATTATTATTTCCTTTGATTTCTGATGTGTACTCATTTCTTTCCGGGTCTCGCCCAGGGACCTAAGGTTAGAAATAGCATCATGACATTTTCCACTGAAAAAAAAACAAACATATTTTACATAGATAAAACCCTTCGTGGGCTGTACTTGTGAGAACAATATTTTGTATTTCTTTAAGGCATGGGCTTTCAGGAATCCCTTCAATTAGTCTACTGGAATCTTTTCCAAAAAATCCGAGGGCTCCAACTACAACAGGGATTTTTGATGTTCCCATCATTATTATTATTATTATTATTTGTACAGAGCATTGGACACAATACGAAAGTTTCGGCGTACTAGTTCATATTTAATAGTCTATAACATTTGTTTCATCATCCCCGTTCAGATCTCGTGTTCTCTCGTTCTAAGTAGCGTTCGTTGGCTCAATGAGGGTTCGTGCTTTGAACAAGTATTGCATCTCATTTCACTCCAAATCTCAAATGGAATTCATATATATTGTCCATTACTTAATATACTGGCAAAATGGTCAGGCTAATTCGATCGCTCCAGGAAATACCTGACTACTTGTTCCATCCTTTAGTTTTACAGGAGACAGATGAGATCAAAAATGGAGCATTTCTACCATATCTGGAATGGAGCTGATCAATCTTCACATTCCGACATTGACAGAGTTTAAAATTGTTGACGCGACCTTTTGAGGGATGGCTGTTTTTCAAGACTGCAACTTCTTTCCCTACAGTGGCTACTCTATCGCTATTTTCGTAGCAAATGTTCAGATGAGCGCTTCATTTTTTAGTTCCACCAGTTTAGACCTTTACATCTATGACATACCATACCACTTCCACGGAGTCGAACCACCCTCATTTCCTCCCAGTTCCAGATGTAAGAAGAAAGTTTCGAATAGACAGCGTTTTTACTCCAAGAACTACCAATTTGAATAATTTGAAAAAGAAATCGGTCCCCTGGGCATTTTTGTTTCTCAAGTTGCTGTGGTATCCAAAGCAGTTTTATTATTATTAATTCCCGTCTCTTTCCTCTTTCTGACTAATATCACCGTAGTTGCTGGGAGAGCAATCGGCTAGGTGTTTCCCCCAAATTCAACACACCGTATATTGCAGCTTTCGGAGAATAAACCATTTTATTACTATTGCTTGAGCAAATGAAATATAAGGATTGGTCATGAAGCAATTCTTGTTCTTTAATTACAACAGATTTAAGAGTAGAAGCATCTCAGTGTTCAAAGAAGAGTCTTTTTCAGTATCTCTCTATATTTCATAGGTGGGGTATTATGTACACTATTTACATTATTCGGACTATTGTCCTCATCTTTGTCGCCATATTTATTACAAAGTTTCGGCCTTTCAGTATCTGTCTATATTTCTGAGATGACCCTCCGGCCGTCTTGAGGTGGTTGGAATGTCGAAGTGGACCTTTTATTTCGCTCACTGGCGCAGACTGTTCCAGTTACACGTGCCATGTCTAATAGATGTCAGTTATCAATTATCCCCTGTTAATTCCCCTCTCCAAGTTCTTCACTGCCTTAACCAGGTATTGAACTCACACTCTTTGGGTCCTGTCACTGGATCTAACTAAGAGTTTTCTTCCTTCTAAATAGTGTTATTACTTCTTTGAGTGAAACTTGTAGGTGCACCTTTGCATTTTTTTTTTTTTAGTCTTTCATGAATTGTCTTTTTACTTCATCATGATTAGAGAGCCACTGGCTTCCGAGTACCTTCAGTGTTTTATCTGTCTTGTGCAACAACAATCTTCTGTTCCTTCATGGAACCTGTCAGCATTCTAGGAACCGACTGGGTACATATGTTTCAGTAGTCAATAGACCTAAGTATACTGAATTACCATGGCTCAACTGAAGACTTCCATATAGTTTAGAATTTGTGATTCTTTAGTAACCTGTAATAAGAGCACCAATCTGCTTGGTTTTATTGCCATTCACAACAGCAGCTGGCCTGCCATTGCGGATCCTGTCATTAATGTCCGTTTATCCTTTCTCTCAAGAATTACCATAAACTGAACGATCTATTTAATGTTCGCACATTAACTCCAGCCTTTCCATAAATATTCACTCACCTCCTGTGAATGTTTCACTTTCCAGAAACACAAATTTTATGATAACTCTTCGATTTCGACGTGTGTCTAGTGGGGCAGCTACTTTGAAAGAGTATTTTAAGTAGGAAATGAGACGGAAACAAATTTTTACTCGGGGCTCCTTAACACTAATTAAAAAAATAATTTTAAAAATGAAATTAGAACAGGCATTATTTTTCATTAGATCTCCTAATTATTAAAGATTAGATTTTTCATCTGATTCCTCAGCCAATCTTTACACGATTTATTATTATGATACATCAGTGACAATCCTTCTTCTATGTGCCGTGGCCCTTCAGGTCGTGAGCGATAATGGCTTTCCCCAACATTTTGTCCTTTGTGGCTTTTTGCAAGGAGGGTCATTTTACTATATCGCCTAATCCATGTTCTGCCAGTCAATTGCAAAAGTCATTCACTATTATTCACTATTTTTCTCTGTTCCTTTTACTTTGATCATGTCCTGCGTGTATCAAATTCACCGAACACTCTTTCTTCATTATTTACACTAAAAAATTCATTGCCTCTTTCTGAGTCTAAGTCCTTTTCGTTTCCAATTTCCCCAAAACTTTGTTGCTACTTACATGTTCAATTCATCTCATTCTCAGCATCCTTCTGTAGAACACATTTCTGTTGTCTTAGGTCTTTTCTTCGTCCGTGTAGGTGATTGTCCAGAATTCATTGCCACATTGGAAGACTGATATTGCGTAGCAGTTCAGTACACTTTTCTTTTTTTCTGACGAAATTTTTCTGTTTCTAAACACTTTGCTTAGCTTTTAGAAGGCACCTTTTTCTATTTCTCTTGCTGACAACTGTATATTCTGTCTCCTTAAAGTTAATGCTTAGTTGTTTCTTCACACTTTCCTTTACTACCATCAGTAGGAGCTCCTGTAGCTTCCTTTCTCTGCTATCACTAATGTGTCATCTGCATATGTTTTGTTGTTAAGATTGTGGCTTCCAATAATGAATCTATTCTATTTCTCTCAGTATCACTTCACTAAAAGTCCGGCGAGAAGACCGATCCTTGTCTTACGCTCTTTTCTATTTTTGTGTATTTACTGAAGTCATTTTCTAATCATGGCAATACAAGCGTCAATATATGAGCTCAAGGAAGGAGTTCATGCCTTCCTGAAAGATAAGAGAATGATACAAGCGATACGCAGAATTTGAACTTGCTCTGACCGTTCCGGAAGATTACGATTACTTCGCCATCTCGTTCTTCATTATAAGGAACAGATAGAAATATTATTGGATGGAAGATATTCCATGGGAATTGGGCCATTGATTTGTATTCGGTCATACGAACAAATAGAAGGAAACCTGATCAGAAACAAACCAAGAAAAACAAATATATTTTTTAACTTTACTATTCAAAACGAAGTTCTCCTCGGAGCAAAGATGGAGAGCTTAAAAACAATCATGACTCCCCACTGAGACGAATGACAGACATCCCGATTACCTAAACAAATCCTCTTTTCGGAGACCCACCACGTGGAACCCCACATCGTCTATTCAAGAAACAGCTCAAAAACACCTTGTTGAGGACTGAAATCAAACTGATCAATTGGGAAATGGAAGCTGTAGAAAGAGCCAATTCGAGAAGAGCAGTCCAAAAAAAAAAAAAAAAAATCCTTCAAAAACAAATAGAAGAGACAAAGAGAGCCCAAAGAAAATCCTGAGTTCTTCATCCCCTAACGCTTCCTACCCTACCATGCGGTGGTGGCTGCAGATGTCTCTTCAGATCCAACATTACTCATTTCACACAGAAGAAAATGTCTATGAGCTTGGCAACGAGTTCCTCCAATGATAACAGCTGCACATATATGTATAGTCGACTCTCCCGTCGAATTCGACATATGAGGGTCAAGCAGATCAGTTCCCAGGAAACCGACACCCCGCACAGCACATGAGATTTGATTATAGTGGTGAAGGTTTTGTGCAGGACTATCCACACTTTTTGAAGGGCCGAATACAGACACCTGGTGCACTACGTACCACAAACATAGGTCCCTATATATATATATATATAGATATATATATATCTATATATATGATGAGGACAGAAATCGATCCAGTCAATTGGGTGGACAGAAGCTGAAGAAAGAATCAATCGTAGACCATCAGTCCACGAAAAACAACATCTCCTTCGATGCACCAAAGAGAAGAGACGAAGAGAGATCAAAGAAAAACCAGAGTACTCCATCCCCTGAAGTCTCCTACCCTACCATTTGGTGACTGAGGACGTCTCTTCAGATCCAACATAGGATTCATTTCACAGAGAAAGAAATTTCGATGAGCAACCCAATACTCGACAACGTGTACCGCCAAAAGCGGCGACTATTCAGAACATGTTCTCCAAATCCGTGTCAAAATAGTAATGGCATGTGCCTTTGATTCCTAATTAACGTCATAGGGATTTTAGAAGATTACTCTTAAATTCAGTGACATAATAAAATACTTTCAAAACATCAGCATTGGAAAAAGAATGTAGGAATTGGGACATAAGGAAAGGATTGGATCTATCCCCCAAAATAACATTCTTTTAAACTTAATAATGAGAAGAATAATCAAGGTGAATAATTGTTAGTTGAACCCCACCCAACCACACACGCGCTCGCGCGCAGGTTTCCATTTAATCGATGAGTAAATAACAAAGATATGTCTGAGGCTGTGGATCAAAGAATAAATAAAAAAAATGAAAGAAAGTTAAAAAGCGAAAAAAAAATACCTCCCCAAACGCCAGTTCCTTGTTTGGGATTTGAGAAAGTGTGCAATATGAAAATGAAGGTCTTACTTAAAATAGTTGCCTCATCAAGAACATTGCCCCAAAACTTACAGACGAGATGAGATGAAGTAGAAAGAGTTGATACTAGCCAGGACATTGCATTACTTGACTTTACCAGGATTCGGACGAAATTGTTGGACATTTGAGGAAATATTCTGTCACTCCAATGATATCCATTAAACATTTGATGAGGATCAGTAAATGAGCGAGATAATAATAATAATAATAATAATAATAATAATAATAATAATAATGAAGAAGAAGAAGAAGAAGAAGAAGAAGAAGAAGAAGAAGAAGAAGAAGAAGAAGAAGAAGAAAAAATGGAAATCTCTAAAATGTGGCACATAGTAACATCAACAATTCCTGTTGTAGTTGGAGCCCTCGGATTGGTTGGAAAACATTCCAGTAGATTACTTGAAGGGATTCCTGGAAGTCTATGTTCCTACGAGTACAGCCCACACCTTACGAAGAACTTTATCTATGTTAAATTTATTTTTTTCTAGTGAAAAATGTCATGATGCCATTTCTAACCTTAGGTCCCTGGGCGAGATCCGGAAAGAAATGAGTACACATCAGAAATCAAAGGAAATAAAATAATAATAATAATAATAATAATAATAATAATAATAATAATAATAATAATAATAATAAAGTACTTTATTGATAGAAAGAGTGATTTACGCTTTTGCCGGCTGTGTGAGAAAGTTACTGAAAGTGTGTAGCCCACTGTCAGTGGTCGCACTCATCTGGGATAAAAAGAGGAGAGTTATTGTCATAAGGAAGTAGCGTTCAGAATACATTGGGGACTATAGTGGAAGTATGGCGTCGGTTAAAAAGAGGATGGGTAAGAGTAATCACCACTGTCAGTAATGAAAAATGAACAGGTGAAGTTCACGTCAACCATCTTGACTAACAAGCGTTTGGAGAGCAATCGCCCTGATTATCCCATTTGTGCACAAGGACAGCCACGAATGGATGTTACAGTACCTTGGTATAAGAACATCGTGATGGTGGAGCGGGAAAAAATGTTTAGAGGTACTAAGGGACTACCAGGGGAGAAATGAATCGAGCAGCAGTTGAAGTCGTCTCTTTTTCTGGTTGGCACAAACTGGACTATTTCCAGGAATTTTTCTGCCTGGCAAAACGACTCTCGGATACCTGACATCATTGGCGGTGTCCAGGTGTCAGCGCTGCTTGAAACAGCTCATGTGCTGAAAAAACTGTTGTATCTTTAAGCTACGTGTAGAATCTGAGATATTATCACCTGACCGAAGCATTTAAAAGTCAGAGAAGATATCAAATCAAATAATAAAAGAAGGCAAGATTCAAGGAAAATCGTGTTGTTATAAAATTGCTTGATTTCTTTAGTTTTTTTTTTACGAGCTGTCAACGTTTTGCAGGTTATTTAAACCAGAACATATTTCAGAGTGTGAGAATTTCTTTTTGAAATAATAATGATTTTCACTGATACAAGTTCTACTAATTAACCCATAACTGGGGGGAGCAGAGTTGAATTCACACCTTTTAAAAGGCTATTTGTACGTAAGTGAACATAATGAAAGTGACTAGAATTGGAACACGGCTCTCCGATTTCCAACTCCAGGCTGTAATTCATTCCACCACCTGTGCATTCAAGCTTTCAGCGCCTGGTATTCCCAAGTGGTTACCCATCTTGCTACTGACCAGGATCGACGTTGCTTAACTTCGGTGAACGTACGAGAACCTAGTTATATAAGCATTGTACTTGAAAATGATCACTTCGGCATTAGATTGAAATTATCGTTTTATTTGACATAGTGTTATATATCTATTATATGATTAGACATATGACTTAATGTTATCAATTATATGCAGTTTTCATAAAATTTAAATTTTTTCTTTTGATATTTTATTGTCTTTTATGATGAAACAATAAAAGTAATTGGATCAATTGATGTCGACCAATTAAAATCAAAATCAGCAATTAAAATATTATTGTTATTGCTTCTTCTTCTTCTTCTTCTTCTACTACTACTACCACCACTACTACTACTACTACTACTACTACTACTAATTCAACATCATCATCATCATCATGGTCTTCTCTTCTTCTACTAATACTACTACTACTAATTCGTCATCATCATCATCATCATCATCATCAGCTTCTCTTCCACTTCTTCTTTTTCTACGACTACTATTACTACTAATTCATCATCGTCATCATCATCATCATCTTTTTTCTTCTTCTTCTACTACTACTACTAATTCATCATCATCTTCTTCTTCCCTTCTTCTTCATCTTCTTCTTCTAATAATAATACTGTTACTAATTCATCATCGTCGTCGTCGTCGTCGTCATCATCATCATCATCATCATCATCATCATCATCATCATCTCCTCCTGCTCTTCTTCCTCTTTATTTTC
The DNA here is from genome assembly GCA_963932145.1 of Acanthosepion lycidas. Taxonomy (NCBI): domain Eukaryota; kingdom Metazoa; phylum Mollusca; class Cephalopoda; order Sepiida; family Sepiidae; genus Acanthosepion; species Acanthosepion lycidas. The sequence continues at coordinate 111,871,970 of OZ010587.1, read as the reverse complement.
TTCATCTTGTTCTTTTTTATCTTTTTCTTCTTCTTCTTCATCTTAATTTAATTCTTCACTTTCTTCATTCACTTTCTTCATATTCTTCTTTGTCATTTTGTTTTTATTATTGTTGTTATTGTCCTTCATTATTTTCTTCATTCTCACCTTCTTCTTCATCCTTTTAATTTCTGCATCATCATCATCATCATCATCATCATCATCATCATCATCATCATCATCATCATCTTCTTCCTCCTCCTCCTCATCATCATCATCTTCTTCTTCTTCTTCTTCTTCCTCCTCCTCCTCCTCCTCACCATCATCTTCTTCTTCTTCCTCCTCCTCCTCCTCATCATCATCTTCTTCTTCTTCCTCCTCCTCCTCATCTTCTTCCTCCTCCTCCTCCTCCTCCTCATCTTCTTCTTCCTCCTCCTCCTCCTCATCTTCTTCTTCTTCCTCCTCCTCCTCCTCACCATCATCTTCTTTTTCCTCCTCCTCCTCACCATCATCTTCTTTTTCCTCCTCCTCCTCCTCACCATCATCTTCTTCTTCTTCTTCCTCATCATCATCATCATCTTATTCTTCAACAGTTTTATCTTCTTCTTCTATGTATATGTTAATAAAATTATTGCTAATCCTTGTGGAATTCCCAACAGAATATAAATTCATTGAGAGCTCTATGTTAAAAGATAGAGCAAAAATTATTATATAATGACAAACAAACCATAGTCGATATTTTATAAAATATCATCTATGGTTTTTTAAGTGTTTGTTTGTCATTCCATATATATATATATATATATATATATATATATATATATATATATATATATATATGGAATGACAAACAAACACATATATATATGAGGATGTATAATCTTAGAATTAGAGATTAATTAGTTTCTTGATGGTAATTCATTACTAAATGTTCCCCATCAAGTTATTTCCATTCTTTTTTTATTACCTCACGGCCACCTTTTACCTAAACTGTGTATTACGTCATAAATGAACCCTTTTGGTTTTCATTAAAAAAAAAGGTTCTTTGATAGATTATCCGCTATTTTCAAATTCATGGAGTAATGAGCTGACAAAACGTTCCTCATAGTGCGAAACAATTGAGGAAGTCTGTAGGTGACACCCCAGTGAGCGAAATAAAGGGTTCAGTTCGACATTCTATCCACTTGAAGAAGGCCGGAGCATACAACAGCCTAAAACTTGTGATAAACATGGCGACAAAGATGAGGGCAATGTAAATAATGCCTGAGAATTAGTTTTTGCTTTTGCTAATACTTCTTTTGTTTTCAAATATCCTCAATATTTGATGAAAGAAAAGCAGTCAATCAATCAAAAGTGATTTTTTATTAACTTTTTAGCAGTTTCTTTTTAGTGCTGGAAATTGACGGCTTCATTGTGCGATGGACGCAATCAATGTTTATTTTAAATGTGATTCCTTTTTATAAAAAACATTTTCAGTATACGATGAGTTTTCCAAAAGATTTGGCCCAACATTCTTAATGACACAACAACAGGAAACGAATCGTTTTGTTTTATTTTTATTTGACTTTTCAGTAAATAATTTCAAAAGAGTCAGCTTCCCCAAACGGCCCTGATTACACTTCATCTTTAAGTGGAATCCTCTCATTACGACACTCAGCAGTGCAAAGCTTCCGCGTTGCATACGACATTACGCCTTTATAGTAGACATGCCAGAGTTTGTTTGTTTTTTTTTTTAAATAGAAGAATATGAAGAAGAAGATGAAGAGGAACAAGAATAAGCAGACGAAGATGATGATGATGATGATGGTGACAAAAAAGAAGATGAAGAAGAAGATAATGATGATGGAGAAGAAGAAGATGATGATGATGAAGAAGATGAAGAAGAAGATGATGATGATGATGATGATGATGAAGAAGAAGATGAAGATGATGATGATGATGATGAAGAAGATGAAGAAGAAGATAATGATGATGGCGAAGAAGATGATGATGATGACGATGATGATGAAGAAGATGAAGAAGAAGAGGATGATGAAGAAGATGAAGAAGAAGAGGATGATGATGATGAAGAAGATGATGATGATGATGAAGAAGATGAAGAAGAAGAGGATGATGAGGAAGATGATGATGATGTTGATGATGATGAAGAAGATGATGATGATGAGGAGGAGGATGAAACCATAGTTGATATTTTATAAAATATCAACTATGTTTTTTTAAGTGTTTGTCAGTATATAATAATTTTTGCTCTGTCTTTTGACATAGAGCTCTCAACGGATTTATATTCTCTTCGAAATTCCATAAGGATTACCAATAATTTTATTAACATCATCCACAGACAGACTGTTTCGCTGTATCACAGGTGATCAGTGTGACTAGACGTCCGGTTGCCTCTAGCTCGAATCGCAACCCGACTGAATTGGCGTCAGTCGAGGATTGTACCACAAAGCCGTTGGCGCACGGCAGAGGCGAAGGTGAATTTAAGCGTATTTATATTTAGATATACACACAGTGACCGAGAGAACTCGATTCGATGTGCCGAAGAGTATATATATATATATATATATATATATATATATATATATATATATATATATATATATATGTACCAGCTGTAACTGCAAAATTGTTCAAATCCTGTAGCAGTAAAATTTTCCAATTGTCAGATTAAGTTTTGAACGAACCGTTGTACCATAGAAATGATTAAAGATATTTTACTTGTATTCTTCGAGGTTTTTGGTAAAGCTTTAAAAACCTAAAAAATCTGTAATACGGGGTGAAGTGGAAAAATCGGGCGTGGCTGGACACATATGGAGAGAAAAGGGAGATCACCACCCTCTGTGGGATCAGGTTGAAATCATAGACAAAGAACATCATTGGAAAATTAGTAAACTTAAGGAATCAGCACATAATGCTAGGCCACAAAAATCTCCTGGGCCGACCAAGCATAGAAATGAATACAATATGGGAACCAGTAATAAGGAGTGCCAGAGAAAAGCAATAATAACAACGAAAATTGCAATATGAGCTCTGGTAAAAAAATGTAATGATAACCGGAAAAATTTGGAATATGAGCACTGGAATATTTGGAATATCATACACAGATGTCCTTAAGGATACATGGCACATAAAAAGATCCCAAAGAATTGTAAGGCAGTGGAGAACTTGGAGGGGTGAATTAACAGGAGATAACTGATAAGTGACATCCATTACACATGGCACGTGGAACTAGAACAGTCTATCCCAGATAAAGGGTTCAGTTCGACATTCTAACCATCTGAAGAAGGCCGGAGTGTACAACAGCCGAAATGTTGTGATAAATATTGCAACAAAGATAAGGACAATAGTCCGAATGATGTAAATAATGTACATAATACCTCATCTTAGAAATATAGACAGATACTGAAGGGCCGAAACGTTGTAATAAATATGGCGACAAAGATGAGGACAATAGTCTGAATAATGTAAATAGTGTACATAATACCTCATCTCAGAAATATAGACAGATACTAAAGAAGAACAAATATTAACGTTTGTTCAAATCTCGTAAATGATTGAGATTGAATGAGACGATGGTGAGGACGAGATTTGAATCTTAAGTTGTTTTTGTGTTCATTTGGTATGTATTGTGTGTTTCTGTTATTAAATCTGTTGTAATTAAATATGAACAGACCTTACTTTTTGACTGGCCCTCATAAAATATGATACCTATCAAAGAAATTATTATTAATAACCTTTATGAGGATGGTTGCACACGTAAAGGGGCCATAAAAATGAAGATATTAGGTTGCATAGTAGGACAGACTGGTTTATATAGCCTTGGATGGCAACTGGTCTAGGAGAAGGACAACTCTGAATTCAAAACCTGCGTAGGGTCGTTTGGGGACCTTGTGGTACGTAGTGCACCAGGTCTCTGTATTCGGCCCTTCAAAAAGTGTGGATGGTCCTGCACGAAACCTTCACCACTATAATCAAATCTCATGTGCTGTTGTCGGGCTGTCGGTTTCCTTGGAACTGATCTGCTTGACCCTCATGCGTCGAATTCGACGGGAGAGTCTATCTATCTATCTATCTATCTATATATATATATATATATATATATATATATATATATATATATATATATATATATATATATATAGAGAGAGAGAGAGAGAGAGAGAGAGATAGATAGATAGATAGATAGATAGATAGATAGATAGAGGGAGAGAGAAAGAGAAAGAAAGAGGCAATCAGTGTATACATGTATTTGAGTAAACAGGATATTTCACCTACCGGCCTGAATGACCGGAGAAATTTTATTAAAGAAAAACTTTCGCCCTTCGACCGGAATGGAGCAATCAGGCTGGATTTCAGATTCTGAGTATATATATATATATATATATATATATATATATATATATATATATATATATATATATATATATATATATGTATCGTGCGAAGGTTTCCTTCGAGCAAGAAACAGACTATCGCCGCTCAGTTTTAACCTAAGTATCCATTTTTAAATAAATCTAACGAGTGGATCGAAAAATTACGGAAAAGATTGTCTACGTAATTCCAGAGTTGATATGCTGAATATAAGATTTTCAGCTAACTGACAAATTTCATTTGTATTAATCATGTGTGTATGGAAACAGTGACTATTACGGCTAATAATGAAAGACTCTACGGTAAATCGAATTGAGTTCTCTCAGTCACTGTGCGTTTATCTAAAAATAAAATAAATAAGCTTAAATTCACTTTCATCCTTGCCATGCGCCAACAGCCAATTCAGTCGGGTTTCGATCCTAGCTAGAGGCAACCGGACATCTAGCCACACTGATTTCGCTGTGATACAGTATGTATATATATATATATATATATATATATATATATATATATATATATATATATATATATATATATATATATATATATATATATATATATATATATATATATATATATATATATATATATATATATATATATATATATATTATATAAAAAAAAAAAAAAAAAGATTGTGCTACGGCAGTCAATTACTGGGAGATGAATCTTCATTTTACCTGCTTTGAATATCAACATCCGATCTTTTAGCTGAGCTTGAACACCGACCTCTGGCTCTGGTAGAAAACACGCAACTATCTCGTCCACAATAGCCAACTCATATTTACACTTCTAGAAATACACACACTGACTCTTACATATCTCTGAGCAGGATGTGTATACACATTGAGACTCATTAATATGCAAACGTACGTACACACACACACACACGCACACATACATACATAAAGCTCAATACTTTATCATCGTAACTCGATTTTTTGTACATCGTCATAGGTACGTGTGTAGATATCTATATGTGTATATTTAGATGCCCAGCCGGAAGACTTACATCTGCCTCGTTGTCCATTACGCTCTTCCTCACCCATCGCCCTATTTACACACACGCATACATTCGTAAACAAATTCACATTTTTACTGTTTGTTAATTGAATCCTCATCCAGTACTTTCACTAACTCTGATTTTATGCCAGTCTAAACGAATCTCAGTTAATATTAATAAAGATAATGACTTTTGAATGTATTGTAATTCATTGTGTCTATTCTACACATGTATTAGGTTGGTGCAAAAATAAAGTCGTTTTCTCACATAGTAACATATGTGAGAAAACGACATTATTTTTGCACCAACCTAATATATTGTATGCATTTCAATACGCGTGCATTTAAATTGCAAGAATTAAATCTATCCCCCTCTCTATTTATGTCCACACACATTCGCTCATATACGCTTCTGATAAGTAAATTCTATCTTATTTGGGTGCTTCGTTATTGTAGCCTTGCGCCAGGTTAAATATATGCAACTTTTCCTTGTTTTACGAGATGTTACACTGTAACATACAGACTACTACTACTACTACTACTACTACTACTACTACTACTATTATTATTATTATTATTATTATTATTATTATTATTAATTGTTGTTGTTATTATAAAGGAAAGCTTTTGTGCCAGGTGGCAAATTTCATGGCCAGGTGGTAAAGAAAGAAAGAAAGAAAGAAAGAAAGAAAGAAAGAAAGAAAGAAAGAAAGAAAGAAAGAAAGAATAAAAACAAACAAAAAAAGGGTAGGAAAGAAAAAGAACACGAACAAAAAAAATAAGGATTTAATAAAGAAAATAAAAGGAATAAGAAAGAGCACGACCACATTTAGAAAGAAAGAAAAGAAATCACAAAGAAAGAAAGAAAGAAAAAGAAAGAAAAAAAAAAAGGAAATACAAAGAGAGAAAAGAAAGAAAAGAGTACGAAGAATGAAAAGAAAGAATATAAAAGACAGACAATAAAGGGTAAGAAAGAAAAAGCACGAACAAAAGAAAGAAAGAAAAAAGAAAGAAAGAAAGAAGAGCAGAATCAGGAGAAAATAAAAACGAAAGGAAAGAACGAACAAGAAAGAAGAAAACAAAAAAAAAGAAAGAGAAACTGATGTGACAAAAAATGAAGAGAGAAAGTCTAAAGAGCAAAGAAGGAGTGGTGCCTTGCTGCTGTTGGTTACATCACTAAACCCTGACAAGTCGACCCCCATCAACAACAATAGAAAGTTTTTTAAAAAAATCTAGAGGTGCCGGGGTTGTAGGCGAACTCCAATTGCAAAGACTAAGTCTTTATTTGTTTATTGACTTAACCTGCCTAATCATATGATAACATTAATAACAATAACAATAATAATAATAATAAGAAGACTGACGGACTTAAAATGTGAAATGGTTCTGTTGCTGCTGCTGCTACTACATGAGGCCTTTTTTTCTACAAATGTACAACTTGTAGTGCTATTATTTTACTTACTATATATATATATATATACACACACACACATGTATACACAACTGCAGTCGTCTTAGTGAAAGAAAGACAAAAAAAGGATGTTGAAAAAGTCATAAACTACTGGAGTAATTGTTTCATCTGATTAAAACAGAAACAAAGTTTATGTAAAAACAGGAATTTCGCAAAGAAAAAAATCACGCAAAACAAAATCAACAGTAAAATAAAATAAAATAAATAAATAAAATATTTTATTTACTTTTAGTTTTCTCATAAAAAGTCAACCAAATCTTGAAAAGGCAGATTCTGTTTTTTGCTTTTGTTTTTGTTTTGTTTTTTTGCCCGAGGAAGACGCTACGGCTAGTGCTTGAAATATTTCTTTCTTTTTTTAAAAATGATTATGAAGAAACAAAGCAAGCATGAAGAACAACACTGGAGTCATAAGTTTGGTTTAAAATAAATAAATGAAAACTTGAAAAGTGAAGCTTATTATTCTACAAAGAAACGCTCAATAAAATGGGAAAATAAATAAAACGACACCAAGAAATAAAACAAGGAAACAAAAAAAAAAAAAAAACTATTTACACTTTGACATCGTACATGTTCAAGGCTGTAGGTAAGTAAGTTTCATTTTTCTTTCTTTATCGAACAGTACTGTAAAAGCCTGACACATTTTTTTTCCTGATATTTATTTAATTATTTTCAGATATTTATTATGTTCAAAACTAAATAAATAAATAACAGATTATATAACAATCTTTCCTGTTTGTTTATTTTATATAAAAAAAATACACTAGCGAGGATGCAACTTACAAGCTTTTTTTATTTTTTAATGTAGTTGATTTGTATCTTTTAGTAACTGCTAGTAGCAGTAATAATAGTAGTTGGTAGTTGTAAGGTGAATTTTGTTTTTATTATTGGAGATATTTTTCACTTCCCTAACGAACAATAACAAAGGTACTGAGAAAAACTGATGTATGTTTGTTAACAGAGAATTTTACAGTTTTGATTTACAATCACAAGAAAAGAAATTCACACGCATAAAACACACACACACACACAAAAGAAAAAAAAAGAAAAAAAAGAAAAGAAAAAAAAAGGAAAAAGAAAAAAAAAGAAAAAACTACACAAAAGAACGAGAAAAGTCTCAAATACACACACACAGCATGAAAATAAATTAGTCTTTTGCGAAATTAAACCAGAAAGGGGTTTTTATTTTATTTTTTATTTCTTTATTAATAAAGAACTCATTTTTATTATTCTTCTCTAAACTGTTTTTTATTCCTCTTCTTCTTTTAATGTTCTCGCTCCTCAATTTTTCTTTTTCTTTCACATTCAGTAAATTTCCTATGTCTCAGTGGCTTTATTGCGTTGCTTGGGGTGAACTGATAAAAATATAACTAAGTATTTGCTTGCACAATAAACACGTTTCATTAAATTTGCCCATTAGAACTATATTTCGCTGTCGCTAAAGATCAACTGACAGCAAGTCTCCTCAGTGCCCCCCACGCACACCAGCATTCTCCCAGTTTTATAATTACATGAATTTTCACGCAAATAGTATCTGAAGGCCTTTACTAGAGATCAAGTGACAGCAAGTCTCTTCAATAACAGTCTTAGTACTCTTTGTATTCTGTCCAAGCTAATTTTAGTGATACTATCGTCTGGATAGCTTCAATTATTCCAAACTCTTTGTAAAGCAGAAAGCTCTTCGGTTCTTTCCAAAATGTCAATAATGTTGGACACAATTATCATCAAGTTTGATTCTTTTTTTTTTTCTCCGTTCTCTTGCAAGATTCAGATTCAATTTTTACCATTTTTTAAATTTCACTCTATTATTGTCTGCTAGAAATCCAATTTCTCCGCTGACAATTTTTATTTTTCATGTTGACAAAGAGGCTTATAACGAACGGGTTCTACGCGTAGCTTCTCTCCTCCAAATGGAAGAGGGCCTGTGGATGGGAAATTAAAACAAACATTTGAAAATCTGTGATTTTACAAGCACTCGAACACCGGAAAAATACTCTTTATTTTCTTTCTTGTTTTAATCGCCAAACATACAGAACACATTTCTTTCATGTCCTGTGTCTCTTCAGGGCAAAGGAGATCATGGCAAGTTCCTATTCTTTGATTGTTTAAGCAATGTTTGAACTCTTACTACCTTTCCCAGTTCATATTCGGCTATCTGTTTACACACGCTCGTTAGGCGTGTCACTCGTTATTTTAATCTGAACCTTTTCAATATATTGCGTGAGTGTCAAATTCTCCGAACCCTCTGTCCCATTTTCCCTAAAACTTCGTAATTGCTCCCGTTTTCTACCTGTGTCATTCTCAGCATCCTTCTGTAGAACCACATCTGTTGTCTCAAGTTTCCTTCTGTCCGAATCATTGTTGCCATATTTATCAGAACGTTTCGGTCGATGTACGCTCCGGCCTTCCGAATGTCGAACTGAACCCTTTATTTTGCTCGCTGGGGTAGACTGTTCTATTTCCACGCACCATGTCTAATGGATGTCAGTTATCAGTTATCTCCTGTTAATTCCCCTTTCTAAGTTCTCCACAGCTTTAACCAGGTATTGAACTCACAATCTTTGGGTCCTGGATCTAACCAACGCCTTTATCCACTATGCCATGTGTCCTTAATATACATCCACTGTTTAATGAATAATAAATCTTTAATACACATCTGGGTATGAATTTCTGTTACTTATAAACTTAATGTCTTCAGCAATCATTTTCTACCAGTGCTCATATTGCATTTTTTGGTGTTATTGCATGTTTTTTACCAGAGCTCATATTGCAATTTTTCGAAGTTATTGCTTTTTTTCTGGCACTCCTTAGTACATCGGCCGAAATGTTGTAATAAATATGGCAACAAAGATGAGGACAATAGTCCGAATAATGTAAATAGTGTAAATAATACCTCATCTCAGAAATATAGACGGATACTGAAAGACCGAAACGTTGTAATAAATATGGTGATAAAGATGAGGACAATATTCCGAATAATGTAAATAGTGTACATAATACCTCATCTCATAAATATAGACAGATACTGAAAGGCCGAAACATTGTAATAAATATGGCGACAAAGATGAGGACAATAGTCCGAATAATGTAAATAGTGTACATAATACCTCATCTCAGAAATATAGACAGATACTGAAAAGCCGAGACTTTGTAATAAATATGGCGACAAAGATGAGGACAATAGTCCGAATAATGGAAATAGTGTACATAATACCTAATCTCAGAAATATAGACAATTTCTAATGTAGTTTTACTTTTTCTGAAGACTTTCTTTATGGAAGGCATCTCAACAAAAGATCATTCGTGCAAGGTGCTGCACGGATTTAGCCTTTTGCCAAAAGTTACTCTTTGTCAACTAATTTACAACACCTGAACACTAAGACAATTGATATTTTTTCGACGGGCACCTGTACATGATGCCAAAAATCTAGGATTCGAGTCCTTGTGCAGGCCGACCGAGAAAAGCAGTCAGCAGGGGGGCAAATAAACCCGACCTCGTTCACGCACACGGCGCTGTATTTTTGCTCTTGTTTTACGAACAAAAGATATTTCCATATCCATTAATAACTATATGAGTCTCTGTCAAAACAAAGAGAAAAAAAATCATCACATCTCACGTGAACTCTACGGTCTTAACCTTTTCAGGTCAAGGGTCAATCGTTATCTGTTCTCATTATTTTCAATCCCTACAACCTCATCTTTTATTTATATCATTCATCAAAACATTTTTAGCAGTAACCCTCTTCCTTGCCTATCCAACATTGTATTGCGTGAATTCTAGTATATATATATATATATATATATATATATATATATATATATATATATATATATATATATATATATATATATATATATACAGGGTGTCCATAAAGTTCATGTGCACTTTTAAAAAGTTATAACTTTATTTGTATTTGCGATAGAAATAATCTATAAAAAATGTTATAAAATTTAATGTACCTAGTTTTAAGTATAGTTAAAATAACTAATGTGATTTCAGACGTTACGGTAAATCAGTTGGCAAATGTTTTCCGTGAACTGCAAAATCATATTACCCTTTGGATTGCTAATGATGGAGGGCATGTGGAAACTTAAATAAAATTTCCATAAAACCTTAAAAAATATAGATATACTTCTTTCTAATCGTTTTTACAAATTACTTCTATCGCAAAAAATAATAAAGTTAAACATTTTTTAAAGTGCGCACGAACTTTATGGACACCCTACATATATATATATATATACACACACACACGCTTATATATATATATATATATATATATATATATATATATATATATATATATATATATATATATATGTATGTATATATAATTATTAATTATAATATGATTCTATCGCTACATAAGTTTGAAAAAAGGCATCCCAACCCAATCTTAACTTAACTTCTTTTCGAAAGCAACTAATATGTTGATACAATAGTTGTTTAGTGAAAATGAAACCCTACCGCCCCTTATTAAAATGATTGGTTTTCTCCATATCCATAGAAATTAATATTACGAATGTATATGCCTATAATGCTCCGTAAATTTCAAAATTAGTTATTCCAAAATTCGCTTAAGGATGAAACAGAACTAGGTACTTTAATTTAATTTAATTTAATTTCTATAAATGAATTGGAAGTTTTTAGCTTCTGTTTTTGAAACATGGTAATTCCTATGTAGCGATGGAATGATATTTTTTTTTTAAATAAATATAATCTAGGCTCTACTTGTGTATCGAGCACTGTTTTTTAAAAATAAAAACAAAAATGCTAAAGAACTTTGAATTATTTACCTAACGGTTCTTTCCTATTTTTCTATATATTTACACACACACACACACACACACACACACACACACACACACACATATATATATATATATATATATATATATATATATATATATATACTCATCTTTCTTACATTTTTCCGATTGGTGAGAGTGAGCAAATACAAAAACTGTCCATATCACCAATATATATATTTATATATTTAAAATAGAATATGTCAATCATTTATATACCTGGCCGGTGGGTACTACTCCCCGGCCCTCTGAACGGGGTGAGGGGTCGGACCTGATATGGAGCCCTGTGCAATGCTTTGTGACTCACGCTATCTTATCTATATTTGCTTTTGATTCTACCTACATTTATAGACGTTACAAATTAAACTAAGCACAACTGACTATCAATAAAGGATTATAAATTTTCGCGGATTTTGACGTCATTCTGGGGTCTTTTTTGTCCACATCCCTCAATTTGTTTTGCTCTTTGTCTCAAAAAAACGCTATATAAAATTCAGTATTTTTATCTGTAATCTGTAAAAGCTATTCAACATTTTACCAAGAAAAATCCCAAGATGATGTTAAAATTGTCGCAAAAATTGTTGGATTATTTAACATGGAATAATCTATTATGTCATGTCTCTAATTAATATTTTAAAACATTGGATTCATTTTCAATTTTTTTACTTGAATTGTTCACCTATTTTGCATATGACTTGTTATTGTACATTTGTATTTTATACGAATGCTACCTTATGAAAATTGAGATGTAGTTGAGTGGGAACACATATTATAGATTGGGGGGGGGGCTAGCCTAAGTGATCCTTTCGCCAGCCTTGAGGAACAGTACCGTAAAGAAATGAAAATGAATTTCCTTTCAGCTCTACTGACAAATGACGACCCGTCATTTACATATGTACACTTTGCCTCTGCTTTGAGTCAAACAAGAAGCAGCAGGACCGGCGCGTACTACTCCCGAACTTGCCGACTGATACGGGGAGCCTGATTGGGATCCTTTTTTTTTTCTCCAAATCCTTGAATTTGTTTTGCTCTTAGTCTCGAAAAAAAAAAAACTCAATAAAATTCACTAAATTTTTTTCAAAATGTTGAACGTCTTAAAATTATTCAACTTTTTAAAAAGAAAAATCGTAAGATGATGTTAAAAATATTGCCGCTAAACATTGTGTCATTTATTTAAGATGGAATGATCTACTTATGACAGGTCTCTAATTTGTATTTAGATACATTGGATTTATTTTGTAATTTTTCTCATCGAATCTTTTACCAATTTTGCGTATGACTCATGGTTGTTCATAATTAGGTTACAATAAAATTTGTATTTGAAATGAATATTACCTTATGTCAGTTGAGGTGTAGTAGAGTGCGGTCTCTGTAAATAGAGGGGGTCACAAGACCCTTGCACCGGCCCTATATATATATATATATATATATATATATATATACACGAACCTCCACTGGTTTTGAATTCAGAGTTGTCCTTCTCCTCCAAGGGTATTAGCTCATAAGTGAATGTAATAGATTCGACTCGGCTCTCCGATTCCTCAATCCAAGCCGCTATCCATTATTCCACCGTGCCCCCTAATATATATATATATATATATATATATATATATATATATATATATATATATATATATATATATATATATATATATATGCGCGGTACTTATTGGAAAGCGCTCAATCTCAGTGATAGAGCTAAAGTATGGATATGAGTTTATAACCCCGGGTTTCACGTTTTTTCGATCATCAGACAAACTGATTTATTTTTTAAAATTTGTCCGATGATCGCAAAAGCGTGAAACCCAGGGTTAGAAACTCATATCCATACGACTGAGTATATATATATATATATATATATATATATATATATATGTATGTATGTATGTATGTATATATCTGTGTGTGTGTGTGTGTGTGCAAATATATAGAAAAATGGAAAAGAACACGTTAGGTTAATAATCCGAAGTTCTTTAGTATTTTTGTTTTTATTTTTAAAAAAGCAATAGCTAACAACTTCAATTTCATTATAAATTCAATTTAATTATAAAAATTAAATTGAAAATTTTAGCTTCTGTTTTTGAAACACGAGAACTCTTATGTAACGAAGGAATCATATTTTTAAAAATTAATTATAATATATACATAGTGACACTGCTAACCTGGTTATTTGAATTAATATATATATATATACACACACACACACACACACACACACACACACATATATATATATATATATATATATATATATATATATATATATATATATATATATATGTATACATATATATATTCATTCTCACTTGTGGAACTCTCTTCAAGTTGATGCAAAACAAAGATGTAAAAAACTAAAATCTTTCCATTTTCCTTGATACAAAGTTCATTAGAGGCCAAAACGCGTCGGATAAGTTTTCATTTTGTCTTTATTCATTTTGTCTTTTTACAGATATATTTTTAGTTGTACCTGAAATTTTAAATAAAACAAGACAAAGAGAAAATTATAACACCTGTCGAAAAATGCTGATTTACATATAATGAATTACATTCATTATTCACACGACGAAAAATAATAAATAAGCGAGCGAATCAAACTAAAATAAACTGATTGCATTAGGTGATGTGTATTTGTTCTCATGACCATCAGCTGAAATACAAAAAAACAAAAAAATGAACATGCAAACAATCCTTTTTATTAAAACAATACTAACACATAATGGCTTACATCTTCCTTTCTTCTGAATGACGAAATGACTCGCGCAACAGTTTTTAAAACACCAAACAGACAATCAGGAAGTATATTTCGCTTATTGTTTTACACGCAGATGTGAGAGGGCAGTATGTGTTCGAGCCCAGGTTAAAGAAGATCAGTATTTCGAATCTACACCTATCAACTTAAAACTTCATATTAGACTATATATATATATATATATATATATATATATATATATGGATCAATATTGTGAATTTCATTCTTCGTTCACGATAATGTTATTAAACTTATCAGACGTTACGAAAAAAATTTACATAAAATAAACAGACAATAGTTGCCTATATTATTTAATGAAACGTGTATAATATATATATATATATATATATATATATATATATATATATATATATATATATATATGGATCAATATTGTGAATTTCTTTCTTCGTTCACGATAATGTTATTAAACTTATCAGACGTTACGAAAAAAATTTACATAAAATAAATAGACAACAGATGCCTATATTATTTAATGAAACGTGTATGAATATATATATATATATATATATATATATATATATATATATATATATATATATATATATATATATATTCGGAGGTGCACCTATATACTGTTGAATCATCCGTGTAGATATTCACCAAGGATCGGAGTATGCTCTTAGGCAGATCTTTGGACGCATTGAATATTACAAGTCAGTCCTTCCCCGATTGAACCAACATGGAAGTGCAGGGCAGGGATGAGCTGACAGCTTTTGGTCATCCAGATTTGAGGAGGTGCAGCTATAGACTGTAGTATCATCCTCATAGATATGCGCTAAGGGTCGTAGTAAGGTCTTAGGCACATCATTGGGCGTATTGAATGTTAAAAGCCATTCCTTCCTCCATTGGACTACCAAGGGGAGAGGTCGGAGGAGAGATGAGCTGCAAGGTTCTGGTCATGCAGATTTAGGTAGGTGCATCTATAAATTGTAGTATCATTTGCATACATATTCTCTAAGGATCTGAGTCTGCTCTCGACCAGACCCGTGGGCGTATTGAGCATTCCA
Source organism: Acanthosepion lycidas (assembly GCA_963932145.1). NCBI lineage: Eukaryota > Metazoa > Mollusca > Cephalopoda > Sepiida > Sepiidae > Acanthosepion > Acanthosepion lycidas. Next base: position 111,856,561 of record OZ010587.1, on the reverse strand, counting down.
AGTCAGTCCTTCCCCCATTGACCCACCAGAGCGAGGTCAGGGGTGAGATGAGCTGACAGCTTCTAGTCATCCAGATTTCGGGAGCTGCACCTATAAACTATAGTATCATCCGTATAGATATTCACTGGCGACGTTATTAGGCAGACAATTAATATCGAATAGAAAGTGGTTAAGGCTAAGGAGAGAATCCTAATAAAAAACCGGTATTGATCTTATGGGCTCCTGATCACTGGCCCTTAACAACAACCTTCAGGGATCTTACCTCAAGGACTTGATAATACGTGAAAACTCTTCCAGAGATAGCAACCCCCTATGTCAAAGGCCTTTAAAATATCTATGGAGATGTGCAAACATAAGTAAAAACTTAGTATCTGTCTATATTTCTGAGATGAGGTATTATGTACACTATTTACATTATTTTGACTATTGTCCTCATCTTTGTCGCCATATTTATTATAACATTTCGCCCGTTGTACGCTCCGGCCTTCTTCAGATGGTTGGAATGTTGAACTGAACCCTTTATTTCGCTCACAGGAGTAGACTGTTCTAGTTCCACGTGCCATGTCTAATGGATGTCAGTTATCAGTTATCTCCTGTTAATTCCCCTCTCCAAGTTCTCCACCGCCTTAACCAGGTATTGAACTCACACTCTTTGGGTCTTGTCACTGGATCTAACTAACGCCTTTATCCACTGTGTCATGTGTGCTCAAGGACACATGACACAGTGGAACACGGCACTTGGAACTAGAACAGTCTACCCCAGCGAACGAAATAAAGGGTTCAGTTTGGCATTCCAACCATCTGAAGAAGGCTGGAGCGTACAGCAGCCGAGACGTTGTGATAAATACGACAACAAAGATGAGAATGATAGTCCGAACAATGTAAGTGAAAACTCATTTTTCACAAGACAATGTCTTGTAGTAGAAAAAAAAAGCCGTTGCTAAGTAAGTCATTATACAAGTGATGCCATGAAGACCAGTTCTATTATGACACTAAGACAGTCATCAAGATAATGGACCGATCAATATTTTAATAAAAGATGGAATTCTTAAAGACAAATTAATGTTAAATGCTTAATAGAGGGGATGGGTAGAGTGGGAGCGTTTATTTATTTGGAGGGGGGGTCCAATCCCCACATTAATTAATCTAGTACTTTTTGAGCCTTTAAATAAATTTCCGACTTCGCTTTCATTAAGACCCCCTTGTATATTGTCTACTGAAAAAAAAATCCGACAACCCCGTTTATTAAGATCTCTTTGATATTAGGTACCTAAAACAATGCAAACAAGAAATGCTGTCAAATTTTCTGACTATAAAATATTCCGTAAATTAACAATCAACACAAAAACCAAAAAATACTGACACATGTATAAGGCCGGTGTATTCCAAAAGCTGGAATTCGAATATGGCGGCTGAGAAGGAATTGGTTTGGTTTGGTTTGGTTTGGTTTGTTTTACGGCATATCAACCTCATTGGGTCATTTAATACCGACAACATTTTTTTTCCTCGTAATATTTTTGTTTTGTCAAAGACCTGTTTCTGGTAATATTTTTTCCTCAATATTGTATAGCTGGTAATATTTTGTTCAAAAACGTATTACTGGTAATAGCTTTTTTCCTTCAAAAATTTATTTCTGGTAATAATTTTTATCAAAGTATTTCTGATATCAAAACCTATTTTTACACTTTCATAATGCTTTTTACCTCAGTTTCAGTGCTAACTATTTGCCCATAGCTGGGGCCCTAACAGGTGCTACCACCCCGGGTCAGGGTGGACCTGGGAGCACCAGAAATTAAGAGGTGGTTCCATACTCCTCAAAACCTCCTAATCAGAGGCCTTACTGTTGAAAGTAGTTTATCGTCATACCCAGGACGTGGATGTAGTTTATCGCCATACCCAGGACGGAGAGAAGGAATTAGTTACACTCTGAACTGTTCTGTCCCTCGAATCGACACTACTATGAGTTTGCCATGTTATTTGGTTTTCCATTGACTGATTTCGTTTTTTGTGTGTCCTTTTATTTTAATTTTTTTCTTTTAAAGAAACTGGCTACCGCAAAAATTGTTGTAATGCTTGAGAATCTTTTCATGAATCTTTTAGACAAACCATGCGTGTGTGGTATTCGCGTTTCAAATGTGATGAAAGGTATTTTGAAGGCTGGCCACGATCAGGCTGATCTTCGACAATTCGATAACAAGAAGAATCATGTCGTATTTGGTCACGCAATCGATGGAAATCGTTGTCGGATCATTAATAAGACTGATCTAGTTCATGCCTACGAATATTATTACCAAGCTTTGAAAATATAACGCATTATTACCACACTATTAATGCCGTCCTGGGTATGACGATAAACTACATCCAACAGCAAGACATCTGATCAGGAGGTTGTGAGGAGCGTGGAACCACCTCTTAATTGCTGGTGTGCCAGGCCAACCCTGACCCGGGGTGGTAGCACCTATAAGGGTCCCAGCTATGGGCAAATAGTTACCCCCTCCAAACTGGTGTCAAAACACTGTGAAAATGTAAAAATATGTTTTAATATAGCAATACGTTTTTGTAAAAAAATTATCAGCAAAAAACTTTTGAAGAAAAAATTCTTACCAACAATACATTATTACCAGTAGTATATTTTTGAAGAAAAAATATTGCGAACAATAAAAGTTTTGTCGGCATCAAATAACTAATTATAGTTGATATACCATAAAACAAACCAAACCAAACCAAACCAAACCAAACTTAAAACAATATTCGTGACTCGCTTCACTACAGAATATTTTTAAGAAGTTTAGTGTGTGTCATTATTTAGGGAAATACATCCGAAGTCAGAAATGTTCTTTCTATAAAGTTTATCATCATCATCATCATCATCATCATCATCATCATCATCATCATCATCATGTGTCTATTGCGTGACATGTTTTTCCCCCACAGTCTGCCTCTTCTTCTTCTTCTAAGGCGTTACTTTCTCGGACGGTGGTGAAAAAAAATGTTGCCCCTACCATTTCAAGATTCTTGACGGAGGATATAAAGTCTTTCAAATTGGCCTTTTTTTCTTGTCTGCGTCTGTCTCGCACTGCACCATTTGTGATGCAGTCCCCCTGCCCTAAAGATGATTTCTTAGCATCTTTTCTTTTACCAATACTTTGATTCTTCGCTGTAGTTCTGTTGTTAATGTTTAAGATTCACAGGCCAACAGTGCACACAACAATTTGATCTTTGATTTCAGGCAGATGTCCTTGTCTTTCCAGATGGTTCTTGGTTTTCTAACTGTTGCCATTGTTTGCGATGTTAAAGTATATCGTTTTATTCTGGAGCTCTCTTCGTTGATAGTCGAACCAAGATATTTAAAGTGACTTCGACTTTTAAAATTCCTAACCACCGAATTTTATCTTGGTTGATGGCCCTTTTTCATTGTTCTGTGTGTAACCGGGGATAAATTTCATAATTCTGGTAATTTTAAAGTATTCCTTTGTGTACTAAAAAGTCAAAGATTCTAATATAAACACCCTGAACAGCCAAATAACGAAACGTGTACTAAGAAGAAAACAAAACTATGACCTTTATTTATAAATACTCAACCGTACAGGAATCATTCAAAAAAATAGTTGCTGTGGATGATTTCAAAGCGGCAGTTGTGTGTGAATAACACAATCCAGATTAGGCTTGGTTGTTGAAAGGGCTTCGCCTTGGAACTAATGCTGAAAATATGGAAAAAATGTTTCCTACACATCGCAATACTTTGAACATGTTTTTAATAGTATTAAGCATTTTATCGATTTTCTTTAGATTAAATCAAACATGAAAAAATGTCTTATTTACACACCAATAACGATATATCATGGCACACCACAACCCTAGCTATGATTTAAGTAGCAGGGCTCACTAGCGTTGGTTGGCAACCAGTCTAGAAGATAAATTGATTTTAAAACCAGTTGTGTGTAGGGTTAGCAACACCACCTTATAAAATCTACTTGCTACTAAAACCACAGCAGCGACAGCATAGTAAAGCAGTAATCCCTATACTTTACAGAGGACTCAACACGTTCAAGTAGGTGGGGAAGAAAGACAATAAAGAAATTTGGGTTTAGAACGACACATCTTGGTTCCCATCTTTATTAATTTATAAAAATTATAAAAAAATAATATTCTATAAGTTTAAAACAAAAATCCCAGTATCTGTTTATATTTCTGAGATGAGGTATTATGCACACTATTTACATTGTTTGGACTGTCGTCATAAACTTTGTTGCTATATTTATCACAACGTTTCGGCACTTGTACGCTCCGGCCTTCTTCAGGTAGGTGGAATGTCGAACTGAACCCTTTATTTCGCTCGCTGGGGTAGACTATTCTAGTTCCACGTGCCACGTCTAATGTATGTCAGTTATCAGTTATCCGCTCTCCAAGTTCTCCAATGCCTTAACCAGGTATTGAACAGCACACTCTTTGGATCCTGTCACTGGATCTAACACCTTTATCCACTGTGCCATGTGTCCTTGTGTATGAATTTCTGGGACTATTGATTGCAGTAGACATTAGGTCTATTACCTAATGTCTACTGCAATCATTTTTTACCAGTGCTCATATTTCAAATTTTGCTGTTATCATTTATATTTTTTACCCAAGCTCATATTGCAATTTTCGTTGTTATTATTGCTTTTCTCTAGCATTCTTTATTACTGGTTCCCATATTATATTCATTTCTATGCTTGGTCGGCTCAGGAGATTTTTGTGGCCTAGCATATATGCTTAAGTTTACAAATTTTCCAATGATGTTCTTTGTCTTTGATTTCAAACTGATCCCATATAGGGTGGTGATCTCCCTTTTCTCTCTATATGTGGTCAGCCACGCCTGATTTTTCCACTTCACCTCGTGTTACAGATTTTGATGTTTTTGAAGCCTTACATTAAAGGGGCGGCCTTTCTCCCCTTTATATGTCTTTCCGCAGCTGCACGGGATGGCGTACACACGGTCTTTAGTCATATTCTCCTCTGGGTGGGGGTCTTACTCGGGAGAGTTATCTGCGAAGTGTTGTCCAGCTTTTAAAGGTTGCCATGATGTTATATCGACAACAGAAAATACAAAGGATAAATATGGCAACAAAGATGAGGACGATAGTCCGAACAATGTAAATAGTGCAAAATATCCCAGCATTTACACTATTACTTGTTCACATCTTTGTTCTTGTTATCACAACGTTACGGCTGTTGTGCCGTCAGGCCTTTATCAGGTGTAGATCGATCCGAGTAACCCCTACAGTGAATTCTGAAGTGAACCCTTTATTTAACCTACTTTATTTAATGCCACTGCTCATGTCGAGGGATATCTTGTCTAGTATTTTTCAGTTATTGCTCGCACACGTAAATAAAGGGTTCATTTCGGAATTCCCTAATGGTTACCCGATATAAACCTGATGAAGTTCGGAGGGTTCAATGGCCGAAACGTTGTAATAATAACAACAAAGATGTGGGGAATAGTCCTAATGTAAATATTGTAAAAATGATTTCTCCTTATCTCAGAAATTCAGACAAGAAATCTCAGTATTTGAATTCAAATATATGAAAGCACGCCCTCCTATTTTTTGTTGGTTAGCGCAACATAGTCTTCTTAATCCCTGTCTATGCCAGATGAAGGCTTAATACTTATTGGCGTATAGAGTAATTCGAGTCTATATTCCTTCTGTTTCGTTAGTTCATTTATTAGATAAAAAGAAAAATATGTTTT
>OZ010587.1:111843333-111845833 GCA_963932145.1 Acanthosepion lycidas | reverse complement strand
GATGTCAGTGTTATTTTCATTTTTGCGTCATTCAGACGAAAATTTATATTTTAAGACAGAGTGAGAGAAATCAATTGTAATTGAGATACACTGAGAGAAAGAGGGAGACTGAGAGATGAAGAAAGAGAGGGAAGTGAGAGAGAGGTGGGAGGGAGATAAATATTTTGAAAAAAGGAAGAAGTGAGGAAAAAATTTATAGCGCACACACATAGATACATAGATATGCGCAAACATAGATAAATAGATAGATAGATAGATATGAATAGGCTTAGATGGATATGAGCAGACTAATAGATAGATAGATAGATATGAACAGACTGATAGATATGAATAAGCTTAGATAGATAGATATGAACAGACTGATAGATATGAATAAGCTTAGATAGATAGATATGAACAGACTGATTGATTGATAGATAGATAGATAGATAGATATGAATAGGCTTAGATAGATAGATATGAATAGGCTTAGATAGATAGATATGAACAGACTGATAGATAGATAGATATGAATAGGCTTAGAATATATGAACAGACTGATTGATAGATAGATAGACAGATATGAATAGGCTTAGATAGATAGATATGAACAGACTGATAGATAGATAGATATGAATAGGCTTAGATAGATATGAACAGATTGATAGATAGATAGATATGAATAGGCTTAGATAGATATGAACAGACTGATTGATAGATAGATAGATAGATATGAATAGACTTAGATAGATATGAACAGACTGATTGATAGATAGATAGATAGATAGATAGATATGAATAGGCTTAGATAGATACGAGCAGACTGATTGATAGATAGATAGACAGATAGATAGATATGAATAGGCTTAGATAGATAGATATGAACAGACTGATTGATAGATAGATAGACAGATAGATATATAGATATGAATAGGCTTAGATAGATAGATACGAACAGACTGATTGATAGATAGACAGATAGATAGATATCAATAGGCTTAGATAGATAATGAACAGACTGATTGATAGATAGATAGATAGATATGAATAGACTTAGATAGATATGAACAGACTGATTGATAGATAGATAGATAGATAGATAGATAGATATGAATAGGCTTAGATAGCTATGAACAGACTGATTGATAGATAGATAGATAGATAGATAGATATGAATAGGCTTAGATAGCTATGAACAGACTGATTGATAGATAGATAGATAGATAGATAGATAGATATGAATAGGCTTAGATAGATAGATACGAACAGACTGATTGATAGATAGACAGATAGATAGATATGAATAGAGATAGATAGATAGATATGAACAGACTGATTGATAGATAGATAGATATGAACAGACTGATTGATAGATAGATAGATAGATATGAATAGGCTTAGATAGATATGAACAGACTGGTAGATAGATATAAAAACAGGGGAAGAGAGAAAGTGAAATATAAGCCGATAGAAATAATGCGATGAGGCAGAGATGAATTGATAAATAGAGAAAAAAGAAAATATAAACCTTGAGAAAGAGATGCGGAAAATGCTGAAGAAGATTATATTAGGTTGGTGCAAAAATAATGACGTAATAATGTCGTTTTTTGACGTTAAAAAATGCGTCAAAAAACGACATTATTACGTCATTATTTTTGCACCAGCCTAATATTTGAAGCACATACACACGCACAGACACTCACACGTACACACACACGCCGCATATAGTGACAGAGAGAGAGGGAGGGAGAGAGAGAGAGTGTATTACGTCTGTAAAGGGATTTTTAATTGCTGCGAATGAGATTAAATGTCACAAAAGGAAGAAAAGTAATGACATAAGAAAGTCTGTAGATATGAATTCACATCTCGTTATGTGTGTCGCTGTGTAATTGTAAGCGTCTTAGACGAAAAGGGGACACACTTTACGCGACAAGTGCCTCCTTTCAATAGAAAAGCAAGGCAGTTAGGTTCATCTGAATGGTGAGGGTTGTACTATAAGTGAAGGCGAAAGAGATTTAATTCAAAAAAGAGGGTAAAGGACTGGTTATTCGTTGTGTGATACATTCTTGCCTCAGAACTGTGAACCACTCACATCCACGGAATCTTTATCCCTTAAACGTGGTCTGTAGGATTAAATAATCAAACTAACGATGTACTTCGCTAACTTCTTCCTCATTCTGATTATGCTATTATTTCAAATATGCAACAAAAAGATATGACGAATAACGGAGTTTTTTTTTCTATATCTACAGATAGCCATAAATAGATTGCTTAATGATTTATTTAACACAACGAACATGCAATTTTCAATATAATCCTTTCTTATTTATTCTTTCTAAATTTAGTAGTGAGTAATTATCGTGCACATCAAACATTACACTGAAAAATTCACGTCAAATTTCAGCTAATAACTTCGTCCCAAGTTAGAGACTTCTTGAGCTTCCGTCGTACCTATCTATCTATCTATCTATCTATCTATCTATCTTATTTTGTCATATCTATCTATCTATCTATCTATCTA
>OZ010587.1:111405833-111838333 GCA_963932145.1 Acanthosepion lycidas | reverse complement strand
GTAATGTCTCGCATTTATTTCCAAGGAACCTGCAACAGATTCGGAGAGCGTTATATCACCATTGAATAGAGCAAGTTTTACTCTAGAAAACATCGATTTGTACACAGTCTCTACCATTTGACTTGCATTTTCGACGGCAAGGAACAAGATCTCGAACACACATACACACATAAATATATATATATATATATATATATATATATATATATATATATATATATATATGATAAAAATATAGTTTTAAGCTCTCTGATATAAAAGGAGTCTAAAGTAGGTATACAGTAATTAAAACGAAAACATATGTACAAACATATGACATTGATTATATAAACAGATCAATAATAAACTTAATAATAAACATATCAATAACATCTGTCTATATCTCTGAGATGAAGTATTATGATTACTTGCACTATTTACATTATTCGGATTGTTATCTTCATCTTCATTGCCATATTCACAACGTTTCGGCTTCTATATATCTGAGATGAGGTATTATGATTACTTGCATTATTTACGTTGTGAATATGGCAATGAAGATGAAGATAACAATCCGAATAATGTAAATAGTGCAAGTAATCATAATACCTCATCTCAAAGATATAGAGGCCCCCTGTACTTATATGTAAAAATGATGTATATCAGGGAGAGATTGTGTGCAAATAAAAAAAAAGTGGACACTGAGATCAACATCAAACAGTGACAGTCGGTTTTTATCCTGAAACGCAATCTTCAGGCTATTATATATATATATATATATATATATAGAGAGAGAGAGAGAGAGAGGGAGAAAGAGAGAGAAAATGCACGATATATATATATATATATATATATATATATATATATATATATATATATATATATATATATATATATATATATATATATATATATATCCTGCATTCTAGGAGGTACGGTGGTGTAATGGATTGATGAATCGGAGAGCCGAGTTCGAATTCCAGTCGAATCCATTACGTTCACTTGGAAAAGGCATGAATCCTCTTCTCCCTCCAGCTGTGGGTAAATAGCAGGACAGACTGAGTTCTATATCCTTGGATGGCAACTCGTCTAAGAAAAGAACAACTCTGAATTCAAAACCTGCTGATGGTCGTTTGGGGACCTTCTGGCACGTATTCGGCCCTTCAAAAAGTGTGAATGGTTCTGCACAAAACCGTCACCACTATAAACAAATCAAATCATATGTGCTGGTGTCTGGGCTGTTGGTATCCTCATACGTATGTCGACTGGAGAATATTCAGTCGATCATCTTCAAACGCAAATTTTAGGGTTTCTTTCAGATTCTGCAATCATTGTTTGCTGATTTGCAAATTCAACGAATTAGGAGCTTCGTTCAGTTTTACAATAATCCCTAATTTCTGACATGACGGGAAAGAATTTCTTTTCCTGTTTCTTCAAGTTGAAGTTTCTTCTGTGCGAGACATTATAGGTTGAAAAATTTCAAGTTACTAACAATTCTTTGCAAAGAAAAGAAAAATATTAGAATGTAGCATAATAATGGCAATACTGAAAAATTCGGATATAACGACTGTCTAATATATATATATATATATATATATATATATATATATATATATATATATATATATATATATATATATAATATCGATTATTGTCCAAGTTGAAAGATTCCCAGTGACATGACTATTCCAGACAGTCCTTGTGTTTGGTAGCAAAGATTACCAATAACCGTTGTTCGTTCTGCTTTATTCGTTCGATTTGCTGTTGGCTGTCCCAAGTGATACGTGATCAGTTACTTCATTCATAAAGTAGAACGGTGGCGACTGTTATGCGTAAACGTACTTTGTCTCCTTGAAACTTTTCTGCTTTTGTAATTTTGCAACAAGGAAGTGACGTTGACTGGACAAATCAATCGCTAATTGACGACATCTTAATGTTCCTCTGATTCACGAATTAAAACTACAACTTTTGACTCAGTATCTGTAACTCTTTGTATTTTTATAGTCTTGTTTCAGGAAGTTTTACAGTAATATTTTTAATTATTAGTAAATATCAATTAAGCGGGAAATATATTTTTGAAACATGCTTTCCAAAAGCTAAGCAAAGTATTAAGAAACAGAAAAAAAAACGTTAGAAACAAAGAAACGTGTACTGAAGTGTTACGTAATCTCAGTCCTCCTATGCAGCGGTGAATTTTGAATATTCTCAGAGATGAAGAAGAAATTTGAAGCAACAGAAATGTGGTTCTACAGAAGGAGAGTAACGACGAAGTTTGAGAATCAACATTCTGGAGGGCAAATATTTACGGGCTTCTGGAAAAATTTTTCGTACAAACAATATTGGCGGACACAATGTGAGTCCAGGTAAAAAAAAATCACACAAAACAATAAATATAAATGAAACGACATGTATGTATTAGCAAAAGGAATGACATATGACGAAAGGAAAAACCATGAAACTAGCTACAATAAGAATGAGCTTGTTTGTTTGGAGCGGGGAGAGTGCGTAATCAATGTGTGAGAGAGAGCGAAATGAGTCAAGAGAGAAAAACCATGAAAATGAACGTCCTCCAGTGGGAGACATTTTACCGACGTACGACATCTGAAGGCCAGAGGTAAAAAGCTGTAAAAAAGGCTAGGGAGAGAAATGCATGCCTTTTTATAGGCTTAAGGGGCGTCCTCTGGGGATGTTCTTTTTTTAACAACGGCAAGTGGGATAACCCACACGTTATCTATTGATTTTTCTTTTTATTACTACTACTACTACTATTACAATAATAAAAATAATAATAATAATAATAATAATAATTATTATTATTATTATTATTATTATGTCGTTGATGCTATTTGATCTTTGACCATCACAACCATCGGACTGATGTGTCACATTTTCATCAAGATTGGAGAATGCTTTGTAGTAAAGGAACAGAGCCTCAGTGAGTGTCCAATCTTGACATTGACCCCAATCTTCTCCTGTCGCTTCGGGAGTTCAGTACTTACAGGATCAGAGCACCAACAACAAAGGGGACGACTCTTCACACTCTTCATTGACCACTATTTGCACAAATTATTATTTATTATTATTTTAGTGGCTGGAAGTGATGTGGAGAAGGATGAGTTCCAACAGGTCGACTTTGGACAAGACAAACTACAGCAAGAACCTGCAACCACACCTTGATGTTGTTATTGTTTTGATGATGATGATTTTTAGGGATTAATTGACTTGATTCTATCAACCTCTAATCGTGTGTAAACACGAGATTGGATGACGTTAACAGAGGAAAGCCGTTGTTTTGAAATCGAAGCTTGCAGACTTTTCCTTTTACTCACTTTATTGAAACGAAATCGCCCAGGTTTATATTTCGATGCAAATTTTGTAGCCAACAAATCTTAAAAACAAGAAGACACAACATTAAAAGGATCGGCAAACAGGAAGAAAAGAAAGAATCGAAAACGAGGCTACAACAAAAGACTGAATGCACAAAAGAAGAAAACCGGATCTTTGATTAAAAAGAAAGTATATTTCGAAGCGTTACTTTTAACAACGCCCACTCCACTCATACACACACAAGATGATTGTCTATTGGATGGGAATGACTTGCTGACAAATTAAATCAATGGTTGCGGGTTTGAATACAGTCCTCTTTCTCTTAGACTGTATGTCAGCCATAGTCACAGATCCGAGACTACGATATTATTTAATGGATAGTTGGGGAGGGGGCGCCGAGAAGAGATAAATTCATACTTTTCAAACGGTATTTAGGCTTTAATGAATGCAGCGAAAGCGACTTGGATTCGAACTCGTCTATACATTTCTTCAATTCAAAGCTGCTATTCATTACAACACCCGCACACCCACAAATAGTTATGACGTCAGCAATGCTCGTACTAGGCAGAAGGATTTTACAAAAGAAATATTCTCCTCCTAGACTGAGCGACAACCATTGCTAGAGAGCACAGATTACACTGCTATTTCATCCAAATCTGTAGTAAAAAGAATGGATTCATCCCGTTCCAGAGTTTTTCTTTCTGTTTCGTAGATGAATGCGTTATCAAAGGTTTGAGGTCCATCATTAAAATAGCAGGGTAGACTAGACATTGGGTAGCAAACAATCTACTCTGTATTGAGCACTCTTTTAAGAATAGTATTTTTTGGTTATTGCAATTTATTCCGTATGCACCAATCCTATACTTGGATATATATATATATATATATATATATATATATATATATATATATATATATATATCTGTGTGTGTGTGTGTGTGTGTTGCATAGACTGAATATTCGGCCTGGATGACAAATTTCAGAGTATTTTATTTTATGCCATTTGGAATGATATAATCATTATATACAACATGTCTATAACTGTTGACGTCATATTTTGCATAAGTAAACGTTATTTCAAAATTCGACCCACATTTATACAATCCACTGTCGTCAAAAAACTGCATGTTTCCGGTAAGACGATGGACGCCGACATTTTGTTTTAAGCTGCAGAAATCTGTCAGAAATAGTTTTGATAATTGGCCCCCTAGAAACAATAATTCTATATTCGAATTCGTGCTGCAATGAAGTTTGTTGAAAACACTTGTTCTGATTAAAGCTTTCGATTTGGAAAGACGAAGCTGACAATTCTGTACTCGGTACTGGGTAGATGAAGTCTTTTAACACAAAAACAAAAGACAAAAAGACAAAAAAACAAAAAAAACAAGTAACGACACATCTTTAGATGAACACTGGGGCTATCTAACTATAATTATTTTATCCCACTAGATTGCTCTGCAGTTAATTTACAAGATCGCCGCCATCGAGAACGCTTCGGGATTGAAGTAAACAGTAAACAATGTTGAACGAAATATCTTGGGTAAAAATAAAAGTAATATAAATAAAACTTACCGAATATATATATATATATGTATATATATATATATATATATATATATATATATATATATATATATATATATATATATATATATATTTATTATGTGTGTGTGAAAATATATAGAAAATAGGAAAGAACTGGTTGGGTTAATAATCTATTTAGTATTTTTGTTATTATTTTTAAAAAATAGTGCTTGATACAAAAGTAGAGCATAAATATAATTATTTATTTAAAAATATGATTCCGACACGCTGCATAAGAGTTCTCGTGTTTCAAAACAAGAGCCGGAAACTTCAATATAATTATTTGAATTAAATTGAATTAAAGTAAGCTCTGTTCCATCTTCAAGCGAAATTTTTTTTTGGAATATTTCGCTTGAAGATGGAACAGAGCTTTCGGGTCTTGTTTTGAAACATGAGAACTCTTATGTAGCGTGCTGGAATCATATTTTTAAATAAATAATTATATATATATATATATATATATATATATATATATATATATATATATTATTCGGAAATTATAACATAAATATGTTATAAATTCACTATAAAAATAGCCATTTTGTTTCAACACTGCTTGGTGTCTTATCAAGTGATGGTGTTGTATGTAGAATAAAGAGTTTTAAAAGATTCAAATCGACCAAGGTTTTCCGTTTGTAGAGTTAAATGGACGAAATAATCCCGTTTGTTTGCGATGGGAAATGTCCTTTAAAGGATAATGAATAAATTATATTTGCTCTACTCTGTATTGAACACTCTTTTAAGAATAATATTTTTTGGTTATTGGTATTTATTCCGTATACATCAATCCTATACTTTTGTGTGTGTGTGTGTGTGTGTGCGTGTGTGTGTGTGCTATTTCGTTGACATCGAGTTTAAAAAATGAGACGCATGAAATTTAAGTCTAACGCGGGATTGGAAGTTTGTCTCTTCGAACTAGGGAAAGCCTCTTTACCTTGAAAATCAACATTAGAAGTCAAGGCTTTTGCTTGAATTCGAACATGTGCATCCGGCATAAGAGGAAAATGCACCTCTTTCGAACTGTTGAAATAGCTAGATAAGTTCTATTTCTTTTCGTTTTCTCTCACTTCTCACCTGTGAACTCTCTTCCGGTTCTTGTTTTCCAGTCAACTTTGATCTTTGAAAATGTAAATGCAATGTCAGTCGCCATCTTCTCTCTTCCCGAATCCTGTTCCTTTATTGCTCTTCACCTTCTTTTTTCACCCCTCCCCCCTTGGCACCTTGGAGGCTTTCTCGTCTTGCGTGGGGTGAAATGATTTTAAAAAATAATCAAAGTGGCGACGGTAGTCCTCGAAAAAATCTTCAAACACTTTTTTTTTTTCATTTCTTCATGAAGATTTAAAAAAAAAACAAAAGGTCAGCAATAGAAAACAAAAAAATAACAAATAACATATATGGATGAGTGGGTGGTGTAGCGGTTATCAGCGCAGAAATGGAATCTGAGAGCCGAGTTCAATTTCAGACTGAGGCGGTGTCGCGTTCATTTTTAAAATAATGACCTTGGAAAAAGTATGACTCTATCTGCTGTCATCCCTCACGACCATTTATAGTAAAAAAGGAAATAGTCTTCTCCATATCTTATAAAACTTGGAGTTGTCTTGAATTTTGTACAGGACTAAGTAAAAATAATATATATATATATATATATATATATATATATATATATATATGAGAGAAAGAACAGATAGAGTAAAAATGCATTTACTTTAAAAAAGGGCTCAATACAAAGTAGAGCAATATATTATTATTATTATTATTATTGTTATTATTATAAGAGATTATAATAAAAACATGTTGAAATCGCTACACAAGACCTTTCATGTTTCAATGATTGTACTTCTTCAGGCGATGGTTAGTAACTGGTGATTAAATGACTTATAAGGAAATTTCCTTTAAAATGCCATGTTTATATTTATTTATTAAACAGTATGTTTATTAATTTACATCTATATATATGTGTGTGTGTGGAGAAGGAGAGAGATAATGAACTGATTATGATATATAGATAGATAGATAGATTTGAATATACTGAGAGAGAGGGAGAGAGAGGGAACATACTGGAATAGATAGATAGATAGATTGCACTAAATGGAATGGACTAAAATGAAAAATGTATATCAATTATACAAAGCTTCATTATGACTAACGTTTTTTTTTCAGAGCAGGTAAGTCCGAACAAAAATAGCTTATGATACTAAAATACTAAACTCCGTAGGTCGTCAGCGTCAGTACGTCTGCTTGTTGGATTAGTGTATGAGAAGATGAATGTCTATCTATATATATGTTGATAGATATAGACGAACTTTAGACGAATGAGGAATAAAACAGCATTTAGTTTTTGACAACAAACTTTTATCATTATGTCATTCTTTGTCAATGCCCTTAATCCAGTGCTGAATATTAATAATATAAATTGAAGCTTATACAGTGAAATTTCTGGTCACCATTCCGCTAATTAGTGTGTGTCAGCTTGCAAATATATAATTCACTTTATATATATATATATATATAATACTATGTTTGGTTTGGTTTGTTTTACAGCATATCAACCTCAGTGCCTTATTTAATGTCGACAAGATTTTATTGCTGGTAATATTTTTCCAAATATTATTATATAATGCACATATATATGAGTATGTATATATATATATGCTATTGATAACTCAAGGTGAGATGATGAGGTTTTTGAAGCTCCAAAATGGATTTTTAGTTTAATTGAAAGAAAAATAAACATGAATATTGCATAAAAGTAATAGAATAATTTAATATAATTCACAATTATTATTTTTTTGATTTCATTTATTATGTATATTATTATTATTATTATTATATTTTTTTTGAAGTTATATACCGTAATTCCCCATGAATAATACGCCTTCATCCATAATACGCACACATAAAATTGTGCTGAAAGTGTGGAAAAATGCTTCTACTCACGCACTCCTTGTTTGGTAATCAAACCCTATAAATTGTACCCTCTCCAATTTCATTACGGCCAGCGTTTGTTTCCAGTTATGTACCATGCGTGATACACGCTTAGGTGATCAGGTATCTTTCGT
Source organism: Acanthosepion lycidas (assembly GCA_963932145.1). NCBI lineage: Eukaryota > Metazoa > Mollusca > Cephalopoda > Sepiida > Sepiidae > Acanthosepion > Acanthosepion lycidas. Next base: position 111,830,384 of record OZ010587.1, on the reverse strand, counting down.
AGTAAGTTGCCATTTATTTCTACGGTAGACCAGTTGCTACCCGAGGCTATAGAACCCGGTCTGTCCTACTATTTATTCATAGCTGGGGGTAGGAGAAAAGGATTCATACATTTCCTAAGGGTATTAGCACGTAAGTGAATGTAATGGATTCGAGTGGAATTCGAACTCGGCTCTCCGATTCCTCAATCAGAGCTCCTATCCATTAGTCCAAGTCTTATTAAAAAAAAAAAGATTTTAAGCATAGAATAATATTATTGTAATTTAGTTTTATTTTACTGCAATTTTTAAGATTTTTTGTAGCTGTGCATAATACGCACCCCTGGTTTTGCTTATTATTTTTTGAAAAAAATGCGTATTATACATGGGGAATTGCGGTATGTATTATTTATTATTTCTTTCAACTTTTTCCACTGTTAACGGGTTTTTCTGTATTTCTACCCCAGTGAGCGAAGTAAAGGGTTGAGTTCGACATTCCAACCAACTGAAGAAAGCCGGAGTGTACAACGGCCGAAACGTTGTAATAAATACGGCGACAAAGATGAGAACTATAGTCCGAATAATGTAAATAATGTATGTAAGACTACTTCATAATTTGTCTTTCTAATCTAGCTTTTTACCTAACGTTTTATATCTAACAAAAAGAAAAAACATTAATTTTGTGGAGCTTCTAAAACACGTGATGTATATAATGCTTATATACGTACATTATATATGTTTCAAAGGTTATTATATCCGGGTGTGATAGTGGGGACAAGCTCTCACTGTCTATAAAATGATTCTGTAGCATGTGTCTCAAATTCTCTCTGACAAGTTCAGCTCCAAGCCGGAGAATGATCGAAGGCGAACAACTGGTGCCTGATAAACCAGCTTCTTCGGTCAGATGGAACTCAACAACCCAGATTGGCATTGGGGGTGAGGATATACTGATTTTAAGCATCCGCTGCCTTGCGGTCATATCCAAACACAAAAAATGTCTATGGAAGTAAAACCATACAGAAAACCAGGGTTGCAGCGCCGAGGGCGGTTGAAGGTCAACACTTACAATTTTCCGGCAATTTCTGCTGGCAAGCCGAACCCAGATGTAATGTCCTGTATCCTTATTCGGTACAGCCGAGAAGCAGGGCCATGTACTCTGGATAGGACACGGCTTCTGTATACCATCGCCCAGGCCTGCGCCATGGAGTATCAAAAGAGGGAATTTTTGACCAAAGAGGGCGTTAACTTTACGTGGATTAGAACAAAAGATAAATACTGGCAATAAAAAATGGTTTTATTATAAACATCTAAAATAAAGAAAAAAAAAACTTGTTACAATCGCAGGCGGATAGATAGATAGAAATGATAAAGTGAGATAGATAGACAGATAGAGAGACAGCTAGAAATGATAAAGTGAGAGAGAGAGAGAGATAGATATGAATAGACTTTTATATATATATATATATATATATATGTGTGTGTGTGTGTGTAAGACATTTTTTATGTTTTATACGTTCTTTTTATAGATACAATATTTAAGTAAATGCTCTGCTTATATTAGGGTGTTGCAAAAATAATTACGTAATAATGTCGTTTTTGACGTTAAAAAATACGTCTAAAAACGACATCATTGCGTCATTATTTTTGCACCAACCTAATAATAAACAGTATTAACAACATTTACCGGCCTGAATGTCCGAGAAATTTTCAGAGAAAATATTCGTCCTCCGACAGGAATCGAACCTGTATCCTATACGAAACCGTCATATAGCCTTACATGCCTTAACTGATTTCATGACTTTCTATTAGAAAGAGTGAGCTTTGAAATCGACGCCTCACAAATACTCATTTTCTTGTTTTATTGAAATGATGTCACAAGGATTTATTTTTTAACGGATTTTGCAAAGAAAACAGGAAGAAAATAATAACAAGAAAATATTGATTTATCGCGCGGTTCAAGAAAAGCTGTAATCTTAATTAGGAAGTAGATATCTTTGCTTTACTCTGTCAAACTGGCTTTCATGCATCAATGGTCAGTGGTTACCAGTGCGTATTAAAACGATGTGTTACATTACATTTTCCTGTTGCGTCATTCATTGTTTCATATCAAGAAAAGAAGAGACAGTATTTTGACTTAATAACAGCTAAATTTTATTTCTTTTTTAAAAGCAGACTGTTAAAAAGCAGACTATCACCGGCAGTGAATTTCCTGTGGCTTTTTCTATAAATATTTTCACAGAAATTGTTTTATTGAGGTTTCCTCTTTGTTACCTCGACTTCATGAATTTAAACGCAGTACTAGATTGGCAGTTAGGTTTTATCGTTTTGCTGTTGAAATTGCGAAGTGTAATCGTAAGTTTCTATTCTAATAGTTTCTTCTTTTACACTCATCACCTGCGGAACTGTCTTCTGGTTTCTTGCTTTTCTGTCAACTACGCTATTAAAAAATTAAACACAATGTCAGCCGCCATCTTCTTTTTTTTTAAACCTGTTCTTTTATTGTCCTTTCCCCTCAATAACGTTTTCTCAGTTTATTTCACTCTTCAATAAACTCTTGAGTCTTAGTGGCTATATCGCCTTGTTTGGGGCGGAGACATAAAAAAACAAAAAAAGAAAATCAGATTGTGGTGCAGTTATGTAAACAGGAATTGTCTCTTCCAGTGCACACAATAGTTCATCCTCTGTGCCGAATATGAAGAAAGACAATAAGAATTGTTGAGACAGATAATGAAGAAAGAAGGCTTGCAGAATTCAACACTCACATGATATATTAAAAGCAAAAGGGGCTTTTATGTAAATGGAGACAGGACAGAGACTGGAAGATATAATAAGGGGATAAATATGAATTAGAAATACGAATGTGGCCGGGAGGGGGGCAAGGTACTGTTGTAGCATACCTACGGACGATAATCGATATGTCTTCATTCCCATAAATACGGTAGTAAATACTGTATGTTGGTCTGCAGTTGGAAATTCGTCTCCAGCTGTGCTGGTCAGAGAGTTCTACTCGGAGTCAGAGAGAGGATCCTCAGACGAGGTTATGTCGAAGGGCAGAGTCTCGTCTCGGGAAACAGCTACCCGACTCCGTTTTATACGAGGTCTACGGGGTATTTTTGGCCGAGCCTACGGACTCAGATACCCCACATTAAATTTGGCCTTGTGTCACATCTGACCGTGTGGGGCGGTTGGTAGATATTCTGCAGTTGGAGATTCATTGTGAAATTCACTTGACTCACTTCTAGCAACTGACTACTTCTACGCGCCGCTGGCGAATCTTATATGTGTTGTTCTTGTATTATCGTGCATTCTTTTTTTTAAATACACCGCACGAGAGCTGAAAATGGATAGGTCGAAATGTCAAGTAAATGCAAGTACACAAAGAAAAGATTCAATTATCCCAAAAGTATAGCATATTTCGAGAGTATAAATTATTTTCAGCCAGACTAATATCCTTTGAGGCTATTATTACATCGCTTCTAACGAACCGGGTAACATCCGGGCATTTTCAACGTTTTGACTCCCGTGTAAACCGGACCTTTTTCTACATTTTTGATTCTATTGCAAACGGAGTTTATATTTACAATTTCGTCTCCCGTGTAAACCAAACCTATATCTACATGTCTGACTCTCCTGAAAACTAAAACTATATCTACCATTTTGAGTGTCGCTTAAACTAGACTTATTTCTAATTTTCTGAAAATTCATTGTGACTTTTATTCTATAAGTCTTTCTTTGATTTTCTCTCGTCAGTCGATGAGTTGACCAGACACCGCGTCGTTTAACTTTGGTAATCGTACGAGAACCAGTGTTTCAACCTGATATGGCCGTATTTTGAGGGGAAGAAAGTTGTGTTTGTAGCCATCTTTTTTCTGTTTACGGCCATATCATATTGAAACTCCAGTTCTTGTACGATCACCGAAATGTAAGTAAAGATCAGCGAGCCTGATCTGTACCTAGATGAGTAACCGCTTGGCAATACCATCTGCTGTAAGGTCGGATGTGCGGGTGGTGTAATAGATAATAATTTTGAATTGTTAATCGGAGAGCCGAGTTCCAATTCCAGTTGGGTTCGTTATATTCACTTATGTGCAAATACCCTTGAGAAAGTTATGAATTGACTTCTTCTCCCCCAGCTATGGATTCATTAGTAAGACTTGTATCACTAAACTATTATCTCAAAAAACAAAAATTCTTACAATTTAAAAATATTTTTTGGCTTTAAATAACATGCAAAAGGTTGATAAGCTGTAAAAAACGAATTGTTTTTTTTTGTTTTTTTGTCTAAATATCTGTGCATGCTGAACGTAGAATAAAGCGAAAGAAAGACTGGTGGTTGCAACAGGGAATAATCTCCATTGCCAGCCGAAAACTGTGCGGTAATTGTTTTTATTTCCAATCCAACCTCTACGTCGGCCAAAACAATTTCAAGGAAATCGTTAGGCTCCGGCTGTACACACTTCCACTGCTGTTGATTGTCTATTAAACTGTTGACAAAATGTTGATGGGAACACAAAACAAGCAACGAAGTTGAGAAGTTGTTTAGGTCAGTGTCTAAAATGTGAGTTTGTCTCTCGAAAGACGAAGTTTTTCTCTTGAATAAACAAAGAATAATAAATAGAAAAACAATGACAAAGAGTCACAAGTCGAAGTTTCGCGCGCCGATTCTGTTCACTTGTCATTAAAATGAAAACTTTCCTTGCATTTCGGTGTAAAATATCATTTTCTCTCTGTCTTTATCACAATATCTTTCTTTATTCCCACTCTTTGTTGCTGTCACTTTCTTTCTTTCTTCTTTTTTTCTCTCTACCACTTTATTTTATTCGCTCTCTTTTCACTTTCTCTCTCTTTTCTCTGTCACTTTCCATTTTTCACTCTCTATTTCTCTCACTTTTCTCTTTGCCGCTCTCTTTCTCTTCACTCTTTGTCGCTTCCTCTTTTTCTCTCTGTCACTGTACTTGGGCTCTGTGGAAACGGGGTGAGCAATGACTGAGCTGTCCTATGATTAAGAACGAGACGAGATATCACGAAACATGGGCAGTGGAACGAGAACAGTCTACCCACGTAGATTAAATAAAAGCTTCTGTTTGGAATTCCTTGTAGGTTAAACGGATCGATATAAACTAGGTATCTTCAAGGCTTCGCTAAAAATGAACATCGCCTGATGAAAAAAAGGCTCAAACTTGATTAAACAATTTTTTATCGTCTAAATGTATATGTTATTATTAAGAAGAAAAACCAAAGTATTTTTTGAATATTTAAAAAAAAAATTTCATCCTTTCTAGCACGTCCGAAATTTTAGTTAAAAATCTTTTTTTTTTTCTTGAGACTTCAAAATTTATATACATCGCCAGCCATTTTTGACAATTTTGTAAACAAAAGTGAAATTCTCCGTTTAAAAATCTTGTAAAATTCAATTATACTTTTTTCAAAAGTTATTTTAGGAAAATTAGAAAATTTGAAGTATACTTAATATAATTTGAAACAAACATTACTTAATTTTTTAGCCGAAAAAATTTAGTTGTGAAATAAGAGAAGCATGTCTAACCGTGATGATTGGTTTTGGAGATGTGAACTGACGTTTAGTCAGTGTATCGACAACTAACGTCAAGGCAATGTGTCGGACGGAAGGGCAGAGGTAACAGTATTTTCGAATTTTAAGTGAACCGGCTTATTTAACTAAAGTAATTCTTAAAAATTAAATACTTTCAAAAGTCTAATATTTGATTGATGTTTTTAGGTATTTTTTTTAACGAAGATATGTCCAAAGCTTGCACTGTTACTGTCCATAAAATTGAATCCAAATAGAAAAAAAATAATAATTGCAGAATATCACTAACTGAAAAAGAAAACAATTGATTATATTTTAAAAGATGAAAAGAAAATATTAAGTGAAATAAGTAAAAAATAATTTTTTTTAAACATTTAAAATTTTGAAAATGCCACTATGATAGTCGGTTAGTCAAAGAATTTGACATGAAATCAATTTGCTAGTTCCGGACACCCAAAGATAATATGGTCGACAGCTTCATTATATTTTTCGCAGATTCTGCATTTCGGGTTAGTTCTATACTTGATTATGTGACAATGATAGAATCTGGTTGCGAGGCTTTGGTCCTTAGCTGCAATAATTAGGCCTTCTGTCTGAGCTTTCAACCTGGTACTCCTCAGTCACTGGTGTGTTTCCTGTTGGCCCACATCAGCCTCTTTCATTCTTTTTAGGTATTTGCCAGAAACGCCTTGCACTCGCAATCTTTTGTAATTTCAATTGGCTAAGTTATTTTGCCTTCTGTTTTACTTGTTGACCTACATGGTATTCGCTTTTTCTTCTTTTTTTTGTTGTTGTACGGTTTCAGGTATATTAAGCTGTTTCTTCAGGAATTCAGCTTCATTGCTGATGGATTGGATTTGGTGTTTTACTATTTGTAAGAGAATGGCAAGTGTTTTTGTCAGGTTAGCTTCCAATCCTACTATTGTACTTTTTAGAGTTAGTTCAAGTTGGATTGGACCTTGGCATCCTAAAGCTCTTGGTACGTACACCCTATCAACATCTGATTTCAGGTGATGCATCCTCATTTGGGTAAGCATTTTTCTGGTCTTGGCGTCCAATCTTTTAATGCTGCCCAACTTCCATTTAATAATATTGAAGCTGTATGCATCTACAGGTACAGCTAAAGTGTTGATAGACTTCATTTTATTGGCCCCCATTTAGTTTGCTTTCTAGTATCAAACGCATTCTCCTATAATATTCTTTTCGGAACTTTTTCTTCATAATTGAATGTTGTATTCCGACTCATTTCATTAATCCCTAAGGATTTGTATGTATCATCTTGGTCTAGATCCTTCATCCTGTTGTTGATATCAAGGTCTAAATCTATAGTTTTCGTTAGTTTACCACCTTTAAAAATGGCTTTGGCACATTTGTCGATTCCGAAATTCATACTAATGTCTTCGCTGAAGGTTTTAACTATGGTGAGTAGGTTTTTCTGCTGGCTGTCATCCTTGGCAAACGTTTTTAAGATCATTAGTATAAAAGAGGCGATTCAGTTTGCCATTCTGTAACGTGTATCCATAACTACTGTTGTTCAGTAGACAGCTGAGTGTCGCTAATGCAAGACAGAAGAGTAGTGGTGACAATTAATCTCCTTGGAAGATTCCGCTTTTGATGTTGATTGGTCTCGATGTTAATGATCCGTTTGTATGGTTTAGGCTTAGCGTAGTCTTCCAGTTTTTCATGATCTCCGTTAGGAATTTGACCGTTGTGCATCCTAATCTGTGTATTTTTAGGGTCTTCTTTATCCATGAATGTGGTACTCTTTCGAACACCTTTCTTTAGACGATCCATTCTATCAATAAGATTCTTTTCCTTGTTTTCACCTAATATTGTTTTATTGATAATTAGTTGGTCCTTGCATCCGTAACTTCCTCTTTTACACCCCTTCTGTTTTGCTGGGATGAAATTGTTTTTCTCAAGGAATTTGTATGCCTTTTCAGTTATGATAGAAGTCAGGATTTTGTACATTGTTGGTAGGCAGGTGATGGGTCTATAGTTCTTCGGGTCCTTCTGCGTCTCTTTTGTTCTTGGAAGTAGGTATATTACACACAATTGTGTCATTTGGAGCATTTTTCTGGGTTTATAAGTATCTCATTGTATGCATGTGCGAAGTCTTGGTGGGTGCTAGATAAGTTTTTATCCAAAAATTGAATATTCGGTCTATTCCTGGTGCTTTCCAGTTTTGAGTTTTGCAGAATGCTGCAGTTATTAATATTGAATTATTATTATTATTATTAGTGTTGTTGTTACTATTATTATTTCCTTTTTCTTTTCTATATTTTTTCTTTCTTTCTGGTTTTCATTTTTCTTTCTGCTTCGTTTTCTTTCCTGTTTCTTCTTTAATTAACTTTTCTTTCTTTCACTCTTTCTTTCTTTCTTTCACTTTTTCTTTCTTTCACTCTTTCTTTCTTTCTTTCTTTCTAATTGTAGCTCTCTTTTCTCTACTGCCGATTTTCTTTATAAAAACCATCTTCCTTCTCTTCTGCTTTCTCCTCTTCTCTCTTCTCTCCCCTCTCTTCTTCCTTTTTCTCTTCAGTCTTCTGTTCCTTCTCCTCTTCCTTCTTCTCTTCTTTCTCATGTTTTTCCTCCTTTCCCTCTCTTCCTCTTCTTTTCCTCCTTGCAAACATTTTATGACCTCCTCTTTCCACTTGTTTTTTTTTCTTTTCAACTTTAACAGATCCTAATTTTAATTTTTCTTTTTTGTTTCTTCTTATCTTTCAAAGGAAACGGTGGTCATTTTGGAAAAAGAAATCCTGGTGTGGTTTTTCTTTTGAGAAGAGATCTCGCCTCCAACAGCCACAACTGTTGAAAAGTGAATGGTTTTGTCGCTATAGTAACAAATTCCAAACGTTTTGATTGTTTAAAGGGAACGGCCTTCTGTCTAAATCGATGTTAGCGAGAGCCAGACGGTGAAAATTCCCGCGCAGCTGTCATCAAATTCACTTGAGTCTACAAAAGTAAGTAATACTTATAAAAGTAGATTTACTCAATGTCATTTCTTCTTATGCATTTTCTTTCATTTTCAATGTTCTGGGGAGAAGTATACATGCCACGATGTTGCATTAAAAATAGTGAATTTATTTTTATGACACGAATCAACATAAAAATGAGATTTTCAGTAATCAATAAGAATGACAGAGGCTCAAATTCTGACATAAAACAATGCTAAGAAATAAAAGAATAAACAATATAGAGTAATCCCAATACACACACACACACACATATATGCTTCATGTTTCAACATATATATATATATATATATATATATATATATATATATATATATATATATAACCTAAAGAGCCAGTCAAAGCTACCTAGCTTTTGCCTAAACGGATCATCAGGGAAATGCCGGCATTTCCTTTACGATCTGTTTAGGTGAAACCTGAGTAGGTTTACCCGGCTCTTTATGTTTCTATTAGGTTTGCTCTGCTTCGTGTATTGAGCACTTTACGCAGTTACATTTACTCGTTTTGGTTTTTTTTCTTTGGACTTTGAGCTTGAATTCTGGACGATTGTTTTCGCCTAAATTTCATGTTCTTAGTTCTTTCTTTTTTCTATTCCTCCTTTTTTCCTAGGTACTAGTTTGTTCTACTACAAACCAACATACCCAAGGTTTTTCCAAGCGAGTAACACCAGTTAAATATATATATATATATATATATATATATATATATATATATATATATATATATATATATATATATAATTATTTATTTAAAAATATGATTCCAACACGCTACATAAGAGTTGGAATTATTTTTAAACAAATAATTATATTTATGCTCTACTTTTGTATCGAGCACTATTTTTTAAAAATAATAACAAAAATACTAAAGAACTTTGGATTATGTACCTAACCAGTTCTTTCCTATTTTCTATATATTTTCATATATATATATATATATATATATATATATATATATATATATATATATAATGGATACAGAATACTTAAAAATCCATTTGGTAGGTGATAATTTATTTCGTGGACTCAGACGTCCATCTCTTCAGACCAAATTTTACAAAAATAAAAGGAATTCAATTTATTCAGACACAATGAAAATGAAAAAAGAAAAATGGAAGAGAGAAAAAAGGGAATAAGGAAAAAGTTTTAATATTAAAAGGGGAAAGAAAAAAAGGAGGAGAAAGAAATTTCAATATAAATACTTTTTAAGGGAAAGAAGAAGAGAGATAGACATGGGGAGGGGAAAGCGAAAGAGAGTGAAAGAAAAACGACAGGTTGACCCAGAAAATATTTTATTTTCCCCAGAGTGAACAAGTTAAAATATAGAGTCGTGGAAAGAAGTGATCATATTCAAAATAGATACATTGAAAATCTCTCTCTCTCTCTCTCTCTCTCTCTCTATATATATATATATATATATATATATATATATATATACACATATATATAATATATATATATACATATATAATATATATACATATATATAATATATATACACATATATATAATATATATATACATATATAATATATATACATATATATAATATATATACACATATATATAATATATATATACATATATAATATATATACATATATATAATATATAAATATATATATATATATATATATATATATATATATATATATAAAGAAATATAGTCTTAAGGTGTGCTATATTTATGGAATAAAGTGCTCAATATCAGAGATAGAGCGTGTGTAAATATAAAAGTGAACATAGAAGTCAACACTTAGAGGCCTCTAAGTGTTGACTCCTATGTAGGAGGATAAAATCCAGAGAGCTCAATGTAAATCCAGAGCAAATAATTTAACTAAAAACAGACCACTTTAAGGTTAACTGATCCGCAGTCCTTTTAAAAGGGCCGTGGTGAAATAATTTATTACATGGAACCTTAAAGTGGTCTGTTTTTATTTAAATTAAATATATATATATATATATATATATATATATATATATATATATATATATATATATATATATGTTGGACTCTGTAGTCGCGGATGACAAATGAGGGCTAAGTAAGACAATGTTGGTACTATGGACGCACATCTGGGTATGTTGTTCTTGTTCCATGGTTGAAGAAATGAAAAGTTCAGTTCGAAATTCCGACGTATATCTGCCGAAGAAGTCCGGAGCGTACATCGGCCGAAATGTTGGGAATATGAGAATGACAAGATGAAGACAGCAGTCCGAAAAATGCAAATATTGTAAATAGTAATAAACAAGTATTAGAAAACTGATATGCACTTTTAAATTATTTTATATCAATAACTTTAAATTGTTCTTATATAATGTATATTTTACAAGCATACTAATGTAGTGATCAATTAGAATACGCGCCTTTATCTGACCTACGAGTGTGAACTGTGCTGAATATAAAATATAAAAGTCATCGCAATCAGCTACGCTACCTAATTTTGCGTGATTCTTCCCCGTCTGTTAACACGTGTCTTGCTGATTTGAATATTAAATGACGCTTTTATTAATGGCTCAAGAAAAAAAGAATCAAGTATTGAGAAGAAAGGTGTGGAGTATATTAATCAGTTTTCAATGGTCATAATTTCAAAACGTCCATATGAAAATCAATTTATGAATTATGTTACGGCACAGAAATAAAAAATAAAAAATATTGCACGAACGGGGAACAGGAATTCATTTTTAACGAGTAGCACAACGTTCCAAAAATTTAAAAGAAGACAAAAACTCCTTTATGAGACAAGGAAAAAATTGTTTATAATTCTGTTTGTTTCTTTGTTTGTTAGTAAATTGGTTACTACGTGCGTTACTCCTTGTCATTACCTAAGATAAATAATGGACCTTTTCATTTTGATTACAAAGAAAGACGGAAGAAAAATATATATCAGAGAAGCTGTTTGATTTTAGCAAGAAAAAGAAAGAATACACAATAAGAAGAAAGAAAGAGGTTACGATAAAAGCTCCCATGCGTTTAACGTCTGCTTCACTGAAATTGAAAATCTTGTCAATTTTTAATCTTTCTATTTGTACCCTCTTACTTCTTGAAATAATGACATGCATTCTTACAATTATTGTTGCAATATTTTGTTAAAAGTTGTTAATCTCAAATATTTAACGATGGGACAGAATATTTTATCGTCGTGGAACTCCCAAAGAGCTTATTCAGTCATTAACTTGATAATTATGATTTATCTGAAAATTAAAATATGGAAACCGTGAAATTTTTACAGGTAGCCATTATGATTTTATCGAACGAGGTTTGGAATCCAGTCTTGCCCACTCATATAATTCGTAGAAAATCACTGAGTGCCCCTGGTCTTTTTTATGTGAGTCTAGTCCCTTGTATTCATATGTAACAATCATAAAAAGTCAGATTAATAAATATAAAAAAACAAGGCTCCCTTATTTAATAAAAAAGGCAATATTTAACTGGAAATAGGCATTGACAAAAATGGGTAGGCTGGTTTCAAGATGATAGAAATTTGAATTGTATACAAGAACAATGCAAACAATCAATCTCTATAAATGCACCAACAGAGAAAGGGAGCTCATCTACCCAAATATTTGAACTGCACGTTGAGGACTCTTTCTGTTGTAGTCAAGCAAAGTTCAAATGTAATTTTGAAGCTCGGGGCTTCAACTTCAGTTCTCTTTAAAATAGCCACTTGAACTTCATTTCCTCAGTGATGATACAAAAATGTTTGATTTACGACAGACTTAGGACTTTGACATTTAATTTACGATAATATCGAACTTTTACTACGAGGTTATTAATTTTCTTCTTACAGAGTTTGTAGCAGCGGAAGTAATTTTATGTTACTTGTCATTTCTTTTATCCTATAAGCATTATGAGATCACAAACGACTTCCGGTTTTTTTTAGATTAGTTTAGTTAATACAATTAAAACTAATTGTGTGAAATTGTTTTGTTGCCGTCGATGGGCATGTCATTAAAACCGTTAGCGTTTCAACCCTGACATTCTGGTTCGAATCTCACCTTGGACATTTAGTTAAAGAGGCAACTCGTTGATTATATCAAGGAGGAGATAACTCTAGTGAGAAGTACAGTTGGGAAGTTTGTTGTGTTTTTTTTAATCATATAGTAAGGTAGTAAAGTCACTAAGACAAATAAAAATAAAGAAAAAATCGTCTAACATTATACGGACATATAGACAAAGATATTCACCATGAAAGATGATATTCGGTTATAAAAATATTTTATGTCAATACATAGAATATTTTTATGCGACGATAACGGTCGTGAAATAGCAGACAGAGGTCGTAAATTTATGATGTGGTCCTATGACGACGTATCACGTGAGAGACCGAAATATTAACAACAGAACCATGTCTAGATGCAAGGTAATTTATTGTGGCTAGTTTGAAATGTAATTTTGTTGAGTGTTGGTCGCTTTGTTTTAATAAAGATGGCCTCCAATACCTGAAAGTTGTTTTTACTGTGTTTATATGTGGGTATTGTTGTGTTATCAACTGTCTAATATTATATACATGGCTATGTTTTTCTAAGAAATATTGTTTAATAGAACAAAGATCAGAAAGGTGACAGGTAAGTCTACGGGAGAGCGTGTATATATATATATATATATATATATATATATATATATATATATATATATATATAATAGTCTGCTTCGCTGTATCACAGCTCATCAGATGGAAACCGACCGATTTGGTATTAGTCAGAGATCCTACCCCTAAGCTATCGGCGCATGGCAGAGAAAGGGAAATTTTAACGTATTATATACGGATGTATACAAACGCCAGCAGCCAGAGGGCTCAATTCATTAATGAAGAGCGGTGCGTTAATAGCGGCGGCGGCTACTGTTTTGAAATTACTTGTTTCTATATATATATATACATATAAACGTTAAAGCAAAGTTAAGAAGACATTGGAAAAAATAATTTAAAACAAAATATTACAATCGAAAGTGATTGAATTCACCCATTTCAAGACCGGCATGGCCGTCTGCTATGATTCCCAAATCTTTCTCAATTCTTTGACTACAACGGACTGACATTTCTCTGCCAAGATAAATAGTGTAACATCTTTTTGCCGTTATTACACTTTGGGTATAAAAGCAGTTATGGGAAAGGGATTCTTTTCTTTTTTCAAAATGCTCCCTCGCTCAGTTATGTAAATCATCATGGCATACCAGTGACAGGACCTTTGTCAAGATGACTGACTATTATAATTTTCATTAGCGAACTCTTTTATTTTGATTTGAGAGGGAACCTCTAATTTTCTTACCTCTCAGTTCCAATGCCCTACAACTGGGCTGTACTTGCTCATTCCTGTTTTAGACATTTGGTGCAAGATTACAAAGCAGTCGCGTCGGTTGGAAGCAACAACAGCAACAACAACAACAGAAAAAGTAGAGGAAGGAAGCATTTAGTAGATGATTTTTCAAGAGCAGAAGGATGTCGGCTTCTGAAGTGCCATTTTTCACAGTTCTCGTTTCTTTGCGTTTATCTCACGTGATTAAAGTCAGAAGAAAAAGTGCCGAGGAGAAGGAATAGTATTTGCGCATGGTTTTGTTTATAAATACACTTTGCTATGGAACGCTGCCGGGAAACGATACGATGTCTGGTTGCGTTACCTCAGCTTGCTATATTTAGCCATTATCTTCTTAGCCAGGGATGCATCCTCATTCTTTATCAGTTGCTTTTTGCTTGCTTTCTACCTAGCTCTCTTCTTTCTGCCAATCATTCTCTATTACCTCCACCACGCCCCTTGAAAAAAAAAAAAAAAAAGACACCCACTCACTTTATCTGTCAGGTCCTCTCTGCCCAAACTCTTCATTTATCCTTGATTTTCATTCTCTATTATGATTCTCTCTCTCTCTCTCTCTCTCTCTCTCACTAAAAAAGATCCTTCTCTATCACCCTCTCTTTGTTTACTCCCTCTCTCTTACGATTTTTCTTCTTCTTCTTTCTCTATTATTTTCCCTCTTAAAAGTTACCTTTATCAGCCTCTCTTTGCTTACTCTCTCTCTCTTGATTTTTCTTCCTCTTTATTAATTTCTCCTCCTAAAAGCCACTCTCTTTCATTTCTTGTTTCTCTTTTCAAGTCATTGATATTTATCCATCCTGACACAAAGCCAGAATTTCCAGTTTAAGATACTGTTGCTAGTTTGGCACAAGGTGACAAGAATAGGCGCACTTTGTAACCAGAACTCACTACAGTAGTAATTCTGTTATATTTATTAATAACTTCTACACGACGAAACGCTCCCCACCTATTATTGTTTACTAAATTTAGCTTTGTATTACACAAAATCTACAGGTGTATGCCACCTAGTGAGAATCATACTCACTTCACGTTGTATTTGGCTTAGAAAAACTTACTAACAATGGTTCTACAGTAGACACACTTTTTGTCAAGTTTTCTTTTTCGTGTTAGTTTACACTTTTTCTTTCTGTTTCATATTCCCCACTCTCTCTCTTTTATCATTTTCTCATCCCTTTACGACTTCTCTTTTTCTTTCTCTCTATACCTATCTATGCATATTTATTAAGCTTAAAGGAAGATTGTGTTGCGCCAGTATTCCCAGGGCGTAATAATCAGCCTTCGAAACCCTGGCGTTTACATAAACTCCAGGATTTCGAAGGCTCGGGCGTCAATCACTGACGTCAATGGAAAATCCTAATTCCTTTTGTCGCCAAACACATATCTCTAGATAATAAATTTAACTTCCTCAGGCCGAGCGATACCCTATAAGAATCGAACCCACTTTTCCAGACATGGTTGGGGAAACATTTTCATATTGTCTGTTTGGGATTTATAATAATGGTTTACCATCCCTTTCTCAAATGGGGAATGAATGAAAATAGTGATTGCTTTAAGATTTGAAGCCGGATTATCTCTTCACCAGTTATTCGTATGGCGCACTGTCCAAAGTAGGAGAGTATAAGATAATTTTATCCTCTATGAATTTTGACACAGACTATTCTTCAAATAACTTAAGTTCTAGCCGTCATCCAACGCCAACGCGAAAAGCTATCAAGTAGCTTTTAAAGTAAAAGAAATCACGCCTCTTTGCCTATCTAAAACCTTATATCTTATATCTGTAAGAAACACAACCATTTTAACTGCGTTCAGTATTTTCTTCTGACCCAAACATTACTTTGACTTCTCAATTTCATAGCTGCAAAGCACCACTAAGAGTTGGTAGATAGACGACAATAAAATGTACAGAAATTTGCTCAAAAATCCCTTTTTTCACTTAATCTTGTGACTTCTGTCATCAGAAACGTGTTTTCAATAAGTAAATTACAATGTCCATCACACGAGAAACTTCTTGCATACAACACATTTATAAAATTTGGAAGAGGGCAGAGGTTGGATATTTACCCAAAATTGACGAACTCTTTTCCTAGGTTTCTGAGTAAAAGGTAAAGTGAAATTTAATACTATAATATATATATATATATATATATATATATATATATATATATATATATATATATATATATATATATATATATATATTCGACTCTCCCGTCGGATACGTTCCTAAAAAGAATCAGAGCAGTTCCTAAAAAACCGACAGCCCGAAACCAGCACATGAGATTTGATTATAGTGAAGGTTTCGTGCACGATCATCCACACTTTTTGAAGGGCCGAATACAAAGACCTCGTGCACTCAAAACGATCCTCCGCAGGTATTGAATTCAGAGTTGTCCTTCTCCTAGACCAGTTGCCATCAAAGGCATCGTCTGTCCTGCTATTTACTTATAGCTGGAGGGAGAAGAAGACGATTCACAACTTTCCCTTATATATATATATATATATATATATATATATATATATATATATATATATATATATATATATATATATATATATATATATATATATATATATATATATTCTATTTATACGTTATTCTAATAGATACAGTTAAGTAAATGCTCTGTTATTTAAATAATTAGTACATTTACCGTCCTGAATGTCGCGAAAAATTTTGTAGAACATGTGGACTTCTTCGACAGGAATCGAACCTGTAACTCCAGGGAACCATCATTTGATCTGATGAACTGTTAACCATTCAGCCACAATGATCATTCGGGAAAAGATCGGCGAAGATTTGTTGTTTATAAACAGTAAATCGAGCTTTGATAACCAGACGCTTTTTTGTGGCTGAAAAGTTAACAGCACATCAGATCAAATGATGTTTCCCACAAGGGTTACAGGTTCGATTCCTGTCGGAAAAGCACACATTTTATACGAAATTTCTCGAACATTCAGGCCGGTAAATGTAATTAATACTGATTATTAAAGAAACGGAGCATTTATTGAAATAAATTGTATCTACTAAAATAACGTCTAAACACAAAATATGTTAAATAAATGTCGGACTTAATACATTTCATAATATATATATATATATATATATATATATATATATATTATTAAAGAATTAAAACACGAAAAGCGAAAATAAACATAGCCGACCGGTCGGCTATGTTTATTTTATTTTCATTTTAGTAATGACACCCCCTCTGTTTACAGAGGGAGGGCTGTCTGGACTGAACATAAATTGTTTCCAACATTTTTATCTGCAATATAGAGCAAGCACGACTCAAGATGCTAAACTAGTCAATGCTAAAGTTAACGGCACAAGTTGGGTTTTTGATAAGGTACTCTGCGATGGAGGAACCATATATATATATATATATATATATGAAAAAATATAGTTTTAAGGTGTGCTATATTTATGGGATAAATTGTTCAATACCAAAGAAAGAACATATGTAAATATATATATATATATAAGTGAACATTGAAGTCAACACACAGATGCGGCAGGCTGTTTCATGCTGCCGCCTCTGTGTGTTGACTTCAATGTTTACTTATATATATATGCTAGTAATAATCTCATAAGTATAAGAAATTATAATCATCCGGAAAACCTTTGGTGTCTTGATTCGCAAATAATCAAACCAATACCAAAGGAAAAAAAAGGTATATAAAAAAGAACATGTACGTCAGCCGAAAATAATCGTCTAGCATCCAAGTCCAAAATAAAAAAAAACAGATACGAGTAAGCAAAATAACTAAATAAAGTGCTCAATACAGTAAGTAGAGCAGACCTGGGACTATATATATATATATATATATATATATATATGTGTGTGTGTATATATATATATATATATATATATATATGTGTGTGTGTATATATATATATATATATATATATATATATATATATATATATATGTGTGTGTGTGTGTATATATATATATATATATATATATATATATATATATATATATTCGTAATTCCTGCCAAAATGATTATAGTTTGATAACTAAATCCTCTTCTTTGTTGAACTCCATAAACAACGTTTGAAAGATTTTATGAGACCTTGCCAAGATAAAGATAATCTAAAAAGGTATTCTATTAAGTTTGTGTTGAGATTACATGAATATTAATTTGACTCAAATGCACACACACAAAAATACACACACAAATATATATGCATGGTGCATCAAAAAATATTTTGTGGGTGTGTTCCTTACACTGAAACAATGTAGAATGTCTGTATAAATATATGTCCAAAAGGCCATCGTTGTACCTCAACACAGCAATGCACCCGTCGGATCATTGACTGGTGGACTCTTTCAAATACTCCCACAAGATGTCCAATGGTTTTGCAGCACCCCAATCCTGACACGTAGATGAAGCGTCTCTGCATTATTAATACCTGCTGCATAAACCAATTGTTTTATGTGGCCCCACAGATAAAACGCCAAAGGATTGCGGTCTGGGAATGTGCAGGCCATGGAACCGATTCTCCCCTACCTATCCATTTTTCATGGTAGATGCCAGCCAATGCAAAGCGAACAATGTGACCAAAATGTGTTGGAACCCCATTATGCATGAACCACAAGGTATTCCTCTAGCAGGTTTAGAAATGTGTTCAAAATAAAGTCTCTGTAGACAGTTCCTGTTCGGCGTGCAGGGAGAACACATGGACCTACCAGACAGTCACCTACAATTCCAGCCTACATATTAATCGTAAACTGGTGCTGGTGTTGAGCCTGTATTTTACCACGGGCATTCCGAACTGTGCACAAATGTTAGTTGTGTAAATTTTTTATTCCAACTCTTCGAAATGTTGCTTCATTCGTAAACAAGAATGAAGAGACAAACAACGGGTCGGTAGTTTATGCAATAAACCATCGGCAAAAGTTCTCCCTGCCTGAGTGATCAGAAGGCGAAAGACCCTTCACACGTTGCAAATGATAAGGATATAAGAGCTGGAGTACCCTACATATGATATCAGTTGTACGACATGCTAGGGCCACTTGACGGGTGCTGATACATGGATTTTTATCCATACACAATTGGGGTACCATGGATCCTGTCTCAGCAACGCGACGATAAACAGCAACAAAGGTTGGATTACTCGTCTGCCTTCGTATGGAAACGCAATCTGATATATCCGTGCAGCCTCGCACCCATTACCATTCGCGCGGTCGTAAAAATCATATCTGCCTGCTCCCGATATGAATATCCTGCCATTGTTAAACGAAAAAATTCTCAGTTAATACTCTACTACACACGTTAAACGTTGAAGACAGATTAGCAAGAAATGTAGACGAATGACAGCGCCATCTACCGTAAACATTCTTTAAAACTTAATAACTCAAAAACGAAGGATATGCTGACATATGTTTATATCGACGCTTGGCCCTGTTTGTGGTTGGCGTGAAAATTTGGGTAGAAATTTGAAGATATCTATGTGATTTGGTTATATATATATATATATATATATATATATATATATATATATGGACTGGAGGTGCAGGTGGTTAGCAAGAAATTGGAGATCCGAGTTTGAATTCCAATCGAGTTCGTTACATTCTCTTTCATGCAAATACCCTTGGTAATGATAATTGTTATAATAGCCCCTTCTTTATGAGGAAACATGTGGTATTCAAAATGGCCTAGTGGATAAAGACATTGGTTAGATCCAATGACTAGGCTCAAAAAGTTGTGAGTTCAATACCGGGCCACAGTGGTGAACGAAAAGTTGAGTTAAAGGGAAATAACTGAGACATCCGGAAGAGGCGTGGCACGTGGAACTAGAAAAATCTACCACGGTGGATGAAATAAACGGTTTGGTTCGAAATTTTAATCACCTGAAGAAGATCGGAGCATACAACTGCCGAAACGTTGTGAATATGGCAACGAAGATGAGGATAACAGTCCGATTAATGTAAATAATGCAAGAATGAAAAATATTTTTTAAAAAATAACAAAATGCAAAACTTAAAGCAGAAAACGAAAGTGAGCAAAAATAATAAAAACAAAAAATAAAATAAATATAGAAATCGTAACGTTAAAGAACAGAGATCGAATTGTAAAAAAAATAAATGGAAAGAAAAAAGAAAATACACCGGAAAATAAGAAAAAAAGGAAAGTAGAAGAGACGTTCTTTTTTTATTATCCAATCAGAAGCAGTATCTGCCACATTCTAACCAATCAAAATAGAAATATATTCTCCACGTGATTATCTAGAAATCTTCTTGATGGGAAAGGGAGAATACTATTTTGTGGACTGCCCACGTTTATTTTATTTTTTATTTTTTTTAAGAACAAATGCCCTCAAGGTTTTTTCGGAAATTAAGAATAATAACATTGTAAATTACTGAGACGCTCAAAAGCTTTGAAATCTACTCGAAAAACTATTTTCACCCAGGAAAATTAATTTTCACAAATGTATTAAGAAGAGAAACGAAATAAGAAAAGCACTGTGAATAATTCCTTAAAGAAGCTGACGACCTGCCCAGAAACTAACCTTGCAATCGTCCCTCCTATGAATGAGATCGAACAAGCACAACAGGTCAATGATATATTTTATATTTACGAATTGATTTGATTGTTATATATAAATGATGTTTTGTTTCTTTATTTTTAGTTTGATTTTTTATGCTTTTGTTTTAAGACTATTTCACTTTCATTTGTCGTTTACTTTTTTAATCTTCATCTTATTACAGCGTAGAAACACTGACAGGCAGGTTGTATTTATCGGTAAACGAGAGGCATCTTAAGTTTCAGACCTTTTCGTTTTGTTCTTATTTACGCTGCTAATATGTCTCGCTTCTCTGATTATTAAGCTGCTAAAGTTGTGATTCTTTTGACGAGTTGCTTATCATTTTTTTTTTTTACTGTTTTTCAGGAAAATATTTTTATTATTCTATATTAAATATGAAGAACCGTAGAAAAAACATAACTTGAAAATACACTTAATACCTAATACACACATAGACACAGATATATGCATATATATACATACATCCACACACATATACACACAGACATATATATATATATATATATATATATATATATATATATATATTCAAAAATTGCATTATTATGGGGATAGGGTTTTAAATTTTGTAGATAGTTTTATTGCTTGTTATCTACGGCTTGGTGCAGTTATTTAAAGCCAGAAAATATTTTTAAATTGTAAGAATTTTTTCAGATAATAATGATTTCCTGATGCAAGTTATACTATTTAACCCATAGCTGAGGGAAGAAAAGGTGGATTTATACGTTTCCCAGGGGTAAGCGAATATAACGTACCTGACTAGAATTGGAACTCGGCTCTCAGATTTCCATTTATGAGCCATTATCCATTGCACCACCCGCACATTTGTATATATATATATATATAGTGTGAACTGTTTAGCGACAGTCTGAGTCTGATGATCACTTTTGCCAATCATCAGTGTTATGTCTACTCTATCTCTCTTCCCCCTCTTTCTATATATATGTCTGTGTATATATATATATATATATATATATATATATATATATATATATACTATAAAAGTGGACATTGAATTCACCACCCAGGGGCTCTGGGTGGTGCCTTCAATGTTCACTTTTGTATTTACATACGCTCTTTCCTTTCTATTGAACACTTTAACCTATAAATATAGTATAACTTAAAACTATTTTTTTATCACACATATATATATATGTGTGCGTGTGTGTTTGTATACACACAAATATACAGCGACTCAGAATACTAGAATCTATTATAAAAATGAAACAAACTCTCATGAAATATATTTCACCATTCGAGGCGCTATTTTAAAGTATCTTTAAAATACTTAAAATAATAATGTCCCGGTGCGGTCTAGCTCCGTATAACCGTTTTACTCATGGCGCCACTAAAACGATACGCGCATCTTTGGAATAATTTGAATTCTAATTCACCAGAAAATGCTGGAATGTCGTCAGCAATATCTTGTCAATTATACTGAGAGAATCCAGTTCTTGTTAATAACTGAAAAGAGTGTCGAAAGTAATTGAACAACAACAAAACAAAAACTATGAACTTAGGACAATTTTACTTACCTTATTTACATGAGCACTATTCTCCTAATCGTTGTTGTTGATATCACATCGTTTCAACCGTTGTAACTTCCGCCCTTCTTCAGATATATGTCGATCCGACTAACCTACAGAGAATTTCGAACTGAACCCTTTTATTTAATCTACGAGGGTAGATTGTTCACGTTTCACTGTTCAGGTCTCGAGATATCTCGTCTAGTTCTTATTTTAGTACTTCTCCGTTATTGTTCGTCCGTGGATTGAAATTGCAATTACTTCTTTTTATGTGCCGTGTCCCTTCCGGACGTAGGCGATCATGGCCCTCCACTTCCCCCTTAATCCTTGTAACTCTCAGTAGGTTTTGTCCCTTTGTTACTTACCTCAAGCCATGTTCTGTCATCCACATGCTTAAGCCCGCTAGGTATGTCATCCGTTGCTTTCTTTTGTCCCTCTTCCCCTCTATTCGACCGGTGAGTATCAGATTCTCCAAGCCCTCCTTTCTCATTACGTGGCCTGCTGTTTCTTCATGATGTTAAGTATAAGCTTCCTCCTTGTTTTTTATCCTCTCCAAAGCTTCATCGTCTAGCATCCTTCTGTAGAACCATCTGTTCGTTGCCTCGAGTCTTTTCTTCATCTTTGAGGAGACCGTACGGCATTCGCTGCCGTAAAGGATGGCATATATCACTTAGCAGCTCAGTATATTTTTTCTTTGTTGCCAACGAAATTTTCCTGTCTCTTGATACTTTGCTTAGCTTTTAGAATGCATCTTTGGCCATCCCAATTCGTCTACGGATCTCAGCGGAATTACTATGTTACCAAATTCACGAAACGACGCTTTTAATCCCACAAAAATAGTCTGGTGGATTTTCACGCCAACTTTGTCTCCATCGGCAAGCAAACTTATGTAAGTGTTCCTCGGTTCGTAGTTAGTTGAAAGCTGGTAGATATCATCAGCAAATTTCAGATTGTTCATGTTGGCCCCAGTGTATCTCTTCTCTCTCTTCTTAAGTTGCTCTCTCACTATTTACAAGTAGCATCATCCCTGTCAAACCGTGTATCGAAGTTCGTTCACAACGGATTCTCCTCCAGTTCCTATCCCACGAACGCAGGTGTTCCCCAAGGCTCCATCCTAGGCCCTACTCTGTTCCTTATCTTCATCAACGATCTTCCTGACATCATAGATTCCCAAGTTGGCATCTACGCGGACGACACTACAATTTAATCCTGCCTCAAAAACAAATCTAGTGTCGCTGACAAAACTAACCTGGCCGTTTGTCTCGAAAAGGACCTCCAATCGGTTCTGAACTGGGGCAGGAATTGGCTGGTTAACTTTAATACCTCAAAAACAAAACTGCTCTCTATTACTCACCAGACAGAACCATCCCTGCCTCCCATTAGAATGTCTGACGCTCAACTTCTCGAGAGCACCTATTTGCGATTGCTCGGTCCCACATTGACTGCTGACCTGAGATAGAACAAATACATTGAGTCAATAGCTTCTTCCACCACAAGAAAAGTCGCCTCCAAGTGCCGCACCAGGAAATTTTTCTCGTCGGAGTCGATCTTTCAAATCGACAAATCAACTATTCGCCCTTGCATGGAATATTGCTGCCATATATGGTCTGGAGCCTCTTCTGTTTGTCTCAAGGTTTTTGATAAAATCCAGAGACGGATATGCAACGTAATTGGCATCTCGTCTGCAGTCACTCTCTCACAGACGTGCCGTCGTCTCACTCTGTCTTTTTTACAAATACTTTCATGGTAACTGCTCCGATGAGCTGCTTTCGCTGGTTCCCAGACTTCATGAATTTAAGCGTTCTACTAGGCTGACATCTCGCTCACACCCTTTCACTGTCGAAACTGTTAAATGTAGCCGTCACTTCTACTCCAATAGCTTCGTGTCTCGCACCTCTTGCCTGTGAAACTCTCTCCCCTTTTCCTGTTTCCCTGATAGCTATAATCTCCAACTATTCAAATGTAATGTCAATCGAAGTCTCCAGATGCCCTGATCTATCCCCTATCCTTCTCTTCATCCTTTCCTCTATCACTCCTATTTGCTCTCGCTCCAACTCTCTGTAACCCCTTGCGTGCTAGTGGTTTCCCGCCTTGCATGGGGTGAAACGCTTAAAAAAATGATGTTGATGCTAGTAAAGCAAGTAATAATAATAATAATAATAATAATAGACACTTATCTGTGTCTGAGACAAATTCAGTCGGTGCCATCCGCTCACGTTTATCCCATTCAACATCGAGCAAACAATTTTGAAAATAAGCAACACTTCGTTATGCTGCTTGAAAGATGATGTTTCTTTTTTCTTTTTCTTTTATTTTGTATTTTATTTCTGAAATGATTTGAACCTTGACTGACATGTTTTTATTCTTATCAGTTGTAGACTGACGCAGAGGAGATACAAGCAGGGAAAATGCCCGAATCAGTGGAAGGCGACTGGTCCCTCATCGAAGCAACCAAAGATGGACGCCTTTCTGATGTTCAAGAACTTCTGGTCAATGGATGTAATAACTTCATCTTACGAGACCAAACGGGACGCACTCCACTCCACTGGGCTTCTGAAAAAGGCAACCTCCCGCTTATCTATACGTTTGTCGAGAACGGATGGGACATCAATACTAAAGACAACCAGGGCCAGACACCCCTTCATATCGCCTGCCAGCATCGCCATGTGGACATTGCGATGTGTTTAGTAGCACTTGGTTGTGATGTCAATACATGTGACAGTCAACACAACACACCGCTTCATCGGGCCGCCCGATCAAACCTCGAAGAGCTTGTAACAATGCTCTGTAACTGTGGGGCATCGGTTCGAGCTCTAAACTGCTGCCAGTGGTCGCCTCTCTACGAAGCAATTCGTATGGGAAACGAGATAATGATCAACCAGTTACTGGAACACGGAGCATGTGTTAATCAGTCGCAAAGGAACAATATGTCGCCATTCTTGACGGCCATCTTTTATTACCGAATTGCATCTCGGAATTCCTACAATATCGGTCCCGTGTTGAAGTCTTTTATCCGCCACGGATGTTATCTCAGCCATAGTGACGGCCTATGGTCTCACCTCTCTGCGGCCGTTTCAATAGACCAAACCGAAGTGGCCACAATGCTTATTCTTAACGGCTGTCGCATTGAAAAACGTGGCCGATACAGCCGCAGCCTACTAGTGGACATGTTTGACAGGTGCGAAACGCGCCTTGTCAAGCTATATGTGATGGCTGGTTATTCGCTGACCTGGGACGAAATTGATCAGTGCTCCCGACGAGTGCCAAGCTTTTCCCGCTCTTTCATGAGACTCGTACAACCCGGTTCGGATATCGGAAGTGCAAGACGCCACCTACTGGAATGGCTGCGTTGGCGTATAAAAATGCCGTTTAAACTTTCTGAGATATGTCGCGCTTCTATACGAAGCAGACTTAATGAAGCAAGCGGTGATACCAGTATTCTTCCCCTGATAGACAGACTTCCGCTTCCTACTATTCTCCGGTCATTTATTGCAATGGCTGACTGCTCCTCCCAGGATGATCCCTGCTCCTGAGTGTAATCTGTTGGTAAATAATATTTATTAAAAAAAAAAAAAATAGTCATGAAGCAAAATTGAGAAACAAGATTATTTTTATGATTCCATGTATGTTTTTTCGGCTAATGTCTTCATCTTTGTTGTTTTAAAGCAGCACTCTGGTAGATAAATCTTCTGCCTAAATCAATGACGTGTTACATCCGGTCTTTAGAAGTTTTTTCTTCTTTTCCACCTTTTCAATTTGAAGACAAAAGAATCACATGACTGAGTGTTAAGGTCTTGTGTTAATCGTGTTAATGTCAGGACATGTAAGCTTCAGATATATCCTCTTGTAGTTCCCTGTTGCAGGAAACGAGTTCACAGTGGCATGGCTGACAAGCTTTACACGATCGGATACAGGAGACATTAAGGGTTAAAATTTCTTTCTTTGATGTCACTAGTTCCTGTGTCGCACGAAACAACTACGAACATTATACGCAAGCCTTCCTCTATTTTTTAGTTATTCAATTTTTCTTCTGTCATCACTTTAATTCTTTTTATACATTATCTGCTAAATCTGATTTAGTTGTTTCACTCCGGATAATGATTTTGCAGTGTTTCATTAATTATTAAAAAGATCTTGTTTTCATATCTATATTATATATAGCAACTTCATGGAATGTTATATACGCAGTATTTGGTCATCTTTTTTCTTCTATCATTATGTTGAACAACTGCATTCAAAATGAGATTTGTAAGGGATATAAAAAAAAAACAACCACCGGCTGCAACATCTTTTAAAAGACGAAATGATATAAAACGAAAATGAAGTCACAATAGTCCGGAAAATCGATGACATAATCAAAATACTTCAACTCAAAACTTCAGAATGTTTGTTTTATTTTTATTTTTATTTTTTTATTTTTTTGCCGTTATTAGAGATTGGAATTTTTCTAAATGAGGCAGTAGAAATACTTTTAAAATATGGTGACTTTTTTTCGCCTAACCTCATATCCTGAGTGCAGATATTTTAAACATTTCGACAGTATTAAAAAATTTTTGATGTCGCAACAAACGGTCCCATGAATCAAGTCACATCCTAAAAAATACATTTTTGTTATAATGAATACGCTATAGCAGGCGGCCAAAGAGCAATCCTTACTTATAGCTATGCAAATCAGTCCTCCGATGTACAGATATATTATTTCTGTCAAATAGGTTCACAGATCCCCATTGGGCAGATGTATGCAAACCTTTACTTTCTACGTGTTTCTGTGTACATAACATATATGAATGCACGAGATTATGTGCCTTACCATTGAGAAATATTTAAGAACAACTCTAGCAACCTAGAGTACTATATATTTTTATACTATTGTTCGCCCAATAAAAGACTCAAGGGCCACCCAAGATAGAGGATTACAGAGTGAGGTTGTTCTATGAGCGTATGACTTTTAGATTATAAGGATATGTAGGACAGATAAAAGGTTAACCCTAGTCCTGAAGAGGTTAAGACTGTAGTGATCAGGAAAGCATTCTCTCCGGAGATTTCATACATCATCTAGCTTGTAGTTTTATGCCAGGCAAACGTTAATCCAATAACTGTGACAGCCGTGGAGCAATGTAAAGTAGTGAAGCAAGCTGTAATAGATTCGATCCTTTATATCCATAGAGACTTTTACCAGATTAAGTTTAGCTAAATAATTACGATGTAGAAATGTCTAAAAATTCTAGTCTATCATATCCAAGTGTTTTACACCATTGGGAATATACTAGAGTAAGCTAAGCTTACATACATCCTTGTTCAAATTAATTGAAACAACCGCTTTAGTTTCCTTTCTTTCAACATACAGACAGTTTTAGACACACTGGAGTGACAAGGTGTAATAGATTTCTATTTTTTACTCAGGCCATTTGCAGTAGTGTGCAGTAATATGAATCTGTTTTCAGGGTGTATGGTGGAATTTGTTTGGCCTTGAAAAATATTGCGTCATTCGTGATTGCATCAGATTTTTATCACTCCCAGACACTATTGTCCCTACTGTCGATTAGTTGTCCTACGGCCATTTTTCTGCGATGGACGTTACTCGATGAAAACGTACGAAAATTGTAACACTGCACGAACACACTGGCAATTCTGACCAGTAAGCAAATCAAAGTACAATAGACTGGTCCGTAAACTCTCCTGATTTAAAACTAATCGAGACTCTGTGGTCAATCTGCAAGAAACGACTTCGTGGAATGGACATACGAAGTACTAACATGTGCACTGGGTCATGTTTCATTGGAAAAAACACGAAAAAAGTAAATAATAACGGAATTATTCGTTTTGTTTCAATTAATTTGCACAACGGTGTGTGTATAAATTTGTGAGATCTCGCTAGCCATTGTCGAACTGACTGAAATGTTGACGGTCTTTGATTGTGTTCGAATAAGTCCATGACACGAAATCAAGCAGAAACAGGCACAGAAACTGGTATTGTACCACAATTGTTGACATTTGAGGAAAATTTTGAAGAGAAACGAAACTTTTATATCAATTTTTTTTTTAAATTTCAATATTTCTTCTTATTTTTATCTGCGACAAGAAAATCTATGAAGACTGTTCCAAATTGAATTATGAAGCTTGATGAAAAAGAACATTTTGGCAGCGTTTGTTTCTGTCTGACTTGAACTGTCCTCTCTAGATTGGTTTAATATTTCCCAGTCGTCAACTGATAAATCTATTAAGATATATCAATGTTGACGTTTAAGTCATATTTAAAAATATTGGTTATGATAATAATAAGTTCAATTAAAAAATGATTTTTTTAACTGAGCAAAATGTTTGTTCTAACACTACAGGTAACCGATTGATGAACAATAGTATATTTGAATGTCGTTGTGTTGTCATATCCTGCTAGGGCAACAATTAACATGACCTAAATTGATCATAACAACTGAGTTATTGCTGTTAAAGGGACAACTATGTACAGTAGACGATGATGTAATAACTATTAAATAATGCAGAGTATTAACTCAGTCATTGAAACTCATCATTTCGTATTTCTATTCATATGTAGAAGTCTAATAACTGATATTAAATGCGAATTTAAGTGAACCTTCTTTATTTTATCAAATAGCTTCATCGTCTGTATCCTTTGTGTCACAAGCAGATATGAAGACGCTTACCAATGGAACACAAAAGAAATAAGGCTGATTCAAACCTGTGTATTCCTCACGAGAAAAAAAAAAGATGACGAGTTTTCACGGTAAACCCTTTTTTGGAAAAGTAATTATTTTTTGGACACTAAAGACGACGCATCCCCCCCTTTTCGTGTAGGTTTTTTTTTTAATCGTCACACTTTTAACAGGAAATGATAACAAGAAAAATCATTTCAGGTAAAGTGAGATGAAAGCTTTACACACACACACACACACACACAACAAAATTAACTCAAATTATATATGAAGTAATTTTTGATTTTGTTGTGTAAATTATATGGTCTGTTATAATACATACATTGAGCTCTTTTTTGGATCAATTTTATGATTTGTGATTTCTAGGATCCACCTGGATTATATACCAACGGATTTATTACCTGTTTTATATATATATATATATATATATATATATATATATATATATATTTCTACACTTCTTGTTCTATAAAATTTCTGATCAGTTTTTCATTGTATAACTTTATTTGGGGCTGGATATTTAATTAAGAAAAAAGTCGAAAATAATGAAAAAAAAAAACAAACAAATCTAATAAAATTGATTGAATAGCAACAAAAATCTTCTTTTTTTTTAAATTTTCTCCTGGATTCAAATGAAGATAAATCTATTTTTTTTTGATCTAACCAATTTTTTTGCAATGTCTTCCTTCTTATGTTTTTTGTTTATAATTCTATATTAAATGTTTCATATTTGGACGCAGTCTGGTCTTGAAGTTATTCAATAAGGAGTTACTTCCCCTTTTGAAATAGTCTGCTTTAAAAATGACTTCGATCCTTATTCGGTACTCTGTCTTTTTAACACATAGACTCATGTTTTTGCTATCAATCTAAACTATAATTATAAAAATTTAATTTTGGAAAGTAAAACATTTCGCTGAAATAAGTTGGAAATTATCAAAGTTTTTATTTGAAATCAAGAAAAGTTGAACATTAAATAAAATACATCCCATAATATTTTGGTCGGAATTCATGGGGGAAAAAGATGTCAGTTTTAACTGACGCCTTCTCTCTTATCTTTTCTTTTTTTAAGTTGGAAATTATCAAAGTTTTTATTTGAAATCAAGAAAAGTTGAACATTAAATAAAATACATCCCATAATATTTTGGTCAGAATTCATGGGGGAAAAAAGATGTCAGTTTTAACTGACGCCTTCTCTCTTATCTTTTCTTTTTTTTGGTTTAAAGATTTTGATAATTCCTTTAAGATTTATGCGCAATGAAATGCCTTTCTGAATTTTACATACACACAAACATGGTGTTTGTCACTTCTTCTCAGAAGAAGATGATCTCTTCACTTGGCGGCTTTTTTGTGCTTTTCATTTAGAATTTTATTATTTCCATCATTTATACCTGACTAAACGCTCTGCTATGGGCTCGTAAGTGGGATCCATTCACTTACTTTCTAATACCATTTGAAAAGGTATGAATACTCTTTTTCTTCATCCAGCATACTAATGGAATATGAAGGACATAAGCATGATTCAAGTCTTGTGTTCCTGGCATGACGGATCTTAGATGTGTAGGTGTGAATTGATGGGACTAAAGAATTAAGCTTGTCAGAACACTTGCCATGGAAATAGCAATAGAGCAGCGAAAGTTTGCGAGGTTTCGTCCATAGGAGAATGGTAGTAAGATTGGAAAATAATTAATCGCCAACAGGACCCCATAATCGCTTTTGAACTGTGTCAAGTTTGGTAAGTGAGAATTCTCTAGTTTCCTTCACACCTTTCTCGAGCTTAGACCTGAAGAATTGACCCCTGCCAAATGGTACATGATTTTCACAAAAGGCAAATAAAATAATCACTTTTCTGTAAACAATTCCTAAGGAACATTTAAAGAGATAAGTAAATTTTAAAAACACTTCTTTGATTTCTCTAACATTGTTCAGCAAATGCTACTTGGAACTTCTAAACCTAATAAACTTTCTTACACATCATTTAATTTCTGGATAAATCAAAGCGAATACAACAACTTAACTCAACAACTTAAAGAATGCAAAAATATGTATGAATGGGTGGGAACGGTGATCCACAGAACTGTGCAAATGATTAGGACTTGACCAAGAAAATGGTATAGGCTCAGTCTAGAATTTGTCTTAGTTCAATCGTGAAAGTACACATTCACCTTATCAGAAGGCATAGATTGATCCCCTAAGAGGCTTTACATGGGAATCCATCCTGTTTAGGTAGATATTTATTTTGTGTTGTAAAGAGACGAGGAAGGAATTGATTAGATTTTTTTGTACGTAACGCGGATTTTTTAAAAAAAGTAACTACTTAAAAGGTTTCCAATCAATTTATATTGTGAAAGATGTCCTTGGGGATCGAATCCAAGCTTAATTAGCAGTTAACCAGATAGATTGAGTACGAACCGAGCAGACACCACTCTTGCGAACATTTGAATGAATTGGTAAAAATGATATTGGCACTAACCAGACGGCTAACCTCTGAGAAAACTATCCCAAGAAAATTCTTGAATTCGAATATTTACATAAAATATTCACTGGTAAAAGATCGTTTCCTTAAGAAATCAGCCAGAGAATTGGGTCGGACGAAATAGGTCATCTGATATAAATCGATCAAAAGGGTATTTTGTCCTACATAAAAAACACTTTTATCAGTCAAGTGGAGAACCATATCCCACCAGGAGGTACTTTGCTTGTCCAAAGTACATTGACATGACAAAAGAATAGGTTTTTCATATATTCGGTAGGGTTGCAGTTAAATTGGGACTTCCAACAGAATCGGTGGAGACATGAGCCAACCAGTCTGTGTAGAGAGTCGCGGTGATTTGTCTCCAAGATCTTGTTAAATGCATCATCAAAGACATTTCAACAGGTTTTTGTATTGGCTATTGTTAGGTTTAAGAGGCACTCATGCAGAAGGCGGGTGTCACGTGGTAAATGGAACGGAAGTGAAACTGAGGTAAAGCCTCTGCACACGCCATCTTAAAGAAGAGGAAAGAGAAGTTCCACAGTCCGTGAAACAGTTTAAAAGCTGAGCCAAGACGACCGACCACAATGACTGCTACTACCATCAGACGAAACGATTGACAGCAATATAATTCTTTAGAGAACAGGAAGTGTAGACTAATCGAATAGCTGAGACAAAACTGACGTGTTAAAGGGATCATTTAGCATTGGGGGATGTGTTCAAAAAATGTGGTAAAACACACATTATCATCAGAGAATTTGTCTGAAAGAAAGTGATAACGAACGCATTAGGTTTGGAGATTCTATCCAAAAAGCGGTAATGGCGACATTGGTATCGAACACTGTGTCTAAACGAACGCGGTAAAGGGTTCATTGGCATCGAAGAAAGTCCAGTGGCAGAAACGGATATTTAAGAACAATAATGTGATCAAAATATTTTTTTAAAGCTATGAAACAATGCAGCAAGTAAAATAAGACAAACAATAGAGGGAACGATTAACGTAACAAATAAATAAAAATGAAGAAACCTTGTACGATGAATTTAAGAAACAAATAAAAAAAAAAAATAATTCTGAAAAATCCTTGACATCGTTAAGCAGAGGATCCATAAAATGCGAAACGGGATCCTTTCTCATTGCAGCTCAGTTCATCAGAAGAAATTAGATCAAAGTAAAAAAACAACAAAATCCAGAAAAACGGTCAGTGAAAACGAGAATGAAATGTTAAGCCGATAATCAATGAATGTAGATTGACGGCTTAAAAGGTGTTCAGTATAAGACACGACTGGGTGGCAACGATCATGCGCTGAAAACTGTGCAAACAATTACCAAAAAATTGGATCGACGCAAATCAGAGTACGTTCTGGAAAACAGAGATCATAAAATACTCTGAAATTGTAACACCCAGATCGACCGCCCCTTCAAAGATAAAAACCTGATAATTATGAACAAAAAAGAACCTTGCATTATTTATATTAATGCAAGGTTATATTGCTCTAGTTTCACGTGCCATGCCTCTTCCGGATGTTTCAGTTATTTCCCTTTAACTCAACTCTTCAATGGCCCAGTGGATAAAGACGTTGGTTAGATGCAATGACTAAACCCAAAGAGTCGTGAGTTCAATACCAAGCCAAGCAGTGGTGAACCAAAACTTGGAGAGTTGAGCTAAAGGGAAATAACTGAGACATCAGGAAGAGGCATGGCACGTGGAACTAGAAAAATCTACTCCGGTGGACGAAATAAAGGGTTCGGTTCGAAATTCCAATTACCTGAAGAAGGCCGGAGCATACAACGGTCGAAACGTTGTGGATATGGCAATGAAGATGAGGATAACAGTCCGAATAACGTAAATAATGCAAGTAATCATAATACCTCATCTCGGAGATATAGACAGATAAAAAAAAGAACCTGCCAGATCCTGAACATGAATGTGTCTGTTGATAAAAAGAGAGGGAGAAATTTTCAGATACCACGAGATTAAACGGGAGTTTAGAAAAATAGGCAAAATTAATTTTAGATTCATGTCCATCATTGTAAGGTGCACGAGAAACCGCGTCAAAAACACGAGACTTGATATTAAACGAGTTAGAAATCCGAAGCCTTTAAACTTTACAGATTAAAGTATGCGAGAAATTTTGGCAAAATGGTGTCATGTGAATTGGAAGCGTTTACGGTACCAGGATTTTGAGTGGGAAGACATTTCGTCATGGATATTGACGGACTTCCTTTCGCACAACGCCCCAAATGATTCCTTTCCCAGGAAATAAAAACAAAATCAAATTATCTTTGGTTAAACAACATTTCATAGCAACACCCCGGAAACCACGGCCTCCAAGTTTTAAGCCAATCATTGATTATTCTTTAATACAAAAGGATATTTTAAATGACTCCTGCTTTTTCCGTTTTGTTCTTTTTATTTTCTCGAGTTACACCCTCGACAAAAATGGTGAATCCAGCCAATGAAGGTTGATAGATTCCATCAAAGTTTGTTCGTTTATCTGAACTTATAATGCCATCAAGTTGGTGTATGGATAAAATTGGCGGCGGCGGCGGCGGAAATTCACTGTAGAAACTAAAATTAAGGACAATTTTATCCGGGAAAATAGATTTTTTTTTAATTTAATTTCAAGAAGTAAATAAATAAGATATAAGTAGAAACTATTGATCTTTGGAGGGAGGTTTGTGTGTGTTTGTGAGCGTGTATTTCTGTATTTGTGTGAATATATTTACGTGTTAGTGTATGCGTGTGTGCTTATATCCGTATTTGTTGTGTGCTTGTGTATGTTCTTCTGTATATGCTTTTGTATGTATAAGTGTATTTCTACTTGTGTATGCGCTTGTGGGATTTTCTAGCCGAGTATTTCTGTTTACATCTGCGTATTTGTGTACTCACCTGTCTGTGCTTGTATGCGTGTTCTATGCATGTTTATGATTCAGTATATGTGCATTTTTCTGTGTTCGTATTTGTATGTGTATATGTGTGTGCGTGTGATTTTGTGTATATTTCTATATCTGTGTATGTTTGTATTTGTGTGTACTGTGCGCATACGTGTGTGTATGTTTGTGTGCATGTTCTTCTATGTGTTTGTGCGTGTGCGTACTTGCATGTGTCTGTGTGCGTTAGGTGGATATAAAAAAAGCTGGAATAGAAACGCATTTTTCAAACAAGTATCCTTACCTTTATTGTTTTTAGCTCAACATTGTGTGTTGCTATGGAAACAATTCTAACGTTCAATTTGAACTCTTTCATATTTTGCCGCCTTTGTCACCTTACACCCACAAATGACGATGTCTATCATTGTGGTTTTATGTAATGGACCAACCCTAGAATAGTACACCACTTTGAAGTAGTAGGGGAATATATATCGTTTTCAAAATGATTTAAAAATAAAAATCTGAAAAGTATTAAGCGCGTATGCATTCAGAATACAATTGACTGCGAAAGCACTAAGGGCAATCAATTATCTTTCAAAATCGAATAATTTGTTTGGTTTCGTTTGGTTTACGGCATGTCAACTTCAATCGGCTTTTTAATGTCAACAAGATTTTTTTTATTGCTGGTAAGATTTTTTCTTCAAAATGTATTGTTTTCAATATTTTTTCCTCAAAAATATTTTTTTTCTTAAAAAATATATTGTTGGTAATAATGTATTGCAGATTTGTGCAAATAGACGGAGAAAAGGATCGCAAACAGAAAGTAGATCTGAAAAAAGAGAAACAAAAGAAAGGAAGCTGTGGAGGGCCAAGATTGCAACAGATGACTGTTTTGTTGTCATAATTCTTGTTTGTATCACAATAAAATATATAATTGCGCCTTCAATGCACCGCATTTTATGATAAAAAGATCATTTAAGTAAATTTGAATTTCAGTTGGTAACTCTACAAAATGAGGAAAAGTTCTAAGGGGTGAATAATTATGCAAGGTACTGTATATATCTTTCTCAGCTCTCAAGCAAAGTCCTTTAGGATGTCTCATTCTTCTTCATTTTCATCCTGTGCTTTTCGGTGGTTCTCAAGTTTATATTATATCTGGTGGTCATTACAATTTTTAAAAAATTTTACTTCTTTTTCATCAACTAAATATGAATCGGGTGAAAAAGACGTAATTCCAAAAATACTTCTCAACGAATTCTCCTGCAGCTCCTATCCCACGAACGCAGGTGTTCTCCAAGGCTCCATCCTAGGCCCTACTCTGTTCCTTATCTTCATTAACGATCTTCCTGATGTCATAGGTTCCCGAGTAGGCATCTATGCGGACGACACTACAATTTAATCCTGCCTCAAAAACAAATCTAGTGTCGCTGATAAAACTAACCTGGCCGTTCGTCTCGAAAATGACCTCCAATCGGTTCTGAACTGGGACAAGAATTGGCTGGTTAACTTTATTGCTTCAAAAACAAAACTACTCTCTATTACTCATCACAGAGAACCATCCCTGCCCCCCATTAGAATGTCTGACGCTCAACTCCATGAGAGCACCTCTTTGCGACTGCTCGGTCTCACATTGACTACTGACCTGAGATAGAACAAATACATTGAGTCAATAGCTTCGTCCACCGCAAGGAAAGTTGGCTCCCTGTGCCGCCCCAGGAATTTTTTCTCGACGGAGTCGACCCTTCAAATCTACAAATCAGCCATTCGCCCTTGCATGGAGTATTGCAGCTTATATGGTCTGGAGTCCCTACTGTTTGTCTCAAGGTCCTTGATAAAATCCAGAGACGTATATGCAATGTAATTGGCCCTGATCTGGCATCTCGTCTGCAGTCGCTCTCTCACAGACGTGCCATTGCTTCCTTCTGTCTTTTTTACAAATACTTTCATGGTAACTGCTCCGATGAGCTGCTCTCGCTTAAAAAAAAAATATACAAGATCCCATGCAAAATTGAAAGCGCATATAAATGACATATATGACAGCATAGAAATTCTATACCCAAAGTTAATTTCAAAAGAATTCTACAGAAGATCTTGTGGGAAGTCCAATTAACCCATTAACTGCCAAATTTTTTTAATGCGCATTTTTGGCCAACACAAGTGTCTTTGGAGTTAAAACAGCATACAATATTAAAATTTTCTTCGAATAGCTGGTACTTTGAAACTTTATAGAAACTAGAACATCAAATATATATGTGTATAAAACATCAAAACATAATATTGATTAGAAATAATAAAAACATCCTTTTCAAAATAGTAATTATTTTTCTACTCGTGAAATATAAAATTACGACAGAAAGTGTCTTCTATGATTAGTTAAGGGCTAATAATAAAAACTAAAGGCTAAGTGTTGTAAAATATACCTCTGCAAATGCAATGTATGTAAGCAATTCAATGTAAATACAAGGAATAACATGTAGTGAGTTTAATTTTAACAGATCCCCAAATGGGGCTCATGGCAGGTAATGGGTTAATTGATAGAGAACATTGCTGAAGTGTGTGAGGAAATTGAAGCAAGTGGTTTATATTAACCTGGTCGACGACTGCATGTCGAGCTAGGCAGGACGTTTGCATATGCAAGATATGGAATCTCCTGTGTTACACGAGTTGCTGAGAATGGAGTTAACATGTTTACGCTTTGGCTTAGTGAATTAAGATTCACTACAGTAAATATTCCGTTCAGTACTATTGATTCGTTTGTCAGTTGCCTAACCATAACAAGTTGGGCGTGTCCCCTAGGGTGTGAGACAAGGTGGATTTCTGTTCATATATATTGAGGAAATATCATAGTCGGGTGTTGTTTCATTTTAAGCCCCTTGACGTTCATATCTAGACACTTGGAAACATCGTCAATCGGAAACCCTCCCGGGGAGATTAGTTTACCCTATTTGAAGTTATATGCTGCTTTTATCAAAATTTGTTACCGTATAATGCAAATTTGGCTGTTCTGCATGTGACTGGTATACACTTATTAGACTGTGTGTCATGAGGGTATATTGGGCTTGTTCTATTTCTATCATAGAATCACAGTGTTGGTGTACTATTCTCTCAATCAACAATTGTTGTGGTGTCCTCCCTCTAAAGAGTCTATGTTGGACTCCTCCACCTACTATAGGATTCGTAGGAGAGAAGGCCTAGTGAGTGTGTGCGTCGGTTGACCCAGCGTTCAATCTATTCGACTGTTAATATTTAACAGACCCCCCGCTAACGATGGATGTATGTGGCAAAAGGCTGAGTTTACCGTGGGTTCTCCGAGCCTGTAAGCTCGGCTAAAAATATTCCCGTAGAAGCCGCATAAACGGGTCCGGGCTTGTTTACCCCCCCACCCCTTGACGAAACTTGGCAAAGACTCATCCGGGTTCCTCTCTGCTCAAGGCAGAGAGTTAGACAGTAACGAAAAATTGGTTCGACTGTTAATATTTAACATTCCCCCACCCCACGAGAGATGTATGTGGCACAAGGCCGAGTTTACCGTGGGTTCTCCGAGTCCGTATGCTCGGCCAAAAATATTCCCTTTGAAACTGTATAAACGGGTTCAGGGCCTGTCTACCTCCCCGGACGAAACTTTGCCCTTCGGCAAAGCATCGTCCGGGTTCCTCACTGCTTCGACAGTTGAACAATCTATGCGACTGTTCCCCATAGGCTTTCTCTCCTACTAATCTTATAGTAGGCGGAAGAGTCCAACATAGACTGTTTAGAGGGAGGACACCTCAACAATAATAATAACAATGGCCGATGGATCCATCAAAACGCCCTCCATCGGAAACCGTCTACGCAGACTGGATTATTGAACCTTAAAGAATGTATAAATAGAGCCCCCACCTGTAAGGTTATGTGCTGCTTTTGTCAAAACCTGTCACCATATCACACACATTTGGCTGTGGTACATGTGTCTGCTATACTCTTATGTGGCTATGAGTACAATGGACTTTGAATATTTGTATCCTAACATCATTTTGGGCGTGTTGTTTTCTCACTCCATAAATTATAATAATTTTAACTGTTTCGATAGAATCAATGACAATAAGCAAATATAGTATAATAACCCAGAAAGAAAACAAGAATAAGCATGACTGGGTGTGAAAGGTAATCAACTAGGAACTATGCAAGTGATTGTATTTTGTCTAAACGGGCCGTTAACTGTATATATAGCAAACAGGAAACATAAAACACTTTGAAACTTTCAGATTCAAAACGAATCGTGCAATGCAGGTCAGATGACCGAAACTGGTAGGCGGAATCGAAAAGAAGAAGAGAACAAGTGTTTCAAATGTTTCTGTTGACTATTGAATAACTCTCAAAGAAAAGTGTGACAAAATAGACAAGTATTAGGTTGGTGCAAAAATAATATCGTTTTTTGACGTTAAAAAATACGTTAAAAAATGATATTATTTTTGCACCAACCTAATATCTCGACTTTGTTAACAAGGAGAGGAAACTGTGAAACATTTTGGTGTCAGTCGTGCCAGTAGTTATGAGAACACATATGAGAAACGGTTCCGAAGAACGTAAGGGAAACAGAAAATCAGAAGCGGATTTAAAACCATCCAGACGACAGCATTACTGAAAACAGAAGTATTGCAGAGACTTTCGATAAACCACCAATTAGTCAATGGAACGAGTGAAGAAGAAGAAGAAGAAGAAGAAGAAGAAGAAGAAGAAGAAAGAGGAGAAGAAGAAGAAGAAGAAAAAAAAGAAGAAAGAGGAGGAGAAGAAGAAGATGAAGGAGGAATAATAATAATAACAACAACAACAACAACAATAATGATAATGCTGATGATGATGAATATTTGGTACCAAACGCCGTTTCAGACAGATATTTTCTCTTTGATAAAAAACCAAAAATAACTTTAGGAACAGATTTCTTCTTGCCAAATTGTATACTGAAGAAATATTTAAAATCTCACAGACACTAAAATAATGTCTCAAGGGAAACGCAATAAAATACACAACTCGTTTATACGCACGCATTTTTCCTCCTACCAGATAGGAAAAGATTAGTTTGGTTCCATTAATATAAGAGGTATTTTTTTAATGAAAATGGACGAGCAGGTATATTGTTCTGAAGTGAATGTAATAGATAGATAGATAGATAGATAGATAGATAGATAGATAGATTTGAACAGACGGAGATAGATAGATAGATAGATGGCAAACATGAACCTATATATAGGGAAATGAACACCCTACCACCCCGAGTTTAAATGATTGGATTTCTCTGTATCCTTGGAAACAGTGAATTATGAATTTATGTGTGCATTTAAAACTCAGTAAATTTAAAAATAAGTTATTCCAATATTCGCTTGAAGATGAAATGGAACTAATGCTTTTAATTTAATTACAAAATTAAATTTGAAGTCTTCAGCTTCCATTTCTGAAACATGGTTATTACTGTGTAGCGGAAAAACATATTTTAAATCAGTTAATTTATAATATTTATGCTCTGTAAATTTGCATTGAGCACTGTTTTGTAAAAATAAAAATAAAAATATCAATAAGAACACCGGCTTATATATCTTATTATTCTTTCTTATATATATATATATATATATATATATATATATATATATATAGAGAGAGAGAGAGAGAGAGATAGATAGATAGATAGATAGATAGATAGATAGATAATATTAGTGGTCAATATATATATATATATATATATATATATATATATATATATTATATATATATATATATATATAAATTTCCAAGGGGATAGAATCCAGGTAGAACTCGGTGTACAGGACAAAGTAAGAATATAATCACAAAAGACTCAAACACCAATATTCCATGATTATAATTTATTACATTGGAATCGTAATCACGATCCAATTCATCAGACCTACAAATTCAAAAAGAAATCAGAAAATATAACTCCGGGTATAAAAAACAACATTTTAGTGAGAGCGTATGTGTGGGAGTGGGAAACAAGTGTGAGAGGGAAATGTATGAAAGCTCTAGAGAGAGGTGTAACAGACGAAAGAAGAAGAGGAAGGCCTAAAGGTGAAGGTGGGGATTAAAATTCCCCCTATTGGTGGTGGGGTTGAACTCTTAAAACCTTTTATTTCGCAATCAAATTACAAGTATCACTTTAAGTCCTTTAACGTATTATATATGTGATGTATATAAACACTAGACCAGTAGCCAGAGCGCTCAATTCTGACGAAGAGCCATGCGTTAAGCAGGGAAAGAAGCTATTACAAATTCCCTTTCTCCATAGTACATAGTCGGCGAACGAAAGCACAATTATGTGTGTGTGTATATATATATATATATATATATATATATATATATATATATATATATATATGAATTACGGGAAATCATCGGAATAGAGAGTGTGGACAGAAAAAAATTGAAAGAAAGAAATATATTTGCGATTTGTAACTCTCCAATTGTTTGTTGTCTCATAGTCTGCCCACTTTACC
This sequence comes from Acanthosepion lycidas, assembly GCA_963932145.1. Classification (NCBI taxonomy): domain Eukaryota; kingdom Metazoa; phylum Mollusca; class Cephalopoda; order Sepiida; family Sepiidae; genus Acanthosepion; species Acanthosepion lycidas. The sequence continues at coordinate 111,789,993 of OZ010587.1, read as the reverse complement.
ATTGACTGCCATTTGAACTGTTTTTATTTGCATACCAAAGGGAATAAATAGATAATTACATAATAATGACAGTCTCTCTCTCTCTCTCTCTCTCTCTCTATCTATCTATCTATCTATCTATCTATCTATCTATCTATCTATCTATGCTCATTATCTAACTATCTATCACTGCTCATTATCTATATCTCTCTCTATCTCTACACATTATCTATCTATCTATCTATCTATCTATCTATCTCTGTTCAATCTTTCTCTCTATCTATCTCTGCTCACTGTCTATCTGTCTATCTATGCACATTCTTTCTCTCTATCTCTGCTCATTATGTATGTATGTATGTATGTATCTATCTATCTTTTTGTGTTCAGCATTTTCTGTCTGTTTCGCTTGTCACTCTTGAAACGAAGCTGACGTATATGCAGGTCAAATAGGTGCACTTGCAGGCTAATCTCAGTGATGAAACCTTGGATTATCTCGTCACAGGTGTTTTCTTTATCCGTAATCGTCGTTGCCTTAACTCTAGTCGGTTTGTCCTCTGACCGGCGGCGGTTGTTGGGGCGTCATGCATCTTTCGTGGCATTTAAATGTGCAACCCTTTCATCTCAGGTGAAGGCAGGGACAGGGAAAAACGTCTTTTATTCCAAGGTTTACTTAAGATAGAATGAAAAAAAAAAAAAAAAAAAGAGAGAGGCGATTTGATTTGAAATGGTTGAGAGTGAGCGAGAGAGACTTTGACGTGAAAGATGAGTGAGAGAGAAAATGCAAGAGGGAGTAGAAGAAAAAAGATAGAATCAAAAAACAAAGGAAGTGTGGAAAAGAGTGAAATTAAAACTTCCAGGTGACAAGCAAGCAAACAGGAAAGAAAGAAGAAATGGATGAGAAACAAAGAAATGAATAAGAAAGAAAGAAAGAAAGAAAGAAAGAAAGAAATGAATAAGAAAGAAAAGAAAGACAGAAAGACAGAAATTAGTGGAAAAGGAAGAAAGAAAGAAAAAATGAAAAAAATGAATGAGAAAGAAAGAAAGAAAGAAAGAAAGAAATGAATGAGAAAGAAAAGAAAGACAGAAATTAGTCGAAAAGGAAGAAAGAAAAAAAGAAGAAATTAATGAGAAAGAAAGAAAGAAAGAAAGAAGTGAATGAGAAAGAAAGTAATAAATGAATAAGAAAGAAAGAAAGAAAAAGAAATGAATGAGAAAGAAAGAAAGAAAGAAAGAAAGAAAGAAAAGAGTGAGAAAGATAGAAAGAAAGAAAGAAAGAAATGAGAAAGAAAGAAAGAAAGAAAGAAAGAAATGAGAAAGAAAGAAAGACAAAGACAGAAATTACTGTAAAAGAAAGAATGAAATGAATGAGAAAGAAAGAAAGAAAGAAAAAAAGAAAGACAGAAAAAAGAAAGAAAGAAAGAAAGAAAGAAGAGAGAAAGAGAGTAGGAAATGATAAGATAGGAATGAAAAAGCTGTAGAACATTGCACATGAGAGAAAAAGTCTTGGTAGATGAAGTTAACTACGGAAGAGTGGAAAAGCCGATGTTTTGGTGGGTGCGCGGTTATTTTTTTTATTTTTTTTTTTTAGATAAGGAAGACACATTTATTTAAAGTAGGTTTAGGACAAATGTCAATGCCAAAAGAAAACGAACCTTGGGTTGATTAAACGGTGCACCGAATGTCAGATTTACTTTGCCGATTCGAAATTCTAAAAAGAGTGAACAGGTCCACGTGAATGATTGCTTCACTCTAACTCTCCCCCCGCCTTTTTCTTTCTGTGCATATTTAATGGGCGACGGAGGGAGAGAATATGAATGCTGATATCTAGTTGATTGTCATTGTTTCATTGCACATATCAGTGTATCAGAAGTATTTTCGTTTTTTTAGATCTTTACTCCAAAGTTCATTTCATCTACACAGCGAAAAACTATCTACGATTGCACCATATTATCAGATAATTCTGCCTTTCTCCCCCTTAGTTCCCTTAGCATGCACGTTACATCCTGTCAATGCCCCAGAGATAATAAACTATGCAGTTTTGACCGTGAGGACAAACGGAAAATACACATCAAAGATGTCTGATTTCAGTGAGAAAAAGAAAGAAAGAAAGAAAGAAAGAGAAGAGAAGAGAAGAGAAGAGAGAGGGGAGGCGATAACAACAATGGGTTTAACGTCTGCTTCTCTGGAATGGAAAAAAAACTTGGTAATTTTCAATTTGTACTCCCTTACTTCTTAAAATAACAACAAACATTCATATTTATGATTGTTATTGAAATATTTTGTTAAAGTTGTTAAGCTCAAATATTTAACGATGCTAAAGGCGAATTTCTACGGATGTTTTTATGAGTTGTACAGTCACAAGGAACTTATTCATCCATTAAATTAAAAATTATGATTCATCAGAAAATTCAAACAGGAAATCCGTGATTTTTTTTGTGTGGTGGTGGAATTTATTTTTATTATTATTATTACTTTTATTTTCTTTGATTTCTGGCGTTTAAACATTTCTTTCCGGGTCCCGCCCAGGGACCTAAGGTTAGAAATGGCATCATGACACTTTCCACTGACAAAAAAAAAAAAAAATTACATAGATAAAGAATCCCTTCAGTTAGTCTACTGTAAGCTTTTCCAACCAGTCCTAGGGCTCCAACTACAACAGGGATTGTTGATGTACCCATATGCCATATTTTCGAGATTTCTATTTCAAGGTCCTTGTATTTTGACAGCTTTTTGAATATCTTCAAAGATACATTGCAGTCAGCAGGGACTGCCATATCAATAAGGAGGCACCGTTTTTGTTTGTGGTCTTTAATAACAATATCTGGGCGGTTGGCCTTGATTGTTCTGTCAGTGTGTATTGTGTAGTCCCATAGAATTGTAACAGGTCCTATCTCCGTAACCGGGTCTGGGTGGTGTTCATACCAGTTTCTTTCAGTTTCCTTCCCGTAGAAGTTGCAGATTTTCCAGTGCAGATATTGGCCCACTCTGTCATGCCGGGTTTTATATTCACTGGGTGCCAATATCGTGCACATTTATCTAATCCGAAGTCCATACCTATGTCGTCACTGAAATATTTTACAATATTGAGGAGGTCTTTCAACTCATTATCGTCTTTGGCAAAGAGTTATTATTATTATTATTATTATTATTATTATTATTTCTCTATATTTCTGAGATGTCTCATTTCTCATTGTTCGAACTGTTGTCCTCATCGTTATTGTTATATTCACGACGTTTCGACCGTTGTACATTCCGGGCTTCTTCAGGATCTTGTCTCTATTTCTGAGATGAGATATTGTAATTATTTACATTATTTACTTCGTTCGGACTGTTGTCCTCATCTTAATTGCCATATTCACGATGTTTCGGCCGCTGCACGCTCCGGCCTACTTCAAGTGGTATATAGTTTCGAATCGAACCTTTTATTTCGTCCAACGGGCTAGATTGTTCTAGTTCCACGTGCCGTGCCGTTTTTGGATATTTCAGTTTCAATTATCTCCCTTTAGCAATTCAACTCTCTTCTCTCTGAATTACTTCACCCAGAACTTTTATTAAAATGTATGAATTTTTGGGACCTATATAAACCTAAAGGCCTCAGTAAATATTTTTTTACCTGAGCTCATATTACAATTTGTTCTTATGATTGTTTTTCTCTGTATTACTGGTCTCTATATTGTATTCATGTCTATACTTATTATTATTAATTAATCATATTCAACTATTATAATAAAGCGTACACGTAATGAGATTCTGATAAGTTTGGGGCTTTACTTTAACATGGGCATCCTAACCGCTGAAACTGCTTGCAGAATTTCGGAAACGAAAGGAAATTAAATAATATCTGTTCGAAGTGTCCCCAATCTTATTTAGAGGTGATGACATGACACTTGAACTAAAGCCGAGACATGGACGATTCTCGGTTGTCGGTTGGAAATATTTAAAACGCAACATTAGACAAGAACTTAGCCACCTGGCCACAGAATCTTTCAAAATGGTCGTCGACAGATACCTTATATAGAGCATGACATAAGTTTAAATAATATATACATGAACCATAAAAAAAATGGCCGTGAACTTTCAATTCATTGGAAAAACGAAAATACATTAAATACAACCAAGATTTAAACAAGTTATACTTATATATATTTATACTTAATTTAAATAAGTTATATATATTTATACTTAATTTGAATAAGTTATACTTATATATATTTATACTTAATTTGAATAAGTTATACTTATATATATTTATATTTAATTTGAATAAGTTATATATATTTATACTTAATTTGAATAAGTTATACTTATATATATTTATATTTAATTTGAATAAGTTATACTTATATATATTTATACTTAATTTAAATAAGTTATACTTATATATATTTATACTTAATTTCAATAAGTTATATATATTTATACTTAATTTGAATAAGTTATATATATTTATACTTAATTTGAAAAAGTTATACTTATATATATATTTACACTTAATTTGAATAAGTTATACTTATATATATTTATACTTAATTTCAATAAGTTATATATATTTACACTTAATTTGAATAAGTTATACTTATATATATTTATATTTAATTTGAATAAGTTATATATATTTATACTTAATTTGAAAAAGTTATACTTATATATATTTATACTTAATTTGAATAAGTTATATATATTTATACTTAATTTGAAAAAGTTATACTTATATATATTTATACTTAATTTGAATAAGTTATACTTATATATATTTATACTTAATTTCAATAAGTTATACTTCAGTTTCACTGGTGAAATCACTAATCAAATAGTTTTGTAAAATATATTTTAAACCCAGATTAATGTGACAGCTAGGACAATACAATCAAAGGAGATGATTTTGAATATGAGGAAGTGGGGCGGAGGAGAAGACATGGGTCTGTCTTCTCACCGGACTTATTCAACATTTACAGTGAGGTGATTCTGAAAGAATTAGAAGTACCAACAGGAGTCAGTACTGGCGATCATAATCTTAACAATATAAGATATGCAGATAACACAGTTTTGGTAACAGAAATAGAGAAGAAACTCCGAGAAATCTTGCAGGTGGTAGGGAAGGAAAGCGAGAAGAAGGACTAAATATGAAGAATTCAGAATGCGTGATTGTTAGCAAAAGGAACAGCCCAACATACAATTTAAAAATTGGAGATATCAAATTCAAACAATTTCAAAAAGTTAAATATCTGGGAAGTGTTTCAACAGAGAACGGAAAGTGTGAATTGATGTAGCAAAAGATGCCTTCCAAAAACTAAGCGAAGTATTAAGAAATAGAAAAATTCGTTAGAAACAAAAAAGGATATTGAACTATTATGTAATACCAATCGTCGGATATGGCAGAGAATGCTAGGCAATGTCCTCACAGATGAAGAAGAGAATGAAGCATCAGAAATGTGGTTCTGCTGAAGGATGCTGAGGATGCCACGTGCCGAACATGTGAACAAAGACGAAGTTTTAGAGAAAAAGGAAACAAAAAGAGGAAAGAGAGCTTGGAAAATGTGATACTCACAGGACAGATTAAAGACAAGAGGGACAGAGGAAAAGAGTATATAACCGCTGCCTAAAGAACTTGTAGAAATACTTTTACAAAACAGGGATTAAGAGAGAGAGCGAAAAGGAAAACTATACTGAGTGCAACAATTAGCCATTATCGCGCACACTCTGTATGGACACGGCACATAGAAGAGGCGAAAAAAGACAAGTATTGAGAAATCAAAAAAATCTTTAGAAAATAGTACAGGAATGTAATGTAATCGCAATCCTCCTGTTTGCCAATTGAATACTGGATAATATCTTTAGAGATGAAGATGAGACTTGAAGCAGCAGATGCGTTGATCTACAGAAGGATTCCGAAACTAGCATGGACCGAACATGGAAGCAATGACGGAAACTTATATTTAACATCAAAAAGAGACAGTTGAAATGTATAGAACACAGAATGAGGAAACAGTGCTTAGAAAATGTGATACTCACAAGATAGACTGAAAGCAAAAGAAACAGAAAAACAACGTATAACCTACTTGTCGAACGGATGGCGAGATAAGGTTTAGAACAGATAAACACACAAAATTCATTAAGACCTACAAACGAAAAGAAATTTCGGAGAGCTATGATCGCCAACGTCCTGAAGGGGCACTACACAAAAGAAGAAAAGTATTATGCATGTCGTCTGCAACGAAGGTCATGAAATTTACTTCCGCTCTGCAGTACAAGTTCTGGCAAATCTTGTAGCTCATTAATGTTCCAAATCAAATATGCTTCTACTCTACATGAATGGCATGTTTATTTTATTTGATGGGGGTTTATTTGAACAATGAACTTCATTGTCGGCCTTTGTAGATCATTCCAAAATTTGAAAAACTCTAATCCCAAAAGTTTTGAATAAATGGTTTTATATTTAGATTATTGATATCAACTGACTTCACGATCTTTCCTTGTCACTCTGAGATTAACTTTTTTGGCTCCCAATATTCCATTTGTTACTTTTACACATCTATTTTCTTTCTCAAGTGAAATCTCGACCTGACCATACAATAAAAACCGTTTCTGGAAAAGGCCCCGTAACAATATTCCAACTAATGAAAAGTAAACTCTAGGTTTCTATAAATATAAATTTTTAGTTGATAAATCAAATCAGGAAAAAGGTGTAGGGGTTATTCTTAATCCATTTAGTGCTTATGGCGGGAATTTGTATCGGTGACATAATTAAAATAAAAATTTTGAAGTTTCGTGGTCGGTAAATGTTCATTTTTATCAGTGCGTCAGAGCAGCAAAGAGGCAGTGCCAATAAACAGGGATAATTTCAAAGATTTTTTTCCTGTTTCCTCCAAAGAAAGAAAAAAAAAGGGGATTTTAATGATACTTTCACCTGTTAATTGTTTCTCATTTATAAAAATAAGTAATGACTTCCACGATTTCGAGTATATTTGGTCTTTGTTTACTAATAACCGTCACTCCTTTTGCAACATCGGCTGCCTTTATCACTTACTTATTTTTTTTTTAGAATAGTAGATATTGTTGATTTTGACATACCATAGACCGAACATGTGAGCATTGACGAAGTTTTAAAGAAAATGGAAACAGAAAGGACACGTATACTTAACATCGGGAAAAAACAGTCAAAATATCTAGGGCACATAATGAGGAAAAGCGGCTTGGAAAATCTGATACTCACAGGGTAGATTGAATGCAAGAGGGATAGAAGAAAGTAGCGTGTAACCTACTTAATGAGCTTGAGTAAATGGTAAAATTCCGGTGAGATAACAAAAATATAAGTTTTTAAGAAGTACAAAGGACGCGAAGTTATGGAGAGTCATAACCGTTAAAAATAAAACGAGATTTTTGACAAATGCACTCTATTACATCACCTAATATTACGATTTTAAATCTTTCTAGTTATGTATGTAGGCGAGGGACGTGTGTAAAGGAGTATGAATGTCCTTTACACAGAATACCTACACATTTGAAGACATTTCAGACATGAAATTATTTAACACCTGTGTACACCAGGATATCATCTAAAAGTAAATCAAATACTTTTTTTCTATAATCATTAATATCAAATGAAAACGGAGAGCATTGAAAGCATCATGATTCTCCATTGTGTCTTCGATGGGCCAGACACTTTGCCCGAATGCCAGAAATTTGCCCACCCAAACAAATTCTGTTCTCGAAGATCACATCTAGGCAAGAGATCACATAGAGTTCCATGTGGTTGATTCAAGGATCAACTCGAAAACACTTTCGATGAGGACAGAAACCGATCCGGTCAATTGGAGAAAGGCGGTCCACAAGCAAACAACATCCTTCAAAAACACTAGAAGACAAATAGAAGAGAGTTAAAGAGATCCCCCCCACACACCAAACAAAGGCCAGAGCTCTCCATCCCCTGGACCCACCTACATGCGAGAACATCTATTCAGATCCAACATAGGACTCCTTTCATACAGAAGGAAATGTCGATGAGCATCCCAATACACGGCAACGAGTGCCGCCAACGACTACACACACACACACACACACACACGCACGCGCGCGAGCATTTGTTTGGCAGAAATTCACTTCAACTTGACATACATTGAATTATATAATTTTGCGTATATCAATAGGTGCCAGCATTATTATTTTTATTATATATATATATATATATATATATATATATATATATATATATATATATATATATATATATATATATATATTATTGCTGAGGACAGAAATCCATCCGGTTTTCTGACGTCATTTGTTTACATCTGATACGCATTGAGCAGATATGAATGTACGTGAGAAAATTTTGGAAAATTGTAGTTTAAAAACAGTAAAATCGACCTTGCTAACCGAACGCTCCTCTGTGGTCCAATCGGCTAAAGACACGTCGGGCTATATCACAGTTCCGTATAGGATACAGGTTCAATTCCTGTCGGAGGACGCATATTTTCTATGACAATTTCTCGGGCATTCAGGCCGGTAAATGTTGTCAATACTGTTTATTATAAACAGAGCATTTACTTAAATATTTGTATCTATAAAAAAAATCTGTGCTGAGGACAGAAATCGATCCGGTCAACTGGGTAACGGAAACTGCAGAAAGAAGCAACTGAAGAAGAGCAGTCCACGAAGAAACACCAAAGACAAATAGAAAAGACGAAGAGAAGCCTACTTAAAGCCAGAGCTCCCCATCCCCTGCGCCCTCCTACCCGATGGCTGCAGACGTCTCTTCAGATCCAACATAGGACACTTTTCACACAGAAGGAAATGTCGATAAATCACCCCAATACTCGGCAACGAGTCGCCAACGAGTCGCCAACGGTGATTATTAAGTGATGATAAAACCCATTATAATAAATTTTACTTAAACAGAACTGACTTTAATATCGACCATGTCCCAAAAGAAACTGGTGAGCCTTTGATATAACATTTACTAGTGTGTTTAGTAAATTAAGTAGCGCAGATATTTGCGAAATTAATCAGGCAAAAGGCAAAATTTAATAAAATGTGAATAAAGAAGAACATTTGGCGGTCTGTCTTTTAAATTGTCAAAGGCTACTTTGAAAACTAATATTCCAGTTGAATATACGCGGCTAATGCAACGACGGGCCGATTTCGAATTCCAGCAAAGTTCGTTCCGTTCACTTTTATGGAAAAGGGTATGAATCCACCCCCACCACAGCTATTCATTAAATAGCAGAGCTGAGTGATCTCTCTTGCCTGAAGGTGACAACCAGCCTAGGAGATGGAAAACTCTGATTTCAAAACCAGCTTGAATAGGGTCGTGCTAGACACACTGCTGCTGCTATTTACAAGAGGTATCCCTAGGACACTAATGGATTACGGGATTCGTGAAGGGCAAACCTTTTACACCTGCCATCATTGACGAAAAACTTACCAATCTCCCACTTTACTTTGTGCATAATGAGTATTCGAAGGAAAAGTTATTCTCTATTATAAAATACAATTTGACTTTATAAATGTACCGGTCACGCAGCCTGACTTCGTCTACTTAGTAATAAGATATTCCGTTATGGTAATAAGAAGTATTATTTGACACCAATGAATAAACACACTTTAGTCTTTAAATGAATATTTCATTAGTAAGTAGACCAGGTTTCTAATAAAATGCTTTTCTTTGTTTTTTATGTTAGATTGTTTAGATTTTATTTCGCTTTTGGTGATTTTAAAATTAGCATTTTTTTACATGTGTCAAAATAATTTATTTCAAAGATAATTTATTTCAAAGATAATTTGTTTCAAAGATACAATTCCTCGATTATTCATGTAGGAAACAAAATAATGCAAAATTATTTCAATAATTTAATCATTTAATCATTTTTTACGGCACTAGTAAAATAGTTTTTACAAATATTGAATGATTACCGCTTCTGACTATTAGTTATATTACTATTAATAATATTAAACCCTGTCAAAACCTCCTGATCAGAGGCCTTGCTGCTAGAGGCAGTTTATTGTCTTACCCAGGACAGATGTACGTGTTTATATATATACAAATTGCAGATTTAATGGGCATATATATTTTAGACATCTTGAGTAGAGTAGTTAACCTTAACCAAGTTGGAATTTGTAGAGATGACGGCTTAATCATTGTCCCTAATGGCAATAGTCCATTGACTTCCAGCTTACATAAGAGGATCATTAGGGTACCTAGGCCTTAAGATTGAAATATCTTCCAACCTTAAAATAGTCAACTTTTTAGATATCACCATCAACCTTCCTAATGAAACTTTTAAGTCCTTCTATAAAGTTGATCAGACACCCCTATACATCAATGTTCACTCTAACCACCCGAAATCTGTAATAGATCACATTCCCAAAATCTTCTAGCCAAAAAATCTTTAATGAAAATAAATTTACATACAACCAGGCTCTCAAAAATAGTGGTTTAAATCATATCGTTTTTTAATGTGCGTAGTGTCACCACAAATGTATCCACACGTTTCCAGTGTCTGTTTTTAATTTTAATTCAGGTCAGCGATTCGGTAGCGAATTATGTATCGAAAAATAATTCATATTTATCTGTATCTCACTTATTTAAACCGTTATTTAACTCCTCTCTTTAAAACTTCTCTCTGTTAAATTTTAATCCTCACTTTCACTTTTAGGCCTTCCTGTTCTTCTTTCTTCTGTTACACCCTCTCTCTAGAGCTTTCATACATTTTCCTCTCACACTTGTTTCCCACTCCCACACATACGCTCTCACTAACATTTTGTTTTTTATACCCTGAGTTATATTTTCTGATTTCTTTTTGAATTTGTAGGTCTGATGAATTGGATCGTGATTACGATTCCAATGTAATAAATTATAACCATGCAATATTAGTGTCTGAGCCTTTTATAGTATATATATATATATATATATATATATATATATATATATATATATTGAGGCAACCGGGTGTCTAGATCCACACTGATGAGCTGTGATACAGCGAAACAGTCTGTCTGTGGATGACAATATATAAGCTCCTGAAAAATTTATTTCGGTTGAGCTCTCTGGGGAGGAAGTGTAAGTTTGTAAACAGTGACTATTACGGCTAATAATGCAAGACTCTTCGGTAAAGTGTGTCGAGTCCTCATGGTCACTGTGTGTTTATCTAAAAATAAATACGATTAACGACAATTCAGCTGGGTTTCGATCCTAGCTTGGGGCAACCGGGTGTCTAGTCACACTGATGAGCTGTGATACAGCAAAACAGTCTATCTGTGGATGACAATATATATATATATATATTATGATGATGATGATGATGATGTACTTAGATGGGGGACCGCTTGTGAATAACTGGTACTGTAAGCAGAAATATAGTAGGCACGGTAGAGTAATAGATAGAGGCTTGGATTGAGGAATCAGAGAGCCGAGTTCGAATTCCAGTCGAATCTATTACATTCACTTGTTACATTCACTTACGTGCTAATACCCTTCGGAAAGGTGTGAATCCTCTTCTTCTCCCTCCAGCTATGGCTAAATAGCAGGATAGACTGGCTGACAGCTGGTCTAGGAGAAGGACAACTCTGAATTCAAAACCTGTGGAGGGTCGTTTGGGGACCTTGTGGTACGTAGTGCACCAGGTCTCTGTATTCGGCCCTTCAAAAAGTGTGGATGGTCCTGCACGAAACCTTCACCACTATAATCAAATCTCATGTGCTGTTGTCGGGCTGTCGGTTTCCTAGGAACTGATCTGCTTGAACCTCATACGTTGAATTCGACGGGAGAGTCGAGTATATATGATAAAGGGAAATAAAGAACAAAGTAAGAAACGAATCTCAATCTAACATGTTTCAACTTTATTAAGGCTTCGTCAGAGATTGAGAATACAAATGAAAAAGCAGAGAGACACAGTACTGGAATGTTATGATTTTTGGTTAGTTCTCATTGGTCAGACACACGTCACGTGTATAAAGGCAAGAGATAATATATATATATATATATATATATATATATATATATATATATATATATATATATATGTATGTATGTGTGTGTGTGTGTGTGTTTGTGTGTGAGGAACAATCAAAACAAACAAAACCGAATATTGACTTTTTAAAAATTCAGAAGAAAATTAAAATTATTGTTGTCGTCTATAAAATCTATAATGTGGTATTGCGTGCAAGTTGCATCACTAGATGCTCTGCACTTGTGGCCTTGTGTCAAACTAATAAATAAAAACATATCAATACAGTTAATCCTTCGCATTCATCTGGTAGAAAGCAAATTTACTAAACGCTCGAAATTTGCCTGACTCACAAATTTGCCCCACCTGCGTTTTCAATCACACACTAAACTCCATCCGATAAAGCTGGTTTGTAATTTTTATTTCTCTCAAAGTCCTTGATGGAACCTAAATGAAAGCGTATCTGATTACCGACAAGAGCCCCAAAGGGACTAAAAATGGGTTCCTTTTGAATGAGAATGTATGGAGTTTTGGTAAATATCGCAAAAGGGTTTGTTATGCCGAAATGGACAAACTGAGTACCCTGGAGTATGCAGTGAAAACAGAAAATGATAATGATGAAAATGTAAATCTTTTGAAGACATTTACACATTGTAGCGTTTGCGTAACGATTTCGACGTCGAGAAAAAAATATCTAGGGTTATTTAGTGGAGTGAAATGACAGCGGCCGTTGCGTAGTAACCCCGAAAACCCTGGCCTGATTGGACGGCCCAGCCAGTGCTTTGTGACACTCGCTATCTTATCAGCATTTACTATTTTCTACCTCCATTTATATACGTTACAAATTAAACTAAGTACAACTGACTATTAAAGGATGAAAAATTTTAAATTATTCAACTTTTTAACTCGAAAAATTTCAAGTTCAGGTTAAAAATTGCCGTAAAACATTGTCCATTTATTCATGAACAATGCAATCATTGCGTTGTGCCTGAAACTCCGAATGGGGAAATATATATAGGATCCCGACTCCAGAGTTTCGTAGACGGAACCTCTTGGAATCACTCCGTCCACTCATCAGGAGTATCAGCAATTGAATATATATATAATTCTCTTTATAAATCGAACAGAAGGTGATTTCATCTTTTACAACGTTACAGGGATATTTCCATTTCACTGTCCCACCCCTAATTACGACGTTGCTCCAGTTTTAATTTTAGGGGTACAGACTCAAATTCAGGTCACATCACCTCTTACATCTGACCACCTAAATCCCCAAACGGCAACACCCTTGACTATTATATGTGGGGTGCAACTGAGCGAGGGACAAATAAAACTCCTTTTAAAACCAAAGATGAACTGAAAGCAAGGATTATGGCAAAATTCACCAACTTAAACAAGGAGAACCGTCCAGAAGAGTTGCAGGAGATTCCGAAGTTGTCTGGAAACCGTGGTTAAAGCCAATGGCGATTTTACTAAAAGTAATTGCTGTTTAGTATTTCAAGATATTTTTGTGTAATTTTAGTAAATATATTTGTTAAAATGAGATGTCGGTGTTGTTTTCGTTTTTGTGTCATTTAAATGACAGTTTATCCATCGCACCCTGTAAATGTCCACTGATATGTACTTATGCATACTTACACACACGCATATATACGTCATAGAGCTTTTTTTATATATACTTGTGTACAATATACATACAACTATTTATTGTATATATAGCTGTACTCACTCTCTCTCTCTCTCTCTCTCTCTCTCTCTCCAATGATACATATTATGTAAATTCTAATACCGTTTAATACGTAAACGGAGCGTCTACACAAATAAGAGTATCCAGTAAAAATAAAGACGAAATCTAAGGCTAATTATTTATTTGAAATAAGATCTTTTAATGAAAGCGTTGGTCCAGTATAAGTTTTATCGACCAAGTAACCAGTGCTTAGCAACAGTAGCCATATTTAGTATGTCGGTAGCCATGACAGACCTGCAGAGGAAAATATTATAATTCGAGAATTCGATAATAAAAAAAAAAAAAATACTGTTCACATCATTTAAATAAAATATTAAAAATTAACAACAAAGTTTGACAAAATGGAAAGAGATTCAAAAGACACAGTAAAAAGGAAGCAACGTTCATTTTGCTTTTTTGTTTGAATCAATAAATTATCTGAAACGTTGAAGGCCTAAATATTTTTCCCCAGAATTAATGGGAGTACAAAATGCTTTTAGTGCATCCGAACTTGAAATATAAAAACATATAAAACTTGATATTTGGGATGTTAATAATTGGTTACCCATGGTTTTTTGATGACGGAATTAAAATTTTGTATGAGAATAAAGATAAATTGTTACATTCATCTTATCATTATATAAGGGTAGATAGGCATATATATATATATATATATATATATATATATATATATATATTTAGCTGGATTGATGTGAGTTTGTGACCCTCACAAACTCACATCAATCCAACCAAATACGTTAGCTCTATCTCTGATATTGAACGCTTTCTAATAAGTACCGCGCATATAATATATAAATAATAATAATAATAATAATATATATATATATATATATATATATATATATATATATATATATATATATATATATATATATATATATATATATAAGTGTGTATATATATATATATATATATATATTATATATATATATATATATATACACACACTTTTCATACACACACACACACACACACACACACATATATATATATATATATATATATATATATATATATATATATATATATATATATCCAAGTATAGGATTGGCGTATACAGAATAAATTCCAATAACCAACAAATACTATTCTTAAAAGAGTGCTCAATACAGAGTAGAGCAAATATAATTATTTATTCTAAAATTATAGCATAAATATGTTATAAAATCACTACAAAAATAGCCATTTTGGTGTCTTATCAAGTGATGGCGTTGAATGTAGAATAAAGAGTTTGAAAAATGTTCATTTCAACCAAACAACCCTCGCAAGGGGAAACGCTCTTACATAAGCTACGATGATCAATCAAAATACAAGTATATGAAAATTCCAAAAACTTGACAGTGGACTTTAAGGTTATAATAATTATTTAATGCATATTTAATGCATAATGCATAATTTTTTCTATTATTTTGTTTTTATTGAAATTAAGTTAGAATAAACGTTAAGATCCAATGCTGGTCTGAACTTCATGACAATATATATATATATATATATATATATATATATATATATATATATATATATATATATATATATATATATATATATATGTTGTGCTGTTCCGCGACCGTTACCGTTGTACTGCAAAAAACTTCTATGTAAACATAACAAGATGACATCTTTGATGGTGAACATCTCTGTTGTAATGTCCATACAACCACTCTGATGATGGCTCATGTCTGCTGAAAGGTTAGATCGAGAAAAAGCATATAAAAATATCCAAATGTTGGACAATTTATGTCTATTTTCTTCCGAAATTAAACCCACTATACGAAGCTTAGAACAGCTCATGATCAAATATAATAGACATTCGTTGTCTGTTATATTTAAAAATATATGTTTGAATAATGATCTACTGCCCCAATACACGAAATATATATATATACAAGTAGACATTGACGCAAGTGAATGCGATGAAGGTCTATTTCATGTTTAAACGCAATCACCGCTAGATGTTGACTTCACTGTCGACTATTATATTTAAAGAAGCCCTATCCCTGATATTGAGCACCCATAATTATAGCATACTTTAAAAATCTATGAAAGAAAACTGCTCAGTATCGGAGATAAAAGGCTAATAGATGTAAAAGGACCATTGTCTGATTATCGCTTGAGACGTGACACTGACAATCACCATGCAGTGTTGATCTTTATGTCCACACTGACTCTCTCCTCCCTACCTCCCTCTTTCCTTCTCCCTACCTTCCTCTCTCCTTATCTGTCTCCCAATGTACAGCTGGCGTAAAGGCTAGCGAATCGGAATGACAAATCAGAGAGACGGGTTCGAATTCCACGTCCGGTTCGTTATATTCATTTGGTAGTCGGGTATGAAACCATCTCCACTTCATCTAGAACAATTATTGCTATTCTAAAAAAATAAAATAATAGCTGGTCACTCATATTCGTCTACTTGTGCGGCTAGCCAATCCCTATTGCAGACTCACGCTCAGGCACATTTGTGTTTGTTCAACACCCACAGAGCCAAGCTGTGGTTTATGCTGCAACTACTCTGAACAGACCTTAGTTAACATTTCTAGGAAAGGGCGTGTTACCTCGCATAATCAACTATCTGAACAACGCCAGGACACTCAAACCCTCGGTCACGATGACTTATGACTTCGTGCTAGCGCAGCTATCGACGGCCCCCAATCCAATTTCACTAACAAGGCTTGGGTCAACCCGTGGTGTGGTTTTCAGACACTTTCCAAATATGTCGTACACTCGGATCGTCCCCTTCCAAATTATAGCCTCAGTAAGTCTCCTTTCTGATATATATATATATATATATATATATATATATATATATATATATATATATATATATATATATATATATATATATATGAAATGGACAACGTCTGACAATTATTTTAAGACATTTTTGTGTTTATACATTTTTTTTACAGATACAAATATTTAAGTAAATGGTCTGTTTATAATAAACAGTATTAAACAACATTTACCGGCCCGAATGTCCGAGAAATTTTCATAGAAAATATTCGTCCTCCGACAGGAATCGAACCTGTATCCTATACGGAACCGTCATAAAGCCTGATGTGCCTTGAACTGTTTCGGCAACAGAGGATTGTTCGGTTAGCAAAGGTCGATTTTACTGTCTTTAAACTACAATCTTAAATGTTGTTTAATACTGTTTATTATAAACAGAGCATTTACTTAAATATTTTTATCTATAAAAAGAATGTATAAACATAAAAATGTCTTAATACACATACATACACACACATACACACACACACACATATATATATATATATATATATTGTGAATATATAAGACAATTTAGAAACTTGCTACTTTAACAATGTGATCAGAAATATTTCGAAGATGAAAACATACATACCATATTCATTTTTGAAATATATACTGTTTAAATTAGCGATTGCTTAACAAATACTCTTCTTTTATTTACTTATCTCCTTCTCTGTGGATCTCATATATATATATATATATATATATATATATATATATATATATATATATATATATATATATATATATATATATATATATGTTTCTAACTATTGAAGCGTGTGTTCATGCAATAAAATAGCGTAGGCACGGTAAAGAAAGTTCTTTGACCATTTAACTAATGGTGCACACACAGAAACACACACACACGCACTCTCTCTTTCTCTCTCACACACACATGCACACACACACACACATATATACATATGTATGTGTATATGTGTGTGTGTGTGTGTGTGTGTGTGTAAATGGAGAGCGAGAGAGAGAGAGAGATTGGGATTAGGGGGAAGGGGTAGAAAGCGGACGAATAAAGCCGATTGCAAAACGGAACTTCGCTTGTTTTACCGAAAACTGTTTGAAGCCCGACATCAAACAAATGTTTGAATGTTTTCTTATCAAAGATATGACCCGGAAACTATCACATTTCGACCTCCAGACTGAAAATCCAGTGCACCCGAGATGGTGTATTAGTAAATAAAGTAAAAATTAAGGCGTGACAATAATAATAATTACAATAATAATAATAATATTAATAATTTGAAAATAATGAAATCTAATTAATGGATGACCATTCGCACTTACTTGACCTGATAACATTTTACCAATATCCTTTTCACTTGTTTTGGTACAAGTCAACTACTGTGGTCCGTGTTGAAATGTATATGATGTCACGGAAACATGGGAAGAATTCAAAGCCGTCAGCCTGCCAGGACGCCCGCTAAGGGTTTTTTTTTTTTTTTTTTTTTTTTGCACTATCCTAGAGGATGCAGTAGGCAGAAGAAATTGACTTTTCTTCCACTGAGATGACTCTCCCCGGATACCGGATAGCAAACTACTTAACTTCAACCTAACCACGTGGCACACATACACACATACACAATATCGCTAATACTTTTCTTCCTTTTTTCAACTATCCTTAAACACATAAATATAATTTTCTCTTTTTCTGAGCCATGTTTGTTGTTCCTTGTATTAAGAATTTTCCGTGTGTTAATTTCATTTATTTTGAAAGTCATCAACATCGCCCTTTGACAAATGATATCACATCTCCGCTGCACAAGTTCGGAGTACTTCTGAAAAGCCAGCCCAAATAAATATTGAATTTTCAGGAGTTGTAACTTTTGGGGCAACATTTAAAATAGGCTAAAATAAGGAGAAATCAATTGATCCTAATGTTGAAAACCCGGCGCAGTAATGTTATAAACAATTTACCTTGATTATTAAATGAGCAAATTTTCAAGTACAGACCATAATACTTAACATGTTTCATCAAAATGCTTTTGATGAATTAAAAATAAAAACAACGATTCATATACCGTGGGCCTGTTGGGATGTGGTTTGCACATATATTTTGCCACACAGGGGTACCTCGAGGGGGTGTAATGGTTAGCAAGCTTGTCTCAGTCGAAGAATTACGACTGAATAGTGAGCTTGATCCTCACTGGGTATCCCATACTTTCGACCTTGTGCCACATATAAGTGAGAGATTTCAAAATTTTAAAGAGAGAAAAAGGAAAGAAAAAGCCGCAAACATTTTTAATGTGGATTCTTTATATATTTTATTCTGCATATATCGCTACACGGGTTTCGCGTCTTGTGACCTTTTTCAGGCGAAGAATCATTAGTTCCACATATTATTTAAAGGAATTCATTTTTTCTTCCTGCGTTAAACGGCCACAAGACCCGAAACAAGTGTAGCGATATATACAGAATAATAATAATAATAATAATAATAATAATAATAATAATAATAATATATATATATATATATATATATATATATATGTATATATATACAAACATTATAATAAAAATCTTTGCATTTTCTCTCTTTAATATATACATTTATTTATTAATAATATATATATATATATATATATATATATATATATATATATATATATATATATATATGTATGTATATATTTTCTGTTTATACGTTATTTCTATATATTACAATTTATATTCTTTAATTAAACAGTATTAAGTACATTTATTGGCCTGAATGTCCGAGAAATTACGTAGAAAATATTTGTTCATGTGATCTGACGTGCTATACTATTTAGCCACAGAGAAGTGCCTGGTTAGTAAAGTACAAATTACTTAAGTGCCTGGTTAGTAAAGTACAAATTACTTAAAAATTGTGTCTATAAAAATAACGTATAAACAGAAAATATATTAAATAATTATATATATATATATATATATATATATATATATATATATATATATATATATATATATATCTAGAGAGAGAGAGAGAGAGAGAGAGAGAGAGAGAGTGAGAGAGAAAGTGAGAGTGAAAGAGAGGGAGAGAAAGACTAAAATCAGAATTGGAAAAAATGGCACCTAATATTGAATATAGTGATATTTATTTATATGAATTTTTACAGGGAAGAATTAAAACTTTGTTACTTACAATTGAATTTTCAGTGGGGTTGTTTTTCTTAGAAAAATAATTTGTTGTTTCCTTTTTTTAACTTTTTTACTTTAACCGGTTTCGTTTAGCTTTTCAAAAAGTTTTTAACTGTTTCTATCTCCACGTGTTGATGCTTTTGTTTTGAAGAAAAAAGAAAAATGAAAATCAAGGGGCGTAACTGGCTAAATATGTCGTTTATAGTAAGGGGAATTTGGTAGAATCTATTTATGTAATGAATTAAATATGGTCTAGAACTTGTTGCTGAAAAAAGTTTCTTTATTAATCCGACTTTATTCAGTGATTCTGTAGTCACACTGATAGAATGGGAAGACACTAAAATTTAGCAGATTTTGTCCTCCGCATTCCTCTATATGTTGGCTAAGGGGCATTTTTCTGGTGTGGTGGGGTCCCTAATTTGTTGCTGATGAACTGTCATCCTTTGCCGGAGTGACTGGCTGGTTTGGCTCGTGGCAACCTTTGCATATAATTATGTATATTAAATTCTCAGAGTCGCACGGGAAATCATTTTTAATTTTGAAACTCAATCCGTCTTTGAACTGAAATTCATGGCCCTTTAATAGGTAGTTGCATGCCCTGCAAAGTGTTCGGTTACATTTTTCAGGGTCTTTAATTGCATTCTGCTGTTTTGCATTGGTAAGTATCTTTTTTTAGTGATTTAGGTTGTCGTTTACTTTTTATGATTGGATATTTTTGTAATAGTCTTTTTATTTTATATCTATCCAAATGAGAGAAAGAACAGATGGGGTAATAATCCACAGTTAGTAGCATTTATTTTTTGAAAACTTGCTCAATGCAGAGTAGAGCAAAATATTATTATAACATTTTTAGTATAGTAAATAACAAAAAAAAAAAAAAAAATTTACATCGCTACACAAAAACTTTCATGTTTCGGTACTGAGATGATACTTCATCAGGCGATCGAAGATAACTAATGATAAAAATGATTTTTATCATTAGTTTCTACAATCGCCTGATGCGGTACCATTTTAGTACTGAAACATGAAAATTTTTATGTAGTGATGTAAAAGTTTTTTATAGTGTTGTGGATCCCGCGTGAAAAAGCGGTCTCCAATAAATGACAAACGCAAATATTTAAACTAAGAAATTAAATGTATTTACACAAAATACAAAAGGTAATGCTGTTAGTAAAATCCGGGAACGCCGGTTAGTATTATTCAAAGATCGCTATATACAGTCTCGAAGTAAACTTTCTTAGAGTCGGGCGTCCTTGTAATTGACTTCTACCGTCAACTCAATCACAGTGTCTATGTACTTTCCACTCTGTTTCTCCACCCTATTCCTCTACCTGTTCCTCTCACTATCAGACTCCTTGACTGACTGACTGTGGCTATTTTATGGCAGCAGGACGAGTCCATATATATCAGAAAATGGTGGACCCCATAACACCCCCCTCCTTAGATCCCTTTTTGGGGGGAGTTAATATTTTTGTCTCTTGTGGTTGATGATTAGTGGTTCGAGGAATTTTCTTTTCCTGCTTGACCTTCTCATTACTGTATTATTTTCTTGCGGTCTTTGTATCTCGAATGCCTCAAAGATTGTATCCATAGCATCGTCATTATCTGTGGTTGACGAGCTTGGTTCCTCAATTCGTCTTTTCTGTAGCTGGTCGATATGTCTTCTGTGTGTGAACTTTTCGCCTTTTATGGTATACATTAAATTCCCGATTCTATTGATTACTGTACCCGGCTCCCAGTACGACATATTGTTTCTAAAATTTTTGAAATAAACCCGTTCTTCAGGTTTGAATGATCTCTTTGGCACCATCGGTGTATATT
This sequence comes from Acanthosepion lycidas, assembly GCA_963932145.1. Classification (NCBI taxonomy): domain Eukaryota; kingdom Metazoa; phylum Mollusca; class Cephalopoda; order Sepiida; family Sepiidae; genus Acanthosepion; species Acanthosepion lycidas. Next base: position 111,768,597 of record OZ010587.1, on the reverse strand, counting down.
GATTTTTGCTCTTGCTTGGCAATAATTTGTCGAACACCGATCTTATTTTCCGCGCAAACATCAACTCTGCTGGAGAAAGACCCGATGGTGTATTTGCGTTGGGTGTTATCCTATATACTTGTAGAAATTGCTGTAGAGCTTTTGTCGTCAGTACGTCCTCTGCTTTTTTTAGTGCTCTTTTCAATGTGTCGACAAATCTCTCGGCTTGTCCATTTGACCTCGGGTGGTATGGCGCTATCTTAATATGTTTTACTTGGTACATCTCGCAAAATTCTTTAAAATCGCTGGATGTAAACTGTGTGCCATTATCGCTTACTACGCAATCTGCGACACCAAATCTAGCAAATAGTTCAATTAAATTTATGCTGTTTTCCGTTGTTGGGTGCTCGAATCTGGCAACCTCTGGCCATTTGCTAAAACTATCTATTGTTATTAGGTAATAATAACCTTCAATGGGTCCTGCGTAGTCCACGTGTATTCTGGACCATGGTCTGTCGACTTTAGGCCATGGCTTTTGTATAGAGGGTGGTGCCTTCGCCGCAGCAGCACAGCCTTTGCAACTTTCCATCATTTGCGTGATATCATCGTCCATGTTCGGCCAGTATACAAAACTCGTCATGAGTGATTTCATCCGGTTTTTTCCGGGGTGTCCCATGTGGAAATCTTTTAAGATCCTTCTTCGTAGTGACTTTGGTATTGCAACTCTCTCGTTATACAACAATATGTTGTCACAGATTGAGAAACTGTCTGCTAAATTCTTTACTTTCTCTTCCATTTTTTTCTTGGTATCCTGGATAAACTCGTCTCTTTCTGCTTCTCGTCTTATTTCTAGCAGCGTTACAGGTAGTTCCTTTATTGTATTGCATTGTACCTTGCTGATTTCATCTTCCGCTTGTAATGCGGCAATTACCGACTCTTCTAACGGTTAGCTTTTTGCAGGTATTAATCGCGATAGTCCGTCAGCATGTCCGATTTTCTTTGATGGTAAGAATTGCAGTTTAAAATTATAGTTCAGTAACACAGTTCCCCATCTTAAAAGTCTGTTGAACTTGTACAACCCTTTGTGCGTATTAATGCAAAGGATTTTCGAACTCTCTTCTTGTACTGGGATTTGTAGATAAGCCTCACTAAGATCTATTTTTGAAAATATCTTACCGCCGTTGAGCTTTGTAAATACCTCCTCTGGGCTCGGTAGTGGGTAATGGTGGTCTTTTACTGCCTTGTTGAGTCCCGTCGAAAAATCTGCGCATACGCGAATTTCTCCTGACTTCTTTTTTACGTAAACCACCGGCGCAGCCCATTCACTAAACTCTGTTTTAGATAAAATCCCAGTTTGTTCAAGTCTCTCCAATTCTTTGTCTATTTTTTCTGTAGTAGCAAACGGTACATTTCGCTTCTTTCTGAAAATTGGTTGGACGTTTTCTTTTAATTCTATTTTGGCCTTAAATTTGTTGCATCGTCCCAACCCACTTGAAATACCTCAGGAAATTGCTTGTATAATTCTTCCTTCAATTTTATGGTATCTGATGGTTCAACCTCTAACTTTTTGCAAAACGAGTTGATAGGTAGGTCCCAAACGTTGAATTTCTGCATCCAGTCGATACCTACTAAATTTTCAGTATCTTTCATGACGTATATCTTAAGTTTTTTTGTTTTGCCGTGAAATTTAACATTCACTATTATTTCTCCCTCAAATTTTATTCGTTTGCCTGTAACCGACTCGGCAATTTTTTGAGTGTGCAACATGGTAGGTCTGTTGAGTTTTTTCCATGTCTCTAAGTTGATTATCGTGAGGTCGGAACCCGAATCCAGTTGTAATTTAATCTTTTTGTTTAAAATTTCCAGTTCAAAATTTGGTTTCTCCTACAAAGGTGGTGGTGGGGGTTTGGTGGGGGCAAGTCTGGACATCTTTCTTAAGATTTGTTAACGTAATACACACACAATAAATTACAACTGAGGTATCTATTTTAAACACGAGTAGCCACTAAAAAACAGTCGGAGTAAAAATAAATCTATAAATTGTTTAGAAATTGCTTCTATATATGTGTGTGTGTGTGTTTGTGCTTGTATGTGTGCATGCATGTGTGTGTATCTGTGTCTGTGTGCGTGCGTGTGCGCGCGTGTGTGTGTGTTCCTGAAATCATTCCGGTCGTGAAAACGTTTCAGGCTCAATTTTCTGTGCCGCGTGGGTTACAAATTTAACCTAGAGTTATTACCCTTTATTTCAATTTAGACCTTTACGAGTTGCCTCCCTTTGATTTCTCCGTTCCAAGTAGAAAATTTATTCGAACAGAAAACTAAATAACCTTGTCGCTTGCTTTTTATTCTTGTTTTAAGCGGCCTCAAGAAATCCCACAATTTTTGCTAACTATAAAATGTCAATATTTGCTAATTGAATTTTGTTTAAATATTTTTTTTTGACGGAATATTTACAGACAGAATAAAAATTTTTGATACGAGAATGGAGTTTTCATTTAAAAGATAAGGTGATAAATATAAAACTCTAAATTCGAACAGTAAATAATATTTCATGTTTTTCATTTCACTTCTTAAAATAAGAAAAGTGAGATTTTATTTCATCATATTCGGCACATTAAACAAACAATGCATTTTTATTGAAATTATTTTAAAAAATTGTTTTTTGCATGCGTCATTATTTGTTTTACTAATTTAATTTCAAATAAGGAATTTAAAATCATTTTATGTCAATCACTAAACAAGATTCAACGAATGATTTTTATTTTTTTTATGCGATGAGCCCCATTTTTATACAAGACGAGATTTGCTGTTTATTATCTTACAGCGGTCGGTCTAAGAGGGAGAACTCTGTTTATCCCCGGAGATCAGGAACACGACGATTTTGTTTGATTGGTTGAGTGATTTGTTCTTTATGGCTCATCAAACCTTTGCAGGTTATTTAAAGCCAGAAAATATTTTTAGGTTGTAAGAATTTTTGGAGGAGATAATAACAGTTTAATGATACAAATCTTATTAATTAACCCATACATTTTATGGATTCATACCTTTCCCAAAGGTATTTGCGCGTAAGTGAATCTAACAAACCCAACGGGAATTGGAACTCGGCTCTCCACTTAACAATTTCGAGCCATTACCCATTATACCACCCGCACAACTTTAAAGCACCTGGCATTCCCAAACGGTTACCAAACTAATTTCGATGATCCTACGGGAACCGGTATTTCAACGTGGACATTGTGTATATAAAGGAGAAAAATGGAGACTGCAAATGAAAACTCAATTTACATAAGACTCTTCTTACACGAGGTTAAATGGATTTTGAAGACATTAGATTGACACTGAACTGAGAAACCCGAGGCCATAAGAACAACAAAATAATTTCGGCTTTTCTTCTGACAAAAAGACAATACGCAAATATATATTTTTAAATATTAAATGTTCAATTTTCTGATGAATCAATTGTTAAGTTAATGATTGAGTAAGCTTATGGAGATTTCTGTGACAATAAAATATCCGTAGAAATTTCATTATAGCGTCGTTAAAAATTTAAATTTGACAACTTTAATAAAATATTACAATAACAATCATAAATATGAATGCTGGTCGTTATTTTAAGTAAGAAGTAAGGGGGTACAAATGAAAAGTTTTGAAATTGAAAGCTTTTTCCATTTCATTGAAACACAGACGTTAAATACTTCTATCTTTCCCTTCTTTTATCTTTCTTTCTTTCATTCATTCATTTTCTGATTGAAACCAATAACATCTCTGATATGTGCTTTGTTCTCCCACGCAATCAAAACGAAATAGTCCATTATTTCTGAGGCATTGGCAGGAGACGTTAAATCTTTCTTTCTTTGCCTTTTCTTTCTTTCTTATGAACAATATCAATAAAATGTATTTCAGTCAATATTTTGAGGCATGGAGTTAAAACAATTAATTTGGGATCCAGCTGAAGTCAAGAATGAAAACAATGCACTACAAAAGATTTTTGTTGCTTTGAAATAGATATACTTGACTATTGAGTCGCTCAGGCATAGCCCGACATGCCCGACCGCCGGAGTTCCCACTGATATATATATATATATATATATATATACATCTGTGCGTGTATATGTGTGTGTGCGTGCGCGCGCGCGTTTCTCTGCCTGTGTCTATATATATACGTAAACATAGATTTGTAAATATATGTGTGTGTGTGTCTGTGTGTATGTATGTATGTATATATATATATATATATATATATATATATATATATATATATATATATGTGTATGTGTGTGTGTGTGTAAAATAATTAAAGTTAATCATTAGTTAAAAGGTGTAAGTAAATACATATTATAATTGTTTAGGTTTGTATTTTACACGTACTTTTGAGAGAAGTGTATTTTAAAGAAAACCATACTGTTTGTAAAAAAAATTGTTATAAAAAATTTGTGTGAAAATTTATATCTTTGAATTAACGATTAAAGAACCGCCAAAATTATTTCTTTGTGAATTTTTGCGGATTCATTTTTTTTTAAGTTGAAAAAAATATATAAAAATATAATATTTACTGATACACGGTCTCTGGAGCCTTCAGTTTCATTATAAAAGGAGAGTGACCCTCAGAGAATGACAGAAAATAATCAAATTTCAAAACAGAAGGTAAATTACTTTTCTGGAAAGACGAACGAACGGTAAAATGTTATCCAGACGGCAAATCCAGGACCCAGGAGCAAAATCCATTAGAGCCGTTCCCTTGTCAAAGGAACTGAAACTTTAAACTTAACTTTTCTATAAAAGAAAAAAATATAAAAAGTCCTCGCGACATCAATCCGTTCAAATCTATCTAAGCTTCCTTCGTGCTGAAAAATTCCTTTTCCATCTTACACTTAGGTGGCTGCACATTTTGTATTTTCTGCTTTATCTAATTTTTCCTTTTTCTTCTCAAAATGTTTCATCTCATTTTCGAAAATTACTATCTTTCATTGTCATGTATATTGATTGAATCGTTATCCAGACTTTGTTTTTGTATAAGGCACACAAAAGGACATTTTTTTTTTTTTTTCAGATATGTGCTGTAATATAAGTTTGAGCTTTTAACTTTCATGTCATGGTTTGAGTTTTCTTTGTTTACGCCTTGTTCAACATTCCCGAGAGGCGGCGCGCTCAATTTTCCCTGTCCTTTTGCCAAAGTAAATTTTTATATTTTGCATAAAAAAGTAATTTGGTTATCGCGTAATTATTTTTTTAGAAAATCATATTAACAGTTGTACCAGCGATTAGAATTTAAATAGACACAAAAGCATGAACAATAAAAATCTATTTGTAGCATGGCAAATAAAAACAGGCCACATTATTTATTCATTGACACAAAAGTTAGGTAGCATTATGAACATTTATTTCTGATTAAATTAATTAAAATACTCTCTTTCTTTGCTTTTTCTTCCTTTCTTTCTTTCTTTCTTTCTTTTTTTGCTTTCTTTCTTTCTTATGAACAATATCAACAAAATGTATTTCAGTCAATATTTGGGATCCAGCTGGAGTCAAGAATGAAAACAATGCCCTACAAAAGATTTTTGTTCTTTTGAAATAAAATGTGAGTTGAATGTTGACTCACTCGGGCATAACCCGTCAAGTACGTCCGTCAGAATCCCCACTGATATATATTAAAAATTCTTGAAGCTTTATACATAAAACACTTGAAACCTAACCTGAACAAAATAAACTATGAAAACTCCACAAATATCCTTAAATGTCTATAATTGATAACAGAAGCCATTGGTTTATACTCGCGTGGTCATGTGTGACGTCACGAGCTGCGTCGCGATTTTCGCTTCCGCGTCTCGTTTGTCGTTACTTTGAAATTTTTCATGCAGCAAGGACGGACTATCGTTGTTGTTTCGTCCGTGTGTTGTTTGATTTATTGAAATTGTCATCTTTGATAATGGCTTGTGTAAGCCGAAAGCTTAGATTGGATTTAAACATGTATCAATATGGTGTTTTCCTTTCGTCTTTCAACGATAATGTGATTAAGCTTATCAGACAATATGAAAGGAACTTAAAATAAATAGACAAAACTTGCCTATATTATTCAATGAAACATGCATTAATGAAAAATTGTTGCCTAAATATACACAATATGTGTATGTACGCGCGCGTGTGTGTGTCTGTATATATATATATATATATATATATATATATATACACGTAAACATATGTGTGTGTGTGTATATATATATATATATATATATATATATATATATATATATATATATATATATATAGTTTGGTGTATTTTATTTTACAGTATAAATGGATTATTTCATGCCGACAAGAAAGGTTCATATTAATAGAATATATATTCTTTGTAAGAAATAAATTTGTAGATCAGGTTTCATTGTCATATTTATGCAAAGAGTGTTTTTCTTGAAAGTCAAATGTATTGCTGGTAATATTTTTTTCAAAAAAGTTTTCCTGATATTTTTACTATAAAGACCTATATTTACACTTTCCTGGTGTTTTGACCCCAGTTTGGGGACAAACTATTTGCCCATAGCTAGGACCCTAACGGGTGCTACTACCCCGGGTCAGGATGAACCTGTGAAGAACAGCAATTAAAAGATGGTTCCACGCTTCTCAAAACATTCTGAGCAGAAGTCTTTAGTTTATAATCATACACAGGACGAAAACTGAAACAATTTTTGCATAGGAATCAATGTAAAATGGATTAATCCGTTCCTGGACCCCGGATGATTGTTTATTCAAAATTTTACAACAGTATCTTGTGTACAACTTCATACACAGAACGAATGAAAATTATTCGATTTAAGAAAAGATAAACATGACTGAATAAAGACTAAAACTGCATATGAATAAGAAAGGCAATTTTATTCACCTTTACCTGAGCTGAAGAGTCTTGATTGTACAAGTAGAGATTGGAGAGGAGGTGAGAAGGAAGAGATATTATTGTTTGGTAAGGAGAGTTCCCTATCTCCTGGATTTTCTGTTTTTTTCCTGGAACTTACTAGGTCTCTTTTTCACCAAAATCCTTTCTATTAAAACTTGCTTTTGTCTCTGTTTTACAGAAGTGAGATATAGCACTGTCATTGAAAAGATTACTGACACGGCTTGCTACTGCCTTATCAGGATGATACATTTCAACAAAATGTCTCATTTCACCCCATTTTGCATACCATTTCTTTAATAAGAGCACTAGGCATATTCCCTCTTTTCTCCTCTTCTGCCAAAGATTTCTCCTCAAGCACTTCCTTCTGCTGCTTCTTCTGGAAGAGTTTAAGTTCATCAGTAGACAACTCGATGCTGTGTTCCTTCATCAGCTCTTCGACGTCATCCCTGTTGATTTCCAGGCCCATGTTTTTGCCCAGAGACACGATGCCATCGACAACTTCAGTAGGCGTGTCTCAAATCCCTCGAAATCTCTCTCTGCAACACAGTCAGGTCAGAGGTTCTTCTCAGCTGAGTTCAAGGTCCTGTGTGTCACTTGCTGCCAGTCGTTATCAATTAGATTTAAGCAATGCAGGATATTGAAGTGGCTCTTCTAAAAGTCACGGAGAGTTAACTCCGTGTCAGAAGTAACTTCAAAACACCTTTGAAAAAGTGCTTTGGTGTATAAATTCTTAAAGTTAGAAATGAGCTGTTGGTCCATTGGCTGAATCAATAGAGTTGTATTAGGAGGCAGAAACTTCACGGTGATGAAGTGATGAAGTCGAACTCTTCCAGTAAGTCAGCTGCCATGTCTGGGCGGGAGCGTTGTCCAGCAACAGCAGGCACTTCACTGGCAAGTTATTATTATTATTGTAATCCCTCACACTAGGAGCGAAGGCTTCATGGATCCATTCCAGGAAAAACTGTCTGGTCACTCAGGCCTTACTGTTAGCCTTCCACATGACGGGCAACCTGCTTTTCATAACGTTGTTTTTCTTAAACACACGGAGGTTCTCCGAAACTGGCTTCATCTGAAACTCACCACTGACATTGCCACAAAGCAAAAGAGTTAGCTTGTCCTTCATAGGCTTGTGTCCAGGCAAAGCCTTTTCCTCCTGGGTTATTTATGATCTTTTAGGCATTTTCTTCCAAAACAGTCCAGTTTCATCGCAATTAAACATTTTGCTGGGGGATAAAACCATCAGCATTCACATACGCACTAAACTCTTTCACAAACTCTTCTGCATCTTTATTGTTAGCACTTGCAGCCTCTCCATGACGAATAACACTGTGTATGCCACATTGCTTCTGAAACTTTTCAAACCAGTCTCAACTAGCCTTAAACAAATCATTCTCAGAACTTAAATCTGGGATTTTCTTGAGCAAATCCTGATGCAAATGTTTCGCTTTCTCACAAATTATTTTCTCCAAAATACTGTCGCCAGCCAACTGCTTTTCGTTGATCGACATTTCCACTGCTTCTAATGTCTGAGATCTTTGTTTGGTGATCACAATCACTCCTTTGGCAACCTTAGCTTATTTTATTGTTTCCTTTTTCTTAAGAATGGTACAAATGGACGACTTTGCTAAGCCATATTGTAAAGCCAGATTTGAAACACGAACACCATTCTCATTCTTTCGTATAATCTCTTTCTTCATTTCTATTTTTGTTCTCTTTTTCTTTTCGCCTTTCCACTTTCACAAGCTTCCTTACGTTCCATGGTGGCTAATGGAATACTTTTAAAAAAAAATTAGAAGAATTAATGTACAACAAAAGATATACCGACAAAATCAGGCGACAGTTCTTAGGGTGTATACTCTGATTGTGGGCCGTGGAAAGACTTGTGTCAATCATGTCACACGCTCAGTCACTCAGTGATCACGCGCTGTCCGCGTGTTGTTGTTGACTTGTTTGGCAACCGAGTTATGGTACGACTAATGGGGCAAATTTAGTTCGAAATTTTGTTCGACAACCGATTTGTTCGAAAAGGGAGCCTTTCGACAACCAAGGTTCGACTATATATATATATATATATATATATATATATATATATATATATAAGTCAACACTTAGAGGCGACAGTCTGTTTCATGCTATATGCAATCGTCAGGCCACACACGCTCTATCTCTGATATTGAGCACTTTATTCCATAAATATAGCACACCTTAAGACTATATATATATATATATATATATATATATATATATATATATATATATATATATATATGTCGGAGTTAGCTCCTCCTCAGCTTCTTAACTCTTCACAGGGGTCTCTCTCTTCCCTGGCTATAAATACTAGCTGACCCTTCGCCTCTTCCTCTTTTATTCTCAGGCGTTCAGCCTTACCACCTCGCAGATGTGAGCTCTCACAGATACAGCGTTTCCCAAATTCTAGGAACACGCTAAGAACAAGACACGTTCGTACGAACACTCACCACAACACACACACACGCACACACATAATATTCACCACACGCACTCTGTCCATGTAACTGTAACCTTTAACTTGTTATTTATACATATATTTGTTTACATATATTTATCGGTCTTGTTTGTTTGCCTTGTCTTCTTTGGACTTAATTAAACTCCAACTTTCTCATGTAGTTGGACCGGCTAGCAGGAAATTCTACCCACATGTGTTCTTCTACAATACATACACATCACCACCACGGTCCACTACCCACACACACACATACACACACATACACACACACAGACACACACGCACACACACACACACACACACATATATATATATATATATATATATATATATATATGTATATATATAATACTTTTAACCTCTAGCACCAAAGGCTTCCGTACATAAATAAATGCTATTTTCACGATATTTTAAGCAAAAAATAAACATTACGTTTACAAAATGCAAGTTATTAATCTTTAAATTTTCTAAATGACTTCCTAACACATATTTAAGACAAACAGATTTTTACATCTGTTGTTTACGTTTTTCGTCTGTAATGGCGGCTGCACGACTGGCAAGGGGAAAAAAACACATAAAAACTTTATATACGGAAATTATTTTTCTTTTAATACGGATTACTTTTAGGCTATTATCATTCAAATAAAATTAAATTTAACTTTAAAGAATATATTTAAATTAATTAACTGCGTTTTGCATTTTTTATAGCTGTTGCTATCGACCCTGTGTCGATTTCCCAGTTGCGAATGGGTGTGACTCAAACAACAGAATTTTCAACTGATTATGAAGACGGTAATCGGATCTCTTATTTTCTCTGTAGTAAGAAAAGCAAAATTAACAAATAATGGACGTAAATGTAAATCTTGAAAGAATCGTATTGCAAAAAAAGAAAAAAAAAAAAGAAAAAAAAAAGAATAATTACATCCGCCGGGGTGTTGAACCCGGATCAGCTGCTTGGAAAGCAACTACAACCATAACACCACCGACGAAAATAAAGAAAACGCTATAAAGTAAAAAATTCAAAAAAAAGAAAAATTTTTCGTTTTTAAAATAATCATAACACTTCTTTAAGCAGTGTAGAAAATCTGATAAAGAGACTTGAAGGAACAAAAATGCTGTTTTACAAAAGTATGCTGAGGATATAATTTAAGCAACGAGGAATTTTTAGAGAAAACGGAAGCACAAAGGAAACTTAGACTTAAAATCAGTAAGAGGGAGTTGAACATTTTAAGGTTTAAAAAGAAAGAGGGTTTGGAAAATTTGATACTCAAATAAAAGATTGTAGACAAGAGGGACAGAAGGAAAATAACGCATAACTCAATTAGGTAACTTGAGTAAATGGATGGAGGAACAGGGCTTAGGAGAAATAAAAAAAAAACTATTAAGAGATACGAAGGATAGGAAATTATGGAGGGCCATGATCGTTCAGATGAAACATGTCAAATAAAATAAGAAGTAAAAAACCGCTTTCTGGTCCACAATGCTGTCTTCCGAGACAAATATTGGAGAACGAAAAAAAAAAAACGTCAAATAAAATAAGAAGTTGTCATAAAAAAAATCCCTTGCTTGCCCACAATGCATTCTTTCGAGATAAATATTGCCTGGGATATCATCATTTTTCAGTAACCAGGAAATTAACGTTGACCCTATCATCAATCAGAGATACAGGAGCACAAAAAGCAATCCTACATTTTGAAATTGAAAAAAACAAATTCAAATCTAAGTATAAAAAATGGCGGACTCGGAGTGTTAATTTTGCTTTTGATAATTCACTGAGATTTGTGAAAAGAATGAAAAGAAAATCCAAAGTAGAAAAGAAGAAAATAAATGTAAAAATATTTATACTTCACTGAAGCAACATTTTTGCAAAAATGGGGAAAAAAAAAAAAAAAAAAAGCACATGCGTCGGCCGGGAGTCGAACCCGGATCGACTGCTTGGAAGGCAACCATGCTAACCGTTACACCACCGACGCAGGCATTAGACGTCGGCATATAAAACCTAGTTATTATTAAGTATGTCAGTTAAAAGAACTACAGTCGGTTTTTCTGCAAGTGTCAGCGTTTCTCGAATCTTTTCTATGTCTCGTATTTAACACCAAGAGCAGAAGGAGCCACGATCTGTGGTCTCACGTTTTAAGATTCTACTCCGCCTTCATCATCTTAATCACCGACAATTTATTTCAATCGGATCCTTTCTCATACACAGATTTATTCGGGCTCGTGTCCTTATCTTGGCTGTTCCCATTACAACATCAAGGCCGTTGTAAACTCAGGCCTTCTTAAGATGACTGTCAGTTTTGGTAATTTTCCAAAAATTTTGAACATTCATTTTGTTCTCATTCCGCTGGCCATTTTAGGGGAGATAATTTGTGTTCTTTCAAATTCATTCGTCCATCAATCGCAAGAAGAGAGAATGGATGGTTGTTAGCAAAAGGGAACAACGGCCCAACATGCAAATTACAAATTGGCAATACCAAAATCAATCAAGTACAAAAATTTCAATATCTGGAAATTGTTTTAACAGAAGACGGAAAGTGCGATATTGAAATCCGAAGAAATGAAAGAAACAAAATGAAAATCGAACTAAGAAATAAAGAAGGGAAATTTAAAAAGAAATCCATCGCTTCTACCCACAACGATGGGTTAAATAGCAGGACAGAATGGCTCCTATAGCCATGGTTGGCAACCAGTCTACCGACAAAAAGAGAAACGGTAATTTACTACGAGAATTAATCCGCAAAATCAATTACAAATCGAAAAGTGACGTGTGTATCACGCATGTAATATAAATAAGACTTAGAAAAAGATCATTGTTAGAATCTCTTATGAAAGAAACGCTTAAATATATATTATGAAGTTGTGTTACTCTATCTGAAACGTATTGCGCCAGTGCCCAACACTAACTTCGAAGACATTGAACGAAGTTCTAAAAGAGATACTCAAGGACATAGAAAGAATTTCTTTTGCCAATAACGTCTTGGACGATTAAAATAATCTATTGCAACTTCTGTAGGTGCTTTTAACTGTGGATTGCAGAGTAATACAAGCTTAATAAAAATAGATAGTTTCTCTTATCGCGCTCTTGTTCAGGAGTATAGGTTTATCCCTAGTTTTCTGTTTATGACTGCATTTCCGGATCTTTCTCTTTAAGCCTTTTCATTCTCTATCACTTCCGGTAGCTTCTTTTGTCTTAACGGTCGATAAATGAATGGGGTGAATGATTAAAAACAATTGTTATAATCTACATTAGTTTATATTTATTTCTGATTCACTCCACATCAAAACCTATCGGCCGGATGTGAATGTTATGAAAGCAAAATGAAAAAAGGAAAAGTCTGACACTGCGCTGGGGCACCGTGCATCACATCCGGCTCCTAAAACAAATACCACAAAAATATAAAATAAAATCTAAGCGTCAAAGCCAATTACAAACATTACCACTAAAGCATACGCTTGACAAGAACGACAAAAAAGACCCCAAAAAACAAAAACGAATATCCATCCTGACTGCTTAAAAGGACCCGCTCAGCGTCACTCAAGGCAGTAGGCACTCAGTCACGGAGTTCACCAGTGGCATCCCGATCAACCGCTCCGACACAAACTGTAACATCAGGTCGTACACAAATAACTCCACCGTCCTCCAGGTCACTTCCCTCGCCATCCCTCTCAAATCATTCAGCTTTGATCCATTATACCCATAATACAGATAATTTTATTTTAAACTATCATGTCCGCTTTTTCTTTCTGCCTCACCGGAAATACTTTATTATTTTCGTTTGTTACTCTTGCAACAATATGCAAATATATAACATCATTTACAATTGGTCGATTTCAGTGTATGTAAATATTTACGAAGGGTGATAAAATTATAATTCAGAATATATTTGGTTTAAATAAGAAGGATAGAAAGCATATTCATGAAAGTATATTTGTAATAAATATGACACTTGTTATAGAGCAGGGTTGGCTGCCATTTGCTATGTGCCGACTTAAGGTTTGAAAAAAAAATTCAGCGTATTTTATACAATTCAAGGTCAATATACCTGTTCTACAATATATTTCATATAGTAATATAGAGTATATATATTTTAGTATATATCAAAATTGAAACAGATAAATATCTTCATTCGCGTTGTAGTAGTTATTGGTTCGGACTTCGTGATGTCATTTGCAGCTGCGTGCCATTGGAAATTGCTTGGTGTGCCGTTTGATGCTGACCCCTGTTATAGATTAAACTATTAAATTTATATGACAAAATTCTCCTTGGTATCGATTTACAGTGCTTACTTAATTCTAAGGGGCTGTGGGAAAATATTTCCAACAGCTCGAATTTCTTTATTCATGTATTGTATTAAAGAAAAGCGGCTACACACATCCTAAGTGGTCTGCTGGTTATGGTTCCGCGGGGTTCGGGGTTCAATACCTCGCTTGGAAAAGATATTTTACATTTTATTTATTTATTTTTTGTAGGTGGTGCTTGAGAAATGTCCAGTCTCATCAATACCAAGATGGTGACGTATGGGAATATTATGTGAAAAAAAAGCTTTGATGTTCGGGAATGTAAAGCGTAACGACTCTGAATTAGAAATCAGAGAGACGAGTTTGAATTCCAGTCGAGTTCGTTACATTTACTTCCGCAGAAATAACCCACGTCTTTCTAAGTTCAAGGAACGCACACTAATGTATAAATTCAGCATTAAACATCACCCTGAAAACCTTAATTCTGCACCCGACTGCGCCTCCCGACACCCAGCTTGGATCCCATCAGGGGCTTCGACAAAACGTTGCCAAATATTATCTGCACATATAAAACAGAAGCGTAGACGATCATTTTCCGAGGCGATTACAACTGATGCAGTTGAACTAATCGACAGGGCAATCAAGGCTGCATTCATATCCACATACGAGCATGACCCTAGATTGAGGGTTATCACATGGGATAGGATCATTGCCGTAGTGTCCATTGATGAAGAATGTCGGATTCTGACGGAATATATAGAGAGACTGGTTTCCACATATCACGCCATTAACCCCTCGTCGGTGATCTCCCGGTTCATGCGCTGAGAATTGTGCTGCGTCGAAGTTGTATCGATCAAGGATAATAAAATCCTTATACCTCGACAAATTCATACGGATGGTGTAAATGGCATGTTAGCAAATGCGAGACAACGCCTATTTTGGCCTGGTTTGGAGGCCAACGTCCGTGATTGACTTTTTATGTTATATCGACAGATTGAGACACTGGTTGGGTGAAAGTGGTCCTAATGTCATCAGGGAAGGCCAGGGTAGTATGTGACAACCTGGGAAGTTGGTTCTGCACATATGGAGCACCTAAAGAACTATTTTCTGACCAGGAACCACCTTTTGATTCTCAAGAATACAATTCGTATCTTAAGAATTGCGGAATACGTGAACATACTTCGTCGGCTTATTACCTACAAAGCAATGACAAGGCAGAAATGGCCGTCAAAACGGCTAAGCGTCTACTCGCATAAAGCACGGACAGCTGTGGTCGGCGATGTCATGACTGTACAGTCCGTGTTTTGCTGATCCAATGCAACACTCAGGTTCAGGGTCTTAGTATGTCTCCTGCTATTATGTTATACGGTCGTGTTATCAAAGACCACCTCTCTGTCCTTAGGGACAAATGCCTGATACGTAAACAGTGAATAGAATTTCGTGAACTGAGAGAAAGACAGCAATGGTTAAAAGGCACATGCGGAACGAATACTTTTACAATGAACATTGTCGCCCACTTCGGGGAATTCAAAATTGGTGATTCTGTTTAGATCCAGAATCAAGATGGTCCTTACACACGTCGGGGAAAGGAAACTGGGAGAATATTAATAAAAAAAAAACTCTCCCAGAATACAACAGAATCATTTCCTTCCTGAAAACTGACTTCTCACCAAAAGTCGCTGAATTCATTCTCTTCGCTAACGACCATTAAAAGGTCAAGTCGCCCAACTCCTCTCTTCCGTTCATTGCTTGTCATAATACGAAGTGACTTCTCCCTTTTATTACATGCAACCTTAAAACATATCTAACTAAGATGCACAAACACCAGCCCACTAAAACAAATAAGTTTTGTTTTTAATTTGCAATTTAACATGCATTTAGTGTTATTACTCTGTATTGGTTTTATTCCTGTGAACACGAGGCTATTTCTGCCGCTATGATGTCAGTGACCTCCTGAGACTAAATTAAAGACTTCGGTTCAATATTCCGATGTATATCACCCGTGCAAGTTTGGAGTGTACAGCGGCCGAAACGTCGTGAATATTGCAATGAAGATGAGGACAACAATGCAAACAATGTAAATAATGTAAATAATTAAGTTCATCTCAGAAATAAAACAGTTCCTGAAGAAAGCCGGAGGGTACAACGGCCGAAACGTCGTGAATATGGTAATAAAGATGAGGGCAACAGTCCGAACCATGTAAATACACTGTGAGTATATTTTAATGTAGCGAATGTAGATCAAATAGTTTGAGTGATGCGTTGAATATGGCAATGAAGATGAGGACAACAGTAAATAATGTACATAATTATAGCTCATCTCAGAAATAAGACAGTTCCTGAAGAAGGCCGGAGCGTACAACGGCGGAAACGTCGTGAATATGGCAATAAAGATGAGGGCAACAGTCCGAACCTTGTACTGTAAGTATATTTTAATGTAGATCAAATACTTTGAATTTGAGTGATGCGTTGTTCTGGTAAATCAGACTCGGAAGGTAGAGATCACATACTTAATTAGCACCGTATCTTTTTGAAAAGAAACATGCTTTAAGAATATGAGGTGAGATCAAAATTGTCTTGGCGTCATTTATTTCACATGTTAAGTAGTTAATCTGTGCGTCTTGTTTATTCCGCTTAAAATGACGTAAATTCATAACGTCAACTTCTGGAGAAAAACGTAAAATGTTCCATGTTTCTTGAGTCCCGACAAAATGTAAAAATTTCAAATGAGAAGAAATTAAAAGAAAGAGAAGATAGCATGATAGAAAGAGATAAAAAAATTAACAGAAAATTAAAAAAAAAAAAAAAACGGACTTCGCCCAACGTGGGGCTCGAACCCACGACCCCGAGATTAAGAGTCTCGTGCTCTACCGACTGAGCTAGCCGGGCTTTGCTTCTCCTATCTTATTTTTAGCCTTGTTATTTGCCTTCTTATTGTCTTCACAAATACCTGACTTGTCATCGTTATGAATAGATAACAAACGCGGACGGAGCGAATAGGCGTGTGGAGCGGACACAGAGGAACCTCACCGCCCAATGACTATGGCTAAGCAAATAAAGCAAATATTTTTAAAATATAATATTCAAATTTCGAGATACATGAACTTTTTTTTATAAATAAGTCCCTAATCGAATGTAAATATAAAACAAAGAATTATTATATTTTCCAATTTTTTTTTTATTTTTCCTGAATTATTTTTAATTATTTGTTCTGCGATAGAGTTTTCTGTTTTGTCAATTATTTTATAAAAAATTCAGTTGAAATGTAAGCGAAAAAAAATGTGTACCTACCTACCTCCAATTACTCTGAACAAAAACACTATCCTCTATCCCTTTTTCCACAGAGAAAACAACGACTCAAATGACTAGAGATTCAACCTGTACCATTTTATTTTAAAAGTAGACTTTTTTTGTTAACGGAAGATGATCAAATATCAAATCGAAATTGTTTGTCCATATAAAATACTGCCATTAGTAGAAAATAGATTCAGTTTAAATACAGAACTCATAAAAATGACTTCAAAGTCCAAAGTGCTACATATTTCGTCTTACACTTTTTCCTGTTCCTCAGGGGTTGTTGCCAGAAAGAAAATGAAATTAAACCCCATCACACTTTATTTATTCATTTCCATTTCAATCGAATTGTGTGTGCATCTACAGTTGAGTTTACGAATGTTTAGTTAAATTTAATGATACACCTAAAATCATTTATAGAAAAACTTGGCACTTCCTAAATGGACTGGTTCATTTAGTGTCAAATAGATCCTCGAATTTTACAGAGTTATAGGTCTTGGTTGCTTTCAAACGTTTGTTTCACTGGGGTGACGAAAAGAATACTATATTAAATAATTAACAAACGGATATATATATATATATATATATATATATATATATATATATATATATATATATATATATATATATTATTAAATATATATAGATTATTAAATCTACAGTGCCCAAGCGCGTTAACGTACTACATCTTAAATCGACTGAAACGAAAATTGAGCTCTCTCGATGCTGCACTCGATTCTGTAAATATTACCAATGATAACGAATCATCTTGGAAAGGTCTGTGTGATGCAACATATTCTACATCCTTGGAGGTTCTCGGCCTGCCATGTCGGTAACATCAAGACTGGTTTGATGACAATAATACAGAAGTTCAGCAGCTTATAGATCAATTGCACTCTTCTCATAAATCGTGGATTGAGGACAAGAACTCGTCCGATAAGAAGATCGCTTACAAGAAGTGCAAAAGTCAGGTTCAACGAGCTCTCAGGGCCATGAAAGAACGTTGGTGGTATGAAAAGGCCACTGAACTCCAAGAAGCTTCAGATAGAAAGGATCTAAAGGCTTTCTATGCTGGCCTCCAGAGCATTTTCGGTCCTCAGGAAAGTGGTGTTGCTCCTATCTTCACAGCAGATGGTGAAACTCTCTTGACGGATAAGTCAGACATTTTAAATCGCTGGAAAGAGCATTTTGAAACTGTGTTAAACATCACTTCAGTTACTGATGAGGAAGCTATCACATCACATTGAGCAAAATCCTGAAATTCCGCAGTTGTCTTTTGAACCTACTTATCAAGAGGTAATTGACTCCATCAAGCAAACCTCATCTGGAAAATCACTTAGTCCTAAGGATCCTATTCCACCCGTAGTGTGTAAGCATGGTGGCCAAAAGTTGGTAAAAAAGCTACATCTCCTTTTTGTGGAGATATGGAAGGCAGGCTGTTTTCACAGGATTATAAAGACGCCTCTATCAAACACCTCTACAAAAACAAGGGTTCCAGCTGTGTCTGTGATAATCATCAGGGGATATCGCTACTTTCATTTGTAGGCAAAATACTAGCCAGACTGATTCTAAACAGAATCATTATACACCTTGGTGACGACATCTATCCTGAATCGAAGTGTGGTTTTCGGTCGGGTCGGGGCGCCATTGACATGATATTTTCTCTTCGTCAAGTTGCAGAGAAGGTTCGCGAGAAAAAAAAGGAGTTATACATGGTGTTTGACAAGGCCTTTGACTCTGTGAATCGAGAGGCTCTTTGGCAAGTCTTGAGGAAACTCGGCATCCCTGAAAACATACTAAAGGTCATCATCTCCTTTCATGAAGGAATGAAAGCAAGGTCGTGTCATGGCTCTCGTCCTTTTTGCCCTTTTCTTCTCGGTGATGTTGAAATATGCATTTGCAGACACAGAGCGTGGCGTCAAGTTTCTGTTTCGAACAACTGGTGGTCTCTTCAATCATCAGCGCTTCAAAACCAAGACCCACCTTCGTACGCAAATTATTCGTGATTTGTTGTTTGCTGATGATGCAGCTCTTGTAGCGGCATCCTTTGAGGAGGCCCAACATCTAATAAATCGTTTCTTTGCTGCATGTAAAGCATTTGGTCTTACACTTAGCATAAAGAAAACTGAAGTTGTGAACCAACCTTGTCCTACTCCGAAGCAATTGCGTGGTGAGAAACAAAAACCACCAGTCTACAAATTTCCAGAGAGACCATTGAAAGTAGAAGACAAACCCCTGAACTATGTAAAGTCTTTCCCCTATCTTGGTAGCAAAGTCAATTACAGTGGAACTTTAGATGATGAAATAATGCATGGGATTGCTAAGGCTACCAGTGCTTTCGGCAAACTTCGACATCGCTTGTGGAATGAGCGGGTTATTCGACTGGATACGAAACTTCGGGTTTACAGAGCTGTTGTACTTTCCATCCTTTTGTATGGCTCAGAGTCGTGGACTCCATACAGGTACCATATACGCCAGCTAAATGTTTTCCATAAAAGCTGTCAGCGTGCAATCTGTGAAGTTAACCTTCAGCATAGGACATCTAACGAAGACCTGTTTAACAGGTGTAATATTGGAGGAATCGAGACTTAACATACAGTCTCAGTTACGGTGGACTGGTCATGTCTTGAGAATGTCTGATGACAGGATACCCAAGATCCTAATGTACAACCAGTTAGATCAGGGCTACAGGAATGTAGGACGCCCATGGCTAAAATACAAAGACAATCTGAAAAGCTACTTGTCAGCAGTCAATATACAACATAACACCCTTGAGCGCTTAGCCTTGAAGCGGGTAGAATGGAGATCAATGTGTTTTAGTGGGCTCAGCAATTTTCAATCTGCTTGTCTGAATCAACTTCAAGAAGCGAGAGCAAGATCTAAAAGGTCAGCCAATCTAACATTGATCTCATATCTCAATCCTCACATTTGCTCCATATGTGGCCTACTTTTCAAATCCCTAGCGGGTCTTAAATGCCACTTAAGATTATCGCACAAAATTTCATAACTGAATCAATAAGCGGTCAGATCCTCATACGTCGAAACCAACGGGAGAGTCCATGATTATATATATATATATATATATATATATATATATATATATATATATATATATATATATATGATTCAGTACAGAACAAAGACTCACATATTTTAAAACTTACAAATGAACATATTTTCCGCAATTACCTAATAAATTTATTGACTTTTATTTACTTTTCGAAAATGCTTAATTTTCTTAATATTCAATTCTCCTCCCACTTTGTCCATTTCCCGCGATTTTCTTTAAAATATAATATTAGACAACAATTCTTCTGAGATTGGCTGAAAAAAAAAAAGAAAAGCTTCGTTTTTAAGGGAAAAATATACGGTTTTATCTCTGTCTGTCTGTCTGTCTGTCTGTCCCTTTCCCTCTCTCTCTCTCTCTCTCTCTCTCTCTCTCTCTCTCTCTCTCTCTATATATATATATATATATATATATATATATATATATATATATAAAAAAAAAAAAAAATTCCGAATCTGTGTTGAGTTAATTTTTTGAGGGTAGTTGAAAGAATTCAACATATTCAAGAACTATATATAATTATATTTATAATACAATTTATATAATGATTTAGATATATTCATTGAAACTATGTATAATATAGATGAGAAAAATTCACAGGATTTTCAATAAACTCCGGACTTTCTGTTGTTGTCAGAAAGGAAGAATATAGTAGCTGCCGATACCGAGGTTCGAACGTGACACTCTGGTCTTATGAATATGCTTTCCACCATAAATAGTGGTTTCAGGCTACTTACTATAATGGACTACAAATTGACTATAAGTCGGATAAAGAGTTGACTATTGGTTGATTACTAAGTGATTATTGAGTGACTATTGGACGTTAAGCAGAGCTGCGTTACTAAAAAGTATTCACTGAATTTTTTAATAAGTTTGGATTGATTCTTACTTCTTTTCTTTGTCTTACGTATTCATTTGCAATTTGTAATTAAATACTCTTTATTTAACATTGAAGTCTTGACTTGTATTTTATCATTAACGACCATCAATATGTTGTGAATGAGAAAGGGACTGATAATATATGTTGCACCTCTAAATACCTAAACGATATTTACCTGTGCACGAACGGATGTAACCTGGATTAAAACATTAGTTAACGTTAGACGCCGTAACTTAAATAATGTACGTGTGTAGTTTCAGTAAAATAGCAAAACCCGCAAGTTAGAATTAAACATTCGCTGTTTGGCCAATCAAACAAAAGCTCGAGAATCTAAGTGTGTGTTCAAGATGAGCCTATCTCTATCAATTTTAAGCAGAGGAGAATGAGAATTTAAACAGCGGTATAGTTTTCTTACTTTTTTTTGTCTGTTGCCAAACCTCTGGGTATAGGAACACGGCTTGTCGACCTCTCTGTCCCTGGGCGGAAAGGAGCCCAGACGAGTCTATGCGAGTCTTTCCTAGGTAGACAGACAGCTACTCGCCCTCGTGTCTACGGGGTCTAAGGGGAATTTTTGCCAGGTCCTACGGACTCGAAAAACCACAAATATCCTTCTGCCTAATTTCGTCTTGTGGGACGATAACGGGTTTATACCGTTACCGATATAGAGTAGAAGCGACCACATCAACGACACATCTGTTCAACACATCGGCGACGTAAAATTGCACTCATTACTAACGGAGAGGGAATTTGATACGAGAACTAATGCTCAGCCGATTGATAATTGATAATACGAGCTTCGCATACTAAAACCAAATACGCCCTCGATAAGCTTACACGTGTGAATTTTGAGAGATGCTTACCGTTCCCAGAAAAAGAGTCTTCTCTTTTCTTTTCGATAGCGCCAGTGTTCTGTGTAATAAATAGTTGTTACTGTTCGTTCTATCTATAAATCCGTGATTTGGTTTATTCATATTTCTATAGTTAGGAGCGTTGATACTTTACGTCATTATTGTTATAGCAGGAGACATTTTCGAAGAGTAAGGAGTGTGTTGTATGCAACCAATGGTGCTCCTGAGAATTAAGAAGATTCCTAGGCAAGAAACAAAACAAGTCTTGTCACGACGGTATCTTGTGTTTAAAAAGAGAAAAAATATTTTACGTTGTTTTATATTGTTTGAAACAATACACCACCTAGCGGACGGAGTCAGATAATTCAACAGGTAGATAAAATGGAGTTTCGTTTTCCGTGCTGTACTTGAAAAATATGTCGCTCGATTCGGACATATTAAAGTTTATTTTTCAAGGGAAAAAAATAAAAGACGCGATTCCCAAGCGGGGAATCGAACCCCGGCCGCCGCGGTGAGAGCGCTGAATCCTAACCACTAGACCACTTGGGACTCAGCAACGACGGTTGTTTAAATAACCGATATGTTTACTTTATTAAGTAAAAGTCATGGTTTGTTTCTAATGTTTTTTGAAAATTCACGGTAGTAATGATTCCAGAGAAACGAACCAGCTGGTCTCATTGTCAATGAATATTGAATCCTGGAAATGATTTCATAAGGTTTCCTTTCCATTAAAATCCGAGAAGACTGAAGAACACCAGCCATTGTTATAGTGCTGTGGGTATTATTAAGATTCTTTCAGGCAAATGCTTTTTAAATTTTTTTCGTGTGCTTTTTAAGAAAAAGACTTCACTTGGTATTTTTAATTGTTGACCTCTGACCCCACAGGTTTCCGTGCATAAATAAATACAATTTTCACGATATTTTTAACAAAAAATCAGCCTTATGTTTCAAAAATCCAATTCCTTAATCCAATTCATTGTTGACCTCTGACCCGACAGGATTCCAAAATCCAATTTATTAATCCTTAAAACTACTAAATAATTTCGCAACACGCATTTAATACAAATAAATTTTAAAATCTGCTGTTTACATTATTCGTGTATAATGGCGGTTCGAAGAGTGACAAAGGAACGTGTCAATGTTTTAAAAATGTCTAAAAACTTTATATACGGAAATTGTTTTTCTTTTAATACGGATTACAGTTTATGATTCAAATAAAATTAAATTTAACTTTAAAGAATATATTTAAAATATTTACCAGCCGTTTGCATTTTTAGGAAGTTTATGGCTGTTGCTATCGATGCTTTGTCGGCTTGCCAGTTGCGAATGGTAAACAACAAATTTTCATCTGATTATGAAGACGGTAATCGAATCTCTTATTTTCTCAGTAGTAAGAAAAGCAAAATAAACAAATGACGTCAAAGTGTAAAATGAAAATCTTGAAAGAATCGTATTGCAAAAAAATAAAATAAAATAATAATAAATATTGCGTCGGCCGAATATTGAAACCTGATCACTTGCTTTGAAGGTAACCACGCTAGACATTATATCACTGGCGTAAAACCCATTTTGTGCATGATGATATTAATCTTTTCAGAACATGGCCGAAATCTATGGCGATTTCAACTGATTTGAAAATAAAAAAGAGTGAAAAATTATTATTCAAATTATTAAGTAAAAATAAATTAAAGAAAAGTTTTTCTTTTTTTCAATAATCATAATAATCACTTCAAAGATGAAAAAAAGACTTGAAGCAACAAACATGTGGTTATACAAAAGGATGCTGAGGATACCATGGACCAAACATGAGATCAACGAGGAATTTTTAGGCGGAAGGAATTGAAATTTTTAGGGTACAAAGAAAGGAAACACGGCTTGGAAAATCTGATACTCACATGACAGATTGAAGGCAAGAGGGACAGAGGAAAATAACGCATAACTCAATTAGGTAACTTGAGTAAATGGATGGATGAACAGGGCTTAAGAGAAATAAAAAAAAAAACTATTAAGAGATAGGGAGGATAGGAAATTATGGAGGGCCATGATCGTTCAGATGAAACATGTCAAATAAAATAATAAGTAAAAAACCGCTTGCTGGCCCACAATGCTGTCTTCCGAGACAAATATTGCCTGGGATATCATCATTCTTCAGTAACCAGGAAATTAACGTTGACCCTATCATCAATCAGAGATACAGGAGCAAAAAAAGCAATCCTACATTTTGAAATTAAAAAAAAATAAATTCAAATCTAAATATAAAAATGGCGAATTCGGAGAGTTAACATTGCTTTTGATGATTTGTAATTGAAAATAAAATTCAAAGTAGAAAATAAATGTAAAAATATTTATCAGAATTAAACTTCACTAAAGCAACATTTGTGCAAAAATGGGGGGGAAAAAAAGGGACATGCGTCGGCCGGGAGTCGAACCCGGATCGACTGCTTGGAAGGCAACCATGCTAACCGTTACACCTCCGACGCAGACATTAGACGTCGGCATATAAAACCTAGTTATTATTAAGTATGTCAGTTAAAAGAACTACAGTCGGCTTTTCTGCAAGTGTCAGTGTTTCTCGAATCTTTTCTATATATGTCTCGTATTTAACACCAAGAGCAGAAGGAGCCCCGATCTGTGGTCTCACGTTTTAAGATTCTACTCCGCCTTCATCATCTTAATCACCGACAATTTATTTCAATCGGATCCTTTCTCATACACAGATTTATTCGGACTCGTGTCCTTATCTTGGCTGTTCCCATTACAACATCGAAACAGTTCTAAACTCAGGCCTTCTTTACATGATTGCAAAGTTTGTAAGTTTCCAGGAATTTTGAACATTCATTTTGTTCTCATTCCGCTGGCCATTTTAGGGGAGATAATTTGTGTTCTTTCAAATTCATTCGTCCATCAATCGCAAGAAGAGAGAATGGATGGTTGTTAGCAAAAGGGAACAACGGCCCAACATGCAAATTACAAATTGGCGATACCAAAATCAATCAAGTACAAAAATTTCAATATCTGGAAATTGTTTTAACAGAAGAAGGAAAGAGCGATATTGAAATCCGAAGAAATGAAAGAAACAAAATGAAAATCGAACTAAGAAATAAAGAAGGCATATTTAAAAAGAAATCCATCGCTTCTACCCCCAACTATGGATTAAATAGCAGGACAGAATGGATTCTGTAGCCATGGTTGGCAACCAGTCTACTGACAAAAAGAGAAACGGTAACTTACTACGAGAATTAATCCGCAAAATCAATTACAAATCGAAAAGTGACGTGTGTATCACGCATGTAATCTAAATAAGACTTAGAAAAAGATCATTGTTAGAATCTCTTATGAAAGAAACGTTTAAATATATATTATGATGTTGTGATACACTGTCTGAAACGTATTTCACTAGTGCCCAGCACTAACTTCGAAGACATTGAACGAAGTTCTAAAAGAGATACTCAAGACCATAGAAAGAATTTCTTTTGCCAATAAGGTCTTGGACGATTAGAAAAATCTATTGCAACTTCTGTAGGTGCTGTGGATTGCAGAGTAATACAAGCTTAATAGAAATAGATAGTTTCTCTTATCGCGCTCTTGTTCAGGAGTATAGGTTTATCCCTAGTTTTCTGTTTATGACTGCATTTCCGGATCTTTCTCTTTAAGCCTTTTCATTCTCTATCACTTCCGGTAGCTTCTTGTGTCTTAACGGGCATATCGCCTTGAATGGGGTGAATTGATTAAAAACAATTGTTTTAATCTACATTAGTAATTAGTTTATATTTATTTTTATTCACTCCACATCAAAACCTATCGGCTGGATGTGAATGTTATGAAAGCAAAATGAAAAGTCTGACTCTGACTATATAGTAATATATAGTATATATACTTTAGTATATATTAAAATTGAAACAGCTAAATATCTTGTTTGCGTTGTAGTAGTTATTGGTTTGGAGGTTGTGATGTCATTTGCAGCTGCGTGCCATTGGAAATTGTATGGCGTGCCACAGATGGCACGCGTACAGCAGGTTACTGACCCCCTTTTATACCGTAAACATTTAAGTTTATATGACATCATATTCTCCATGATTTTTAATGAGTTTTACAATTTTATTCCTGAGATTTAAAAGAAGTGAATATGATATTTTCCTTTTACATTTTTATTGTTTATTTTAAAGAACAGTTTTGTAGAGTAGAAATGTAAGTCTCATTAGATAAAGAGAGACTTCCAGGGGAAGATACAAGAAGATATATGTTAACTCTTCCAGTGTTATATAAGGGCCAACTGTAGTTTTGGATTTTTATTTCGTTGGTACTTAATTAACTAATTCAAAATTACTACTACCATTGAGTTTGGTTATTTTACACAACTCTGTGAACAGGATCTGGTGAATATATGTAACTAATAAAATATAAATGAAGGCTCCTAATTTGCACCAATAGAAGGTGCAGCTCTGGCTCATGTCCGTGAGCTAGAATCATGTCAGATATTTATATTGGGATGTCCGGATTTGCTAGTGACTTTTGACCATCAACCAGTCATAAATATTTTTTTTTTAGATGGGCCCACGACTGCATAGACAACGCACATCTTTCTAAGTTCAAGGAACGCACACTAATGTACAAATTCAGCATTAAACACCCCCCTGAAAAACTTAATTCTGCAGCTGACTGCGCCTCCCGACACCCAGCTTGGATCCCATCAGGGGCTTTGACAAAACGTTGCCAATAAAATCCTTATACCTCTACAAATACGTGCGGTTGATGTAAATGGCATGTTAGCAAATGTAAGACAACGTCGATTTTGGCCTGGTTTGGATGCCAACGTCCGTGAGTGACATTTTATGTTATATAGACAGATTGATACACTGGTTGATTGGAAGTGGCCCTAATGTCATCTGGGAAGGCCAGGGCAGTATGTGACACCCTGAGAAGTTGGTTCTGAAAATATGGTGCCCCTGAATAACTTTTTTCTGACCGGGAACCATTTTTTGATTCTCAAGAATACGATTCGTATCCTAAGAATTGCGGAATACGGGAACTTACTTCGTCGGCTTATTACCCACAAAGCAATGACAATCAGTCCGAACCATGTAAATACACTGTGAGTATATTTTAATGTAGCGAATGTAGATCAAATAGTTTGAGTGATACGTTGAATATGGCAATGAAGATGAGGACAACAGTAAATAATGTACATAATTATAGCTCATCTCAGAAATAAGACAGTTCCTGAAGAAGGCCGGAGCGTACAACGGCGGAAACGTCGTGAATATGGCAATAAAGATGAGGGCAACAGTCCGAACCTTGTACTGTAAGTATATTTTAATGTAGATCAAATACTTTGACTTTGAGTGATGCGTTGTTCTGGTAAATCAGACTCGGAAGGTAGAGATCACATACTTAATTAGCACCGTATCTTTTTGAAAAGAAACATGCTTTAAGAATATGAGGTGAGATCAAAATTGTCTTGGCGTCATTTATTTCACATGTTAAGTAGTTAATCTGTGCGTCTTGTTTATTCCGCTTAAAATAACGTAAATTCATAACGTCAAGTTCTGGAGAAAAACGCATGGGATAGGATCATTGCTGTAGACGCCATTGATGAAGAATGTCGGATTCTTACGGAATATATAGAGAGACTGGTTTCCACATATCACGCCATTAACCCCTCGTCGGTGATCTCCCGGTTCATGCGCTGAGAATTGGGCTGCGTCGAAGTTGTATCGATCAAGGATAATAAAATCCTTATACCTCGACAAATTCATACGGATGGTGTAAATGGCATGTTAGCAAATGCGAGACAACGCCTATTTTGGCCTGGTTTGGATGCCAACGTCCGTGATTGACTTTTTATGTTATATCGACAGATTGAGACACTGGTTGGGTGAAAGTGGTCCTAATGTCATCAGGGAAGGCCAGGGTAGTATGTGACAACCTGGGAAGTTGGTTCTGCACATATGGAGCACCTAAAGAACTATTTTCTGACCGGGAACCACCTTTTGATTCTCAAGAATACAATTCGTATCTTAAGAATTGCGGAATACGTGAACATACTTCGTCGGCTTATTACCCACAAAGCAATGACAAGGCAGAAATGGCCGTCAAAACGGCTAAGCGTCTACTCGCATAAAGCACGGACAGCTGTGGTCGGCGATGTCATGACTGTACAGTCCGTGTTTTGCTGATTCAATGCAACACTCAGGTTCAGGATCTTAGTATGTCTCCTGCTATTATGTTATACGGTCGTGTTATCAAAGACCACCTCTCTGTCCTTAGGGACAAATGCCTGATACGTAAACAGTGAATAGAATTTCGTGAACTGAGAGAAGACAGCAATGGTTAAAAGGCACATGCGGAACGAATACTTTTACAATGAACATTGTCGCCCACTTCGGGGAATTCAAAATTGGTGATTCTATTTAGATCCAGTATCAAGATGGTCCTTACACACGTCGGGGAAAAAGAAAACTGGGAGAATATTAATAAAAAAAAAATCCCAGAATACAACAAACATTTCCTGCCTGAAAACTGACTTCTCACCAAAAGTCGCTGAATTCATTCTCTTCGCTAACGACCATTAAAAGGTCAAGACGCCCAACTTCTCTCTTCCGTTCATTGCTTGTCATAATACGAAGTGACTTCTCCCTTTTATTACATGCAACCTTAAAACACATCTAACTAAGATGCACAAACACCAGCCCACTAAAACAAATAAGTTTTGTTTTTAATTTGCAATTTAACATGCATTTAGTGTTATTACTCTGTATTGTTTTTGTTCCTGTGAACACGAGGCTATTTCTGCCGCTATGATGTCAGTGACCTCCTGAGACTAAATTAAACACTTCGGTTAAATATTCCGATGTATATCACCCGTGAAAGTTTGGAGTGTACAGCGGCCGAAATGTCGTGAATATGGCAATGAAGATCAGGACAACAGTAAATAATGTACATAAATAATATAGCTCATCACAGAAATAAGACGGTTCCTGAAGAAAGCCGGAGCGTACAACGTCGGAAACGTCGTGAATATGGCAATAAAGATGAGGGCAACAGTCCGAACCATGTAAATACTGTAAGTATATTTTAATGTTGCGAATGTAGATCAAATAGTTTGAGTTGAGTGATGCGTTGTTCTGGTAAATCAGACTCGGAAGGTTGAGATCACATACTTAATTAGCACCGTATATTTTTGAAAAGAAACATGCTTTAAGAATATGAGGTGAGATCAAAATTATCTTGGCGTCATTTATTTCATATGTTAAGTAGTTAATCTGTGCGTCTTGTTTATTCCGCTTAAAATAACGTAAATTCATAACGTCAACTTCTGGAGAAAAACGTAAAATGTTCCATGTTTCTTGAGTCCCGACAAAATGTAAAAATTTCAAATGAGAAGAAATTAAAAGAAAGAGAAGATAGCATGATAGAAAGAGATAAAAAAATGAACAGAAAATTAAAAAAAAAAAAAAAAAAACTGACTTCGCCCAACGTGGGGCTCGAACCCACGACCCCGAGATTAAGAGTCTCGTGCTCTACCGACTGAGCTAGCCGGGCTTTGCCTCGACTATCTTTTTTTTAGGCTTGTTATTTGTCTTCTTATTGTCTTCACAAATACCTGACTTTTCATCGTTTTGAATCGATAACAAACGCGGACGGAGCGAATAGGCGTGTGGAGCGGACACAGAGGAACCTCCCCACCCAATGACTATGGCTAAGCAAATAAAGCAAATATTTTTAAAATATAATATTCAAATTTCGAGATACATGAACTTTTTTTTTATAAATAATTCCCTAATCGAATGTAAATATAAAACAAAGAATTATTATATTTTCCAATTTTTTTTTTATTTTTCCTGAATTATTTTTAATTATTTGTTCTGCGATAGAGTTTTCTGTTTTGTCAATTATTTTATAAAAAATTCAGTTGAAATGTAAGCGAAAAAAAATGTGTACCTACCTACCTCCAATTACTCTGAACAAAAACACTATCCTCTATCTCTTTTTCCACAGAGAAAACAACCACTCAAATGACTAGAGATTCAACCTGTACCATTTTAAAAGTAGACTTTTTTGTTAACGGAAGATGATCAAATTCAAATTCAAATCGAAATTGTCCATATAAAATACTGCCATTAGTAGAAAATAGATTCAGTTTAAATACAGAACTCATAAAAATGACTTCAAAGTCCAGAGTGCTACATATTTCGTCTTACACTTTTTCCTGTTCCTCAGGGGTTGTTGCCAGAAAGAAAATGAAATTAAACACCATCACACTTTATTTATTCATTTCCATTTCAATCGAATTGTGTGTGCATCTACAGTTGAGTTTACGAATGTTTAGTTAAATTTAATGATACACCTAAAATCATTTATAGAAAAACTTGGCACTTCCTAAATGGACTGGTTCATTTAGTGTCAAATAGATCCTCTAATTTTACAGAGTTATAGGTCTTGGTTGCTTTCAAACGTTTGTTTCACTGGGGTGACGAAAAGAATACTATATTAAATAATTAACAAACGGATATATATATATATATATATATATATGGCTCTAGTCCTTTTTGCCCTTTTCTATATATATATGGCTCTAGTCCTTTTTGCCCTTTTCTTCCCGGTGATGTTGAAATATGCATTTGCAGACACAGAGAGTGGCGTCAAGTTTCTGTTTCGAACAACTGGTGGTCTCTTCAATCATCAGCGCTTCAAAACCAAGACCCAACTTCGTACGCAAATTATTCGTGATTTGTTGTTTGCTGATGATGCAGCTCTTGTAGCGACATCCTTTGAGGAGGCCCAACATCTAATAAATCGTTTCTTTGCTGCATGTAAAGCATTTGGTCTTACACTTAGCATAAAGAAAACTGAAGTTGTGAACCAACCTTGTCCTACTCCGAAGCAATTGCGTGGTGAGAAACAAAAACCACCAGTCTACAAATTTCCAGAGAGACCATTGAAAGTAGAAGACAAACCCCTGAACTATGTAAAGTCTTTCCCCTATCTTGGTAGCAAAGTCAATTACAGTGGAACTTTAGATGATGAAATAATGCATGGGATTGCTAAGGCTACCAGTGCTTTCGGCAAACTTCGACATCGCTTGTGGAATGAGCGGGTTATTCGACTGGATACGAAACTTCGGGTTTACAGAGCTGTTGTACTTTCCATCCTTTTGTATGGCTCAGAGTCGTGGACTCCATACAGGTACCATATACGCCAGCTAAATGTTTTCCATAAAAGCTGTCTGCGTGCAATCTGTGAAGTTAAGCTTCAAGATCGGACATCTAACGAAGACCTGTTTAACAGGTGTAATATTGGAGGAATCGAGACTTAACATACAGTTTCAGTTACGGTGGACTGGTCATGTCTTGAGAATGTCTGATGACAGGATACCCAAGATCCTAATGTACAACCAGTTAGATCAGGGCTACAGGAATGTAGGACGCCCATGGCTAAAATACAAAGACAATCTGAAAAGCTACTTGTCAGCAGTCAATATACAACATAACACCCTTGAGCGCTTAGCCTTGAAGCGGGTAGAATGGAGATCAATGTGTTTTAGTGGGCTCAGCAATTTTCAATCTGCTTGTCTGAATCATCTTCAAGAAGCGAGAGCAAGATCTAAAAGGTCAGCCAATCTAACATTGATCTCATCTCTCAATCCTCACATTTGCTCCATATGTGGCCTACTTTTCAAATCCCTAGCGGGTCTTAAATGCCACTTAAGATTATCGCACAAAATTTCATAACTGAATCAATAAGCGGTCAGATCCTCATACGTCGAAACCAACGGGAGAGTCCATGATTATATATATATATATATATATATATATATATATATATATATATATATATATATACATATATATATATATATATATATATATATATGATTCAGTACAGAACAAAGACTCACATATTTTAAAAATTACAAATGAACATATTTTCCGCAATTACCTAATAAATTTATTGACTTTTATTTACTTTTCGAAAATGCTTAATTTTCTTAATATTCAATTCTCCTCCCACTTTGTCCATTTCCCGCGATTTTCTTTAAAATATAATATTAGACAACAATTCTTCTGATGTTGGCTGAAAAAAAAAAAGAAAAGCTTCGTTTTTAAGGGAAAAATATACGGTTTTATCTCTGTCTGTCTGTCTGTCTGTCCCTTTCCCTCTCTCTCTCTCTCTCTCTCTCTCTCTCACTATATATATATGTATATATATATATATATATATATATATATATATATATATATATCCGAATACCTGGATCTAGGGCACGTCATCGACTTATTTGAATTATCATATACTTGTAATTTAATTGGCCATTACATCTTACGTAAAAACATTACCCCCCTCCTAGTGGGGCAGTGGTTGGTTATTGAACTCTTTAAAAATTCTTTATTTTACAATCAACACAATCGCTTCATAAGACACCAGAAATGTTGAAACAAAATGAATATTTTTGTAGTGATGTTATAACATACTTAGGTCATAATTTTTAAATAAATACTATATATATATATATATATATATATATATATATATATATATATATATAAATTCCGAATCTGTGTTGAGTTAATTTTTTGAGGGTAGTTGAAAGAATTCAACATATTCAAGAACTATATATAATTATATTTATAATACAATTTATATAATGATTTAGATATATTCATAAAAACTATGTATAATATAGATGAGAAAAATTCACAGGATTTTCAATAAACTCCGGACTTTCTGTTGCTGTCAGAAAGGAAGAAAATAGTAGCTGCCGATACCGGGGTTCGAACGTGACACTCTGGTCTTATGAATATGCTTTCCACCATAAATAGTGGTTTCAGGCTACTTACTGTAATGGACTACAAATTGACTATAAGTCGGATAAAGAGTTGACTATTGGTTGATTACTAAGTGATTATTGAGTGACTATTGGACGTTAAGCAGATCTGCGTTACTAAAAAGTATTCACTGAATTTGTTAATAAGTTTGGATTGATTCTTGCTTCTTTTGTTTGTCTTACGTATTCATTTGCAATTTGTAATTAAATACTCTTTATTTAACATTGAAGTCTTGACTTGTATTTTATCATTAACGGCCATCAATATGTTGTGAATGAGAAAGGGACTGATAATATGTGTCGCACCTCTAAATACCTAAACGATATTTACCTGTGCACGAACGGATGTAACCTGGATTAAAACATTAGTTAACGTTAGACGCCGTAACTTAAACAATGTACGTGTGTAGTTTCAGTAAAATAACAAAACCCGCAAGTTAGAATTAAACATTCGCTGTTTAGCCAATCAAACAAAAGCTCGAGAATCTAAATTTGTGTTCAAGTTGAGTCTATCTCTATCAATTTTAAGCAGAGGAGAATGAGAATTTAAACAGCGGTATAGTTTTCTTACTTTTTTTTGTCTGTTGCCAAACCTCTGGGTATAGGAACACGGCTTGTCGACCTCTCTGCCCCTGGGCGGAAAGGAGCCCAGACGAGTCTATGCGAGTCTTTCCTAGGTAGATAGACAGCTACTCGACCTCGTGTCTACGGGGTCTAAGGGGAATTTTTGCCAGGTCCTACGGACTCGAAAAACCACAAATATCCTTCTGCCTAATTTCGTCTTGTGGGACGATAACGGGTTTATACCGTTACCGGTATAGAGGAGAAGCGACCACATCAACAACACATCTGTTCAACACATCGGCGACGTAAAATTGCACTCATTACTAACGGAGAGGGAATTTGATACGAGAACTAATGCTCAGCCGATTGATAATTGATAATACGAGCTTCGCATACTAAAACCAAATACGCCCTCGATAAGCTTACACGTGTGAGTTTTGAGAGATGCTTACCGTTCCCAGAAAAAGAGTCTTCTCTTTTCTTTTCGATAGCGCCAGTGTTCTGTGTAATAAATAGTTGTTACTGTTCGTTCTATCTATAAATCCGTGATTTGGTTTATTCATATTTCTATACTTAGGAGTGTTGATACTTTACGTCATTATTGTTATAGCAGAAGACATTTTCGAAGAGTAAGCAGTGTGTTGTATGCAACCAATGGTGCTCCTGAGAATTAAGAAGATTCCGAGTCAGGAAACAAAACAAGTCTTGTCACTACGGTATCTTGTGTTTAAAAAGAGAAAAAATATTTTTTACGTTGTTTTATATTGTTTGAAACAATACACCACCTAGCGGACGGAGTCAGATAATTCAACAGGTAGATAATATAGATTTTCTTTTTCCGTGCTGTACTTGAAAAATATGTCGCTCGCTTCGGACATATTAAAGTTTATTTTTCAAGAGAAAAAAAAATAAAAAACGCGTTTCCCAAGTGGGGAATGGAACACCGGCAGCTGCGGTAAGAGCGCGGAATCCTAGCCACTAGACCACTTGGGAATCAACAGCAGCATATGTTTAAATAACACAATCCTGGAAATGATTTCATAAGGTTTCCTTTCCATTAAAATCCGAGAAGACTGAAGAACATCAGCCATTGTTATAGTGCTGTGGGTATTATTAAGATTCTTTCAGGCAAATGCTTTTTAAATTTTTTTCGTGTGCTTTTTAAGAAAAAGACTTCACTTGGTATTTTTAATTGTTGACCTCTGACCCCACAGGTTTCCGTGCATAAATAAATACAATTTTCACGATATTTTTAACAAAAAATCAGCGTTATGTTTCAAAAATCCAATTCCTTAATCCAATTCATTGTTGACCTCTGACCCGACAGGATTCCAAAATCCAATTTATTAATCCTTAAAACTACTAAATAATTTCGCAACACGCATTTAATACAAATAAATTTTAAAATCTGCTGTTTACATTATTCGTGTATAATGGCGGTTCGAAGAGTGACAAAGGAACGTGTCAATGTTTTAAAAATGTCTAAAAACTTTATATACGGAAATTGTTTTTCTTTTAATACGGATTACAGTTTATGATTCAAATAAAATTAAATTTAACTTTAAAGAATATATTTAAAATATTTACCAGCCGTTTGCATTTTTAGGAAGTTTATGGCTGTTGCTATCGATGCTTTGTCGGCTTGCCAGTTGCGAATGGTAAACAACAAATTTTCATCTGATTATGAAGACGGTAATCGAATCTCTTATTTTCTCAGTAGTAAGAAAAGCAAAATAAACAAATGACGTCAAAGTGTAAAATGAAAATCTTGAAAGAATCGTATTGCAAAAAAATAAAATAAAATAATAATAAATATTGCGTCGGCCGAATATTGAAACCTGATCACTTGCTTTGAAGGTAACCACGCTAGACATTATATCACTGGCGTAAAACCCATTTTGTGCATGATGATATAATCTTTTCAGAACATGGCCGAAATCTATGGCGATTTCAACTGATTTGAAAATAAAAAAGAGTGAAAAACTATTATTCAAATTATTAAGTAAAAATAGATTAAAGAAAAGTTTTTCTTTTTTTCAATAATCATAATAATCACTTCAAAGATGAAAAAGAGACTTGAAGCAACAAACATGTGGTTATACAAAAGGATGCTGAGGATACCATGGACCAAACATGAGATCAACGAGGAATTTTTAGGTGGAAGGAATTGAAATTTTTAGGGTACAAAGAAAGGAAACACGGCTTGGAAAATCTGATACTCACATGACAGATTGAAGGCAAGAGGGACAGAGGAAAATAACGCATAACTCAATTAGGTAACTTGAGTAAATGGATGGATGAACAGGGCTTAAGAGAAATAAAAAAAAAACTATTAAGAGATAGGGAGGATAGGAAATTATGGAGGGCCATGATCGTTCAGATGAAACATGTCAAATAAAATAATAAGTAAAAAACGGCTTGCTGGCCCACAATGCTGTCTTCCGAGACAAATATTGCCTGGGATATCATCATTCTTCAGTAACCAGGAAATTAACGTTGACCCTATCATCAATCAGAGATACAGGAGCAAAAAAAGCAATCCTACATTTTGAAATTAAAAAAAAATAAATTCAAATCTAAATATAAAAATGGCGAATTCGGAGAGTTAACATTGCTTTTGATGATTTGTAATTGAAAATAAAATTCAAAGTAGAAAATAAATGTAAAAATATTTATCAGAATTAAACTTCACTAAAGCAACATTTGTGCAAAAATGGGGGGGAAAAAAAGGGACATGCGTCGGCCGGGAGTCGAACCCGGATCGACTGCTTGGAAGGCAACCATGCTAACCGTTACACCACCGACGCAGACATTAGACGTCGGCATATAAAACCTAGTTATTATTAATTATGTCAGTTAAAAGAACTACAGTCGGCTTTTCTGCAAGTGTCAGTGTTTCTCGAATCTTTTCTATATATGTCTCGTATTTAACACCAAGAGCAGAAGGAGCCACGATCTGTGGTCTCACGTTTTAAGATTCTACTCCGCCTTCATCATCTTAATGACCGACAATTTATTTCAATCGGATCCTTTCTCATACACAGATTTATTCGGACTCGTGTCCTTATCTTGGCTGTTCCCATTACAACATCGAAACAGTTCTAACCTCAGGCCTTCTTTAGATGATTGCAAAGTTTGTAAGTTTCCAGGAATTTTGAACATTCATTTTGTTCTCATTCCGCTGGCCATTTTAGGGGAGATAATTTGTGTTCTTTCAAATTCATTCGTCCATCAATCGCAAGAAGAGAGAATGGATGGTTGTTAGCAAAAGGGAACAACGGCCCAACATGCAAATTAAAAATTGGCGATACCAAAATCAATCAAGTACAAAAATTTCAATATCTGGAAATTGTTTTAACAGAAGAAGGAAAGTGCGATATTGAAATCCGAAGAAATGAAAGAAACAAAATGAAAATCGAACTAAGAAATAAAGAAGGCATATTTAAAAAGAAATCCATCGCTTCTACCCCCAACTATGGATTAAATAGCAGGACAGAATGGATTCTGTAGCCATGGTTGGCAACCAGTCTACTGACAAAAAGAGAAACGGTAACTTACTACGAGAATTAATCCGCAAAATCAATTACAAATCGAAAAGTGACGTGTGTATCACGCATGTAATCTAAATAAGACTTAGAAAAAGATCATTGTTAGAATCTCTTATGAAAGAAACGTTTAAATATATATTATGATGTTGTGATACACTGTCTGAAACGTATTTCACTAGTGCCCAGCACTAACTTCGAAGACATTGAACGAAGTTCTAAAAGAGATACTCAAGACCATAGAAAGAATTTCTTTTGCCAATAAGGTCTTGGACGATTAGAAAAATCTATTGCAACTTCTGTAGGTGCTGTGGATTGCAGAGTAATACAAGCTTAATAGAAATAGATAGTTTCTCTTATCGCGCTCTTGTTCAGGAGTATAGGTTTATCCCTAGTTTTCTGTTTATGACTGCATTTCCGGATCTTTCTCTTTAAGCCTTTTCATTCTCTATCACTTCCGGTAGCTTCTTGTGTCTTAACGGGCATATCGCCTTGAATGGGGTGAATTGATTAAAAACAATTGTTTTAATCTACATTAGTAATTAGTTTATATTTATTTTTATTCACTCCACATCAAAACCTATCGGCTGGATGTGAATGTTATGAAAGCAAAATGAAAAGTCTGACTCTGACTATATAGTAATATATAGTATATATACTTTAGTATATATTAAAATTGAAACAGCTAAATATCTTGTTTGCGTTGTAGTAGTTATTGGTTTGGAGGTTGTGATGTCATTTGCAGCTGCGTGCCATTGGAAATTGTATGGCGTGCCACAGATGGCACGCGTACAGCAGGTTGCTGACCCCCCTTTTATACCGTAAACATTTAAGTTTATATATTAAAGAAGTGAATATGATATTTTCCTTTTACATTTTTATTGTTTATTTTAAAGAACAGTTTTGTAGAGTAGAAATGTAAATCTCATTAGATAAAGAGAGACTTCCAGGGGAAGATACAAGAAGATATATGTTAACTCTTCCAGTGTTATATAAGGGCCAACTGTAGTTTTGGATTTTTATTTCGTTGGTACTTAATTAATTCAAAATTACTACTACCATTGAGTTTGGTTATTTTACACAACTCTGTGAACAGGATCTGGTGAATATATGTAACTAATAAAATATAAATGAAGGATCCTAATTTGCACCAATAGAAGGTGCAGCTCTGGCTCTTGTCCGTGAGCTAGAATCATGTCAGATATTTATATTGGGATGTCCGGATTTGCTAGTGACTATTGACCATCAACCAGTCATAAATATTTTTTTTTTTCAGATGGGCCCACGACTACATAAACAACGCACGTCTTTCTAAGTTCAAGGAACGCACACTAATGTACAAATTCAGCATTAAACACCCCCCTGAAAAACTTAATTCTGCAGCTGACTGCGCCTCCCGACACCCAGCTTGGATCCCATCAGGGGCTTTGACAAAACGTTGCCAATAAAATCCTTATACCTCGACAAATACGTGCGGATGATGTAAATGGCATGTTAGCAAATGCAAGACAACGTCGATTTTGGCCTGGTTTGGATGCCAACGTCCGTGAGTGACATTTTATGTTATATAGACAGATTGATACACTGGTTGATTGGAAGTGGCCCTAATGTCATCTGGGAAGGCCAGGGCAGTATGTGACACCCTGAGAAGTTGGTTCTGAAAATATGGTGCCCCTGAATAACTTTTTTCTGACCGGGAACCATTTTTTGATTCTCAAGAATACGATTCGTATCCTAAGAATTGCGGAATACGGGAACTTACTTCGTCGGCTTATTATCCACAAAGCAATGACAAGGCAGAAATGGCCGTCAAAACGGCTAAGCGTCTACTCGCATAAAGCACGGACAGCAGTGGTCGGCGATGTCATGACTGTACAGTCCGTGTTTTGCTGATCCAATGCAACACTCAGGTTCAGGATCTTAGTATGTCTCCTGCTATTATGTTATACGGTCGTGTTATCAAAGACCACCTCCCTATCCTTAGGGACAAATGCCTGATACGTAAACAGTGAATAGAATTTCGTGAACTGAGAGAAGACAGCAATGATTAAAAGGCACATGCGGAACGAATACTTTTACAATGAACATTGTCGCCCACTTCGGGGAATTCAAAATTTGTGATTCTGTTTAGATCCAGAATCAAGATGGTCCTTACACACGTCGGGGAAAGGAAACTGGGAGAATATTAATAAAAAAAAAACTCTCCCAGAATGCAACAGAAACATTTCCTACCTGAAAACTGACTTCTCACCAAAAGTCGCTGAACGACCATTAAAAGGTCAAGACGCCCAACTCCTCTCTTCCGTTCATTGCTTGTCATAATACGAAGTGACTTCTCCCTTTTATTACATGCAACCTTAAAACACATATAACTAAAATGCACAAACACCAGCCCACTAAAATAAATAAGTTTTGTTTTTAATTTACAATTTAACATGCATTTAGTGTTATTACTCTGTATTGGTTTTATTCTTGGGAACACGAGGCTATTTCTGCCGCTATGATGTCAGTGACCTCCTGAGACTAAATTAAAGACTTCGGTTCAATATTCCGATGTATATCACCCGTGAAAGTTTGGAGTGTACAGCGGCAGAAACGTCGTGAATATTGCAATGAAGATGAGGACAACAATGTAAACAATGTAAATAATGTAAATAATTAAGTTCATCTCAGAAATAAAACAGTTCCTGAAGAAAGCCGGAGGGTACAACGGCCGAAACGTCGTGAATATGGTAATAAAGATGAGGGCAACAGTCCGAACCATGTAAATACACTGTGAGTATATTTTAATGTAGCGAATGTAGATCAAATAGTTTGAGTGTTACGTTGAATATGGCAATGAAGATGAGGACAACAGTAAATAATGTACATAATTATAGCTCATCTCAGAAATAAGACAGTTCCTGAAGAAGGCCGGAGCGTACAACGGCGGAAACGTCGTGAATATGGCAATAAAGATGAGGGCAACAGTCCGAACCTTGTACTGTAAGTATATTTTAATGTAGATCAAATACTTTGACTTTGAGTGATGCGTTGTTCTGGTAAATCAGACTCGGAAGGTAGAGATCACATACTTAATTAGCACCGTATCTTTTTGAAAAGAAACATGCTTTAAGAATATGAGGTGAGATCAAAATTGTCTTGGCGTCATTTATTTCACATGTTAAGTAGTTAATCTGTGCGTCTTGTTTATTCCGCTTAAAATAACGTAAATTCATAACGTCAAGTTCTGGAGAAAAACGTAAAATGTTCCATGTTTCTTGAGTCCCGACAAAATGTAAAAATTTCAAATGAGAAGAAATTAAAAGAAAGAGAAGACAGCATGATAGAAAGAGATAAAAAAAATTAACAGAAAATTAAAAAAAAAAAAAAAAAAAACGACTTCGCCCAACGTGGGGCTCGAACCCACGACCCCGAGATTAAGAGTCTCGTGCTCTACCGACTGAGCTAGCCGGGCTTTGCTTCGCATATCTTATTTTTAGGCTTCTTATTTGTCTTCTTATTGTCTTCACAAATACCTGACTTTTCATCGTTTTGAATCGATAACAAACGCGGACGGAGCGAATAGGCGTGTGGAGCGGACACAGAGGAACCTCCCCAACCAATGACTATGGCTAAGCAAATAAAGCAAATATTTTTAAAATATAATATTCAAATTTCGAGATACATGAACTTTTTTTTATAAATAAGTCCCTAATCGAATGTAAACATAAAACAAAGAATTATTATAATTATATTTTCCAATTTTTTTTTGATTTTTCCTGAATTATTTTTAATTATTTGTTCTGCGATAGAGTTTTCTGTTTTGTCAATTATTTTATAAAAAATTCAGTTGAAATGTAAGCGAAAAAAATGTGTACCTACCTACCTCCAATTACTCTGAACAAAAACACTATCCTCTATCCCTTTTTCCACAGAGAAAACAACCACTCAAATGACTAGAGATTCAACCTGTACCATTTTAAAAGTAGACTTTTTTGTTAACGGAAGATGATCAAATTCAAATTCAAATCGAAATTGTCCATATAAAATACTGCCATTAGTAGAAAATAGATTCAGTTTAAATACAGAACTCATAAAAATGACTTCAAAGTCCAGAGTGCTACATATTTCGTCTTACACTTTTTCCTGTTCCTCAGGGGTTGTTGCCAGAAAGAAAATGAAATTAAACACCATCACACTTTATTTATTCATTTCCATTTCAATCGAATTGTGTGTGCATCTACAGTTGAGTTTACGAATGTTTAGTTAAATTTAATGATACACCTAAAATCATTTATAGAAAAACTTGGCACTTCCTAAATGGACTGGTTCATTTAGTGTCAAATAGATCCTCTAATTTTACAGAGTTATAGGTCTTGGTTGCTTTCAAACGTTTGTTTCACTGGGGTGACGAAAAGAATACTATATTAAATAATTAACAAACGGATATGGATATATATATATATATATATATATATATATATATATATATATATATATATATATATATATATATATTAATTATTAAATATATATAGATTATTAAATCTACAGTGCCTACGCGCATTAACGTACTGCCTCTTAAATCGACTGAAACGAAAATTGAGCTCTCTGATAAACTTGATGTAGCACTTGATTCTGTAAATATTACCAATGATATCGAATCATCTTGGAAAGCTCTGCGTGATGCAACATATTCTACATCCTTGGAGGTTCTCGGCCTGCCATGTCGTAAACATCAAGACTGGTTTGATGACAATAATACAGAAGTTCAGCAGCTTATAGATCAATTGCACTCTTCTCATGAAGCATGGATTGAGGACAAGAACTCGACCGATAAGATCGCTTACAAGAAGTGCAAAAGTCAGGTTCAACGAGCTCTCAGGGCCGTGAAAGAGCGTTGGTGGTCTGAAAAGGCCACTGAACTCCAAGAAGCTTTAGATAGAAAGGATCTAAAGGCTTTCTATGCTGGCCTCCAGAGCATTTTCGGTCCTCAGGAAAGTGGTGTTGCTCCTATCTTCACAGCAGATGGTGAAACTCTCTTGACGGATAAGTCAGACATTTTAAATCGCTGAAAAGAGCATTTTGAAACTGTGTTAAACATCACTTCAGTTACTGA
Source organism: Acanthosepion lycidas (assembly GCA_963932145.1). NCBI lineage: Eukaryota > Metazoa > Mollusca > Cephalopoda > Sepiida > Sepiidae > Acanthosepion > Acanthosepion lycidas. The sequence continues at coordinate 111,726,881 of OZ010587.1, read as the reverse complement.
TGAGGAAGCCATCACATCAATTGAGTAAAATCCTGAAATTCCGGAGTTGTCTTTTGAACCTACTTATCAAGAGGTAATTGACTCCATCAAGCAAACCTCATCTGGAAAATCACTTAGTCCTAAGGATCCTATTCCACCCGTAGTGTGTAAGCATGGTGGCCAAAAGTTGGTAAAAAAGCTACATCTCCTTTTTGTGGAGATATGGAAGGCAGGCTGTTTGTCACAGCATTATAAAGACGCCTCTATCAAACACCTCTACAAAAACAAGGGTTCCAGCTGTGTCTGTGATAATCATCAGGGGATATTGCTAATTTCAATTGTAGGCAAAATACTAGCCAGACTGATTCTAAACAGAATCATTATACACCTTGGTGACGACATCTATCCTGAATCGAAGTCGGGGCGCCATTGACATGATATTTTCTCATCGTCAAGTTGCGAAGAAGGTTCGCGAGAAAAACCAGGAGTTATACATGGTGTTTGTGGACTTGACGAAGGTCTTTGACACTCTGAATCGAGAGGCTCTTTGGCAAGTCTTGAGGAAACTCGGTATCCCTGAAAACATACTAAAGGTCATCATCTCCTTTCATGAAGGAATGAAAGCAAGGTTGTGTCATGGCCCTCGTCCTTTTTGCCCTTTTTGCCCTTTTCTTCTCGGTGATGCTGAAATATGCATTTGCAGACACAGAGAGTGGCGTCAAGTTTCTGTTTCGAACAACTGGTGGTCTCTTCAATCATCAGCGCTTCAAAGCCAAAACCCACCTTCGTACGCAAATTATTCATGATTTGTTGTTTGCTGATGATGCTGCTCTTGTAGTGACATCATTTGAGGAGGCCTAACATCTAATAAATCGTTTCTTTGCTGCATGTAAAGCATTTGGTCTTACACTTAGCATAAAGAAAACTGAAGTTGTGAACCAACCTTGTCCTACTCCGAAGCAATTGCGTGGTGAGAAGCAAAAACCACCAGTCTACAAATTTCCAGAGAGACCATTGAAAGTAGAAGACAAACCCCTGAACTATGTAAAGTCTTTCACCTATCTTGGTAGCAAAGTCAATTACAGTGGAACTTTAGATGATGAAATCATGCATCGGATTGCTAAGGCTACCAGTGCTTTCGGCAAACTTCGACATCGGTTGTGGAATGAGCGGGGTATTCGACTGGATACGAAAATTCGGGTTTACAGAGCTGTTGTTCTTGCCTTCCTTTTGTATGGCCCAGAGTCGTGGACTCCATACAGGTACCATATACGCCAGCTAAATGTTTTCCATAAAAGCTGTCTACGTGCAATCTGTGAAGTTAAGCTTCAAGATCGGACATCTAACGAAGACCTGTTTAACAGGTGTAATATTGGAGGAATCGAGACTTAACATACAGTTTCAGTTACGGTGGACTGGTCATGTCTTGAGAATGTCTGATGACAGGATACCCAAGATCCTAATGTACAGCCAGTTAGATCAGAGCTACAGGAATGTAGGACGCCCATGGCTAAGATACAAAGACAATCTGAAAAGCTACTTGTCAGCAGTCAATATACAACATAACACCCTTGAGCGCTTAGCCTTGAAGCGGGTAGAATGGAGATCAATGTGTTTTAGTGGGCTCAGCAATTTTCAATCTGCTTGTCTGATTCATCTTCAAGAAGCAAGAGCAAGATCTAAAAGGTCAGCCAATCTAACATTGATCTCATCTCTCAATCCTCACATTTGCTCCATATGTGGCCTACTTTTCAAATCCCTAGCGGGTCTTAAATGCCACTTAAGATTATCGCACAAAATTTCATAACTGAATCAATAAGGGGTGAGATCCTCATACGTCGAAACCAACGGGAGAGTCCATTATTATTATTATTTTATATATATATATATATATATATATATATATATATATATATATATATATGATTCAGTACAGAACAAAGACTTACACAGTTTAAAAATTACAAATGAACATATTTTCCGCAATTACCTAATAAATTTCTTGACTTTTATTTACTTTTCGAAAATGCTTCATTTTCTTAATATTCACTTCTCCTCCCACTTTGTCCATTTCCCGCGATTTTCTTTAAAATATAATGTCAGAAGAATTGTTGGCTGAAAAAAAAAAAAGAAAAGCTTCGTATTTAAGGGAAAAATATGCGGTTTTGTCTCTGTCTGTCTGTCTGTCTGTCCCTTTCTCTCTCTCTCTCTTTCTCTCTCTCTCTCTCTCTCTATATATATATATATATATATATATATATCCGAATACCTGGATCTAGGGCACGTCATCGACTTATTTGAATTATCATATACTTGTAATTTAATTGGCCATTACATCTTACGTAAAAACATTACCCCCCTCCTAGTGGGGCAGTGGTTGGTTTTTGAACTTTTAAAAATTCTTTATTTTACAATCAACACAATCGCTTCATAAGAGACCAGAAATGTTGAAACAAAATGAATATTTTTGTAGTGATGTTATAACATACTTAGGTCATAATTTTTAAATAAATACTATATATGTATATATATATATATATATATATATATATATATATAAATTCCGAATCTGTGTTGAGTTAATTTTTTGAGGGTAGTTGAAAGAATTCAACATATTCAAGAACTATATATAATTATATTTATAATACAATTTATATAATGATTTAGATATATTCATAAAAACTATGTATAATATAGATGAGAAAAATTCACAGGATTTTCAATAAACTCCGGACTTTCTGTTGCTGTCAGAAAGGAAGAAAATAGTAGCTGCCGATACCGGGGTTCGAACGTGACACTCTGGTCTTATGAATATGCTTTCCACCATAAATAGTGGTTTCAGGCTACTTACTATAATGGACTACAAATTGACTATAAGTCGGATAAAGAGTTGACTATTGGTTGATTACTAAGTGATTATTGAGTGACTATTGGACGTTAAGCAGAGCTGCGTTACTAAAAAGTATTCACTGAATTTGTTAATAAGTTTGGATTGATTCTTACTTCTTTTCTTTGTCTTACGTATTCATTTGCAATTTGTAATTAAATACTCTTTATTTAACATTGAAGTCTTGACTTGTATTTTATCATTAACGGCCATCAATATGTTGTGAATGAGAAAGGGACTGATAATATGTGTCGCACCTCTAAATACCTAAACGATATTTACCTGTGCACGAACGGATGTAACATGGATTAAAACATTAGTTAACGTTAGACGCCGTAACTTAAACAATGTACGTGTGTAGTTTCAGTAAAATAGCAAAACCCGCAAGTTAGAATTAAACATTCGCTGTTTAGGCAATCAAACAAAAGCTCGAGAATCTAAATTTGTGTTCAAGATGAGTCTATCTCTATCAATTTTAAGCAGAGGAGAATGAGAATTTAAACAGCGGTATAGTTTTCTTTCTTTTTTCTTTTTTTTTTTTTTGTCTGTTGCCAAACCTCTGGGTATAGGAACACGGCTTGTCGACCTCTCTGCCCCTGGGCGGAAAGGAGCCCAGACGAGTCTATGCGAGTCTTTCCTAGGTAGATAGACAGCTACTCGACCTCGTGTCTACGGGGTCTAAGGGGAATTTTTGCCAGGTCCTACGGACTCGAAAAACCACACATAAAAATTATCCTTCTGCCTAATTTCGCCTTGTGGGACGATAACGGGTTTATACGGTTACCGGTATAGAGGAGAAGCGACCACATCAACGACACATCTGTTCAACGCATCGGCGACGTAAAATTGCACTCATTACTAACGGACAGGGAATTTGATACGAGAACTAATGCTCAGCCGATTGATAATTGATAATACGAGCTTCGCATACTAAAACCAAATACGCCCTCGATAAGCTTACACGTGTGAGTTTTGAGAGATGCTTACCGTTCCCAGAAAAAGAGAGTCTTCTCTTTTCTTTTCGATAGCGCCAGTGTTCTGTGTAATAAATAGTTGTTACTGTTCGTTCTATCTATAAATCCGTGATTTGGTTTATTCATATTTCTATAGTTAGGAGCGTTGATACTTTACGTCATTATTGTTATAGCAGGAGACATTTTCGAAGAGTAAGCAGTGTGTTGTATGCAACCAATGGTGCTCCTGAGAATTAAGAAGATTCCTAGGCAAGAAACAAAACAAGTCTTGTCACGACGGTATCTTGTGTTTAAAAAGAGAAAAAATATTTTACGTTGTTTTAATTTATATTGTTTGAAACAATACACCACCTAGCGGACGGAGTCAGATAATTCAACAGGTAGATAAAATGGAGTTTCGTTTTCCGTGCTGCACTTGAAAAATATGTCGCTCGCTTCGGACATATTAAAGTTTATTTTTCAAGAGAAAAAAAATAAAAGATGCGTTTCCCAAGCGGGGAATCGAACCCCGGCCGCCGCGGTGAGAGCGCGGAATCCTAACCACTAGACCACTTGGGACTCAGCAACGACGGTTGTTTAAATAACCTATATGTTTACTTTATTAAGTAAAAGTCATGGTTTGTTTCTAATGTTTTTTGAAAATTCACGGTAGTAATGATTCCAGAGAAACGAACCAGCTGGTCTCATTGTCAATGAATATTGAATCCTGAAAATGATTTCATAAGGTTTCCTTTCCATTAAAATCCGAGAAGACTGAAGAACACCAGCCATTGTTATAGTGCTGTGGGTATTATTAAGATTCTTTCAGGCAAATGCTTTTTAAATTTTTTTCGTGTGCTTTTTAAGAAAAAGACTTCACTTGGTATTTTTAATTGTTGACCTCTGACCCCACCGGTTTCCGTGCATAAATAAATACAATTTTCACGATATTTTTAACAAAAAATCAGCGTTATGTTTCAAAAATCCAATTCCTTAATCCAATTCATTGTTGACCTCTGAACCCACAGGATTCCAAAATCCAATTTATTAATCCTTAAAACTACTAAATAATTTCGCAACACGCATTTAATACAAATAAATTTTAAAATCTGCTGTTTACATTATTCGTGTATAATGGCGGTTCGAAGAGTGACAAAGGAACGTGTCAATGTTTTAAAAATGTCTAAAAACTTTATATACGGAAATTGTTTTTCTTTTAATACGGATTACAGTTTATGATTCAAATAAAATTAAATTTAACTTTAAAGAATATATTTAAAATATTTACCAGCCTTTTGCATTTTTAGGAAGTTTATGGCTGTTGCTATCGATGCTTTGTCGGCTTGCCAGTTGCGAATGGTAAACAACAAATTTTCATCTGATTATGAAGACGGTAATCGAATCTCTTATTTTCTCAGTAGTAAGAAAAGCAAAATAAACAAATGACGTCAAAGTGTAAAATGAAAATCTTGAAAGAATCGTATTGCAAAAAAATAAAATAAAATAATAATAAATATTGCGTCGGCCGAATATTGAAACCTGATCACTTGCTTTGAAGGTAACCACGCTAGACATTATATCACTGACGTAAAACCCATTTTGTGCATGATGATATTAATCTTTTCAGAACATGGCCGAAATCTATGGCGATTTCAACTGATTTCTGCCGCTATGATGTCAGTGACCTCCTGAGACTAAATTAAAGACTTCGGTTAAATATTCCGATGTATATCACCCGTGAAAGTTTGGAGTGTACAGCGGCCGAAATGTCGTGAATATGGCAATGAAGATGAGGACAACAGTAAATAATGTACATAATTAATATAGCTCATCACAGAAATAAGACGGTTCCTGAAGAAAGCCGGAGCGTACAACGTCGGAAACGTCGTGAATATGGCAATAAAGATGAGGGCAACAGTCCGAACCATGTAAATACACTGTAAGTATATTTTAATGTAGCGAATGTAGATCAAATAGTTTGAGTTGAGTGATGCGTTGTTCTGGTAAATCAGACTCGGAAGGTTGAGATCACATACTTAATTAGCACCGTATATTTTTGAAAAGAAACATGCTTGGATCCCATCAGGGGCTTTGACAAAACGTTGCCAATAAAATCCTTATACCTCGACAAATACGTGCGGATGATGTAAATGGCATGTTAGCAAATGCAAGACAACGTCGATTTTGGCCTGGTTTGGATGCCAACGTCCGTGAGTGACATTTTATGTTATATAGACAGATTGATACACTGGTTGATTGGAAGTGGCCCTAATGTCATCTGGGAAGGCCAGGGCAGTATGTGACACCCTGAGAAGTTGGTTCTGAAAATATGGTGCCCCTGAATAACTTTTTTCTGACCGGGAACCATTTTTTGATTCTCAAGAATACGATTCGTATCCTAAGAATTGCGGAATACGGGAACTTACTTCGTCGGCTTATTATCCACAAAGCAATGACAAGGCAGAAATGGCCGTCAAAACGGCTAAGCGTCTACTCGCATAAAGCACGGACAGCTGTGGTCGGCGATGTCATGACTGTACAGTCCGTGTTTGGCTGATCCAATGCAACACTCAGGTCCAGGATCTTAGTATGTCTCCTGCTATTATGTTATACGGTCGTGTTGTCAAAGACCACCTCCCTGTGCTTAGGGACAAATGCCTGATACGTAAACAGTGAATAGAATTTCGTGAACTGAGAGAAGACAGCAATGGTTAAAAGGCACATGCGGAACGAATACTTTTACAATGAACATTGTCGCCCACTTCGGGGAATTCAAAATTGGTGATTCTGTTTAGATCCAGAATCAAGTTGGTCCTTACACACGTCGGGGAAAGGAAACTGGGAGAATATTAATAAAAAAAAACTGTCCCAGAATGCAACAGAAACATTTCCTACCTGAAAACTGACTTCTCACCAAAAGTCGCTGAATTCATTCTCTTCGCTAACGACCATTAAAAGGTCAAGACGCCCAACTCCTCTCTTCCGTTCATTGCTTGTCATAATACGAAGTGACTTCTCCCTTTTATTACATGCAACCTTAAAACACATATAACTAAAATGCACAAACACCAGCCCACTAAAATAAATAAGTTTTGTTTTTAATTTACAATTTAACATGCATTTAGTGTTATTACTCTGTATTGGTTTTATTCCTGTGACCACGTGGCTATTTCTGCCGCTATGATGTCAGTGACCTCCTGAGACTAAATTAAAGACTTCGGTTCAATATTCCGATGTATATCACCCGTGCAAGTTTGGAGTGTACAGCGGCCGAAACGTCGTGAATATTGCAATGAAGATGAGGACAACAATGTAAACAATGTAAATAATGTAAATAATTAAGTTCATCTCAGAAATAAAACAGTTCCTGAAGAAAGCCGGAGGGTACAACGTCGGAAACGTCGTGAATATGGCAATAAAGATGAGGGCAACAGTCCGAACCATGTAAATACACTGTGAGTATATTTTAATGTAGCGAATGTAGATCAAATAGTTTGAGTGATGCGTTGAATATGGCAATGAAGATGAGGACAACAGTAAATAATGTACATAATTATAGCTCATCTCAGAAATAAGACAGTTCCTGAAGAAGGCCGGAGCGTACAACGGCGGAAACGTCGTGAATATGGCAATAAAGATGAGGGCAACAGTCCGAACCTTGTACTGTAAGTATATTTTAATGTAGATCAAATACTTTGACTTTGAGTGATGCGTTGTTCTGGTAAATCAGACTCGGAAGGTAGAGATCACATACTTAATTAGCACCGTATCTTTTTGAAAAGAAACATGCTTTAAGAATATGAGGTGAGATCAAAATTGTCTTGGCGTCATTTATTTCACATGTTAAGTAGTTAATCTGTGCGTCTTGTTTATTCCGCTTAAAATAACGTAAATTCATAACGTCAAGTTCTGGAGAAAAACGTAAAATGTTCCATGTTTCTTGAGTCCCGACAAAATGTAAAAATTTCAAATGAGAAGAAATTAGAAGAAAGAGAAGATAGCATGATAGAAAGAGAGAAAAAAATTAACAGAAAATTAAAAAAAAAAAAAAAAAAAACTGACTTCGCCCAACGTGGGGCTCGAACCCACGACCCCGAGATTAAGAGTCTCGTGCTCTACCGACTGAGCTAGCCGGGCTTTGCTTCGACTATCTTTTTTTTTAGCCTTCTTATTTGGCTTCTTATTGTCTTCACAAATACCTGACTTGTCATCGTTATGAATAGATAACAAACGCGGACGGAGCGAATAGGCGTGTGGAGCGGACACAGAGGAACCTCCCCAACCAATGACTATGGCTAAGCAAATAAAGCAAATATTTTTAAAATAAAATATTCAAATTTCGATATACATGAACTTTTTTTTATAAATAAGTCCCTAATAGAATGTAAATATAAAACAAAGAATTATTATATTTTCCAATTTTTTTTTTATTTTTCCTGAATTATTTTTAATTATTTGTTCTGCGATAGAGTTTTCTGTTTTGTCAATTATTTTATAAAAAATTCAGTTGAAATGTAAGCGAAAAAAAATGTGTACACTTACAGAAAATAACTACCTACCTCCAATTACTCTGAACAAAAACACTATCCTCTATCCTTTTTTCCACAGAGAAAGCAACCACTCAAATGACTAGAGATTCAACCTGTACCATTTTAAAAGTAGACTTTTTTGTTAACAGAAGATGATCAAATATCAAATCGAAATTGTTTGTCCATATAAAATACTGCCATTAGTAGAAAATAGATTCAGTTTAAATACAGAACTCATAAAAATGACTTCAAAGTCCAAAGTGCTACATATTTCGTCTTACACTTTTTCCTGTTCCTCAGGGGTTGTTGCCAGAAAGAAAATGAAATTAAACACCATCACACTTTATTTATTCATTTCCATTTCAATCGAATTGTGTGTGCATCTACAGTTGAGTTTACGAATGTTTAGTTAAATTTAATGATACACCTAAAATCATTTATAGAAAAACTTGGCACTTCCTAAATGGACTGGTTCATTTAGTGTCAAATAGATCCTCTAATTTTACAGAGTTATAGGTCTTGGTTGCTTTCAAACGTTTGTTTCACTGGGGTGACGAAAAGAATACTATATTAAATAATTAACAAACGGATATATATATATATATGGCTCTAGTCCTTTTTGCCCTTTTCTATATATATATGGCTCTAGTCCTTTTTGCCCTTTTCTTCTCGGTGATGTTGAAATATGCATTTGCAGACACAAAGAGTGGCGTCAAGTTTCTGTTTCGAACAACTGGTGGTCTCTTCAATCATCAGCGCTTCAAAACCAAGACCCACCTTCGTACGCAAATTATTCGTGATTTGTTGTTTGCTGATGATGCAGCTCTTGTAGCGACATCCTTTGAGGAGGCCCAACATCTAATAAATCGTTTCTTTGCTGCATGTAAAGCATTTGGTCTTACACTTAGCATAAAGAAAACTGAAGTTGTGAACCAACCTTGTCCTACTCCGAAGCAATTGCGTGGTGAGAAACAAAAACCACCAGTCTACAAATTTCCAGAGAGACCATAGAGAGTAGAAGACAAACCCCTGAACTATGTAAAGTCTTTCCCCTATCTTGGTAGCAAAGTCAATTACAGTGGAACTTTAGATGATGAAATAATGCATGGGATTGCTAAGGCTACCAGTGCTTTCGGCAAACTTCGACAGCGCTTGTGGAATGAGCGGGTTATTCGACTGGATACGAAACTTCGGGTTTACAGAGCTGTTGTTCTTGCCTTCCTTTTGTATGGCCCAGAGTCGTGGACTCCATACAGGTACCATATACGCCAGCTAAATGTTTTCCATAAAAGCTGTCAGCGTGCAATCTGTGAAGTTAAGCTTCAAGATCGGACATCTAACGAAGACCTGTTTAACAGGTGTAATATTGGAGGAATCGAGACTTAACATACAGTTTCAGTTACGGTGGACTGGTCATGTCTTGAGAATGTCTGATGACAGGATACCCAAGATCCTAATGTACAACCAGTTAGATCAGGGCTACAGGAATGTAGGACGCCCATGGCTAAAATACAAAGACAATCTGAAAAGCTACTTGTCAGCAGTCAATATACAACATAACACCCTTGAGCGCTTAGCCTTGAAGCGGGTAGAATAGAGATCAATGTGTTTTAGTGGGCTCAGCAATTTTCAATCTGCTTGTCTGAATCAACTTCAAGAAGCGAGAGCAAGATCTAAAAGGTCAGCCAATCTAACATTGATCTCATCTCTCAATCCTCACATTTGCTCCATATGTGGCCTACTTTTCAAATCCCTAGCGGGTCTTAAATGCCACTTAAGATTATCGCACAAAATTTCATAACTGAATCAATAAGCGGTCAGATCCTCATACGTCGAAACCAACGGGAGAGTCCATGATTATATATATATATATATATATATATATATATATATATATATATGATTCAGTACAGAACAAAGACTCACATATTTTAAAAATTACAAATGAACATATTTTCCGCAATTACCTAATAAATTTATTGACTTTTATTTACTTTTCGAAAATGCTTAATTTTCTTAATATTCAATTCTCCTCCCACTTTGTCCATTTCCCGCGATTTTCTTTAAAATATAATATTAGACAACAATTCTTCTGAGATTGGCTGAAAAAAAAAAAGAAAAGCTTCGTTTTTAAGGGAAAAATATACGGTTTTATCTCTGTCTGTCTGTCTGTCTGTCTGTCCCTTTCTCTCTCTCTCTCTCTCTCTCTCTCTCTCTCTCTCTCTCTCTCACTATATATATATGTATATATATATATATATATATATATATATATATATATAGATATATATATATATATCCGAATACCTGGATCTAGGGCACGTCATCGACTTATTTGAATTATCATATACTTGTAATTTAATTGGCCATTACATCTTACGTAAAAACATTACCCCCCTCCTAGTGGGGCAGTGATTGGTTTTTGAACTCTTTAAAAATTCTTTATTTTACAATCAACACAATCGCTTCATAAGACACCAGAAATGTTGAAACAAAATGAATATTTTTGTAGTGATGTTATAACATACTTAGGTCATAATTTTTAAATAAATACTATATATATATATATATATATATATATATATATATATATATAAAAATTCCGAATCTGTGTTGAGTTAATTTTTTGAGGGTAGTTGAAAGAATTCAACATATTCAAGAACTATATATAATTATATTTATAATACAATTTATATAATGATTTAGATATATTCATAAAAACTATGTATAATATAGATGAGAAAAATTCACAGGATTTTCAATAAACTCCGGACTTTCTGTTGCTGTCAGAAAGGAAGAAAATAGTAGCTGCCGATACCGGGGTTCGAACGTGACACTCTGGTCTTATGAATATGCTTTCCACCATAAATAGTGGTTTCAGGCTACTTACTATAATGGACTACAAATTGACTATAAGTCGGATAAAGAGTTGACTATTGGTTGATTACTAAGTGATTATTGAGTGACTATTGGACGTTAAGCAGAGCTGCGTTACTAAAAAGTATTCACTGAATTTTTTAATAAGTTTGGATTGATTCTTACTTCTTTTCTTTGTCTTACGTATTCATTTGCAATTTGTAATTAAATACTCTTTATTTAACATTGAAGTCTTGACTTGTATTTTATCATTAACGACCATCAATATGTTGTGAATGAGAAAGGGACTGATAATATATGTTGCACCTCTAAATACCTAAACGATATTTACCTGTGCACGAACGGATGTAACCTGGATTAAAACATTAGTTAACGTTAGACGCCGTAACTTAAATAATGTACGTGTGTAGTTTCAGTAAAATAGCAAAACCCGCAAGTTAGAATTAAACATTCGCTGTTTGGCCAATCAAACAAAAGCTCGAGAATCTAAGTGTGTGTTCAAGATGAGCCTATCTCTATCAATTTTAAGCAGAGGAGAATGAGAATTTAAACAGCGGTATAGTTTTCTTACTTTTTTTTTTTTTTTTGTCTGTTGCCAAACCTCTGGGTATAGGAACACGGCTTGTCGACCTCTCTGCCCCTGGGCGGAAAGGAGCCCAGACGAGTCTATGCGAGTCTTTCCTAGGTAGATAGACAGCTACTCGACCTCGTGTCTACGGGGTCTAAGGGGAATTTTTGCCAGGTCCTACGGACTCGAAAAACCACAAATATCCTTCTGCCTAATTTCGTCTTGTGGGACGATAACGGGTTTATACCGTTACCGATATAGAGTAGAAGCGACCACATCAACGACACATCTGTTCAACACATCGGCGACGTAAAATTGCACTCATTACTAACGGAGAGGGAATTTGATACGAGAACTAATGCTCAGCCGATTGATAATTGATAATACGAGCTTCGCATACTAAAACCAAATACGCCCTCGATAAGCTTACACGTGTGAGTTTTGAGAGATGCTTACCGTTCCCAGAAAAAGAGTCTTCTCTTTTCTTTTCGATAGCGCCAGTGTTCTGTGTAATAAATAGTTGTTACTGTTCGTTCTATCTATAAATCCGTGATTTGGTTTATTCATATTTCTATACTTAGGAGTGTTGATACTTTACGTCATTATTGTTATAGCAGGAGACATTTTCGAAGAGTAAGCAGTGTGTTGTATGCAACCAATGGTGCTCCTGAGAATTAAGAAGATTCCGAGTCAGGAAACAAAACAAGTCTTGTCACTACGGTATCTTGTGTTTAAAAAGAGAAAAAATATTTTACGTTGTTTTATATTGTTTGAAACAATACACCACCTAGCGGACGGAGTCAGATAATTCAACAGGTAGATAATATAGATTTTCTTTTTCCGTGCTGTACTTGAAAAATATGTCGCTCGATTCGGACATATTAAAGTTTATTTTTCAAGAGAAAAAAAAATAAAAAACGCGTTTCCCAAGCGGGGAATGGAACCCCGGCCGCCGGGATGAGAGCGCGGAATCCTAGCCACTAGACCACTTGGGAATCAACAGCAGCATATGTTTAAATAACACAATCCTGGAAATGATTTCATAAGGTTTCCTTTCCATTAAAATCCGAGAAGACTGAAGAACATCAGCCATTGTTATAGTGCTGTGGGTATTATTAAGATTCTTTCAGGCAAATGCTTTTTAAATTTTTTTCGTGTGCTTTTTAAGAAAAAGACTTCACTTGGTATTTTTAATTGTTGACCTCTGACCCCACATATTTCCGTGCATAAATAAATACAATTTTCACGATATTTAAAACAAAAAATCAGCGTTAAGTTTCCAAAATCGAATTCATTATTAATCTAATTCATTGTTGACCTCTGACCCCACAGGATTCCAAAATCCAATTTATTAATCCTTAAAACTACTAAATAATTTCGCAACACGCATTTAATACAAATAAATTTTAAAATCTGCTGTTTACATTATTCGTGTATAATGGCGGTTTGAAGAGTGACAAAGGAACGTGTCAATGTTTTAAAAATGTCTAAAAACTTTATATACGGAAATTGTTTTTCTTTTAATACGGATTACAGTTTATGATTCAAATAAAATTAAATTTAACTTTAAAGAATATATTTAAAATATTTACCAGCCGTTTGCATTTTTAGGAAGTTTATGGCTGTTGCTATCGATGCATTGTCGGCTTGCCAGTTGCGAATGGTAAACAACAAATTTTCATCTGATTATGAAGACGGTAATCGAATCTCTTATTTTCTCAGTAGTAAGAAAAGCAAAATAAACAAATGACGTCAAAGTGTAAAATGAAAATCTTGAAAGAATCGTATTGCAAAAAAATAAAATAAAATAATTATAAATATTGCGTCGGCCGAATATTGAAACCTGATCACTTGCTTTGAAGGTAACCACGCTAGACATTATATCACTGACGTAAAACCCATTTTGTGCATGATGATATTAATCTTTTCAGAACATGGCCGAAATCTATGGCGATTTCAACTGATTTGAAAATAAAAAAGAGTGAAAAATTATTATTCAAATTATTAAGTAAAAATAAATTAAAGAAAAGTTTTTCTTTTTTTCAATAATTATAATAATCACTTCAAAGATGAAAAAAAGACTTGAAGCAACAAACATGTGGTTATACAAAAGGATGCTGAGGATACCATGGACCAAACATGAGATCAACGAGGAATTTTTAGGTGGAAGGAATTGAAATTTTTAGGGTACAAAGAAAGGAAACACGGCTTGGAAAATCTGATACTCACATGACAGATTGAAGGCAAGAGGGACAGAGGAAAATAACGCATAACTCAATTAGGTAACTTGAGTAAATGGATGGATGAACAGGGCTTAAGAGAAATAAAAAAAAAACTATTAAGAGATAGGGAGGATAGGAAATTATGGAGGGCCATGATCGTTCAGATGAAACATGTCAAATAAAATAATAAGTAAAAAACCGCTTGCTGGCCCACAATGCTGTCTTCCGAGACAAATATTGCCTGGGATATCATCATTCTTCAGTAACCAGGAAATTAACGTTGACCCTATCATCAATCAGAGATACAGGAGCAAAAAAAGCAATCCTACATTTTGAAATTAAAAAAAAATAAATTCAAATCTAAATATAAAAATGGCGAATTCGGAGAGTTAACATTGCTTTTGATGATTTGTAATTGAAAATAAAATTCAAAGTAGAAAATAAATGTAAAAATATTTATCAGAATTAAACTTAACTAAAGCAACATTTGTGCAAAAATGGGGGGGAAAAAAGGGACATGCGTCGGCCGGGAGTCGAACCCGGATCGACTGCTTGGAAGGCAACCATGCTAACCGTTACACCACCGACGCAGACATTAGACGTCGGCATATAAAACCTAGTTATTACAAGTATGTCAGTTAAAAGAACTACAGTCGGCTTTTCTGCAAGTGTCAGTGTTTCTCGAATCTTTTCTATATATGTCTCGTATTTAACACCAAGAGCAGAAGGAGCCACGATCTGTGGTCTCACGTTTTAAGATTCTACTCCGCCTTCATCATCTTAATGACCGACAATTTATTTCAATCGGATCCTTTCTCATACACAGATTTATTCGGACTCGTGTCCTTATCTTGGCTGTTCCCATTACAACATCGAAACAGTTCTAACCTCAGGCCTTCTTTAGATGATTGCAAAGTTTGTAAGTTTCCAGGAATTTTGAACATTCATTTTGTTCTCATTCCGCTGGCCATTTTAGGGGAGATAATTTGTGTTCTTTCAAATTCATTCGTCCATCAATCGCAAGAAGAGAGAATGGATGGTTGTTAGCAAAAGGGAACAACGGCCCAACATGCAAATTACAAATTGGCGATACCAAAATCAATCAAGTACAAAAATTTAAATATCTGGAAATTGTTTTAACAGAAGAAGGAAAGTGCGACATTGAAATCCAAAGAAATGAAAGAAACAAAATGAAAATCGAACTAAGAAATAAAGAAGGGAAATTTAAAAAGAAATCCATCGCTTCTACCCCCAACTATGGATTAAATAGCAGGACAGAATGGATTCTGTAGCCATGGTTGGCAACCAGTCTACTGACAAAAAGAGAAACGGTAACTTACTACGAGAATTAATCCGCAAAATCAATTACAAATCGAAAAGTGACGTTTGTATCACGCATGTAATCTAAATAATACTTAGAAAAAGATCATTGTTAGAATCTCTTATGAAAGAAACGTTTAAATATATATTATGATGTTGTGATACACTGTCTGAAACGTATTTCACTAGAGCCCAGCACTAACTTCGAAGACATTGAACGAAGTTCTAAAAGAGATACTCAAGACCATAGAAAGAATTTCTTTTGCCAATAAGGTCTTGGACGATTAGAAAAATCTATTGCAACTTCTGTAGGTGCTGTGGATTGCAGAGTAATACAAGCTTAATAGAAATAGATAGTTTCTCTTATCGCGCTCTTGTTCAGGAGTATAGGTTTATCCCTAGTTTTCTGTTTATGACTGCATTTCCGGATCTTTCTCTTTAAGTCTTTTCATTCTCTATCACTTCCGGTAGCTTCTTGTGTCTTAACGGGCATATCGCCTTGAATGGGGTGAATTGATTAAAAACAATTGTTTTAATCTACATTAGTAATTAGTTTATATTTATTTTTATTCACTCCACATCAAAACCTATCGGCTGGATGTGAATGTTATGAAAGCAAAATGAAAAGTCTGACTCTGACTATATAGTAATATATAGTATATATACTTTAGTATATATTAAAATTGAAACAGCTAAATATCTTGTTTGCGTTGTAGTAGTTATTGGTTTGGAGGTTGTGATGTCATTTGCAGCTGCGTGCCATTGGAAATTGTATGGCGTGCCACAGATGGCACGCGTACAGCAGGTTGCTGACCCCCCTTTTATACCGTAAACATTTAAGTTTATATATTAAAGAAGTGAATATGATATTTTCCTTTTACATTTTTATTGTTTATTTTAAAGAACAGTTTTGTAGAGTAGAAATGTAAATCTCATTAGATAAAGAGAGACTTCCAGGGGAAGATACAAGAAGATATATGTTAACTCTTCCAGTGTTATATAAGGGCCAACTGTAGTTTTGGATTTTTATTTCGTTGGTACTTAATTAATTCAAAATTACTACTACCATTGAGTTTGGTTATTTTACACAACTCTGTGAACAGGATCTGGTGAATATATGTAACTAATAAAATATAAATGAAGGATCCTAATTTGCACCAATAGAAGGTGCAGCTCTGGCTCATGTCCGTGAGCTAGAATCATGTCAGATATTTATATTGGGATGTCCGGATTTGCTAGTGACTTTTGACCATCAACCAGTCATAAATATTTTTTTTTAGATGGGCCCACGACTGCATAGACAACGCACATCTTTCTAAGTTCAAGGAACGCACACTAATGTACAAATTCAGCATTAAACACCCCCCTGAAAAACTTAATTCTGCAGCTGACTGCGCCTCCCGACACCCAGCTTGGATCCCATCAGGGGCTTTGACAAAACGTTGCCAATAAAATCCTTATACCTCTACAAATACGTGCGGTTGATGTAAATGGCATGTTAGCAAATGCAAGACAACGTCGATTTTGGCCTGGTTTGGATGCCAACGTCCGTGAGTGACATTTTATGTTATATAGACAGATTGATACACTGGTTGATTGGAAGTGGCCCTAATGTCATCTGGGAAGGCCAGGGCAGTATGTGACACCCTGAGAAGTTGGTTCTGAAAATATGGTGCCCCTGAATAACTTTTTTCTGACCGGGAACCATTTTTTGATTCTCAAGAATACGATTCGTATCCTAAGAATTGCGGAATACGGGAACTTACTTCGTCGGCTTATTATCCACAAAGCAATGACAAGGCAGAAATGGCCGTCAAAACGGCTAAGCGTCTACTCGCATAAAGCACGGACAGCTGTGGTCGGCGATGTCATGACTGTACAGTCCGTGTTTTGCTGATCCAATGCAACACTCAGGTTCAGGGTCTTAGTATGTCTCCTGCTATTATGTTATACGGTCGTGTTATCAAAGACCACCTCCCTGTCCTTAGGGACAAATGCCTGATACGTAAACAGTGAATAGAATTTCATGAACTGAGAGAAAGACAGCAATGATTAAAAGGCACATGCGGAACGAATACTTTTACAATGAAAATTGTCGCCCACTTCGGAGAATTCAAAATAGGTGATTCTGTTTAGATTCAGAATCAAGATGGTCCTTACACACGTCGGGGAAAGGGAACTGGGAGAATATTAATAAAAAAAAACTCTCCCAGAATGCAACAGAATCATTTCCTGCCTGAAAACTGACTTCTCACCAAAAGTCGCTGAATTCATTCTCTTCGCTAACGACCATTAAAAGGTCAAGATGCCCAACTCCTCTCTTCCGTTCATTGCTTGTCATAATACGAAGTGACTTCTCCCTTTTATTACATGCAACCTTAAAACACATCTAACTAAAATGCACAAACACCAGCCGACTAAAACAAATAAGTTTTGTTTTTAATTTGCAATTTAACATGCATTTAGTGTTATTACTCTGTATTGGTTTTATTCTTGGGAACACGAGGCTATTTCTGCCGCTATGATGTCAGTGACCTCCTGAGACTAAATTAAAGACTTCGGTTCAATATTCCGATGTATATCACCCGAGCAAGTTTGGAGCGTACAGCGGCCGAAACGTCGTGAATATTGCAATGAAGATGAGGACAACAATGCAAACAATGTAAATAATGTAAATAATTAAGTTCATCTCAGAAATAAAACAGTTCCTGAAGAAAGCCGGAGGGTACAACGGCCGAAACGTCGTGAATATGGTAATAAAGATGAGGGCAACAGTCCGAACCATGTAAATACACTGTAAGTATATTTTATTTTTAATGTAGCGAATGTAGATCAAATACTTTGAGTGATGCGTTGTTCTGGTAAATCAGACTCGGAAGGTAGAGATCATATACTTAATTAGCACCGTATATTTTTGAAAAGAAACATGCTTTAAGAATATGACGTGAGATCAAAATTGTCTTGGGGTCATTTATTTCATATGTTAAGTAGTTAATCTGTGCTTCTTGTTTATTCTGCTTAAAATAACGTAAATTCATAACGTCAAGTTCTGGAGAAAAACGTAAAATGTTCCATGTTTCTTGAGTCCCAACAAAATGTAAAAATTTCAAATGAGAAGAAATTAGAAGAAAGAGAAGATAGCATGATAGAAAGAGAGAAAAAAATTAACAGAAAATTAAAAAAAAAAGGAAAAAAACTGGCTTCGCCCAACGTGGGGCTCGAACCCACGACCCCGAGATTAAGAGTCTCGTGCTCTACCGACTGAGCTAGCCGGGCTTTGTATCTTTCAACTTATTTTTAGGCTATATTATCAGTTGTTTTTTGTTTCCTTATTGTCTTCACAAATACTTGATTATTTATCTGTATGTATAAATCACAAACGCGGACGTAGAGGATGGGTGTGCGGGGGCGGACACAAGGAAAGTTCCCCACACTATGACTATGGCTGAGCAAAATAAAGCAAATGCTTTAAAAATATAATATTCAAATTTTGAGATACATAAACTTTTTTTTTAATAAATAACTCCCTAATCGGATATAAACATAACAATCTTTTAAAACAAAGAATTATTTTCTTTTCCAATTTTTTTTAATTATTTTTCCTGGATTATTTTTATTTATTGCTCCTGTGATAAAATTTCTTCGCTGTTTTTCTCTTTTGTCAATTCTTGTACAAAAAATTTATATGTTGAAATGTAAGCGAAAAATATCTACACATAAAAAATTGTGTCCACTTACAGAAAATGACTACCTACCTTTAATTACTCTGCCAATACATTGAACAAAAACACTATCCTCTATCCTTTTTTCCACAAAGAAAGCAGCCGCTCAAATGACGTGATTCAACCTATACCATTTAAAAAAGTAGACTTGTTTGTTAACGGAAGATAATCAAATTTCAAATCGAAATTGTTTGTCCATATCAAATTCTGCCATTAGTCGAAAATAAATTCAGTTTAAATACAGAACTCATAAAAATGACTTCAGTGCTACATATTTCGTTTTATTTTTTTTCTGTTACTCAGAGGTTGTTGCCAGAGAGAAAAATAAAATGAAACAAAATTGGAAACGAAATTTCCCAATACAAAATTGAAAATATTAATAAATGTAGTTATGCTTTTCTATTTTTAAAATAATTTTTTATTTCTGATTTCTTAACTTCATTTGTTCCTTATTTTCATCTATGAAAGCCCAAACTTGACATTATTATGAAACGATCATGTGATCTAAGAGTTTTGACTCTTTACAGAGAAATTAATTGAAGAAAATTTTACATTTTAATTTTTTTTTGCATAAAGCATCTTCGAAAAGAAATATATATATATATATATATATATATATATATATATATATATATATATATATATATATATATATATGTGTGTGTGTGTGTATAAACATATATGAAGAAATATACTCTTAAAGTGTGCTATATTTATGGGATAATGTGCTCAATATCAGAGCGTGTGTAAATATAAAAGTGAACATTGAAGTCAACACTTAGAGGCGAATAATTAACAAACGGATATATATGTTTCCTCGGATATTTATGTATACAGGAGCCGTATATAAATAACCGAGGAAAACAAACAACACTCGTGGCCTGATGATTGCATCTAGCATGAAACAGCCTGTCGCCTCTAAGTGATGACTTCAATGTTCACTTTTATATACATATATATATATATATATATATATGAAGAAAAATATACGGAAAAAACAAATAAAAATCCTTATATGCAATTATGCTGTTTTAATGTTAATATAATGTCAACGTCGGACGTTTCGGTCTAATAAACCATCTTAAGGACATATTCATAAAATATAATTAACATTATCAATTCAACATGACAAAGACGATGGACATAAAACAAAGACTTATCCAAACAGATTATTTGAGTATTTCGAATGAAAATTGAAAAATGAAAAGAATTTATTTATTAGACCGAAACGTCCGACGTTAAAACAGCATAATTGCATATTAGGATTTTTGTTTGTTTTTTCCGTATATGTTTCTTCATACTGTCGGATCTATATCCATATATTTGCTTACATATATATATATATATATATATATGTATGTGTGTGTGTGTGTGTGTGGTAGTTATTTAATATATAATTCTTTTCGTCACCCCAAGTAAATAAACGTTTGAAACCAGCCAAGATCAACGACTCTAATTAAGGAGTCGATTTGACACTGTAAGTGAACTGGTCCATTTAAGAAGTGCCAAGTTTTTCTATAAATGATTTTATGTGCATCATTAAATTTAACTAAACATTCACAGACGTAACCCTAGATGCACTTACTGAAATTGAAATGAACATATGTGTTGCAATTTTTTTGCAATAATACTGAAATCTAAATATTTTGAACAGGACATTATGGATTCAACTCAATATGTTTTGAACGCAATTGTTGTTGACCATGTTCACCCTAGTCTATGAATATAGAATACAGCGCAGTACGTAATCTGTTCAATGAAACGACGTCAAAGATTAACACTCACGACTCAGACAGTCTACTGAATCTGACTATATCGCCAATACCCCCACCAACTGTTCCGTAATTCTTCAGTCTTCGATATCAAAGGCTGGCAGTGATATTTAGCTACCCCCCCCACGAGGGTTACATGTGGCGCAAGGCCGGGATTAATGTGGGATCTCCGAGCCCGTAGGCTCGGCCAAAAATATTCCCTATTCGAACGCGTATAAACGGGTTCAGGGGCAGTCAACATCCCCGAACGAGACTCTGCCCTTCGGCGGAGCCTCGTCCGGGTTATCAAAGACTGGCAGTGAATATTCGGGAAAAACATGGCAGCCTTTATACACGTCGCATTGAATATTTTGAGCTTTCTGATTGGTTAACCCTTCTATTGGTGAACTATAAAATGAGTCAGCTCATTTTGGTTGGCTCAATAGTACACCAGAATACCCAAAAATTCCAACAATTGTAGGCCTTCAAATGCAGATAAAATGCATTATTAATCATTTTACCAAAAATATGTATTGTTAAGAATTTTATTATAAAAATGTATTTTTACACTTTAATAGTTTTTTTTCGGTGGGAAGGCACTATTTGGCTATAGCTGGAAATCTAACAGGTGCTAACAACCAGGGTCAGGGTGGACATGCGAAAAACAGCCATTAAGAGGTGGTTCCACTGTCCCCGGATTCAGTGAGTTTTAAAAAAGGAAAATCTAAATTCACAAATCACCCAGAAGAAATGAAAAACGAACGAATTTCTCCTTTTGTCGGCAGAAAGACGGTCGATGCAATTTAAATTATACTGCTTCTAAGATGTGCAGATGCTTAGCCGAACGTGCTTTGACCAAAATGGAAAATCACGATTCACTGTATTTATATTCACACTTTGGATTATTCAAGATGTGCTGACCAATCGTGAAAACTTGTGCCGTCTGCTTAAGACGTGAATTACAGGAATTCCTTCCCTTGTCTGATATTGCCAGGTACATGTTGGGTAACACGCGTTTCAAGGCGCTGATTAGTTCACACTGTATAGTCAGCGTCACACTGACATGTATATTTATAAACGACCAACACATTTCCTGAAGGCGGAAAAACACAGGCAGAAACTCCATTAACCAAAATCTGTCGAATAAATTGTCTTTCTCTATTGGGAGGTTTGTGAGTTTACATTTTCCTTTTTTAAAACTCACTGGAACAGTTTATTCTATTTATTTGCTGTTCCTTCTCTTTTTTCCACTTCATTTTCTTAATATTCAATTCTATTTGCATCGTAGTTCCTCGTCTCCTCCCGGTTTGTCCATTTCCCGCCATTTTCTTTATAATATATTATTAGCCAACGATTCTTCTGATGTGTTGGCCGAAAAAAAGAAAGCCTATTTTTGTAAGGGAAAATATGCGGTTTTTCTTGATATATATATATATATATATATATATATATATATATATATATATATATATATATATATATATATATATATATATATATATATATATATATATATATATATATATATATATATATATATATATATATATATATATATATATATATATATATATATATATATATATATATCCGAAGACCTGTATCTAGGGTTCGTCGTCCACTCATTTGAATTATCATATACTTGTAATTTGAAAGATGAAAAAAAGACTTGAAGCAACAAACATGTGGTTATACAAAAGGATGCTGAGGATACCATGGACCAAACATGAGAGCAACGAGGAATTCTTAGGTGGAAGGAATTGAAATTTTTAGGGTACAAAGAAAGGAAACACGGCTTGGAAAATCTGATACTCACATGACAGATTGAAGTCAAGAGGGACAGAGGAAAATAACGCATAACTCAATTAGGTAACTGGAGTAAATGGATTGAGGAACAGGGCTTAAGAGAAATAAAAAAAAAACTATTAAGAGATAGGGAGGATAGGAAATTATGGAGGGCCATGATCGTTTAGATGAAACATGTCAAATAAAATAATAAGTAAAAAACGGCTTGCTGGCCCACAATGCTGTCTTCCGAGACAAATATTGCCCGGGATATCATCATTCTTCAGTAACCAGGAAATTGACGTTGACCCTATCATCAATCAGAGATACAGGAGCACAAAAAGCAATCCTACATTTTGAAATTGAAAAAAACATATTCAAATCTAAATATAAAAATGGCGGACTCGGAGTGTTAATATTGCTTTTGATAATTCACTGAGATTTGTGAAAAGAATGAAAAGAAAATTCAAAGTAGAAAAGAAGGAAATAAATGTAAAAATATTTATCAGCATTAAACTTCACTGAAGCAACATTTTTGCAAAAATGGGGAAAAAAAAAAAAAAGACATGCGTCGGCCGGGAGTCGAACCCGGATCGACTGCTTGGAAGGCAACCATGCTAACCGTTACACCACCGACGCAGGCATTAGGCATTTCCGTATAAAACCTACTTATTATTAAGTATGTCAATTAAAAGAACTACAGTCGGCTTTTCTGCAAGTGTCAGCGTTTCTCGAATCTTTTCTATATATGTCTCGTATTTAACACCAAGAGCAGAAGGAGCCACGATCTGTGGTCTCACGTTTTAAGATTCTACTCCGCCTTCATCATCTTAATGACCGACAATTTATTTCAATCGGATCCTTTCTCATACACAGATTTATTCGGGCTCGTGTCCAAAAGGGAACAACGGCCCAATATGCAAATTACAAATTGGCGATATCAAAATCAATCAAGTATAAAAATTTAAATATCTGGAAATTGTTTTAACAGAAGAAGGAAAGTGCGACATTGAAATCCGAAAACGCATCGGTTTACCAAAAGATGCCATCCAAAAGCTAAGCAAACAAGAGAAGTAAGGGTGGATAATCACCTGGGACCTTAAAAAGAAAACTGAAAATGAGAATTTGTTGAGTGAAATTTGCTTCTGAAAAAATTATTACGATCAAAACAAAATGAAAATCGAACTAAGAAATAAAGAAGGTAAATTTAAAAGGATTTATTTTTGAAAATGAAAATAAGCGAATAGTTTTCTAAAGCCGAAATTGACTGGCGCTAATGAGAATTGAACCCGGAATGGATTTTTTATAAGCGAAAAAACGGTAATCGTTACACCCACCTTACTATCGATTTTCACTGCTTACTTAATTCTAAGTGGCTGTGGGAAATTATTTCCAACAGCTCGAATTTATTTATTCATGTATTGTATTAAACAAAATCACGTTGCCTAATCCCAAGTGGTCTAGTGGTTAGGATTCCGCGCTCTCACCGCGGCGGCCGGGGTTCGATTCCCCGCTTGGGAAAGAAATTTTCCATTTTTTTTATTTTTATTTTTTGTAGGGTGTACTTGAGAAAATGTTCAGCTTCGTCAGTTCCAAGATGGGCGACGTATGGGAATATTACGTGAAAAAAGCTTTGATGTTCGGTATAGCATAACGACTCTGAATTGGAAATCAGAGAGACGAGTTTGAATTCGAGTCAAATTTGTTACATTCACTTCTGCAGAAATACTCTTGAGAAATCCATCTCTTCTACCTCCAACTATGGGTTAAATAGCAGGTCATAATGGCTCCTATAGACATAGTTGGCAACCAGTCTACCGAAAAAAGAGAAACGGTAACTTACTACGAGAATTAATCCGCAAAATCAATTACAAATCGAAAAGTGACGTGTGTATCACGCATATCACCTAGAAAAAGATCATTGTTAGAATCTCTTATGAAAGAAACGTTTAAATATATATTATCATGTTGTGTTACTCTATCTGAAACGTATTGCACCAGTGCCCAACACTAACTTCGAAGACATTAAACGAAGTTCTAAAAGAGATACTCAGGAACATATATCAGAAAAATTTCTTTTGCCAATAAGGTCTTGGACGTTTAGAATTGCATCTTCTTTCAGGTGCTTTTAACTGTGGATTGCAGAGTAATACAAGCTTAATAGAAATAGATAGTTTCGCCTATCGCGTTCTTGTTCAGGAGTATAGGTTTATCCCTAGTTTTCTGTTTATGACTGCATTTCCGGATCTTTCTCTTTAAGTCTTTTCATTCTCTTTCACTTTCGGTAGCTTCTTTGTGTCTTAGCGGTATTATCGCCTTGAGTGGGGTGAATTGATTAAGAACAATTGTTATAATCTGCTTCAATTTATATTTATTTCTGATTCACTCCACATCAAAACCTGTCGGTCGAATGTGAATGCTATGAACGCAAAATGAAAAAGTTTGACTCTGCGCTGAGGCACCGTGCATCACATCCGGCTCCTAAAACAAATACCCCCAAAATATAAAATAAAATCTAAACGTCGGAGACAATCACAAAAATTGCTACTAAAGCATAGCATGACAAAAACAAAAATGCAGATATCCACCCCGACTGTTTAAAAGGACCCGCTCAGCGTCACTCAAGGCAGTAGGCACTCAGTCACGGATTTCACCAGAGGCCTCCTGGTCAACCGCCGCCCCGGCACAAAAAAGACAAACACGAAATCCCATTGTGCACTGAAGAACATATATCAGAATATCATAAAATTATTATTCAGAATAAATTTGCTTTAAATAGGATGGATAGAAAGCATATTTATAAAATTACATTTTTATTAAATATGGCGCTTGTTATAGAGCAAGAGTCGACAACCTTTTGCTAATTATGTGCCGACTTAGGCTTTTAAAATCATTCAGTGTACCAACAGTGTATGTATTTTTATACAAGTCATAGTCAATATACCTGTTCTACAATATATTTTATATAGTAATATATAGTATATATACTTTAGTATATATTAAAATTAAAACAGCTAAATATCTTCTTTTCGTTGTAGTAGTTATTGGTTCGGACATTATGATGTCATTTGAGGCTGCGTGCTATTGGAAATTGCTTGGTGTGCCACATGTACAGCTGGTTGCCGACCCCTTTTATAGAGCAAACTATTAAGTTCATATGGCAAAATTCTTAATGATTTTTAATGAGTTTTGCAATTAAGAAAAACAACAAATTAGAAACCATTTTGAGTTCAACTTTACTGCCTAGATATAAAAGAAGTGAATATGATATTTTTGTTTTGCATTTTTATTGTTTATTTTAAAGAAAAATGGTGTAGTCTCATTAGATAAAGAGGGACTTCCAGGGGAAGATACAAGAAGATATATGTTAACTCATCCGGTGTTATATAAACAGTGTAGTGGCCAACTGTAGTTTGGGATTTGAATTTCGTTGCTACTTAATTAACTAATTCAAAATTACTACTACCATTGCCGTTTGGTTATTTTACACAACTCAGTGAACAGGATCTGGTGAATATATGTAACTAATAAAATATAAATGAAGGATCCTAATTTGCACCAATAGAAGGTCTGACTCTTGTCCGTGAACTAGAATCAGGTCCGATGTTTTATAGGGGGGGGGGCAAGATTTGCTAGTGACTGTTGACCATCAACCAGTAATAAATATTTTCTTAGATCGGACCCTCGAGAACATAAAGAACCCATGTCTCTTTAAGTTCATCACTAAACAACCCCCTGAAAAACGTAATTCTGCACCCGACTACGCTTCTCGGTGGCCAGCGTGGATGCCATCAGGGAACACGACAAAACGTTTTCAAATATCATCAGCACATATTCAAGAGAAGCACCTCTAAATACCTAAACGATATTTACCTGTGCACGGACGGATGTAACCTGGATTAAAACATTAATTAACGTTAGACGCCGTGGGTGTAGTTTCAGTAAAATAGCAAAACCAGCACGTCAGAATTAAATATTCGCCGTTTAGCCAATCAAACGAAAGCTTGAGAATGTAAATTTGTGTTCAAGTTAAGCCTATCTCTACCAATTTTAAACAGAGGAGAATCAGAATTTAAACAGCGGTATAGTTTGTTTTTGTTTTTTTTTCTCTGTTGCCAAACCTCTGGGCATAGGAACACGGCTTGTCGACCTCTGCCTCTGAGGGCAGAGGAACCCAGACGAGTCTATGCCGAAGTGAACAGTCGTCTGGGGATTTAGACAGCTACCCGACCCTCGTGTATACGGGTTCTACGGGGAATATTTGCACGGACCTACGAACTCGGAAAACCCCACGTAAACATCTCGCCTTGTAGAGAGGTAACGGGTAAATATCGTTAGAGGTATAGACGATAGGCGACCACATCAACAGAGTAGGGACGACACATCTGTTCAACGCATCGGCGACGTAAAATTCCACTCATTACTAACGGAGAGGGAATTTGATACGAGAACTAATGCTCAGCCGATTGATAATTGGATTTATCTGTAAGTACGAGCTTCGCATACTAAAACCAAATACGCCCTCGATAAGCTTACACGTGTGAGTTTTGAGAGATGCTTACCGTTCCCAGAAACAGAGAGTCTTCTCTTTTCTTTTCGATAGCGCCAGTGTTCTGTGTAATAAATAGTTGTTACTGTTCGTTCTATCTATAAATCCGTGATTTGGTTTATTCATATTTCTATAGTTAGGGGTGTTGCTACCTTACGGCATTATTGTGATAGCATGAGACATTTTCGAACAGTAAGCAGTGTGTTGTATGCGATCAATGGTGCTCCTGAGAATTAAGAAGATTCCTAGGCAGGAAACGAAACACATCTTGTCACAACGGTATCCTGTGTTTAAAGAGAGAAAAAACATTTTATGTGGTAATATATTGCTTTACAAAATACACCACCTAGGGTACGGAGTCAGATAATTCTCTTTTGTTTTCCGTGCTGCTCTTGAAAAATATCGTTTCGGATATATTAAAGTTTATATTAGTTATTGGCCCTCGTTCGATGGCGTTCCTTCTGAGGATTGGCGCGATTGCGTCTCGATTGAGGGATGAGCCTCGCGAAACGGAGTGGCTCTTGCAGCGTGTCTTATTGGCGATGGTTCGTAGTAATGCCTTCTCTATGATTTATGCTGGCATAGGATAGAAAAAATTGTTTATAGTCACTTTGTTTAAACTTTTTTTCAGTAAATGTTTTAAGAGAAAAGAATAATGACATTTCCCGAGCGGAGAATCGAATCCCGGCAGCCGCGGTGAGAGCGCGGAATCCTAACCACTAGACGACTAGGAATCTTCTTAATTCTCAGGAGCACCATTGATCGCATACAACACACTGCTTACTGTTCGAAAATGTCTCATGCTCACAACGCTTACTTAAATAAGACAAAAATGTTAGACAAAATCATAGTTCAATAATTCATAAGAGTTCACGTGAAATTCATGTGAAGTCTTAGGAATTATTTGAATATTTTTAGAGTGTAAAACGCAATTGTTCAACGACTGTAGATTAAATATTTTATTTGTTATTTTCTTGATTAACCTTAGGAATTAAATATTAAAAAATAAACTCTATTTCAGACCAAGTACATATGATGATTCAATAATTTTAATTCAGCTTACTAATGTGACTGTAAGCCTGGGATATAATCGGATGATATTTTTTAAAGATCTGAATAAATTTTTCGATTTTTTTTTTAAACAATAAAATATGAACGAACATACGACTACATCATAAAAGTCAACATCATGTAGTGGCAATTCAAGAAGTTGTCAAAATCAAAATAAAAAGTGTCATCTCTTTGTGACACAACAAATACAAAAAAGTGTGGGTTTGGCAAAAAAAAAAAAAAAAGAAAAATGTTACACACCCAGTTGCAGACGACTTGTTTTTGGAAAGTGCAGTGTGACAAAAAATCTTTAAAAATTATATGTGAGAGAAAGTATCAGATAAAAAGTTAAAATCACATGTTTACAGACCTCTTGATTTATCTTATATTTTAATGTGGAAGAGTTTCATATGTGGAAAACATTTTAAGGACGTGATCCTTGCCTAGAATAATAACTACACGAGTATTAGGACAGGGTATCGCTACTAATTCGCCGAAAAAACAGCATAGCATGATGAAAAAAGGCTCCAAACCTAATGAAAAAAAAAGCTTTTATCGTCAAAATGCTTAAAATATTATTAAGAGAAAAGACCAAAGTATTTATTGATTATTTTATTATATTTTTCATCTTTTCTAGCACGTTCCAAATTTTGGTTGAAAATCTTGTTTTTTTGGTTTTTTATACGTCCTCGGTTTACGTAATATTTTTTTACGTCTTCGGTTTACGTCATATTTACGGCTAGTTTTTTAGCGCCTTTTTTCAGTTAAAAAACATTGATTTGGAAATTCTTGCAAAAATCAAATAATTGTCGGATTTTAATGAAACTTTCAGACAAACAGCGATTATTAATTATTTTCTTTTTTTTGTTTCAGTTTTAGGGACGGACGTAGTGCAAGCTTTGAATATATCTTCGTTAAAAAACGTACCTAAAAAATCAATAAAATATTAGTAAACGTCAATTCAACATTAGTAAACCATCTTATTTTCAACTATTTTTTTTTAGCTAAAAATTTAAGTAATGTTTGTTTTCAATTACATTAAGTAAACTTTAATTTTTTTAATTTTCCTCAAATAACTTTTGAAAAAGTTATAACTGATTTTTTCAAGATTTTTAAACGGAGATTTTAACTTTTGTTTACATTTTTAAAAAATGGAGGTTTTTGGCAATTTTGCTTACTAAAAAAACAAGATGTCAACTAAAATTTCGGACGTCCTTGGGAAGATTCAATCAGTTATGTGCCATGCGTGATACACGCTTAGGCGATCATGTAGCTTTCGATACATGACTGACGAAGCAGATTTTCCCCGCAGTAAGTTCCTATTTCTTTCTGCGGTAGACCAGTTGCCATACAAGGTGATAGAATCCGGTCTATCCTGCTATTTACCCATAGCTGGGTGGAGAAGAGGATTCATTAATAATAACATTTAGATGATAAAAATTTGTTTTCATCAAGTTTGAGGCCTTTTTTTAAATCAAGGCATACTCTATTTTAGCGAATTATTGAAGATTACGTAAAAGACTAAAGAAACATGTTTAGATGAGAAAGTCGTTGAGCTCTTGAGAAATGTTCAAGAATGCGATTTCTTTGTGGGAAAAGAACAACAAAAGTATTAGAATAAGAAGGAAGAAACAAGATAAAACGAGGCGGGCGCTGGTCTCTTGTGATAATGGATAATTTATAAAAGAAAGGTTCTTTTTAACTTTCACGTTAGGAAAAATTTACAAGTGTTCGATCCTTGGGTAAGACGACAATTGAATGTATTTGGACTACAGGAAAAAAATATCAATCTGTTGTTTGTAAAATTGCAGTCGGTAAAATTGAGTCTTAAATATTTTTCATTCTTCACTATTTACATTAATCCTATCCTCATCTTTACCATTGTCGCCATATTTATTACAACGTTTCGGCTGTTGTACGCTCCAGCCTTCTTCAGGTGGGATGTCGAACTGAACAGTTTATTTCTCTCACTTTATTTCTCTCTAGACTGTTCTAGTTCCACGTGCCATGTCTAATGGATGCCAGTTATCAGTTATCCCCTGTTAACTTCCATCTGAATGTTCTCCACTGCTTTAACCGGGTTATTGAACTCACACTCTTTCGGTCCTATCACTGGATCTAAATAGCGCCTTTATCCACTGTGCCGTGTGACCTTGAGGACATCTGTTTATGAATTTCTGGTTATTATAAACCTAATGTCTACTCACTGGGGTAGCATGTTCTAGTTCCACGTGCCATGTCTAATGGATGCCAGTTATCAGTTATCCCCTGTTAACTTCCATCTGAATGTTCTCCACTGCTTTAACCGGGTTATTGAACTCACACTCTTTCGGTCCTATCACTGGATCTAACTAGCGCCTTTATCCACTGTGCCGTGTGTCCTCGAGGATATCTGTTTATGAATTTCTGGTTATTATAAACCTAATGTCTACTCACTGGGGTAGCATGTTCTAGTTCCACGTGCCATGTCTAATGGATGCCAGTTATCAGTTATCCCCTGTTAACTTCCATCTGAATGTTCTCCACTGCTTTAACCGGGTTATTGAACTCACACTCTTTCGGTCCTATCACTGGATCTAACTAGCGCCTTTATCCACTGTGCCGTGTGTCCTCGAGGATATCTGTTTATGAATTTCTGGTTATTATAAACCTAATGTCTACTCACTGGGGTAGCATGTTCTAGTTCCACGTGCCATGTCTAATGGATGCCAGTTATCAGTTATCCCCCGTTAACTTCCATCTGAATGTTCTCCACTGCTTTAACCGGGTTATTGAACTCACACTCTTTCGGTCCTATCACTGGATCTAACTAGCGCCTTTATCCACTGTGCCGTGTGTCCTTGAGGACATCTGTTTATGAATTTCTGGTTATTATAAACCTAATGTCTACTCACTGGGGTAGCATGTTCTAGTTCCACGTGCCATGTCTGATGGATTTCCATCTGAAAGGTCTCCACTGATTTAACCGAGTTATTGAACTCACAATCTTTGCGTCCTATCACTGGATCTAAATGGCACCTTTATCCACTGTGCCATGTGTCCTTGAGGGCATCTGTTCATGAATTTCTGGGTATTATAAACCTAATGTCTTCAGCAACCATTTTTTATCAGTGCTCATATTGCAAATTTTGCTGTTATCATTACATGTTTTTACTAGATCTCCTATTGCAATTTTTGTTGTTGTTATCGATTTTCTCTGGCATTCCTTATTACTGGTTCCCATATTGTATTCATTTCTATGCTTGGTTGGCTCAGGAGATTTTTGTGGCTTAGCATATGTGCCGACTCCTTAAGTTTATGAATTTTCTAATGGTGTTCTTTGTCTATGATCTCAACCTGATCCCACAGAGAGTGGTGATCTCCCTTCTCTCCCCATATGTGGTCAGCCATGCCTGATTTTTCCACTTCCCCTCGTGTTACAGCTTTCTGGTGTTCTTGAAGCCTTACCTTACAGAGGCAGCCTGTCTCCCCTTTATATTTCTTTCCGCAGCTGCACGGGATAGTGTACACGCAGTCATGTTCTCCTCTATGGGGGGTTTTACTCGGGAGAGATATCTGCGAAGTGTCGTCAAACTTTTGAAGGTTGTCCTGATGTTATATGGACTGCAGATCTTTTGTATTTTCTATGATAACCCCTTCACATAAGGCAAGCAGACTGTTTTCTGAGTGTTGTTGTCTTCCTCTTGTACCTGCTTATTCCAGGTTTTTTTTTTGGCTTCTACCATGTACCCAGGGTAGTTGTTACGTTGTAGGGTACTACTTATATGGACCAATTCTTCATCTAATATCTCTGGGTCGCCATTTATGACTTTTGGTCTGTGTTGTAAGTAGCAGACGATCCCTTTCCTTCCGCTGTATGGATGGTGGGAGTTGAAATTGAGGTACTGTCTGGAGAATGTCGGTTTATGGTATACGGATGTCTTAAACCCATGCTCTGTTCAAGATATTAGAACATCCAGGAATGGAAAAATTGCAATATGAGCACTGGTAAAAAATTATAATTTTATAATATCCTCAAGGACACATGGCACAGTGGATAAAGGCGTTAGTTACAGGACCCAAAGAGTGTGAGTTCAATATCCAGTTATGGCAATGGAGAACTTTCAGAGAAGATAACTGATAACTGACATCCATTAAACATACATGGGATGTGGAAATAGAACAGTCTACCCAGTAAGCAAAATAAAGGGTTCAGTTCGATATTTCAACCACCTGAAGAAGGCCAGAACATACAATGCATTGTAATAAATATGGTGACAAAGATGAGGACATTAGTCCAAATAATGTAAATAATGTACATAATACCTCATTTCAGAAATATAGACAGATTCTCATATCTCTCTTGGAAGTATTGAGAGCATTGACTTGGCAACTTCCGATTTGACATAGGAAATGAAAACTAGCCACCAACCACAGTGATTGGGAGTTAGCCAGGTAAATAAGTGGCTCTGCAGATACCCCACATCGGTACTCACATTGATGCATACGGACATCATGCCTATGATGGTCCTGGGAGACATGAACAATTACAGCCATGTCATGCTCCCTCAGGATCAATGCCATCATTTACATTGTAGTAAGAGATATGGCGGCCAAACACTAGATTGTGTAGGGGGTGGTCATATATATTCCACCCAGACTCTGTTCTTGACCCAGGGACAGCTGGCTAAGAATATTCACAATCATGTCACTTCCAAAATGTGACCTCATTTTTCAATTTGAATCCCCTGGGCTATGTTTGGTTTGATGGAGATCAAGTGGTAGCCCCACAGTACCAATGACTCTTTGAAGGCTACTATTATAGATGTATTTTTCAATGTATGAATTTTTTTCTGTTAAATATATTTGTCTCTAATAATTTTTCCCAATTACCTACTGCACCTCTGGAGAGAGCGAGAGAGTTTGATAGTTTCCTGTGAATGTTTCAATGACCTTATGTGAAAATTTTTCTAATATAAAACATTAATGCCTGATGAATTATCATAAGATCAATCCTAAGGTCATTTTTATTTTTCAGAGGTGACATTCTGAAAAGATTTCCAATCACTTCATTTTTCCAGTGAGATTAAAGTAACTGATTACTTGAAAAGTTTTATTGCATTATAATGAAAAAATTGGTCAATGCTTTTTGGTAAAAAAGGCTCAAGAAATGATTTTATTTAATAGGGTAGTACACTTTAGTATTTATAATTGATTTTTTTTTTTTTTTATTAATAGTTGTTTAAAAACAATTATCTGTAATTACAGATTTAATTTATAATAATAATTCAAAAATTGTGTGAGTATCTCCTAATTTTTTTACACTTTTAAAAAATGTTAACACAAGATCTGAGCCAAGAAATTTAGCTGTAATGGTTATAAGGTAACCTAGTCTACATTAATAATGAAAGAACAAGATGGTTAGCTGTTAGCAATAAATATAAACTTCTGAATTTAAAGATTTTATTTCTTTAAAGTGAGCAATTTTACCACTTTTTTTTCTTTTCATTTGCAAAATAAAGTCAAATGAATGAAATCACATGTGTAAAGGCTGCTCATAGTTACTCATGATGAACATAATCTCAAGTCCAAAAAATCCCTCAGTATTATTGATATTTTTTCTGTGAATGTTGAAAGATAAAGTTACAATAATCATGAGCCCTATTTTCTGGGTATTGTGAATTTTATGAGCACTTTTACCAATGACAAAAGGAAAGCAACAATCAAAACCTGGAGTTGATCATACTAACCAAATGAATTTTACAATTTCAAGAGGTTGACTCTTGGAATAGATTTCATTATTTAACCCAATTTAATATTGTTATTCAAGCACTGCTGCTTTTTATTACTTTAGGTATGTTTTTTTTTGTTTTGTTTTTGTATAACCTTGGATGAAAATGTCAGCCAAAGGCTCATATGTAAAGTCAAGATGAAGTAGGTGGAATGCAGAAATAGTATCTTATTAAAATTACATTAAACATTTCTCTTTATAATTGTTTTAACTAATGCAAGCATGTAAATATGAATTAAGATTGTGAAATAAGAATAATAATTAATTTTACTCATTATCTTTTGTGTATTTGTCACAAATAGGAATATCTTAGATTTTCATTGGCATATTAGTTAGGGTGTTTTGTTGTAAAACCTAGTAGTATTTTAACAGAAAAATACATTTGTTATATATTATAAGACTTTTCTTTTTTTTTTTTTCCCCTCTTAAATTATACTCAATATTTAACAAGTTCATATCTTAAATATTTCTGTATTCTTTCTTAGCAATAATATTAAATTATAACTTCTGAAATTTAACCATTTTGAATTGACTATTTTTTATTTTTTTTACACTTGCTAAAAAATGAAGAGTCTGATGAAACATTGCGGTTTTCTACTGTTTACAAATTGAAAAACCCAGAAGTAAATGTTTATAAATTTAAGCAATTTATTATTTCTCGGTCTTTTATTAAACAAAAATAAAATAAGGAAAACAAAAAGAAACCAACACACTTTTAGCTGCTTTGATTGTTTAAAATGAATCTTAAAAGTACAATTACATGTCTTGGTAATTGTTTAGTTTGTATTAATCAAATCTATATGACCGATCATGACGATAATCTAGCAGTCATCTTAATCCTACCAGTCCAATTACAGGTAATACAGTTTGAAGAATTAAGGTTAAACTGGCTAGTGTAGTTGACTATCATTGTCTGAATACATTTTTGTATCTGCAAGCATGTTAAACAAATAACTATCATAAGTCCTATCTTTGACTATTAATAATAGTAGTCTATGAACTGATATTTTTATTGATTAAACAATTGGGTTTCTTGTATAATGTGCTATACCAAATAGTCAAATTTGTCTCTCATGAATATTAGTTGTAACTTAATACATTTGTGCTGTTGAATATTGTTATAGACTTACTGGTAACTTTTTTTTTTTCATTTTTTAAATATTAACTGCTTCAGTTTTCTCTAGAAAATTAGATGTTAGAAATTATTATTCAGTAGCAAATATGTAATGTGTAAGGCATTCCAGAAACTGATTTATTCATTTTAAATGCCTTAAACTTGTCTTTGTGGGATACACTATGAGGAACTTGATGGTAAAGAGCTGCTAATAATCATACTGTGGGGTAGGACAGGAGGTACTGTCTTGCATAAGGGACTATCCTAGAGGGTACACCAACAACAGAACCAGATGAGTAGTCTGCTCTTTCCACATAGACTGGTAGCCAAATATAAATGGCAGTCATTCGGGACAGTGGTGTCTTGTCTCATTCCAGATATTATTCACAGACATCATACATGGTGTTGAGAAAAAAGATACTGAATGAAATTTTAAGTGCAAGAAATACCAACAGTACATATTTGTAAAGCAAAACCTCACAAAGATTATTAACAAAACATGGAATTGGTGTAACCATACAAGGAAACATGGCCTCCCCACCAGTTATGGATCAACAATATGTGCAACTTATGCAACAAATGATTGAGTTGCAAAGAAAGAATATAGCACTTCAAAAAGAAGGGCTTTGTGGCAGGAAACCAGAATGACCCATGATAGTGGGATGCAAAAGACAGCAATCAAGACCTCACATTGTGCCATGCCTTGCAGGGGATGTGGAAGGGCCACACATCCCAGTGGGTCAATGGATAGAAAGGGATGCCCGGCGGCCAAATTAAGGAGCTTCAATTGTGGATTGCCAGGGTATGTGGAAAGGGTTTGCTAGAAACTCAAAAAGGCATCCAGCAATAAATCAATGAAAAGTGTAGCAAAACATGATTCATTCATGTTTACCATCAGGGGGCACACAGATAATCTCAGCAAGGTGACCCGCCAATTTGGACAATCTAAATGGAGTAGTAGAGCCAACCGAACACAACCAAAGACCATGCCTCACCTCATCTAGAATGGAAACAAGTTCCTAGGGTGACCTCCAGAACTGCCAGCATCATCAACAGTGGAAGTGACCCTGATACTTGAATCCCACACTGAATTCAGGTGCACACCAACAACCAAATTGTCACTATTGCTGACACCAGGGCACCGTGCTCAAGCAGGCCCAAGATACAAAAGATTCTCAAATGTCTGGACAAATACCACATGGCATAACAGATGACCAGTTATACATAAAAGGTGTGCTCTTTGTATATATCAGGAACATCACTAGTGTCAAAGGAAATGTGCCAAACTGTATGTATTGAACAACACATCTGGATTTTACTTATCTGAGTCAGCCTTGAAAGATCTAGAATTACTACCTTCCAATGTTCTGACTACAACATCATGGCAAAATGTGACAAGTGCCAATAGAAAGATCAGATGTAGATGCCCTCAAAGAATGTCTCTCCTACCAAAACCAGCTTCTACCCCATTTCCCCCAATGGAAAGCAATAAGCACTGACTGTAGCAATGGATACTGGATCATTTTGGGCCCAGTATATTCAACATGTGCACTCACAATCCACTACAGATGATGAAAGGAAAGCTTTTAAACCTCACCTTCATTCTGGGAACAACACTGACAACAGTCCACACACTGATCCCAGTTCATCATCATCATTGGAAAAAGAGGTTCAAACAGAACATTGACAAGGATTTCACTCTGGGCATCGTCAAACCAATACCAGTTGTTACTACTACAACATGGTGCTCAAGAATGGTGGTTACACCAAAGAAGGATGGATCACCCACACATGGTAGACGTACAGAAACTCAATTCTGCCACCATGAGGAGACACATCATATTCGATCCCCCTTTAATCCAGTTTCAATGGTGCCAGCATACATGAGGAAAACCGTGCTAGATGCATAGAATGGATGCCATGGCCTTCCCCTATGTTCATTACCAAGTGGGATAGATACTGATACCTCTGGATTCTACAGGATTTCCATGCTTTGGGAGATGCATATACTCGGTGGTTCAATGATATCATTGTTGATATAGTTAAAAAAAACTCACTGTATAGATGACAGCATACTCTGGAATGACTCAACAGAAACATTTTGATACACAATAGAATACATCACCCATTGTGGCAAAAATAGCATATTCTTCAACCTGAAGAATTCCATTTTGCAGAAGAGGAAGTGGAGTTTACTGGGGTCTGGATAACAATGCATGAAACCTATGAAAAAAAAAATTATAGAAGCTATCCAGCAGTTCCCCACATCTACGAACATCACTAGTGTCAGATCCTGGTTTGGACTAGTAAACTGGGTATCACATGGGTTCACCCAAGCTGAGTTTATGGGCCCCTTTTCCTGGAACTGCTATGTTCAAAAGACCTGGAGGTTTTACTGGGATGGCGCACTCGGTAAACTGTTCAACAAATCCAAACAGGTGATTGCACACGAAATTGAGGATGGAGTAAAGGCATTTGATGTTAACAGACCAACATGGCTGACAACAGACTACAGCAGGAATGGCCTTGACTTCATCCTGTTTCAGAAATACTGCAAATGTGCTAGGGAAGTGTTACACCGGCCTTCTAACACAAGGGAATTACACCGGTTCTCACTATCTATAGTGCCAGTAATACCTACTCGGTGTGTAAGCAGCGACAGTCAGTCGTTCACATTCTGTCCGGCTGATCGGTTGAACTCTCTGCTTTCGGGCGGGAGGAACCCGAAGGAGGCTACGCCGAAGGGCGGAGTCTCCTTCGGGGAGGCAGACCGGCCCAGAACCCGTTTATACGGGTTCAATGGGCATATTTTTGGGCGAGCCCACGGGCTCGGAATGCCCACGTTAAAAAGGCCTTGTGCCACATGACGCCCTCGTGGGGGTGGGGCTGAATATCGTAAGCAGCGACAGTCAGTCGTTCACTTTCTGACCTGCTGATCGGTTGGACTCTGCTTTCGGGCGGGAGGAACCCGAAGGAGGCTACGCCGAAGGGCGGAGTCTCCTTCGGGGAGGTAGACTGGCCCTGAACCAGTTACATACGGGTTCAATGGGCATATTTTTGGCCGAGCCCACGGGCTCGGAATGCCCACGTTAAAAAGGCCTTGTGCCACATGACACCCTCGTGGGGGGGCTGAATATCGTAAGCAGCGACAGTACTACAACTGCCTAGCTGAGTAGTACCCGTTTCCTACCTTTGTATCTGTGATGTTAAATACACTTGTTCCTTAAACCAACCTCGACTTGATTTTCTTATTTTTACTATTGTGCCCCGACACAACAGATTGGCAACGTCGGAATCGAAACGATATCACTGCAGACAATCACCTAAAGTGATTGAAATACAAGGATTCGCAAGATTTTTACGGCAAAACACCTTCGTCATTTCAAACAGATATTTGGATACGCAAGGATTAATAGCAAATTAATTACTACAATAGTAATTTGGCGACGTAAAAAAAAAAATAAAAAATAAAAACAACCAAAAATTTGCTACCAAAAGTCCACAGCGTGAGAACGCGAATAATATTGTCAATTATTAAAATAGTTGAAAATACTGACACCAAGTGTTTCGGGAAAAAAAAGGGTTCACTGTAGAAACCAGAGTTTTTTCACGGTAGGATTTCTTTTTTGTTTTTCTCCTCTTCAAAGTTAAATGATTTGTCGAGTGAAAAATATATATTCGCGTAAAAATATATATTCGCGTAAGAGGTTGAAAAAATTTTTTTGTGATTATCCCATTAGTCGACACTCCTTAAAGCGACGTTTTTTTTTTGTTTGTTTACGAGAAATACCGCATGCAACAAATGACATTTGCAAAATGATTTTTTTTGTAACAAAGAAAAACTTGAATTGTCTTTTTGGCTAAGAAATAATATATTTCTTGTTTGTGTATTAGTTGAGCAAACTAATTTTATTAAGCAAGCCTTGGGAAAACTGATTTGTTTAATACAAGTGTAAACTGTATGGTGCGTAAATTGAATTCGTACCATGGACGCAGAATTAAGAGTCTCTTCTTCAATTGTTCAAATTTCAAACAGAACAAAGTCTCGCGTTGCAAAAGCAACAACTTCAACGACAACTTGAAAGTGAGGAGAAATTGAAAAAAGAGTTGTTGGAACAACAGAAACGCGTTGAAGAAATCTTTATGAAAACACAGGAGGAACAGAGGAAACTTCTGGAGGCAACACAGTTAACAAATGCAAGCGAGAATCATAACACATTCTCCCAGACGGCTGTGTGGAACGCTATTGAAAGGTTCAATTATAATCCAGAAGACGATGTCACGTTTGCTCATTTCTATAGAAGATATGAGGATATTTTTGTATCGGATTGCGGTACATGGACAGACGCTAAAAAGTTAGGTTTCTGCGAAGAAAATTGGGAACTGCCGAGCATACAAAGTTCGTGAATTTTATCCTTCCAAAAAAGACCAGTGAGTTGAACTTCCAAGAGACAGTTACTCTACTAACAGAACTGTTTTCTACAAAAACCTCTCTTTTTCACAGGAGATATAAGTGTATGAATGTCACTAGAAGAGAGGAAGATGATTACACTACTTATGCAAGTATTGTAAACAAGCATTGCGACGACTTTAAACTGGAGGAATTATCATCAGATAATTTTAAATGTTTAATATTTGTGCAAGGGCTGGTTTTAGGTAAAGACGCTGAGATCAGGCGTCGTGTTTTAAATAAACTCGAAAACGAGCCGAATTTAAAACTACAAAGCTTAGCGGAAGACTGTGAACGGTTTGTTGCGTTGAAACAGGACAGTCGTGACATAGAGGAAAGCGGAGTGTCGCACATTAAAAAGGTCCATCAGAAGAAAAATTTAACTTCAAAAAATAACCAGAGGAAAAAACAGGGAAAAGATCCACCTGGACCGTGTTGGAGGTGTGGAGATAAACATTGGTACAATGAGTGTCCCTACAAATTCAAACAATGTGACAACTGCTACCAGAAGGGGCATAAGGCATCACATTGTAGGAAAAAATCTGGTAGAAAGAAGACATCCATTAAACTAACGAAAATTGAACCTGAGGAACGAAATATCCGGAAATTTGTACAGGTCAAAATGTTTAAAAAGAAAGTAAGACTACAGCTTGATAGTGGGTCTGATATTTCCATCATTAATGTACAGACATGGAAGAAGCTTGGGAGACCCACTATGATTAAATCACATAAAACGGCGAGAAGCGTCAGTGGGGAAAAAATCACCTTCGAAGGAGAATTATTGACGAATATTTCTTTTCAGAATAAGACCGAAAAAGCGAAAATTTTTGTCATGCGAAAATCAAATAACCTCTTTGGAACTGATCTGTTCAAAAAATTTAGACTATGGGATCTGCCTTTAAGCTCTTTTTGTCAAAAAGTTGAGGATTCGAATGTGGAGGCAGAAAAACTTAAGAGGGAGTTAAAAGAGAATTTTCCAGACGTATTTACAGGCGGTCTTAGAAGATGTACAAAAGCGGTAGCAAAATTTGAAGTCAAAGAAAATGAACAGCCAGTGTTCAGAAAGAAAAGAAAGGTTCCATACGCCGCTATAGAACAAATAGACGGTGAATTAGAAAGACTCGAAAACATGGGTGTCCTCGAAAAAATTGATCACAGTGAGTGGGCTACGCCAACAGTTTACATAAAAAAGAACAGCAAGGAGATTAGGGTTTGTGCCGATTTCTCAACAGGTTTAAACAATGCATTAAAGGATCACCATTATCCCCTTCCGAGCTCTGAATAAATATTCGCGAAACTGGGAAATATTTTTCTAAAATCGACCTCAGTGACGCGTATTTACAAATCCCAGTCGATCAGGAGTGTTCAAAGCTGCTATGCATCAATACCTATAAGGGATTGTACAAGTTTAACAGACTTCCTTTTGGGGTCAAAGTAGCCCCTGCGATTTTTCAGCAAACAATGGACATGATGTTAAGTGGGTTGGACTTCGCAGTAGGGTACCTGGACGATGTGTTAATGAACAGCGCTAGCAAAGAACAACACAAAGCTCATGTAAACCAAGTATTCAAAAGGATCCAGGATTATGGATTTAAACTGAAACAGGAAAAATGTACCTTTTTCATGGAAAAAATAAAATACTTAGGGCAAATCATCGATGAACATGGAAGAAGGCTGGATCCAGATAGATCGAGTGCAATAAGGGACATGCCTGCTCCAGAAAATATTGCGTCTCTACAAAGTTTCTTAGGTTTGGCGAATTATTACAATGTATTCGTGTCAAATATGCATAAAATAAGATCACCCTTAAATGAATTGTTAAGGAAGGACCAAAAATGGGTCTGGACGCAAGAGTGCGAAGAAGCATTTCAGGAAATTAAAGATATATTAACGTCTGACTTGTTTCTGGCACATTATAATGCCAAGCGTGATATTATAGTTGCAAGTGATGCCAGTGCCTATGGCATAGGAGCATGCATACTACACAAAATGGATGATGGAAAAATAAAACCCATAGCCCATGCATCCCGTTCACTTTTACCAGCCAAAAAGAACTACTCGCAAATCGAGAAAGAGGCGCTAAGCATTATATTCGCAGTAAAGAAATTTCATCGTTTCTTGCACGGTAGACAATTTCTGTTACAAACAGATCACAAACCTTTACTAACGATTTTTGGATCGAAAAAGGGACTACCACAACATACGGCGAATAGACTCCAAAGATGGGGTACCATTCTTCTGAATTATAATTTTCAAATGGAGTATGTACCATCTAAAAAACTTGGTCATGCACACGGCTTATCAAGCACACAGAACCATTGGGGGATATGGTAATAGCAGCCATTCAAGCGGAAGTTGAAGTAAAAAATACTTTATGTGACACGATAAGAGAACTTCTAGTAACGCTTGATGAGATTAAGAGTAAGGCTGAGGTGGACGAATTTATTAGAAGCACGAAAGAAAAAATCAACAGTAACCAACTGGATGAGGAAATTTATTCAATTTGTGATAACGTCCTGTTATATAGCGACAGGGTCGTAATTTCTACGACATTACAGAAAAGAATGCTCAAGGAATTTCATGTAGGACATCCAGGCATATCAAGAATGAAAAGCCTTATGCGCTCTTTCGTTTTCTGGCCAAACATATATAAGGATATAGAAGAAAAAGTCAGGGAGTGTAGAGGATGCGCATTAGCTATGAAAGCTCCCCCGACTCAATTTGGATCGTGGGCAAAACCGGACCGACCTTGGTCGAGAATTCATTTGGATTTTGCTGGACCGTTAGATGGTTTCTACTATCTCATTGTTATAGACAGTCTATCTAAGTGGCCGGAAGTACTGAAATGCAAGAACCGCACATTCGAGGCAATTATTATTAACTTCCTGTATGAACTATTCGCTAGGTTTGGAGTTGTAGACTGCATTGTCACAGACAATGGAACGCAATTCACGTCTACCGAATTTAAACATCTCTGCGAGGATTATCTAATCGAGCATATAACCATTCCACCATACCACCCAAGAAGTATTGGGCAAGCGGAGAGATTCGTAGATACGTTCAAGAGAGCCCTGAGAAAAGCTAGTGGATCACCGACGGATAAGTCAATCCAACAGTTCTTTCAAGTTTACAGGGTCACTCCGAATGCAAACATCGAAACGTCGAAGACACCTGCTGAGGTCATGTTCGGAGGCAAGGTTAGATCAATTTTCCACAAGTTGTTACCAAACCAGGACACGCCAAACCTCAAAAAACCGATAACAAAAAAACGGTATAAAGTTGGCGAAAGAGTTTTCTACAAGATTCATAGAAATAATAGGACCTTTTGGGAGTCCGACACTATTGAGAAACAAATAGGCAACATGGTCTATATGATTAAGGGACCAGATTTCGTGCACAAACGTCACACTAACCAAATCCGGAAAAGATACTCGAACAGTGAGGTGACCAGATCGCCCGAGGAGGACATCATGAACACAGTGTTTGATACTTTTCAGGTGCCCATACCAGAGACAGCTCCTGAGAATAGGAGGTCAAAAAGAAAACGGAAATCAACGGAGTTGATTAGGGTGAACCCAAAACAAAAACGTTATTAATTCCCAGACGGGATATTTTCAAAGGGGGTTGTTACACCGGCCTTCTAACACAAGGGAATTACACCGGTTCTCACTATATATAGTGCCAGTAATAGCTACCCGGTGTAAGCAGCGACAGTACTACAACTGCCTAGCTGAGTAGTACCCGTTTCCTACCTTTGTATCTGTGATGTTAAATACACTTGTTCCTTAAACCAACCTCGACTTGAT
Organism: Acanthosepion lycidas; assembly: GCA_963932145.1. Classification (NCBI taxonomy): domain Eukaryota; kingdom Metazoa; phylum Mollusca; class Cephalopoda; order Sepiida; family Sepiidae; genus Acanthosepion; species Acanthosepion lycidas. The sequence goes on along the minus strand of OZ010587.1, from coordinate 111,683,549 downwards.
TTTCTTATTTTTACTATTGGAAACCAATTGCAGCAAGGACCACTTTAAACTTATCCTGGCTGGACCCTGCTTCACTAGTAATGTTGAATCACACTATGCACCAGTCGAGGGAGAGGCACAGGCTCTGGTATATAGATTGGAGTCCTGCTGAGTGTTTGTGCTAGGATGTCCAGACATATTGGTAACTGTGGACCACAAACTGCTGACGAGAATTTTTTCAGACAAGGCTCTAGAGAATATAAAAAACCTACAATTATTCAGTCTCAAGGAATGCTCCCTAATGTATAAATTCTGCATAAAGCATCTCTCTGGTAAACTCAATGCATCACTGGACTGTACCTCAAGGTACCTCACACCATGAACATATATTTGGTACAACAGTTAAGGATACTACACAAATAGTTGAGAGTGCTATAAAGGCATCATTTACCTCTACATGTGAACAGAACCCAAGCTAAGAGCAATCACATGAGACAGAATTGTGTCCACTGCAGCTACAGATGAGGAGTGCCAAACTCTAGATGAATATATACAAGGAGGATTCCCTGGGTCACATCATGACCTATCAGTGATAATTTGCATACTAGCAAATGCCAGACAGTGATTGTTTTGTCCTGGACTGGATTCAAGTATTCAGCAGACTAGAGCTCAATGCTGAACTTGCAATGAAAGAGTAATGGTTAAGCAGAACTGGCTGTCAAAACAGCCAAGAGAATATTGACAGACAGCACTAACACACATGATTACACAGCCATGACTCTACTAACCTATCATAATATTCCTGTTCAGGATCTTGGCATGTCTCTGGCAATTATGCTATATGGCCGTGCTATAAAAGACCATCTCTGCTATGCAGGATAACTACCAAATCATTAAGCAGTGGAGGGAAATTAGCTGATTAAGGGAAGCAGCAATAGCCAAAAGATGCATGAAGAATGAAAAATGCTACCACACATACATGGTCATCCACTTCAAGAGCTAGAAGTCAAGGAATCAATTCAGATACAGAACTAAGACAGCCCTTACCCACCTGGCACATTGGATAAAGGCGTTGGTTAGATCCAATGACAGGACCCAAAGAGTGTGAGTTCAATACCCAGTTAAGGCAGTGGAGAACTTGCAGAGGAGATAACTGATAACTGACATCCATTAAACATGGCACGTGGAACTAGAACAGTCTACCCCAGTGAGCAAAATAAAAGGTTTAGTTCGACTTTCCAACCACCTGAAGAAGGCCGGAACGTACAACGGCCGAAACGTTGTAATAAATATAGCGACAAAGATGAGGACAATAGTCTGAATAATGTAAATAGTGTACATAATATCTCCTCCCAGAAATATAGACAGATACCAATAGGCAAATGTATCTACAGTGTATAATCTGGTGTGATCAATATTTGAACAAGGCCAGTACACTTAAATCTTCAGTTATTATGAGCTGTGAGTTTGTGCCAGCACAACCATCAATGATTTCCAAACAGTTTCATCTACCAAATTTCACACACAAGGCTTCAGTCAATCTACGTTATAGTTTCCAGGCATTTCTTAACAGTACAACACAATGTTATCATCTCCCAAGGTTGATATTATAAAGAAGTCAGATCCTTGATAACTAATGGTCAGTTCTAATGTTCTAACCAATTTGGGATGCCACCATTATTTTTTTAATGTGTGCTTGGAAACTGGCACATTTGTAAAGCACTTATCCAAAGAAACATATTAAATCTCCTCTATAATCATCTGTTTGTCTTAAAATGCATCAAAATGTTTTTATTACAATTAACTTCTATATTTTCAATCTATAAGTTATTTAAGTCTTTTAAATGCTACAATGAAACTAATTGAAAATAACCATAGGTTGTATTTTAAGCTATTGCTATTGAAAAAGCTACCTTCACTACCAAATATCAAACTGCACAACATTCTAACAAAGTTTACTGAAAAGGAAATATAGACATTGAGAGAAGAGACTGAAATTGGAAGTTTGTAGTCATAATAGGTACATTTCTTTTTGTGTGACTCTTTTCGTCCTTTACGACTTCATCAAAATATCATACAATTTTTCACATTTCCTCATGAATTTGCCTAACAGTGCTCTGATATATAAAAATGTATATATCATATTCTCCCATATATTTCTTTTTATATATTTGAAACAAGTTCACACTGTAGAAGAAATAGGATTTATTTAAAATTAAAATATTTAAACTAAATCTATAAATTAAGGCATAAATATTGATGTATATTGAATTGTGTAATAAATGGCTATAGTTGCATTGCAGTTATATTTTTTAATGTTGACAAATATTGTGAAAGTTTAATTTTATTTTATAATTACTGGACAGTGGGATCTATGCTTTTAGTATAGAATTTTTGTCCTTTCAATTCCATGTTTAAAGATCAAGTGTTATTATCGCACTGTGCAATCTTTACACAATTTTAAATAACTTTTCAAATAATCAGACATTGAAGATTGATTTATTTCACAATAAACTGTGATGCATTTAGTTTTTTTTTTTTTTTTAAGTAATGTGTTCTTTGTTTTGTTTTTTTCAGGTGCTAATGAGAATTCTACTCTTTTTGTCTGCATGAACTTGTTGCATGCTATAACTGCTAAACGGGAGACTTCACCGGCTCTCAAAAAACTTCAAGCATCATGCGAAGATGCTACCAGTGGTACGTGCCCAGTCACGTACTCCAAAGAAGAACTGAAGGAAAAATTAAACCCTGTACAATATCATGTTACTCAGGAGAAAGGGACGGAGAGGTATGTATATTTATGCCTGGTATAAAGAATTTGTATTCCTTCTTTTCTATTTTTTATTTTTCTCTAACTTTATTACAAAGATTAATATTGTAAATGATTAATTAATATTTTATCATTTGTACTGGTATGTGATTCATTCTTTAATAATTCCAGTGCAAATTAGAATTATTAAAGAATGAATCGGATTGTACCTGAATAGCAAGGTTAGAGCAACTGTACTTATCTGAATTTATAAACATCATCAGAAATAAACAGACCTGGAAAATTTTCCTAGTTATGCAGCTTTTAACAAATTTTGGTTATCTCATTAAAGATTTGTAAGCATCTAGATAAATAATTTTTGGTAAAAACTTTATCACAGTTCTAAATGCCTACACTGAATATTATCAGTATTTTCAATCAACAAAGATTATCTTAAATAATGCTTATGTTATGAGTTTCTACTGAGAATAAACAGATTTCTTTTTTTCCATCAATAGCCTTGTTTGTTATGCTTTGTATTGAAGACGGATTAAGTTTGCATATTTTAATCTTATTGAAGTGTGTTAAAATATAGGATTTTAATTCTATATTTAATCAATCTGTAGTTCCATCATTCTTAAAGATGTTAAATTCATATACTTGTATAGATTTGGGCATATATATATATATATATATATATATATATATATATATATATATATATATGGTGGGATTATCTTGTTACAGGAGACAAATGAGGGCTCAGTAAAATAAAGAGCTGCTCAACTTCTATGGACACATGTGTCACCTGAGGCCTGCAGGTGTTTTGCAAACATTTAGACAGATGGGACATGTGATTGAAGATCAATTGCCACATGTTTCTGCAAGTGGGCAGCAAGGCCTGCTTTACTGTGTGTGACAAAAACACAGTGGCAGGTAAGGCTATCATTAAGAGAAGCATGCTGCCAACTTTCTTTACTATTTGCATGCAGTTGATGCCAATAAACAAGTCAGCCTCACTTAAACTATTGTATAGATGAGAAGCAGGCAGGTGCCAACTTCTTCACTCTGACGGTTTGCTTTCCCAGAAAGAAAACGGGATGCTGCATCACTTCATTTTGTCTTTGAAACACAAGAGTGGTCTTCCAACTGACCTGCATGTTAGAAACTGGCCAAAGATGGGTTGTTTTGGAAGTCCGTTATCACTCATATGGAAAAGATGTCCTACCGATGTGAGTTAGATTTTCATTAGAATAACTTCAATACATGTCATGTTGCATTTAGGCAAAACTTCACTGTATCTAAGGTGATCAGAAGCACAAGAGAATTTGTTATTGATCTACTGCATATCAACTTGTATGCTCTGGTCTTCTTCAGGTGGTTGGAATGTCGAACTGAAGTCTTTATTTCACTCATTGGGGTAGCATGTTCTAGTTAAACGTGCCATGACTAATTGATATCAGTTATCATTTATCCCCTGTTAACTTCCATCTGAAAGGTCTCCACTGCTTTAACCGGGTTATTGAACTCACAATCCTTGGGTCCTATCACTGGATCTAAATAGCACCTTTATCCACTGTGCCGTGTGTCCTTGAGATCTCTTTATGAATTTCTGGTTATTATAAACCTAATTTCTACTCACTGGGGTAGCATGTTCTAGTTCCACGTGCCATGTCTAATGGATGCCAGTTATCAGTTATCCCCTGTTAACTTCCATCTGAATGTTCTCCACTGCGTTAACCGGGTTATTGAACTCACACTCTTTCGGTCCTATCACTGGATCTAACTAGCGCCTTTATCCACTGTGCCGTGTGTCCTTGAGGACATCTGTTTATGAATTTCTGGTTATTATAAACCTAATTTCTACTCACTGGGGTAGCATGTTCTAGTTCCACGTGCCATGTCTAATGGATGCCAGTTATCAGTTATCCCCTGTTAACTTCCATCTGAATGTTCTCCACTGCTTTAACCGGGTTATTGAACTCACACTCTTTCGGTCCTATCACTGGATCTAACTAGCGCCTTTATCCACTGTGCTGTGTGTCGTTGGGGACATCTGTTTATGAATTTCTGGTTATTATAAACCTAATTTCTACTCACTGGGGTAGCATGTTCTAGTTCCACGTGCCATGTCTAATGGATGCCAGTTATCAGTTATCCCCTGTTAACTTCCATCTGAATGTTCTCCACTGCTTTAACCGGGTTATTGAACTCACACTCTTTCGGTCCTATCACTGGATCTAACTAGCGCCTTTATCCACTGTGCCGTGTGTCCTTGAGGACATCTGTTTATGAATTTCTGGTTATTATAAAATAAATGTCATCTCACTGGGGTAGCATGTTCTAGTTCCACGTGCCATGTCTAATGGATGCCAGTTATCAGTTATCCCCTGTTAACTTCCATCTGAATGTTCTCCACTGCTTTAACCGGGTTATTGAACTCACACTCTTTCGGTCCTATCACTGGATCTAACTAGCGCCTTTATCCACTGTGCCGTGTGTCCTTGGGGACATCTGTTTATGAATTTCTGGTTATTATAAACCTAATTTCTACTCACTGGGGTAGCATGTTCTAGTTCCACGTGCCATGTCTAATGGATGCCAGTTATCAGTTATCCCCTGTTAACTTCCATCTGAATGTTCTCCACTGCTTTAACCGGGTTATTGAACTCACACTCTTTCGGTCCTATCACTGGATCTAACTAGCGCCTTTATCCACTGTGCCGTGTGTCCTTGAGGACATCTGTTTATGAATTTCTGGTTATTATAAAATAAATGTCATCTCACTGGGGTAGCATGTTCTAGTTCCACGTGCCATGTCTAATGGATGCCAGTTATCAGTTATCCCCTGTTAACTTCCATCTGAATGTTCTCCACTGCTTTAACCGGGTTATTGAACTCACACTCTTTCGGTCCTATCACTGGATCTAACTAGCGCCTTTATCCACTGTGCCGTGTGTCCTTGGGGACATCTGTTTATGAATTTCTGGTTATTATAAACCTAATTTCTACTCACTGGGGTAGCATGTTCTAGTTCCACGTGCCATGTCTAATGGATGCCAGTTATCAGTTATCCCCTGTTAACTTCCATCTGAATGTTCTCCACTGCTTTAACCGGGTTATTGAACTCACACTCTTTCGGTCCTATCACTGGATCTAACTAGCGCCTTTATCCACTGTGCCGTGTGTCCTTGGGGACATCTGTTTATGAATTTCTGGTTATTATAAACCTAATTTCTACTCACTGGGGTAGCATGTTCTAGTTCCACGTGCCATGTCTAATGGATGCCAGTTATCAGTTATCCCCTGTTAACTTCCATCTGAATGTTCTCCACTGCTTTAACCGGGTTATTGAACTCACAATCTTTCGGTCCTATCACTGGATCTAACTAGCGCCTTTATCCACTGTGCCGTGTGTCCTTGAGGACATCTGTTTATGAATTTCCGGTTATTATAAAACAAATGTCATCTCACTTTGGTAGCATGTTCTAGTTCCACGTGCCATGTCTAATGGATGCCAGTTATCAGTTATCCCCTGTTAACTTCCATCTGAATGTTCTCCACTGCGTTAACCGGGTTATTGAACTCACACTCTTTCGGTCCTATCACTGGATCTAACTAGCGCCTTTATCCACTGTGCCGTGTGTCCTTGAGGACATCTGTTTATGAATTTCTGGTTATTTTAAACCTAATTTCTACTCACTGGGGTAGCATGTTCTAGTTCCACGTGCCATGTCTGATGGATTTCCATCTGAAAGTGCTTCACTGATTAAACCGAGATATTGAATTCACACTCTTTAGGTCCTATCACTGGATCTAAATAGCGCCTTTATCCACTGTGCCGTGTGTCCTTGAGGACATCTGTTTATGAATTTCTGGTTATTATAAACCTAATTTCTACTCACTGGGGTAGCATGTTCTAGTTCCACGTGCCATGTCTAATGGATGCCAGTTATCAGTTATCCCCTGTTAACTTCCATCTGAATGTTCTCCACTGCTTTAACCGGGTTATTGAACTCACATTCTTTCGGTCCTATCACTGGATCTAACTAGCGCCTTTATCCACTGTGCCGTGTGTCCTTGAGGACATCTCTTTATGAATTTCTGGTTATTATAAACCTAATTTCTACTCACTGGTGTAGCATGATCTAGTTCCACGTGCCATGTCTAATGGATGCCAGTTATCAGTTATCCCCTGTTAACTTCCATCTGAATGTTCTCCACTGCTTTAACCGGGTTATTGAACTCACATTCTTTCGGTCCTATCACTGGATCTAACTAGCGCCTTTATCCACTGTGCCGTGTGTCCTTGAGGACATCTCTTTATGATATTCTTTAGGTTTCTATTTGAGACCTGGAAGAAAACATGTCTACAACAGAACAGAAAGAAAATTACTACTGCTACTACTGCTACTACTGCTACTAATGACGATGATGATGATGATGATGATGATGATGACCACTTGAATTTGGTTGTAAAGTGTTTAAAGTAATAAAAATGTATTGTCGCTGTGAAGTAAAAGAAACTATGTGCCAGATCTGTATCGAACCCGTAATGGTTGATGACAAAAAAGAAATAAAAAACATGTACATGGTTTCCTTGACGACGTCCTACATGGGAGATAATTTATAAACAGAACACAATTATATGTGTTAACCTCACATGAACAGATTTTCTAACTATTGAAGAATTGAGATAAACTCAGAAAATATTCAAAGAATTTCAAATGAACTGTAATGAATTATTCAACCACGACATGTATTTAAGGCTGGCTATGTTAGAAAACACATATATACTTATGTGAATACAGACGTGAGGATCATTATCCCGGTAATAAATATGGCGACAATGATGAGGACAATAGTCCGAATAATGTAAATGGGATCCATTTTAATTTTGGCAATTGGAACAAAAAAGTCATGAAGTGAATCCCATTAAGAAATTCTATAATTAACATACGGTACCCGCAAAGCTGCGACCAGGTTCAGGTGACTTAAGTAAAAGAGGTTATTTTTCTTATGTTCTTTAGGAAAAAGCTTAACGTTGAAATAAGAGTTCTGGGCTGATGAGAAGAAATAAGTCAAGCCTGGCCGCTTGGAATAAAATGTGATATTTCTTGGATTGGTGGTGACGTAATAGAGAACAGATCTTATCGACAAATGGTAAAGCAGAGATCCGTGTCGAAAAAAGAAATTCAAAATATACATTAAAATTAGACGTACATTTCAAGGAAGAAATATATAGAAAATGAAGGACTATGTCAAATCGATTCTTCCACGTAGTACGATGTGAGAAATGTCGTCCTAAAAATAGGATATCGTATAAATTTGTAGGAGAATAAAAAATAAACAAATAACGTCGAAGCGGGTTCGACTGCAAGGAAAAGAATCAAGTGTATTTTCAGATCCAAGAAATTTTCACTTAAACAGAGTATTTCATTTATAACATTAGAAAAGAAGAATAAACAGGATAAATGAGCAAAATTGCTGGAAAAATAGTAAATCAAAAAGACGTATTTCGCTCGTAATGTATTAGTTTTGTTTGTTGGTTTTTTGTGGTGCAAAATAAAAGAGAGCCAATAGGATCACACGGATGGGACGTGTTCCGACGGAATATATTACAAGTAAGAATTTCAATATTTTCTCACCGATTCTTTTATTCACATGCCCTACATGTTCTCTGTTGAAGATAAAATGTCACACCCACCTGAATACGCATTTAAACATCGTTTCCTCAATGACATCGCCGTGTCATGAAAAACCCCCACATAAAACCAACAAACAAAACTAATACATTACGAGCGAAATACGTCTTTTTGATTTACTATTTTTTCAGCAATTTTGTTCATTTATTCCATTTGGAAATGGTGATGACTGAGATATTTATTGTCCAATTTCAAGCGCCCTATTTATAAACACGTTTAGATTAATGTGGAGAGACTGTGTAACGAATGAGTTCGTTGTTATAATGCTAATCATGTTTGATATTCGAAAACACGACACAATCCGGTTCGGATCCCGGTCGACATATCACATTTACTACAAGTTTAACAAAGCAAAAGTTGAGTAATATTTAGTCCTTGCTATTTCTACCGAAAGTTCTGCTAGAATGTCTTCACATTTCAAGCGAGAAATATTATTTTCATTGTTATTTTAACATTGAAAAGACTTGATAAATATTATAATCTCAGATATTGCAGAAACGGTTAAGGTAAAAGATTTGAAAGCTGTTCGACTTATGTGCGGCATAGCGTATGTAGCGTAGGCGTCGGTGGTGTAACGGTTAGCATGGTTGCCTTCCAAGCAGTCGATCCGGGTTCGTCTCTCGGCCGACGCACTTTATTTATATTTGTTGCCGTCTTCTACTAGCAAATGATGGGGAAACAACGATATTTCCGCTTTCGTCAGAGTTGCCGTTTTAAACCGTCGGTAGAAACTTTTCGTGGAGAAACTGGTCTATGCAAGTGTCATGCTCCTAGCCGTAAGTTCGATGTCTTTTAATAGGTGTAATGAATATTTAATACGTCCTAGCGGAAATACATGAACTTCTTCACTTACATGTTTCACCATTACATATGGTCAGGTTACACGGAATACTTTCAAATTGGCTGCGTGCTGATTATCCTTAAGATGGAAACAATTTGGATTATCTAGTATCTAAGAAGAAATAGAATGAGACACTAATGCATTTAACGCTCATGCAACAAGGAACGGTTTGAATTCTTTGAAAATCGAGTGGATGCGCAAGATATTCAAGGAAAGAAGTTAAAAAATAGCAGTCAGGAAACGCCATTGCATTTACCGGAGTATATTAGATTGTTGCTGTGGAAGAGAGTAGTTACCTTTCCTTTTAACACTTAATGATAACAATTAATTTTCAATGTTACCTGTTTCAACTGAATCTAACTCTATCTGTTTTCTTTTCTGGTGACATAAACGATTGACTGTAAATGTCATGAATGTAAAAATAGCCAATAAATTGGTAGTTCAGGATGGGAGGAATAATTAAAAAGGTCTCGACCAACGTGGGGCTCGAACCCACGACCCCGAGATAAAGAGTCTCGTACTCTACCGACGGAGCTAGCCGGGCTTGCAGCGTTGTGTTTAGACTTAACCGTCTCGTTTCGGTGACAAAAAACATGTCGATTTTTGAGGTACGGATTATCTGACGTTTTCAGGATGAATGTACGCCGGTCACGTGACGAAAAGCAGTTGTTGTGTGGACCGCATGGAAAACTGACCTAATTACAGGCGGATCGAAATAGAACGTATAAAAAGCACGTGGTGCAAAATAAAGGAGAGCCAATAGGATCACACGGATGGGACGTGTTCCGACGGAATATATTACAAGTAAGAATTTCAATATTTTCACACCGATTCTTTTATTCACATGCCCTACATGTTCTCTGTTGAAGATAAAATGTCACACCCACCTGAATACGCATTTAAACATCGTTTCCTCAATGACATCGCCGTGTCATGAAAAAAAACCCACATAAAACCAACAAACAAAACTAATACATTACTAGCGAAATACGTCTTTTTGATTTACTATTTTTTCAGCAATTTTGCTCATTTATTCCATTTGGAAATGGTGATGACTGAGATATCTATTGTCCAATTTCAGGCGTCCTATTTATAAACACGTTTAGATTAATGTGGAGAGACTGTGTAACGAATGAGGTCGTTGTTATAATGCTAATCATGTTTGATATTCGAAAACACGACACAATCCGGTTCGGATCCCGGTCGACATATCACATTTACTACACGTTTAACAAAGCAAAAGTTGAGTAATATTTAGTCCTTGCTATTTCTACCGAAAGTTCTGCTAGAATGTCTTCACATTTCAAGCGAGAAATATTATTTTCATTGTGATTTTAACATTGAAAAGACTTGATAAATATTATAATCTCAGATATTGCAGAAACAGTTAAGGTAAAAGATTTGAAAGCTGTTCGACTTATGTGCGGCATAGCGTATGCAGCGTAGGCGTCGGTGGTGTAACGGTTAGCATGGTTGCCTTCCAAGCAGTCGATCCGGGTTCGACTCCCGGCCGACGCACTTTATTTATATTTGTTGCCGTCTTCTACTAGCAAATGATGGGGAAACAACGATATTTCCGCTTTCGTCAGAGTTGCAGTTTTAAACCGTCGGTAGAAACTGGTCTATGCAAGTGTCATGCTCCTAGCCGTAAGTTCGATGTCTTTTAATAGGTGTAATGAATATTTAATACGTCCTAGCGGAAATACATGAACTTCTTCACTTACATGTTTCACCATTACATATGGTCAGGTTACACGGAATACTTTCAAATTGGCTGCGTGCTGATTATCCTTAAGATGGAAACAATTTGGATTATCTAGTATCTAAGAAGAAATAGAATGAGACACTAATGCATTTAACGCTCATGCAACAAGGAACAGTTTGAATTCTTTGAAAATCGAGTGGATGCGCAAGATATTCAAGGAAAGAAGTTAAAAAATAGCAGTCAGGAAACGCCATTGCTTTTACCGGAGTATATTAGATTGTTGCTGTGGAAGAGAGCAGTTACCTTTCCTTTTAACAGTTAATGATAACAATTAATTTTCAGTGTTACCTGTTTCAACTGAATCTAACTCTATCTGTTTTCTTTTCTGGTGACATAAACGATTGACTGTAAATGTCATGAAGGTAAAAATAGCCAATAAACTGGTAGTTCAGGATGGGAGGAATAATTAAAAAGGTTTCGCCCAACGTGGGGTTCGAACCCACGACCCCGTGATTAAGAGTCACGTGCTCTACCGACTGAGCTAACCGGGCTAGCAGCGTTTTGTTTAGACTTAACCGTCTCGTTTCGGTGACAAAAAACATGTCGATATTTGAGGTACTGATTATCTGACGTTTTCAGGATGAATGTACGCCGGTCACGTGACGAAAAGCAGTTGTTGTGTGGACCGCATGGAAAACTGACCTAATTACAGGCGGATCGAAATAGAACGTATAAAAAGCACGTGGTGCAAAATAAAGGAGAGCCAATAGGATCACACGGATGGGACGTGTTCCGACGGAATATATTACAAGTAAGAATTTCAATATTTTCACACCGATTCTTTTATTCACATGCCCTACATGTTCTCTGTTGAAGATAAAATGTCACACCCACCTGAATACGCATTTAAACATCGTTTCCTCAATGACATCGCCGTGTCATGAAAAAAACCCACATAAAACCAACAAACAAAACTAATACATTACGAGCGAAATACGTCTTTTTGATTTACTATTTTTTCAGCAATTTTGCTCATTTATTCCATTTGGAAATGGTGATGACTGAGATATCTATTGTCCAATTTCAGGCGTCCTATTTATAAACACGTTTAGATTAATGTGGAGAGACTGTGTAACGAATGAGGTCGTTGTTATAATGCTAATCATGTTTGATATTCGAAAACACGACACAATCCGGTTCGGATCCCGGTCGACATATCACATTTACTACAAGTTTAACAAAGCAAAAGTTGAGTAATATTTAGTCCTTGCTATTTCTACCGAAAGTTCTGCTAGAATGTCTTCACATTTCAAGCGAGAAATATTATTTTCATTGTTATTTTAACATTGAAAAGACTTGATAAATATTATAATCTCAGATATTGCAGAAACAGTTAAGGTAAAAGATTTGAAAGCTGTTCGACTTATGTGCGGCATAGCGTATGTAGCGTAGGCGTCGGTGGTGTAACGGTTAGCATGGTTGCCTTCCAAGCAGTCGATCCGGGTTCGTCTCCCGGCCGACGCACTTTATTTATATTTGTTGCCGTCTTCTACTAGCAAATGATGGGGAAACAACGATATTTCCGCTTTCGTCAGAGTTGCCGTTTTAAACCGTCGGTAGAAACTTTTCGTGGAGAAACTGGTCTATGCAAGTGTCATGCTCCTAGCCGTAAGTTCGATGTCTTTTAATAGGTGTAATGAATATTTAATACGTCCTAGCGGAAATAGATGAACTTCTTCACTTACATGTTTCACCATTACATATGGTCAGGTTACACGGAATACTTTCAAATTGGCTGCGTGCTGATTATCCTTAAGATGGAAACAATTTGGATTATCTAGTATCTAAGAAGAAATAGAATGAGACACTAATGCATTTAACGCTCATGCAACAAGGAACGGTTTGAATTCTTTGAAAATCGAGTGGATGCGCAAGATATTCAAGGAAAGAAGTTAAAAAATAGCAGTCAGGAAACGCCATTGCATTTACCGGAGTATATTAGATTGTTGCTGTGGAAGAGAGTAGTTACCTTTCCTTTTAACACTTAATGATAACAATTAATTTTCAATGTTACCTGTTTCAACTGAATCTAACTCTATCTGTTTTCTTTTCTGGTGACAGAAACGATTGACTGTAAATGTCATGAATGTAAAAATAGTCAATAAATTGGTAGTTCAGGATGGGAGGAATAATTAAAAAGGTTTCGACCAACGTGGGGCTCGAACCCACGACCCCGAGATAAAGAGTCTCGTACTCTACCGACGGAGCTAGCCGGGCTTGCAGCGTTGTGTTTAGACTTAACCGTCTCGTTTCGGTGACAAAAAACATGTCGATTTTTGAGGTACGGATTATCTGACGTTTTCAGGATGAATGTACGCCGGTCACGTGACGAAAAGCAGTTGTTGTGTGGACCGCATGGAAAACTGACCTAATTACAGGCGGATCGAAATAGAACGTATAAAAAGCACGTGGTGCAAAATAAAGGAGAGCCAATAGGATCACACGGATGGGACGTGTTCCGACGGAATATATTACAAGTAAGAATTTCAATATTTTCACACCGATTCTTTTATTCACATGCCCTACATGTTCTCTGTTGAAGATAAAATGTCAAACCCACCTGAATACGCATTTAAACATCGTTTCCTCAATGACATCGCCGTGTCATGAAAAAAAACCCCACATAAAACCAACAAACAAAACTAATACATTACTAGCGAAATACGTCTTTTTGATTTACTATTTTTTCAGCAATTTTGCTCATTTATTCCATTTGGAAATGGTGATGACTGAGATATCTATTGTCCAATTTCAGGCGTCCTATTTATAAACACGTTTAGATTAATGTGGAGAGACTGTGTAACGAATGAGGTCGTTGTTATAATGCTAATCATGTTTGATATTCGAAAACACGACACAATCCGGTTCGGATCCCGGTCGACATATCACATTTACTACACGTTTAACAAAGCAAAAGTTGAGTAATATTTAGTCCTTGCTATTTCTACCGAAAGTTCTGCTAGAATGTCTTCACATTTCAAGCGAGAAATATTATTTTCATTGTGATTTTAACATTGAAAAGACTTGATAAATATTATAATCTCAGATATTGCAGAAACAGTTAAGGTAAAAGATTTGAAAGCTGTTCGACTTATGTGCGGCATAGCGTATGCAGCGTAGGCGTCGGTGGTGTAACGGTTAGCATGGTTGCCTTCCAAGCAGTCGATCCGGGTTCGACTCCCGGCCGACGCACTTTATTTATATTTGTTGCCGTCTTCTACTAGCAAATGATGGGGAAACAACGATATTTCCGCTTTCGTCAGAGTTGCAGTTTTAAACCGTCGGTAGAAACTGGTCTATGCAAGTGTCAAGCTCCTAGCCGTAAGTTCGATGTCTTTTAATAGGTGTAATGAATATTTAATACGTCCTAGCGGAAATACATGAACTTCTTCACTTACATGTTTCACCATTACATATGGTCAGGTTACACGGAATACTTTCAAATTGGCTGCGTGCTGATTATCCTTAAGATGGAAACAATTTGGATTATCTAGTATCTAAGAAGAAATAGAATGAGACACTAATGCATTTAACGCTCATGCAACAAGGAACAGTTTGAATTCTTTGAAAATCGAGTGGATGCGCAAGATATTCAAGGAAAGAAGTTAAAAAATAGCAGTCAGGAAACGCCATTGCTTTTACCGGAGTATATTAGATTGTTGCTGTGGAAGAGAGCAGTTACCTTTCCTTTTAACAGTTAATGATAACAATTAATTTTCAGTGTTACCTGTTTCAACTGAATCTAACTCTATCTGTTTTCTTTTCTGGTGACATAAACGATTGACTGTAAATGTCATGAAGGTAAAAATAGCCAATAAACTGGTAGTTCAGGATGGGAGGAATAATTAAAAAGGTTTCGCCCAACGTGGGGTTCGAACCCACGACCCCGTGATTAAGAGTCACGTGCTCTACCGACTGAGCTAACCGGGCTAGCAGCGTTTTGTTTAGACTTAACCGTCTCGTTTCGGTGACAAAAAACATGTCGATATTTGAGGTACTGATTATCTGACGTTTTCAGGATGAATGTACGCCGGTCACGTGACGAAAAGCAGTTGTTGTGTGGACCGCATGGAAAACTGACCTAATTACAGGCGGATCGAAATAGAACGTATAAAAAGCACGTGGTGCAAAATAAAGGAGAGCCAATAGGATGACACGGATGGGACGTGTTCCGACGGAATATATTACAAGTAAGAATTTCAATATTTTCACACCGATTCTTTTATTCACATGCCCTACATGTTCTCTGTTGAAGATAAAATGTCACACCCACCTGAATACGCATTTAAACATCGTTTCCTCAATGACATCGCCGTGTCATGAAAAAAACCCACATAAAACCAACAAACAAAACTAATACATTACGAGCGAAATACGTCTTTTTGATTTACTATTTTTTCAGCAATTTTGCTCATTTATTCCATTTGGAAATGGTGATGACTGAGATATCTATTGTCCAATTTCAGGCGTCCTATTTATAAACACGTTTAGATTAATGTGGAGAGACTGTGTAACGAATGAGGTCGTTGTTATAATGCTAATCATGTTTGATATTCGAAAACACGACACAATCCGGTTCGGATCCCGGTCGACATATCACATTTACTACAAGTTTAACAAAGCAAAAGTTGAGTAATATTTAGTCCTTGCTATTTCTACCGAAAGTTCTGCTAGAATGTCTTCACATTTCAAGCGAGAAATATTATTTTCATTGTTATTTTAACATTGAAAAGACTTGATAAATATTATAATCTCAGATATTGCAGAAACAGTTAAGGTAAAAGATTTGAAAGCTGTTCGACTTATGTGCGGCATAGCGTATGTAGCGTAGGCGTCGGTGGTGTAACGGTTAGCATGGTTGCCTTCCAAGCAGTCGATCCGGGTTCGTCTCCCGGCCGACGCACTTTATTTATATTTGTTGCCGTCTTCTACTAGCAAATGATGGGGAAACAACGATATTTCCGCTTTCGTCAGAGTTGCCGTTTTAAACCGTCGGTAGAAACTTTTCGTGGAGAAACTGGTCTATGCAAGTGTCATGCTCCTAGCCGTAAGTTCGATGTCTTTTAATAGGTGTAATGAATATTTAATACGTCCTAGCGGAAATACATGAACTTCTTCACTTACATGTTTCACCATTACATATGGTCAGGTTACACGGAATACTTTCAAATTGGCTGCGTGCTGATTATCCTTAAGATGGAAACAATTTGGATTATCTAGTATCTAAGAAGAAATAGAATGAGACACTAATGCATTTAACGCTCATGCAACAAGGAACGGTTTGAATTCTTTGAAAATCGAGTGGATGCGCAAGATATTCAAGGAAAGAAGTTAAAAAATAGCAGTCAGGAAACGCCATTGCATTTACCGGAGTATATTAGATTGTTGCTGTGGAAGAGAGTAGTTACCTTTCCTTTTAACACTTAATGATAACAATTAATTTTCAATGTTACCTGTTTCAACTGAATCTAACTCTATCTGTTTTCTTTTCTGGTGACAGAAACGATTGACTGTAAATGTCATGAATGTAAAAATAGTCAATAAATTGGTAGTTCAGGATGGGAGGAATAATTAAAAAGGTTTCGACCAACGTGGGGCTCGAACCCACGACCCCGAGATAAAGAGTCTCGTACTCTACCGACGGAGCTAGCCGGGCTTGCAGCGTTGTGTTTAGACTTAACCGTCTCGTTTCGGTGACAAAAAACATGTCGATTTTTGAGGTACGGATTATCTGACGTTTTCAGGATGAATGTACGCCGGTCACGTGACGAAAAGCAGTTGTTGTGTGGACCGCATGGAAAACTGACCTAATTACAGGCGGATCGAAATAGAACGTATAAAAAGCACGTGGTGCAAAATAAAGGAGAGCCAATAGGATCACACGGATGGGACGTGTTCCGACGGAATATATTACAAGTAAGAATTTCAATATTTTCACACCGATTCTTTTATTCACATGCCCTACATGTTCTCTGTTGAAGATAAAATGTCAAACCCACCTGAATACGCATTTAAACATCGTTTCCTCAATGACATCGCCGTGTCATGAAAAAAAACCCCACATAAAACCAACAAACAAAACTAATACATTACTAGCGAAATACGTCTTTTTGATTTACTATTTTTTCAGCAATTTTGCTCATTTATTCCATTTGGAAATGGTGATGACTGAGATATCTATTGTCCAATTTCAGGCGTCCTATTTATAAACACGTTTAGATTAATGTGGAGAGACTGTGTAACGAATGAGGTCGTTGTTATAATGCTAATCATGTTTGATATTCGAAAACACGACACAATCCGGTTCGGATCCCGGTCGACATATCACATTTACTACACGTTTAACAAAGCAAAAGTTGAGTAATATTTAGTCCTTGCTATTTCTACCGAAAGTTCTGCTAGAATGTCTTCACATTTCAAGCGAGAAATATTATTTTCATTGTGATTTTAACATTGAAAAGACTTGATAAATATTATAATCTCAGATATTGCAGAAACAGTTAAGGTAAAAGATTTGAAAGCTGTTCGACTTATGTGCGGCATAGCGTATGCAGCGTAGGCGTCGGTGGTGTAACGGTTAGCATGGTTGCCTTCCAAGCAGTCGATCCGGGTTCGACTCCCGGCCGACGCACTTTATTTATATTTGTTGCCGTCTTCTACTAGCAAATGATGGGGAAACAACGATATTTCCGCTTTCGTCAGAGTTGCAGTTTTAAACCGTCGGTAGAAACTGGTCTATGCAAGTGTCAAGCTCCTAGCCGTAAGTTCGATGTCTTTTAATAGGTGTAATGAATATTTAATACGTCCTAGCGGAAATACATGAACTTCTTCACTTACATGTTTCACCATTACATATGGTCAGGTTACACGGAATACTTTCAAATTGGCTGCGTGCTGATTATCCTTAAGATGGAAACAATTTGGATTATCTAGTATCTAAGAAGAAATAGAATGAGACACTAATGCATTTAACGCTCATGCAACAAGGAACGGTTTGAATTCTTTGAAAATCGAGTGGATGCGCAAGATATTCAAGGAAAGAAGTTAAAAAATAGCAGTCAGGAAACGCCATTGCTTTTACCGGAGTATATTAGATTGTTGCTGTGGAAGAGAGCAGTTAGCTTTCCTTTTAACACTTAATGATAACAATTAATTTTCAATGTTACCTGTTTCAACTGAATCTAACTCTATCTGTTTTCTTTTCTGGTGACATAAACGATTGACTGTAAATGTCATGAATGTAAAAATAGCCAATAAACTGGTAGTTCAGGATGGGAGGAATAATTAAAAAGGTTTCGCCCAACGTGGGGTTCGAACCCACGACCCCGTGATTAAGAGTCACGTGCTCTACCGACTGAGCTAGCCGGGCTAGCAGCGTTTTGTTTAGACTTAAACGTCTCGTTTCGGTGACAAAAAACATGTCGATATTTGAGGTACTGATTATCTGACGTTTTCAGGATGAATGTACGTCGGTCACGTGACGAAAAGCAGTTGTTGTGTGGACCGCATGGAAAACTGACCTAATTACAGGCGGATCGAAATAGAACGTATAAAAAGCACGTGGTGCAAAATAAAGGAGAGCCAATAGGATCACACGGATGGGACGTGTTCCGACGGAATATATTACAAGTAAGAATTTCAATATTTTCACACCGATTCTTTTATTCACATGCCCTACATGTTCTCTGTTGAAGATAAAATGTCACACCCACCTGAATACGCATTTAAACATCGTTTCCTCAATGACATCGCCGTGTCATGAAAAAAAACCCACATAAAACCAACAAACAAAACTAATACATTACTAGCGAAATACGTCTTTTTGATTTACTATTTTTTCAGCAATTTTGCTCATTTATTCCATTTGGAAATGGTGATGACTGAGATATCTATTGTCCAATTTCAGGCGTCCTATTTATAAACACGTTTAGATTAATGTGTAGAGACTGTGTAACGAATGAGGTCGTTGTTATAATGCTAATCATGTTTGATATTCGAAAACACGACACAATCCTGTTCGGATCCCCGTCGACATATCACATTTACTACACGTTTAACAAAGCAAAAGTTGAGTAATATTTAGTCCTTGCTATTTCTACCGAAAGTTCTGCTAGAATGACTTCACATTTCAAGCGAGAAATATTATTTTCATTGTGATTTTAACATTTTAAAGACTTGATAAATATTATAATCTCAGATATTGCAGAAACAGTTAAGGTAAAAGATTTGAAAGCTGTTCGACTTATGTGCGGCATAGCGTATGTAGCGTAGGCGTCGGTGGTGTAACGGTTAGCATGGTTGCCTTCCAAGCAGTCGATCCGGGTTCGACTCCCGGCCGACGCACTTTATTTATATTTGTTGCCGTCTTCTACTAGCAAATGATGGGGAAACAACGATATTTCCGCTTTCGTCAGAGTTGCCGTTTTAAACCGTCGGTAGAAACTTTTCGTGGAGAAACTGGTCTATGCAAGTGTCATGCTCCTAGCCGTAAGTTCGATGTCTTTTAATAGGTGTAATGAATATTTAATACGTCCTAGCGGAAATACAAGAACTTCTTCACTTACATGTTTCACCATTACATATGGTCAGGTTACACGGACTACTTTCAAATTGGCTGCGTGCTGATTATCCTTAAGATGGAAACAATTTGGATTATCTAGTATCTAAGAAGAAATAGAATGAGACACTAATGCATTTAACGCTCATGCAACAAGGAACAGTTTGAATTCTTTGAAAATCGAGTGGATGCGCAAGATATTCAAGGAAAGAAGTTAAAAAATAGCAGTCAGGAAACGCCATTGCTTTTACCGGAGTATATTAGATTGTTGCTGTGGAAGAGAGCAGTTACCTTTCCTTTTAACAGTTAATGATAACAATTAATTTTCAATGTTACCTGTTTCAACTGAATCTAACTCTATCTGTTTTCTTTTCTGGTGACATAAACGATTGATTGTAAATGTCATGAATGTAAAAATAGCCAATAAACTGGTAGTTCAGGATGGGAGGAATAATTAAAACGGTTTCGCCCAACGTGGGGCTCGAACCCACGACCCCGAGATTAAGAGTCTCGTGCTCTACCGACTGAGCTAGCCGGGCTAGCAGCGTTTTGTTTAGACTTAACCGTCTCGTTTCGGTGACAAAAAACATGTCGATTTTTGAGGTACGGATTATCTGACGTTTTCAGGATGAATGTACGCCGGTCACGTGACGAAAAGCAGTTGTTGAGTGGACCGCATGGAAAACTGACCTAATTACAGGCGGATCGAAATAGAACGTATAAAAAGCACGTGGTGCAAAATAAAGGAGAGCCAATAGGATCACACGGATGGGACGTGTTCCGACGGAATATATTACAAGTAAGAATTTCAATATTTTCACACCGATTCTTTTATTCACATGCCCTACATGTTCTCTGTTGAAGATAAAATGTCACACCCACCTGAATACGCATTTAAACATCGTTTCCTCAATGACATCGCCGTGTCATGAAAAAAACCCACATAAAACCAACAAACAAAACTAATACATTACGAGCGAAATACGTCTTTTTGATTTACTATTTTTTCAGCAATTTTGCTCATTTATTCCATTTGGAAATGGTGATGACTGAGATATCTATTGTCCAATTTCAGGCGTCCTATTTATAAACACGTTTAGATTAATGTGGAGAGACTGTGTAACGAATGAGGTCGTTGTTATAATGCTAATCATGTTTGATATTCGAAAACACGACACAATCCGGTTCGGATCCCGGTCGACATATCACATTTACTACAAGTTTAACAAAGCAAAAGTTGAGTAATATTTAGTCCTTGCTATTTCTACCGAAAGTTCTGCTAGAATGTCTTCACATTTCAAGCGAGAAATATTATTTTCATTGTTATTTTAACATTGAAAAGACTTGATAAATATTATAATCTCAGATATTGCAGAAACAGTTAAGGTAAAAGATTTGAAAGCTGTTCGACTTATGTGCGGCATAGCGTATGTAGCGTAGGCGTCGGTGGTGTAACGGTTAGCATGGTTGCCTTCCAAGCAGTCGATCCGGGTTCGTCTCCCGGCCGACGCACTTTATTTATATTTGTTGCCGTCTTCTACTAGCAAATGATGGGGAAACAACGATATTTCCGCTTTCGTCAGAGTTGCCGTTTTAAACCGTCGGTAGAAACTTTTCGTGGAGAAACTGGTCTATGCAAGTGTCATGCTCCTAGCCGTAAGTTCGATGTCTTTTAATAGGTGTAATGAATATTTAATACGTCCTAGCGGAAATACATGAACTTCTTCACTTACATGTTTCACCATTACATATGGTCAGGTTACACGGAATACTTTCAAATTGGCTGCGTGCTGATTATCCTTAAGATGGAAACAATTTGGATTATCTAGTATCTAAGAAGAAATAGAATGAGACACTAATGCATTTAACGCTCATGCAACAAGGAACGGTTTGAATTCTTTGAAAATCGAGTGGATGCGCAAGATATTCAAGGAAAGAAGTTAAAAAATAGCAGTCAGGAAACGCCATTGCATTTACCGGAGTATATTAGATTGTTGCTGTGGAAGAGAGTAGTTACCTTTCCTTTTAACACTTAATGATAACAATTAATTTTCAATGTTACCTGTTTCAACTGAATCTAACTCTATCTGTTTTCTTTTCTGGTGACAGAAACGATTGACTGTAAATGTCATGAATGTAAAAATAGTCAATAAATTGGTAGTTCAGGATGGGAGGAATAATTAAAAAGGTTTCGACCAACGTGGGGCTCGAACCCACGACCCCGAGATAAAGAGTCTCGTACTCTACCGACGGAGCTAGCCGGGCTTGCAGCGTTGTGTTTAGACTTAACCGTCTCGTTTCGGTGACAAAAAACATGTCGATTTTTGAGGTACGGATTATCTGACGTTTTCAGGATGAATGTACGCCGGTCACGTGACGAAAAGCAGTTGTTGTGTGGACCGCATGGAAAACTGACCTAATTACAGGCGGATCGAAATAGAACGTATAAAAAGCACGTGGTGCAAAATAAAGGAGAGCCAATAGGATCACACGGATGGGACGTGTTCCGACGGAATATATTACAAGTAAGAATTTCAATATTTTCACACCGATTCTTTTATTCACATGCCCTACATGTTCTCTGTTGAAGATAAAATGTCAAACCCACCTGAATACGCATTTAAACATCGTTTCCTCAATGACATCGCCGTGTCATGAAAAAAAACCCCACATAAAACCAACAAACAAAACTAATACATTACTAGCGAAATACGTCTTTTTGATTTACTATTTTTTCAGCAATTTTGCTCATTTATTCCATTTGGAAATGGTGATGACTGAGATATCTATTGTCCAATTTCAGGCGTCCTATTTATAAACACGTTTAGATTAATGTGGAGAGACTGTGTAACGAATGAGGTCGTTGTTATAATGCTAATCATGTTTGATATTCGAAAACACGACACAATCCGGTTCGGAT
The DNA here is from genome assembly GCA_963932145.1 of Acanthosepion lycidas. NCBI lineage: Eukaryota > Metazoa > Mollusca > Cephalopoda > Sepiida > Sepiidae > Acanthosepion > Acanthosepion lycidas. Next base: position 111,661,033 of record OZ010587.1, on the reverse strand, counting down.
CCCGGTCGACATATCACATTTACTACACGTTTAACAAAGCAAAAGTTGAGTAATATTTAGTCCTTGCTATTTCTACCGAAAGTTCTGCTAGAATGTCTTCACATTTCAAGCGAGAAATATTATTTTCATTGTGATTTTAACATTGAAAAGACTTGATAAATATTATAATCTCAGATATTGCAGAAACAGTTAAGGTAAAAGATTTGAAAGCTGTTCGACTTATGTGCGGCATAGCGTATGCAGCGTAGGCGTCGGTGGTGTAACGGTTAGCATGGTTGCCTTCCAAGCAGTCGATCCGGGTTCGACTCCCGGCCGACGCACTTTATTTATATTTGTTGCCGTCTTCTACTAGCAAATGATGGGGAAACAACGATATTTCCGCTTTCGTCAGAGTTGCAGTTTTAAACCGTCGGTAGAAACTGGTCTATGCAAGTGTCAAGCTCCTAGCCGTAAGTTCGATGTCTTTTAATAGGTGTAATGAATATTTAATACGTCCTAGCGGAAATACATGAACTTCTTCACTTACATGTTTCACCATTACATATGGTCAGGTTACACGGAATACTTTCAAATTGGCTGCGTGCTGATTATCCTTAAGATGGAAACAATTTGGATTATCTAGTATCTAAGAAGAAATAGAATGAGACACTAATGCATTTAACGCTCATGCAACAAGGAACAGTTTGAATTCTTTGAAAATCGAGTGGATGCGCAAGATATTCAAGGAAAGAAGTTAAAAAATAGCAGTCAGGAAACGCCATTGCTTTTACCGGAGTATATTAGATTGTTGCTGTGGAAGAGAGCAGTTACCTTTCCTTTTAACAGTTAATGATAACAATTAATTTTCAGTGTTACCTGTTTCAACTGAATCTAACTCTATCTGTTTTCTTTTCTGGTGACATAAACGATTGACTGTAAATGTCATGAAGGTAAAAATAGCCAATAAACTGGTAGTTCAGGATGGGAGGAATAATTAAAAAGGTTTCGCCCAACGTGGGGTTCGAACCCACGACCCCGTGATTAAGAGTCACGTGCTCTACCGACTGAGCTAACCGGGCTAGCAGCGTTTTGTTTAGACTTAACCGTCTCGTTTCGGTGACAAAAAACATGTCGATATTTGAGGTACTGATTATCTGACGTTTTCAGGATGAATGTACGCCGGTCACGTGACGAAAAGCAGTTGTTGTGTGGACCGCATGGAAAACTGACCTAATTACAGGCGGATCGAAATAGAACGTATAAAAAGCACGTGGTGCAAAATAAAGGAGAGCCAATAGGATGACACGGATGGGACGTGTTCCGACGGAATATATTACAAGTAAGAATTTCAATATTTTCACACCGATTCTTTTATTCACATGCCCTACATGTTCTCTGTTGAAGATAAAATGTCACACCCACCTGAATACGCATTTAAACATCGTTTCCTCAATGACATCGCCGTGTCATGAAAAAAACCCACATAAAACCAACAAACAAAACTAATACATTACGAGCGAAATACGTCTTTTTGATTTACTATTTTTTCAGCAATTTTGCTCATTTATTCCATTTGGAAATGGTGATGACTGAGATATCTATTGTCCAATTTCAGGCGTCCTATTTATAAACACGTTTAGATTAATGTGGAGAGACTGTGTAACGAATGAGGTCGTTGTTATAATGCTAATCATGTTTGATATTCGAAAACACGACACAATCCGGTTCGGATCCCGGTCGACATATCACATTTACTACAAGTTTAACAAAGCAAAAGTTGAGTAATATTTAGTCCTTGCTATTTCTACCGAAAGTTCTGCTAGAATGTCTTCACATTTCAAGCGAGAAATATTATTTTCATTGTTATTTTAACATTGAAAAGACTTGATAAATATTATAATCTCAGATATTGCAGAAACAGTTAAGGTAAAAGATTTGAAAGCTGTTCGACTTATGTGCGGCATAGCGTATGTAGCGTAGGCGTCGGTGGTGTAACGGTTAGCATGGTTGCCTTCCAAGCAGTCGATCCGGGTTCGTCTCCCGGCCGACGCACTTTATTTATATTTGTTGCCGTCTTCTACTAGCAAATGATGGGGAAACAACGATATTTCCGCTTTCGTCAGAGTTGCCGTTTTAAACCGTCGGTAGAAACTTTTCGTGGAGAAACTGGTCTATGCAAGTGTCATGCTCCTAGCCGTAAGTTCGATGTCTTTTAATAGGTGTAATGAATATTTAATACGTCCTAGCGGAAATACATGAACTTCATCACTTACATGTTTCACCATTACATATGGTCAGGTTACACGGAATACTTTCAAATTGGCTGCGTGCTGATTATCCTTAAGATGGAAACAATTTGGATTATCTAGTATCTAAGAAGAAATAGAATGAGACACTAATGCATTTAACGCTCATGCAACAAGGAACGGTTTGAATTCTTTGAAAATCGAGTGGATGCGCAAGATATTCAAGGAAAGAAGTTAAAAAATAGCAGTCAGGAAACGCCATTGCATTTACCGGAGTATATTAGATTGTTGCTGTGGAAGAGAGTAGTTACCTTTCCTTTTAACACTTAATGATAACAATTAATTTTCAATGTTACCTGTTTCAACTGAATCTAACTCTATCTGTTTTCTTTTCTGGTGACAGAAACGATTGACTGTAAATGTCATGAATGTAAAAATAGTCAATAAATTGGTAGTTCAGGATGGGAGGAATAATTAAAAAGGTTTCGACCAACGTGGGGCTCGAACCCACGACCCCGAGATAAAGAGTCTCGTACTCTACCGACGGAGCTAGCCGGGCTTGCAGCGTTGTGTTTAGACTTAACCGTCTCGTTTCGGTGACAAAAAACATGTCGATTTTTGAGGTACGGATTATCTGACGTTTTCAGGATGAATGTACGCCGGTCACGTGACGAAAAGCAGTTGTTGTGTGGACCGCATGGAAAACTGACCTAATTACAGGCGGATCGAAATAGAACGTATAAAAAGCACGTGGTGCAAAATAAAGGAGAGCCAATAGGATCACACGGATGGGACGTGTTCCGACGGAATATATTACAAGTAAGAATTTCAATATTTTCACACCGATTCTTTTATTCACATGCCCTACATGTTCTCTGTTGAAGATAAAATGTCAAACCCACCTGAATACGCATTTAAACATCGTTTCCTCAATGACATCGCCGTGTCATGAAAAAAAACCCCACATAAAACCAACAAACAAAACTAATACATTACTAGCGAAATACGTCTTTTTGATTTACTATTTTTTCAGCAATTTTGCTCATTTATTCCATTTGGAAATGGTGATGACTGAGATATCTATTGTCCAATTTCAGGCGTCCTATTTATAAACACGTTTAGATTAATGTGGAGAGACTGTGTAACGAATGAGGTCGTTGTTATAATGCTAATCATGTTTGATATTCGAAAACACGACACAATCCGGTTCGGATCCCGGTCGACATATCACATTTACTACACGTTTAACAAAGCAAAAGTTGAGTAATATTTAGTCCTTGCTATTTCTACCGAAAGTTCTGCTAGAATGTCTTCACATTTCAAGCGAGAAATATTATTTTCATTGTGATTTTAACATTGAAAAGACTTGATAAATATTATAATCTCAGATATTGCAGAAACAGTTAAGGTAAAAGATTTGAAAGCTGTTCGACTTATGTGCGGCATAGCGTATGCAGCGTAGGCGTCGGTGGTGTAACGGTTAGCATGGTTGCCTTCCAAGCAGTCGATCCGGGTTCGACTCCCGGCCGACGCACTTTATTTATATTTGTTGCCGTCTTCTACTAGCAAATGATGGGGAAACAACGATATTTCCGCTTTCGTCAGAGTTGCAGTTTTAAACCGTCGGTAGAAACTGGTCTATGCAAGTGTCAAGCTCCTAGCCGTAAGTTCGATGTCTTTTAATAGGTGTAATGAATATTTAATACGTCCTAGCGGAAATACATGAACTTCTTCACTTACATGTTTCACCATTACATATGGTCAGGTTACACGGAATACTTTCAAATTGGCTGCGTGCTGATTATCCTTAAGATGGAAACAATTTGGATTATCTAGTATCTAAGAAGAAATAGAATGAGACACTAATGCATTTAACGCTCATGCAACAAGGAACGGTTTGAATTCTTTGAAAATCGAGTGGATGCGCAAGATATTCAAGGAAAGAAGTTAAAAAATAGCAGTCAGGAAACGCCATTGCTTTTACCGGAGTATATTAGATTGTTGCTGTGGAAGAGAGCAGTTAGCTTTCCTTTTAACACTTAATGATAACAATTAATTTTCAATGTTACCTGTTTCAACTGAATCTAACTCTATCTGTTTTCTTTTCTGGTGACATAAACGATTGACTGTAAATGTCATGAATGTAAAAATAGCCAATAAACTGGTAGTTCAGGATGGGAGGAATAATTAAAAAGGTTTCGCCCAACGTGGGGTTCGAACCCACGACCCCGTGATTAAGAGTCACGTGCTCTACCGACTGAGCTAGCCGGGCTAGCAGCGTTTTGTTTAGACTTAACCGTCTCGTTTCGGTGACAAAAAACATGTCGATATTTGAGGTACTGATTATCTGACGTTTTCAGGATGAATGTACGTCGGTCACGTGACGAAAAGCAGTTGTTGTGTGGACCGCATGGAAAACTGACCTAATTACAGGCGGATCGAAATAGAACGTATAAAAAGCACGTGGTGCAAAATAAAGGAGAGCCAATAGGATCACACGGATGGGACGTGTTCCGACGGAATATATTACAAGTAAGAATTTCAATATTTTCACACCGATTCTTTTATTCACATGCCCTACATGTTCTCTGTTGAAGATAAAATGTCACACCCACCTGAATACGCATTTAAACATCGTTTCCTCAATGACATCGCCGTGTCATGAAAAAAAACCCACATAAAACCAACAAACAAAACTAATACATTACTAGCGAAATACGTCTTTTTGATTTACTATTTTTTCAGCAATTTTGCTCATTTATTCCATTTGGAAATGGTGATGACTGAGATATCTATTGTCCAATTTCAGGCGTCCTATTTATAAACACGTTTAGATTAATGTGTAGAGACTGTGTAACGAATGAGGTCGTTGTTATAATGCTAATCATGTTTGATATTCGAAAACACGACACAATCCTGTTCGGATCCCCGTCGACATATCACATTTACTACACGTTTAACAAAGCAAAAGTTGAGTAATATTTAGTCCTTGCTATTTCTACCGAAAGTTCTGCTAGAATGACTTCACATTTCAAGCGAGAAATATTATTTTCATTGTGATTTTAACATTTTAAAGACTTGATAAATATTATAATCTCAGATATTGCAGAAACAGTTAAGGTAAAAGATTTGAAAGCTGTTCGACTTATGTGCGGCATAGCGTATGTAGCGTAGGCGTCGGTGGTGTAACGGTTAGCATGGTTGCCTTCCAAGCAGTCGATCCGGGTTCGACTCCCGGCCGACGCACTTTATTTATATTTGTTGCCGTCTTCTACTAGCAAATGATGGGGAAACAACGATATTTCCGCTTTCGTCAGAGTTGCCGTTTTAAACCGTCGGTAGAAACTTTTCGTGGAGAAACTGGTCTATGCAAGTGTCATGCTCCTAGCCGTAAGTTCGATGTCTTTTAATAGGTGTAATGAATATTTAATACGTCCTAGCGGAAATACAAGAACTTCTTCACTTACATGTTTCACCATTACATATGGTCAGGTTACACGGACTACTTTCAAATTGGCTGCGTGCTGATTATCCTTAAGATGGAAACAATTTGGATTATCTAGTATCTAAGAAGAAATAGAATGAGACACTAATGCATTTAACGCTCATGCAACAAGGAACAGTTTGAATTCTTTGAAAATCGAGTGGATGCGCAAGATATTCAAGGAAAGAAGTTAAAAAATAGCAGTCAGGAAACGCCATTGCTTTTACCGGAGTATATTAGATTGTTGCTGTGGAAGAGAGCAGTTACCTTTCCTTTTAACAGTTAATGATAACAATTAATTTTCAATGTTACCTGTTTCAACTGAATCTAACTCTATCTGTTTTCTTTTCTGGTGACATAAACGATTGATTGTAAATGTCATGAATGTAAAAATAGCCAATAAACTGGTAGTTCAGGATGGGAGGAATAATTAAAACGGTTTCGCCCAACGTGGGGCTCGAACCCACGACCCCGAGATTAAGAGTCTCGTGCTCTACCGACTGAGCTAGCCGGGCTAGCAGCGTTTTGTTTAGACTTAACCGTCTCGTTTCGGTGACAAAAAACATGTCGATTTTTGAGGTACGGATTATCTGACGTTTTCAGGATGAATGTACGCCGGTCACGTGACGAAAAGCAGTTGTTGAGTGGACCGCATGGAAAACTGACCTAATTACAGGCGGATCGAAATAGAACGTATAAAAAGCACGTGGTGCAAAATAAAGGAGAGCCAATAGGATCACACGGATGGGACGTGTTCCGACGGAATATATTACAAGTAAGAATTTCAATATTTTCACACCGATTCTTTTATTCACATGCCCTACATGTTCTCTGTTGAAGATAAAATGTCACACCCACCTGAATACGCATTTAAACATCGTTTCCTCAATGACATCGCCGTGTCATGAAAAAAAACCCACATAAAACCAACAAACAAAACTAATACATTACTAGCGAAATACGTCTTTTTGATTTAATATTTTTTCAGCAATTTTGCTCATTTATTCCATTTGGAAATGGTGATGACTGAGATAGATATCTATTGTCCAATTTCAGGCGTCCTATTTATAAACACGTTTAGATTAATGTGTAGAGACTGTGTAACGAATGAGGTCGTTGTTATAATGCTAATCATGTTTGATATTCGAAAACACGACACAATTTCTGTTCGGATCCCGGTCGACATATCACATTTACTACACGTTTAACAAAGCAAAAGTTGAGTAATATTTAGTCCTTGCTATTTCTACCGAAAGTTCTGCTAGAATGTCTTCACATTTCAAGCGAGAAATATTATTTTCATTGTGATTTTAACATTGAAAAGACTTGATAAATATTATAATTTCAGATATTGCAGAAACAGTTAAGGTAAAAGATTTGAAAGCTGTTCGACTTATGTGCGGCATAGCGTATGTAGCGTAGGCGTCGGTGGTGTAACGGTTAGCATGGTTGCCTTCCAAGCAGTCGATCCGAGTTCGACTCCCGGCCAACGCACTTTATTTATATTTGTTGCCGTCTTCTACTAGCAAATGATGTGGAAACAACGATATTTTTGAGGTACTGATTATCTGACGTTTTCAGGATGAATGTACGCCGGTCACGTGACGAAAAGCAGTTGTTGTGTGGACCGCATGGAAAACTGACCTAATTACAGGCGGATCGAAATAGAACGTATAAAAAGCACGTGGTGCAAAATAAAGGAGAGCCAATAGGATCACACGGATGGGACGTGTTCCGACGGAATATATTACAAGTAAGAATTTCAATATTTTCACACCGATTCTTTTATTCACATGCCCTACATGTTCTCTGTTGAAGATAAAATGTCACACCCACCTGAATACGCATTTAAACATCGTTTCCTCAATGACATCGCCGTGTCATGAAAAAAAACCCACATAAAACCAACAAACAAAACTAATACATTACTAGCGAAATACGTTTTTTTGATTTCCTATTTTTTCAGCAATTTTGCTCATTTATTCCATTTGGAAATGGTGATGACTGAGATAGATATCTATTGTCCAATTTCAGGCGTCCTATTTATAAACACGTTTAGATTAATGTGTAGAGACTGTGTAACGAATGAGGTCGTTGTTATAATGCTAATCATGTTTGATATTCGAAAACACGACACAATCCTGCTCGGATCCCGGTCGACATATCACATTTACTACACGTTTAACAAAGCAAAAGTTGAGTAATATTTAGTCCTTGCTATTTCTACCGAAAGTTCTGCTAGAATGTCTTCACATTTCAAGCGAGAAATATTATTTTCATTGTGATTTTAACATTGAAAAGACTTGATAAATATTATAATCTCAGATATTGCAGAAACAGTTAAGGTAAAAGCTGTTCGACTTATGTGCGGCATAGCGTAGGTAGCGTAGGCGTCGGTGGTGTAACGGTTAGCATGGTTTCCTTCCAAGCGGTCGATCCGGGTTCGACTCCCGGCTGACGCACTTTGTTTATATTTGTTGCCGTCTTCTACTAGCAAATGATGTGGAAACAACGATATTTTTGAGGTACTGATTATCTGACGTTTTCAGGATGAATGTACGCCGGTCACGTGACGAAAAGCAGTTGTTGTGTGGACCGCATGGAAAACTGACCTAATTACAGGCGGATCGAAATAGAACGTATAAAAAGCACGTGGTGCAAAATAAAGGAGAGCCAATAGGATCACACGGATGGGACGTGTTCCGACGGAATATATTACAAGTAAGAATTTCAATATTTTCACACCGATTCTTTTATTCACATGCCCTACATGTTCTCTGTTGAAGATAAAATGTCACACCCACTTGAATACGCATTTAAACATCGTTTCCTCAATGACATCGCCGTGTCATGAAAAAAAACCCATATAAAACCAACAAACAAAACTAATACATTACTAGCGAAATACGTCTTTTTGATTTACTATTTTTTCAGCAATTTTGCTCATTTATTCCATTTGGAAATGGTGATGACTGAGATATCTATTGTCCAATTTCAGGCGTCCTATTTATAAACACGTTTAGATTAATGTGGAGAGACTGTGTAACGAATGCGGTCGTTGTTATAATGCTAATCATGTTTGATATTCGAAAACACGACACAATCCTGTTCGGATCCCGGTCGACATATCACATTTACTACACGTTTAACAAAGCAAAAGTTGAGTAATATTTAGTCCTTGCTATTTCTACCGAAAGTTCTGCTAGAATGTCTTCACATTTCAAGCGAGAAATATTATTTTCATTGTGATTTTAACATTGAAAAGACTTGATAAATATTATAATCTCAGATATTGCAGAAACAGTTAAGGTAAAAGATTTGAAAGCTGTTCGACTTATGTGCGGCATAGCGTATGTAGCTTAGGCGTCGGTGGTGTAACGGTTAGCATGGTTGCCTTCCAAGCAGTCGATCCGGGTTCGACTCCCGGCCGACGCACTTTATTCATATTTGTTGCCGTCTTCTACTAGCAAATGATGGGGAAACAACGATATTTCCGCTTTCGTCAGAGTTGCCGTTTTAAACCGTCGGTAGAAACTTTTCGTGGAGAAACTGGTCTATGCAAGTGTCATGCTCCTAGCCGTAAGTTCGATGTCTTTTAATAGGTGTAATGAATATTTAATACGTCCTAGCGGAAATACATGAACTTCTTCACTTACATGTTTCACCATTACATATGGTCAGGTTACACGGAATACTTTCAAATTGGCTGCGTGCTGATTATCCTTAAGATGGAGACAATTTGGATTATCTAGTATCTAAGAAGAAATAGAATGAGACACTAATGCATTTAACGCTCATGCAACAAGGAACAGTTTGAATTCTTTGAAAATCGAGTGGATGCGCAAGATATTCAAGGAAAGAAGTTAAAAAATAGCAGTCAGGAAACGCCATTGCTTTTACCGGAGTATATTAGATTGTTGCTGTGGAAGAGAGCAGTTACCTTTCCTTTTAACAGTTAATGATAACAATTAATTTTCAATGTTACCTGTTTCAACTGAATCTAACTCTATCTGTTTTCTTTTCTGGTGACATAAACGATTGACTGTAAATGTCATGAATGTAAAAATAGCCAATAAACTGGTTGTTCAGGATGGGAGGAATAATTAAAAAGGTTTCGCCCAACGTGGGGCTCGAACCCACGACCCCGAGATTAAGAGTCTCGTGCTCTACCGACTGAGCTAGCCGGGCTAGCAGCGTTTTGTTTAGACTTAACCGTCTCGTTTCGGTGACAAAAAACATGTCGATTTTTGAGGTACGGATTATCTGACGTTTTCAGGATGAATGTACGCCGGTCACGTGACGAAAAGCAGTTGTTGTGTGGACCGCATGGAAAACTGACCTAATTACAGGCGGATCGAAATAGAACGTATAAAAAGCACGTGGTGCAAAATAAAGGAGAGCCAATAGGATGACACGGATGGGACGTGTTCCGACGGAATATATTACAAGTAAGAATTTCAATATTTTCACACCGATTCTTTTATTCACATGCCCTACATGTTCTCTGTTGAAGATAAAATGTCACACCCACCTGAATACGCATTTAAACATCGTTTCCTCAATGACATCGCCGTGTCATGAAAAAAACCCACATAAAACCAACAAACAAAACTAATACATTACGAGCGAAATACGTCTTTTTGATTTACTATTTTTTCAGCAATTTTGCTCATTTATTCCATTTGGAAATGGTGATGACTGAGATATCTATTGTCCAATTTCAGGCGTCCTATTTATAAACACGTTTAGATTAATGTGGAGAGACTGTGTAACGAATGAGGTCGTTGTTATAATGCTAATCATGTTTGATATTCGAAAACACGACACAATCCGGTTCGGATCCCGGTCGACATATCACATTTACTACAAGTTTAACAAAGCAAAAGTTGAGTAATATTTAGTCCTTGCTATTTCTACCGAAAGTTCTGCTAGAATGTCTTCACATTTCAAGCGAGAAATATTATTTTCATTGTTATTTTAACATTGAAAAGACTTGATAAATATTATAATCTCAGATATTGCAGAAACAGTTAAGGTAAAAGATTTGAAAGCTGTTCGACTTATGTGCGGCATAGCGTATGTAGCGTAGGCGTCGGTGGTGTAACGGTTAGCATGGTTGCCTTCCAAGCAGTCGATCCGGGTTCGTCTCCCGGCCGACGCACTTTATTTATATTTGTTGCCGTCTTCTACTAGCAAATGATGGGGAAACAACGATATTTCCGCTTTCGTCAGAGTTGCCGTTTTAAACCGTCGGTAGAAACTTTTCGTGGAGAAACTGGTCTATGCAAGTGTCATGCTCCTAGCCGTAAGTTCGATGTCTTTTAATAGGTGTAATGAATATTTAATACGTCCTAGCGGAAATACATGAACTTCATCACTTACATGTTTCACCATTACATATGGTCAGGTTACACGGAATACTTTCAAATTGGCTGCGTGCTGATTATCCTTAAGATGGAAACAATTTGGATTATCTAGTATCTAAGAAGAAATAGAATGAGACACTAATGCATTTAACGCTCATGCAACAAGGAACGGTTTGAATTCTTTGAAAATCGAGTGGATGCGCAAGATATTCAAGGAAAGAAGTTAAAAAATAGCAGTCAGGAAACGCCATTGCATTTACCGGAGTATATTAGATTGTTGCTGTGGAAGAGAGTAGTTACCTTTCCTTTTAACACTTAATGATAACAATTAATTTTCAATGTTACCTGTTTCAACTGAATCTAACTCTATCTGTTTTCTTTTCTGGTGACAGAAACGATTGACTGTAAATGTCATGAATGTAAAAATAGTCAATAAATTGGTAGTTCAGGATGGGAGGAATAATTAAAAAGGTTTCGACCAACGTGGGGCTCGAACCCACGACCCCGAGATAAAGAGTCTCGTACTCTACCGACGGAGCTAGCCGGGCTTGCAGCGTTGTGTTTAGACTTAACCGTCTCGTTTCGGTGACAAAAAACATGTCGATTTTTGAGGTACGGATTATCTGACGTTTTCAGGATGAATGTACGCCGGTCACGTGACGAAAAGCAGTTGTTGTGTGGACCGCATGGAAAACTGACCTAATTACAGGCGGATCGAAATAGAACGTATAAAAAGCACGTGGTGCAAAATAAAGGAGAGCCAATAGGATCACACGGATGGGACGTGTTCCGACGGAATATATTACAAGTAAGAATTTCAATATTTTCACACCGATTCTTTTATTCACATGCCCTACATGTTCTCTGTTGAAGATAAAATGTCAAACCCACCTGAATACGCATTTAAACATCGTTTCCTCAATGACATCGCCGTGTCATGAAAAAAAACCCCACATAAAACCAACAAACAAAACTAATACATTACTAGCGAAATACGTCTTTTTGATTTACTATTTTTTCAGCAATTTTGCTCATTTATTCCATTTGGAAATGGTGATGACTGAGATATCTATTGTCCAATTTCAGGCGTCCTATTTATAAACACGTTTAGATTAATGTGGAGAGACTGTGTAACGAATGAGGTCGTTGTTATAATGCTAATCATGTTTGATATTCGAAAACACGACACAATCCGGTTCGGATCCCGGTCGACATATCACATTTACTACACGTTTAACAAAGCAAAAGTTGAGTAATATTTAGTCCTTGCTATTTCTACCGAAAGTTCTGCTAGAATGTCTTCACATTTCAAGCGAGAAATATTATTTTCATTGTGATTTTAACATTGAAAAGACTTGATAAATATTATAATCTCAGATATTGCAGAAACAGTTAAGGTAAAAGATTTGAAAGCTGTTCGACTTATGTGCGGCATAGCGTATGCAGCGTAGGCGTCGGTGGTGTAACGGTTAGCATGGTTGCCTTCCAAGCAGTCGATCCGGGTTCGACTCCCGGCCGACGCACTTTATTTATATTTGTTGCCGTCTTCTACTAGCAAATGATGGGGAAACAACGATATTTCCGCTTTCGTCAGAGTTGCAGTTTTAAACCGTCGGTAGAAACTGGTCTATGCAAGTGTCAAGCTCCTAGCCGTAAGTTCGATGTCTTTTAATAGGTGTAATGAATATTTAATACGTCCTAGCGGAAATACATGAACTTCTTCACTTACATGTTTCACCATTACATATGGTCAGGTTACACGGAATACTTTCAAATTGGCTGCGTGCTGATTATCCTTAAGATGGAAACAATTTGGATTATCTAGTATCTAAGAAGAAATAGAATGAGACACTAATGCATTTAACGCTCATGCAACAAGGAACGGTTTGAATTCTTTGAAAATCGAGTGGATGCGCAAGATATTCAAGGAAAGAAGTTAAAAAATAGCAGTCAGGAAACGCCATTGCTTTTACCGGAGTATATTAGATTGTTGCTGTGGAAGAGAGCAGTTAGCTTTCCTTTTAACACTTAATGATAACAATTAATTTTCAATGTTACCTGTTTCAACTGAATCTAACTCTATCTGTTTTCTTTTCTGGTGACATAAACGATTGACTGTAAATGTCATGAATGTAAAAATAGCCAATAAACTGGTAGTTCAGGATGGGAGGAATAATTAAAAAGGTTTCGCCCAACGTGGGGTTCGAACCCACGACCCCGTGATTAAGAGTCACGTGCTCTACCGACTGAGCTAGCCGGGCTAGCAGCGTTTTGTTTAGACTTAACCGTCTCGTTTCGGTGACAAAAAACATGTCGATATTTGAGGTACTGATTATCTGACGTTTTCAGGATGAATGTACGTCGGTCACGTGACGAAAAGCAGTTGTTGTGTGGACCGCATGGAAAACTGACCTAATTACAGGCGGATCGAAATAGAACGTATAAAAAGCACGTGGTGCAAAATAAAGGAGAGCCAATAGGATCACACGGATGGGACGTGTTCCGACGGAATATATTACAAGTAAGAATTTCAATATTTTCACACCGATTCTTTTATTCACATGCCCTACATGTTCTCTGTTGAAGATAAAATGTCACACCCACCTGAATACGCATTTAAACATCGTTTCCTCAATGACATCGCCGTGTCATGAAAAAAAACCCACATAAAACCAACAAACAAAACTAATACATTACTAGCGAAATACGTCTTTTTGATTTACTATTTTTTCAGCAATTTTGCTCATTTATTCCATTTGGAAATGGTGATGACTGAGATATCTATTGTCCAATTTCAGGCGTCCTATTTATAAACACGTTTAGATTAATGTGTAGAGACTGTGTAACGAATGAGGTCGTTGTTATAATGCTAATCATGTTTGATATTCGAAAACACGACACAATCCTGTTCGGATCCCCGTCGACATATCACATTTACTACACGTTTAACAAAGCAAAAGTTGAGTAATATTTAGTCCTTGCTATTTCTACCGAAAGTTCTGCTAGAATGACTTCACATTTCAAGCGAGAAATATTATTTTCATTGTGATTTTAACATTTTAAAGACTTGATAAATATTATAATCTCAGATATTGCAGAAACAGTTAAGGTAAAAGATTTGAAAGCTGTTCGACTTATGTGCGGCATAGCGTATGTAGCGTAGGCGTCGGTGGTGTAACGGTTAGCATGGTTGCCTTCCAAGCAGTCGATCCGGGTTCGACTCCCGGCCGACGCACTTTATTTATATTTGTTGCCGTCTTCTACTAGCAAATGATGGGGAAACAACGATATTTCCGCTTTCGTCAGAGTTGCCGTTTTAAACCGTCGGTAGAAACTTTTCGTGGAGAAACTGGTCTATGCAAGTGTCATGCTCCTAGCCGTAAGTTCGATGTCTTTTAATAGGTGTAATGAATATTTAATACGTCCTAGCGGAAATACAAGAACTTCTTCACTTACATGTTTCACCATTACATATGGTCAGGTTACACGGACTACTTTCAAATTGGCTGCGTGCTGATTATCCTTAAGATGGAAACAATTTGGATTATCTAGTATCTAAGAAGAAATAGAATGAGACACTAATGCATTTAACGCTCATGCAACAAGGAACAGTTTGAATTCTTTGAAAATCGAGTGGATGCGCAAGATATTCAAGGAAAGAAGTTAAAAAATAGCAGTCAGGAAACGCCATTGCTTTTACCGGAGTATATTAGATTGTTGCTGTGGAAGAGAGCAGTTACCTTTCCTTTTAACAGTTAATGATAACAATTAATTTTCAATGTTACCTGTTTCAACTGAATCTAACTCTATCTGTTTTCTTTTCTGGTGACATAAACGATTGATTGTAAATGTCATGAATGTAAAAATAGCCAATAAACTGGTAGTTCAGGATGGGAGGAATAATTAAAACGGTTTCGCCCAACGTGGGGCTCGAACCCACGACCCCGAGATTAAGAGTCTCGTGCTCTACCGACTGAGCTAGCCGGGCTAGCAGCGTTTTGTTTAGACTTAACCGTCTCGTTTCGGTGACAAAAAACATGTCGATTTTTGAGGTACGGATTATCTGACGTTTTCAGGATGAATGTACGCCGGTCACGTGACGAAAAGCAGTTGTTGAGTGGACCGCATGGAAAACTGACCTAATTACAGGCGGATCGAAATAGAACGTATAAAAAGCACGTGGTGCAAAATAAAGGAGAGCCAATAGGATCACACGGATGGGACGTGTTCCGACGGAATATATTACAAGTAAGAATTTCAATATTTTCACACCGATTCTTTTATTCACATGCCCTACATGTTCTCTGTTGAAGATAAAATGTCACACCCACCTGAATACGCATTTAAACATCGTTTCCTCAATGACATCGCTGTGTCATGAAAAAAAACCCACATAAAACCAACAAACAAAACTAATACATTACTAGCGAAATACGTCTTTTTGATTTACTATTTTTTCAGCAATTTTGCTCATTTATTCCATTTGGAAATGGTGATGACTGAGATAGATATCTATTGTCCAATTTCAGGCGTCCTATTTATAAACACGTTTAGATTAATGTGTAGAGACTGTGTAACGAATGAGGTCGTTGTTATAATGCTAATCATGTTTGATATTCGAAAACACGACACAATTTCTGTTCGGATCCCGGTCGACATATCACATTTACTACACGTTTAACAAAGCAAAAGTTGAGTAATATTTAGTCCTTGCTATTTCTACCGAAAGTTCTGCTAGAATGTCTTCACATTTCAAGCGAGAAATATTATTTTCATTGTGATTTTAACATTGAAAAGACTTGATAAATATTATAATTTCAGATATTGCAGAAACAGTTAAGGTAAAAGATTTGAAAGCTGTTCGACTTATGTGCGGCATAGCGTATGTAGCGTAGGCGTCGGTGGTGTAACGGTTAGCATGGTTGCCTTCCAAGCAGTCGATCCGAGTTCGACTCCCGGCCAACGCACTTTATTTATATTTGTTGCCGTCTTCTACTAGCAAATGATGTGGAAACAACGATATTTTTGAGGTACTGATTATCTGACGTTTTCAGGATGAATGTACGCCGGTCACGTGACGAAAAGCAGTTGTTGTGTGGACCGCATGGAAAACTGACCTAATTACAGGCGGATCGAAATAGAACGTATAAAAAGCACGTGGTGCAAAATAAAGGAGAGCCAATAGGATCACACGGATGGGACGTGTTCCGACGGAATATATTACAAGTAAGAATTTCAATATTTTCACACCGATTCTTTTATTCACATGCCCTACATGTTCTCTGTTGAAGATAAAATGTCACACCCACCTGAATACGCATTTAAACATCGTTTCCTCAATGACATCGCCGTGTCATGAAAAAAAACCCACATAAAACCAACAAACAAAACTAATACATTACTAGCGAAATACGTTTTTTTGATTTCCTATTTTTTCAGCAATTTTGCTCATTTATTCCATTTGGAAATGGTGATGACTGAGATAGATATCTATTGTCCAATTTCAGGCGTCCTATTTATAAACACGTTTAGATTAATGTGTAGAGACTGTGTAACGAATGAGGTCGTTGTTATAATGCTAATCATGTTTGATATTCGAAAACACGACACAATCCTGCTCGGATCCCGGTCGACATATCACATTTACTACACGTTTAACAAAGCAAAAGTTGAGTAATATTTAGTCCTTGCTATTTCTACCGAAAGTTCTGCTAGAATGTCTTCACATTTCAAGCGAGAAATATTATTTTCATTGTGATTTTAACATTGAAAAGACTTGATAAATATTATAATCTCAGATATTGCAGAAACAGTTAAGGTAAAAGCTGTTCGACTTATGTGCGGCATAGCGTAGGTAGCGTAGGCGTCGGTGGTGTAACGGTTAGCATGGTTTCCTTCCAAGCGGTCGATCCGGGTTCGACTCCCGGCTGACGCACTTTGTTTATATTTGTTGCCGTCTTCTACTAGCAAATGATGTGGAAACAACGATATTTTTGAGGTACTGATTATCTGACGTTTTCAGGATGAATGTACGCCGGTCACGTGACGAAAAGCAGTTGTTGTGTGGACCGCATGGAAAACTGACCTAATTACAGGCGGATCGAAATAGAACGTATAAAAAGCACGTGGTGCAAAATAAAGGAGAGCCAATAGGATCACACGGATGGGACGTGTTCCGACGGAATATATTACAAGTAAGAATTTCAATATTTTCACACCGATTCTTTTATTCACATGCCCTACATGTTCTCTGTTGAAGATAAAATGTCACACCCACTTGAATACGCATTTAAACATCGTTTCCTCAATGACATCGCCGTGTCATGAAAAAAAACCCATATAAAACCAACAAACAAAACTAATACATTACTAGCGAAATACGTCTTTTTGATTTACTATTTTTTCAGCAATTTTGCTCATTTATTCCATTTGGAAATGGTGATGACTGAGATATCTATTGTCCAATTTCAGGCGTCCTATTTATAAACACGTTTAGATTAATGTGGAGAGACTGTGTAACGAATGCGGTCGTTGTTATAATGCTAATCATGTTTGATATTCGAAAACACGACACAATCCTGTTCGGATCCCGGTCGACATATCACATTTACTACACGTTTAACAAAGCAAAAGTTGAGTAATATTTAGTCCTTGCTATTTCTACCGAAAGTTCTGCTAGAATGTCTTCACATTTCAAGCGAGAAATATTATTTTCATTGTGATTTTAACATTGAAAAGACTTGATAAATATTATAATCTCAGATATTGCAGAAACAGTTAAGGTAAAAGATTTGAAAGCTGTTCGACTTATGTGCGGCATAGCGTATGTAGCTTAGGCGTCGGTGGTGTAACGGTTAGCATGGTTGCCTTCCAAGCAGTCGATCCGGGTTCGACTCCCGGCCGACGCACTTTATTCATATTTGTTGCCGTCTTCTACTAGCAAATGATGGGGAAACAACGATATTTCCGCTTTCGTCAGAGTTGCCGTTTTAAACCGTCGGTAGAAACTTTTCGTGGAGAAACTGGTCTATGCAAGTGTCATGCTCCTAGCCGTAAGTTCGATGTCTTTTAATAGGTGTAATGAATATTTAATACGTCCTAGCGGAAATACATGAACTTCTTCACTTACATGTTTCACCATTACATATGGTCAGGTTACACGGAATACTTTCAAATTGGCTGCGTGCTGATTATCCTTAAGATGGAAACAATTTGGATTAGCTAGTATCTAAGAAGAAATAGAATGAGACACTAATGCATTTAACGCTCATGCAACAAGGAACAGTTTGAATTCTTTGAAAATCGAGTGGATGCGCAAGATATTCAAGGAAAGAATTTAAAAAATAGCAGTCAGGAAACGCCATTGCTTTTACCGGAGTATATTAGATTGTTGCTGTGGAAGAGAGTAGTTACCTTTCCTTTTAACAGTTAATGATAACAATTAATTTTCAATGTTACCTGTTTCAACTGAATCTAACTCTATGTGTTTTCTTTTCTGGTGACATAAACGATTGACTGTAAATGTCATGAATGTAAAAATAGCCAATAAACTGGTTGTTCAGGTTGGGAGGAATAATTAAAAAGGTTTCGCCCAACGTGGGGCTCGAACCCACGACCCCGAGATTAAGAGTCTCGTGCTCTACCGACTGAGCTAGCCGGGCTAGCAGCGTTTTGTTTAGACTTAACCGTCTCGTTTCGGTGACAAAAAACATGTCGATTGTTGAGGTACGGATTATCTGACGTTTTCAGGATGAATGTACGCCGGTCACGTGACGAAAAGCAGTTGTTGTGTGGACCGCATGGAAAACTGACCTAATTACAGGCGGATCGAAATAGAACGTATAAAAAGCACGTGGTGCAAAATAAAGGAGAGCCAATAGGATCACACGGATGGGACGTGTTCCGACGGAATATATTACAAGTAAGAATTTCAATATTTTCACACCGATTCTTTTATTCCCATGCCCTACATGTTCTCTGTTGAAGATAAAATGTCACACCCACTTGAATACGCATTTAAACATCGTTTCCTCAATGACATCGCCGTGTCATGAAAAAAAACCCACATAAAACCAACAAACAAAACTAATACATTACTAGCGAAATACGTCTTTTTGATTTACTATTTTTTCAGCAATTTTGCTCATTTATTCCATTTGGAAATGGTGATGACTGAGATATCTATTGTCCAATTTCAGGCGTCCTATTTATAAACACGTTTAGATTAATGTGGAGAGACTGTGTAACGAATGCGGTCGTTGTTATAATGCTAATCATGTTTGATATTCGAAAACACGACACAATCCTGTTCGGATCCCGGTCGACATATCACATTTACTACACGTTTAACAAAGCAAAAGTTGAGTAATATTTAGTCCTTGCTATTTCTACCGAAAGTTCTGCTAGAATGTCTTCACATTTCAAGCGAGAAATATTATTTTCATTGTGATTTTAACATTGAAAAGACTTGATAAATATTATAATCTCAGATATTGCAGAAACAGTTAAGGTAAAAGATTTGAAAGCTGTTCGACTTATGTGCGGCATAGCGTATGTAGCTTAGGCGTCGGTGGTGTAACGGTTAGCATGGTTGCCTTCCAAGCAGTCGATCCGGGTTCGACTCCCGGCCGACGCACTTTATTCATATTTGTTGCCGTCTTCTACTAGCAAATGATGGGGAAACAACGATATTTCCGCTTTCGTCAGAGTTGCCGTTTTAAACCGTCGGTAGAAACTTTTCGTGGAGAAACTGGTCTATGCAAGTGTCATGCTCCTAGCCGTAAGTTCGATGTCTTTTAATAGGTGTAATGAATATTTAATACGTCCTAGCGGAAATACATGAACTTCTTCACTTACATGTTTCACCATTACATATGGTCAGGTTACACGGAATACTTTCAAATTGGCTGCGTGCTGATTATCCTTAAGATGGAAACAATTTGGATTATCTAGTATCTAAGAAGAAATAGAATGAGACACTAATGCATTTAACGCTCATGCAACAAGGAACAGTTTGAATTCTTTGAAAATCGAGTGGATGCGCAAGATATTCAAGGAAAGAAGTTAAAAAATAGCAGTCAGGAAACGCCATTGCTTTTACCGGAGTATATTAGATTGTTGCTGTGGAAGAGAGCAGTTACCTTTCCTTTTAACAGTTAATGATAACAATTAATTTTCAATGTTACCTGTTTCAACTGAATCTAACTCTATCTGTTTTCTTTTCTGGTGACATAAACGATTGACTGTAAATGTCATGAATGTAAAAATAGCCAATAAACTGGTTGTTCAGGATGGGAGGAATAATTAAAAAGGTTTCGCCCAACGTGGGGCTCGAACCCACGACCCCGAGATTAAGAGTCTCGTGCTCTACCGACTGAGCTAGCCGGGATAGCAGCGTTTTGTTTAGACTTAACCGTCTCGTTTCGGTGACAAAAAACATGTCGATTTTTGAGGTACGGATTATCTGACGTTTTCAGGATGAATGTACGCCGGTCACGTGACGAAAAGCAGTTGTTGTGTGGACCGCATGGAAAACTGACCTAATTACAGGCGGATCGAAATAGAACGTATAAAAAGCACGTGGTGCAAAATAAAGGAGAGCCAATAGGATCACACGGATGGGACGTGTTCCGACGGAATATATTACAAGTAAAAATTTCAATATTTTCACACCGATTCTTTTATTCCCATGCCCTACATGTTCTCTGTTGAAGATAAAATGTCACACCCACTTGAATACGCATTTAAACATCGTTTCCTCAATGACATCGCCGTGTCATGAAAAAAAACCCACATAAAACCAACAAACAAAACTAATACATTACTAGCGAAATACGTCTTTTTGATTTACTATTTTTTCAGCAATTTTGCTCATTTATTCCATTTGGAAATGGTGATGACTGAGATAGATATCTATTGTCCAATTTCAGGCGTCCTATTTATAAACACGTTTAGATTAATGTGGAGAGACTGTGTAACGAATGCGGTCGTTGTTATAATGCTAATCATGTTTGATATTCGAAAACACGACACAATCCTGTTCGGATCCCGGTCGACATATCACATTTACTACACGTTTAACAAAGCAAAAGTTGAGTAATATTTAGTCCTTGCTATTTCTACCGAAAGTTCTGCTAGAATGTCTTCACATTTCAAGCGAGAAATATTATTTTCATTGTGATTTTAACATTGAAAAGACTTGATAAATATTATAATCTCAGATATTGCAGAAACAGTTAAGGTAAAAGATTTGAAAGCTGTTCGACTTATGTGCGGCATAGCGTATGTAGCGTAGGCGTCGGTGGTGTAACGGTTAGCATGGTTGCCTTCCAAGCAGTCGATCCGGGTTCGACTCCCGGCCGACGCACTTTATTTATATTTGTTGCCGTCTTCTACTAGCAAATGATGGGGAAACAACGATATTTCCGCTTTCGTCAGAGTTGCCGTTTTAAACCGTCGGTAGAAACTTTTCGTGGAGAAACTGGTCTATGCAAGTGTCATGCTCCTAGCCGTAAGTTCGATGTCTTTTAATAGGTGTAATGAATATTTAATACGTCCTAGCGGAAATACATGAACTTCTTCACTTACATGTTTCACCATTACATATGGTCAGGTTACACGGAATACTTTCAAATTGGCTGCGTGCTGATTATCCTTAAGATGGAAACAATTTGGATTATCTAGTATCTAAGAAGAAATAGAATGAGACACTAATGCATTTAACGCTCATGCAACAAGGAACAGTTTGAATTCTTTGAAAATCGAGTGGATGCGCAAGATATTCAAGGAAAGAAGTTAAAAAATAGCAGTCAGGAAACGCCATTGCTTTTACCGGAGTATATTAGATTGTTGCTGTGGAAGAGAGTAGTTACCTTTCCTTTTAACAGTTAATGATAACAATTAATTTTCAATGTTACCTGTTTCAACTGAATCTAACTCTATCTGTTTTCTTTTCTGGTGACATAAACGATTGACTGTAAATGTCATGAATGTAAAAATAGCCAATAAACTGGTTGTTCAGGATGGGAGGAATAATTAAAAAGGTTTCGCCCAACGTGGGGCTCGAACCCACGACCCCGAGATTAAGAGTCTCGTGCTCTACCGACTCAGCTAGCCGGGCTAGCAGCGTTTTGTTTAGACTTAACCGTCTCGTTTCGGTGACAAAAAACATGTCGATTTTTGAGGTACGGATTATCTGACGATTTCAGGATGAATGTACGCCGGTCACGTGACGAAAAGCAGTTGTTGTGTGGACCGCATGGAAAACTGACCTAATTACAGGCGGATCGAAATAGAACGTATAAAAAGCACGTGGTGCAAAATAAAGGAGAGCCAATAGGATCACACGGATGGGACGTGTTCCGACGGAATATATTACAAGTAAGAATTTCAATATTTTCACACCGATTCTTTTATTCACATGCCCTACATGTTCTCTGTTGAAGATAAAATGTCACACCCACTTGAATACGCATTTAAACATCGTTTCCTCAATGACATCGCCGTGTCATGAAAAAAAACCCACATAAAACCAACAAACAAAACTAATACATTACTAGCGAAATACGTCTTTTTGATTTACTATTTTTTCAGCAATTTTGCTCATTTATTCCATTTGGAAATGGTGATGACTGAGATATCTATTGTCCAATTTCAGGCGTCCTATTTATAAACACGTTTAGATTAATGTGGAGAGACTGTGTAACGAATGCGGTCGTTGTTATAATGCTAATCATGTTTGATATTCGAAAACACGACACAATCCTGTTCGGATCCCGGTCGACATATCACATTTACTACACGTTTAACAAAGCAAAAGTTGAGTAATATTTAGTCCTTGCTATTTCTACCGAAAGTTCTGCTAGAATGTCTTCACATTTCAAGCGAGAAATATTATTTTCATTGTGATTTTAACATTGAAAAGACTTGATAAATATTATAATCTCAGATATTGCAGAAACAGTTAAGGTAAAAGATTTGAAAGCTGTTCGACTTATGTGCGGCATAGCGTATGTAGCGTAGGCGTCGGTGGTGTAACGGTTAGCATGGTTGCCTTCCAAGCAGTCGATCCGGGTTCGACTCCCGGCCGACGCACTTTATTTATATTTGTTGCCGTCTTCTACTAGCAAATGATGGGGAAACAACGATATTTCCGCTTTCGTCAGAGTTGCCGTTTTAAACCGTCGGTAGAAACTTTTCGTGGAGAAACTGGTCTATGCAAGTGTCATGCTCCTAGCCGTAAGTTCGATGTCTTTTAATAGGTGTAATGAATATTTAATACGTCCTAGCGGAAATACATGAACTTCTTCACTTACATGTTTCACCATTACATATGGTCAGGTTACACGGAATACTTTCAAATTGGCTGCGTGCTGATTATCCTTAAGATGGAAACAATTTGGATTAGCTAGTATCTAAGAAGAAATAGAATGAGACACTAATGCATTTAACGCTCATGCAACAAGGAACAGTTTGAATTCTTTGAAAATCGAGTGGATGCGCAAGATATTCAAGGAAAGAAGTTAAAAAATAGCAGTCAGGAAACGCCATTGCTTTTACCGGAGTATATTAGATTGTTGCTGTGGAAGAGAGCAGTTACCTTTCCTTTTAACAGTTAATGATAACAATTAATTTTCAATGTTACCTGTTTCAACTGAATCTAACTCTATCTGTTTTCTTTTCTGGTGACATAAACGATTGACTGTAAATGTCATGAATGTAAAAATAGCCAATAAACTGGTTGTTCAGGTTGGGAGAAATAATTAAAAAGGTTTCGCCCAACGTGGGGCTCGAACCCACGACCCCGAGATTAAGAGTCTCGTGCTCTACCGACTGAGCTAGCCGGGCTAGCAGCGTTTTGCTTAGACTTAACCGTCTCGTTTCGGTGACAAAAAACGTCGATTTTTGAGGTACGGATTATCTGACGTTTTCAGGATGAATGTACGCCGGTCACGTGACGAAAAGCAGTTGTTGTGTGGACCGCATGGAAAACTGACCGAATTACAGGGGGATCGAAATAGAACGTATAAAAAGCACGTGGTGCAAAATAAAGGAGAGCCAATAGGATCACACGGATGGGACGTGTTCCGACGGAATATATTACAAGTAAGAATTTCAATATTTTCACACCGATTCTTTTATTCACATGCCCTACATGTTCTCTGTTGAAGATAAAATGTCACACCCACTTGAATACGCATTTAAACATCGTTTCCTCAATGACATCGCCGTGTCATGAAAAAAAACCCACATAAAACCAACAAACAAAACTAATACATTACTAGCGAAATACGTCTTTTTGATTTACTATTTTTTCAGCAATTTTGCTCATTTATTCCATTTGGAAATGGTGATGACTGAGATATCTATTGTCCAATTTCAGGCGTCCTATTTATAAACACGTTTAGATTAATGTGGAGAGACTGTGTAACGAATGCGGTCGTTGTTATAATGCTAATCATGTTTGATATTCGAAAACACGACACAATCCTGTTCGGATCCCGGTCGACATATCACATTTACTACACGTTTAACAAAGCAAAAGTTGAGTAATATTTAGTCCTTGCTATTTCTACCGAAAGTTCTGCTAGAATGTCTTCACATTTCAAGCGAGAAATATTATTTTCATTGTGATTTTAACATTGAAAAGACTTGATAAATATTATAATCTCAGATATTGCAGAAACAGTTAAGGTAAAAGATTTGAAAGCTGTTCGACTTATGTGCGGCATAGCGTATGTAGCGCAGGCGTCGGTGGTGTAACGGTTAGCATGGTTGCCTTCCAAGCAGTCGATCCGGGTTCGACTCCCGGCCGACGCACTTTATTTATATTTGTTGCCGTCTTCTACTAGCAAATGATGGGGAAACAACGATATTTCCGCTTTCGTCAGAGTTGCCGTTTTAAACCGTCGGTAGAAAATTTTCGTGGAGAAACTGGTCTATGCAAGTGTCATGCTCCTAGCCGTAAGTTCGATGTCTTTTAATAGGTGTAATGAATATTTAATACGTCCTAGCGGAAATACATGAACTTCTTCACTTACATGTTTCACCATTACATATGGTCAGGTTACACGGAATACTTTCAAATTGGCTGCGTGCTGATTATCCTTAAGATGGAAACAATTTGGATTATCTAGTATCTAAGAAGAAATAGAATGAGACACTAATGCATTTAACGCTCATGCAACAAGGAACAGTTTGAATTCTTTGAAAATCGAGTGGATGCGCAAGATATTCAAGGAAAGAAGTTAAAAAATAGCAGTCAGGAAACGCCATTGCTTTTACCGGAGTATATTAGATTGTTGCTGTGGAAGAGAGCAGTTACCTTTCCTTTTAACAGTTAATGATAACAATTAATTTTCAATGTTACCTGTTTCAACTGAATCTAACTCTATCTGTTTTTTTTTCTGGTGACATAAACGATTGACTGTAAATGTCATGAATGTAAAAATAGCCAATAAACTGGTTGTTCTGGATGGGAGGAATAATTAAAAAGGTTTCGCCCAACGTGGGGCTCGAACCCACGACCCACCTGAATACGCATTTAAACATCGTTTCCTCAATGACATCGCCGTGTCATGAAAAAAAACCCACATAAAACCAACAAACAAAACTAATACATTACTAGCGAAATACGTCTTTTTGATTTACTATTTTTTCAGCAATTTTGCTCATTTATTCCATTTGGAAATGGTGATGACTGAGATATCTATTGTCCAATTTCAGGCGTCCTATTTATAAACACGTTTAGATTAATGTGGAGAGACTGTGTAACGAATGAGGTCGTTGTTATAATGCTAATCATGTTTGATATTCGAAAACACGACACAATCCTGTTCGGATCCCGGTCGACATATCACATTTACTACACGTTTAACAAAGCAAAAGTTGAGTAATATTTAGTCCTTGCTATTTCTACCGAAAGTTCTGCTAGAATGTCTTCATATTTCAAGCGAGAAATATTATTTTCATTGTGATTTTAAAATTGAAAAGACTTGATAAATATTATAATCTCAGATATTGCAGAAACAGTTAAGGTAAAAGATTTGAAAGCTGTTCGACTTATGTGCGGCATAGCGTATGTGGCGTAGGCGTCGGTGGTGTAACGGTTAGCATGGTTGCCTTCCAAGCAGTCGATCCGGGTTCGACTCCCGGCCGACGCACTTTATTTATATTTGTTGCCGTCTTCTACTAGCAAATGATGGGGAAACAACGATATTTCCGCTTTCGTTAGAGTTGCCGTTTTAAACCGTCGGTAGAAAATTTTCGTGGAGAAACTGGTCTATGCAAGTGTCATGCTCCTAGCCGTAAGTTCGTTGTCTTTTATTAGGTCTAATGAATATTTAATACGTCCTAGCGGAAATACATGAACTTCTTCACTTACATGTTTCACCATTACATATGGTCAGGTTACACGGAATACTTTCAAATTGGCTGCGTGCTGATTATCCTTAAGATGGAAACAATTTGGATTATCTAGTATCTAAGAAGAAATAGAATGAGACACTAATGCATTTAACGCTCATGCAACAAGGAACAGTTTGAATTCTTTGAAAATCGAGTGGATGCGCAAGATATTCAAGGAAAGAAGTTAAAAAATAGCAGTCAGGAAACGCCATTGCTTTTACCGGAGTATATTAGATTGTTGCTGTGGAAGAGAGTAGTTACCTTTCCTTTTAACAGTTAATGATAACAATTAATTTTCAATGTTACCTGTTTCAACTGAATCTAACTCTATCTGTTTTCTTTTCTGGTGACATAAACGATTGACTGTAAATGTCATGAATGTAAAAATAGCCAATAAACTGGTTGTTCAGGATGGGAGGAATAATTAAAAAGGTTTCGCCCAACGTGGGGCTCGAACCCACGACCCCGAGATTAAGAGTCTCGTGCTCTACCGACTCAGCTAGCCGGGCTAGCAGCGTTTTGTTTAGACTTAACCGTCTCGTTTCGGTGACAAAAAACATGTCGATTTTTGAGGTACGGATTATCTGACGATTTCAGGATGAATGTACGCCGGTCACGTGACGAAAAGCAGTTGTTGTGTGGACCGCATGGAAAACTGACCTAATTACAGGCGGATCGAAATAGAACGTATAAAAAGCACGTGGTGCAAAATAAAGGAGAGCCAATAGGATCACACGGATGGGACGTGTTCCGACGGAATATATTACAAGTAAGAATTTCAATATTTTCACACCGATTCTTTTATTCACATGCCCTACATGTTCTCTGTTGAAGATAAAATGTCACACCCACTTGAATACGCATTTAAACATCGTTTCCTCAATGACATCGCCGTGTCATGAAAAAAAACCCACATAAAACCAACAAACAAAACTAATACATTACTAGCGAAATACGTCTTTTTGATTTACTATTTTTTCAGCAATTTTGCTCATTTATTCCATTTGGAAATGGTGATGACTGAGATATCTATTGTCCAATTTCAGGCGTCCTATTTATAAACACGTTTAGATTAATGTGGAGAGACTGTGTAACGAATGCGGTCGTTGTTATAATGCTAATCATGTTTGATATTCGAAAACACGACACAATCCTGTTCGGATCCCGGTCGACATATCACATTTACTACACGTTTAACAAAGCAAAAGTTGAGTAATATTTAGTCCTTGCTATTTCTACCGAAAGTTCTGCTAGAATGTCTTCACATTTCAAGCGAGAAATATTATTTTCATTGTGATTTTAACATTGAAAAGACTTGATAAATATTATAATCTCAGATATTGCAGAAACAGTTAAGGTAAAAGATTTGAAAGCTGTTCGACTTATGTGCGGCATAGCGTATGTAGCGTAGGCGTCGGTGGTGTAACGGTTAGCATGGTTGCCTTCCAAGCAGTCGATCCGGGTTCGACTCCCGGCCGACGCACTTTA
The DNA here is from genome assembly GCA_963932145.1 of Acanthosepion lycidas. NCBI lineage: Eukaryota > Metazoa > Mollusca > Cephalopoda > Sepiida > Sepiidae > Acanthosepion > Acanthosepion lycidas. Next base: position 111,633,065 of record OZ010587.1, on the reverse strand, counting down.
TTTATATTTGTTGCCGTCTTCTACTAGCAAATGATGGGGAAACAACGATATTTCCGCTTTCGTCAGAGTTGCCGTTTTAAACCGTCGGTAGAAACTTTTCGTGGAGAAACTGGTCTATGCAAGTGTCATGCTCCTAGCCGTAAGTTCGATGTCTTTTAATAGGTGTAATGAATATTTAATACGTCCTAGCGGAAATACATGAACTTCTTCACTTACATGTTTCACCATTACATATGGTCAGGTTACACGGAATACTTTCAAATTGGCTGCGTGCTGATTATCCTTAAGATGGAAACAATTTGGATTAGCTAGTATCTAAGAAGAAATAGAATGAGACACTAATGCATTTAACGCTCATGCAACAAGGAACAGTTTGAATTCTTTGAAAATCGAGTGGATGCGCAAGATATTCAAGGAAAGAAGTTAAAAAATAGCAGTCAGGAAACGCCATTGCTTTTACCGGAGTATATTAGATTGTTGCTGTGGAAGAGAGCAGTTACCTTTCCTTTTAACAGTTAATGATAACAATTAATTTTCAATGTTACCTGTTTCAACTGAATCTAACTCTATCTGTTTTCTTTTCTGGTGACATAAACGATTGACTGTAAATGTCATGAATGTAAAAATAGCCAATAAACTGGTTGTTCAGGTTGGGAGAAATAATTAAAAAGGTTTCGCCCAACGTGGGGCTCGAACCCACGACCCCGAGATTAAGAGTCTCGTGCTCTACCGACTGAGCTAGCCGGGCTAGCAGCGTTTTGCTTAGACTTAACCGTCTCGTTTCGGTGACAAAAAACGTCGATTTTTGAGGTACGGATTATCTGACGTTTTCAGGATGAATGTACGCCGGTCACGTGACGAAAAGCAGTTGTTGTGTGGACCGCATGGAAAACTGACCGAATTACAGGGGGATCGAAATAGAACGTATAAAAAGCACGTGGTGCAAAATAAAGGAGAGCCAATAGGATCACACGGATGGGACGTGTTCCGACGGAATATATTACAAGTAAGAATTTCAATATTTTCACACCGATTCTTTTATTCACATGCCCTACATGTTCTCTGTTGAAGATAAAATGTCACACCCACTTGAATACGCATTTAAACATCGTTTCCTCAATGACATCGCCGTGTCATGAAAAAAAACCCACATAAAACCAACAAACAAAACTAATACATTACTAGCGAAATACGTCTTTTTGATTTACTATTTTTTCAGCAATTTTGCTCATTTATTCCATTTGGAAATGGTGATGACTGAGATATCTATTGTCCAATTTCAGGCGTCCTATTTATAAACACGTTTAGATTAATGTGGAGAGACTGTGTAACGAATGCGGTCGTTGTTATAATGCTAATCATGTTTGATATTCGAAAACACGACACAATCCTGTTCGGATCCCGGTCGACATATCACATTTACTACACGTTTAACAAAGCAAAAGTTGAGTAATATTTAGTCCTTGCTATTTCTACCGAAAGTTCTGCTAGAATGTCTTCACATTTCAAGCGAGAAATATTATTTTCATTGTGATTTTAACATTGAAAAGACTTGATAAATATTATAATCTCAGATATTGCAGAAACAGTTAAGGTAAAAGATTTGAAAGCTGTTCGACTTATGTGCGGCATAGCGTATGTAGCGCAGGCGTCGGTGGTGTAACGGTTAGCATGGTTGCCTTCCAAGCAGTCGATCCGGGTTCGACTCCCGGCCGACGCACTTTATTTATATTTGTTGCCGTCTTCTACTAGCAAATGATGGGGAAACAACGATATTTCCGCTTTCGTCAGAGTTGCCGTTTTAAACCGTCGGTAGAAAATTTTCGTGGAGAAACTGGTCTATGCAAGTGTCATGCTCCTAGCCGTAAGTTCGATGTCTTTTAATAGGTGTAATGAATATTTAATACGTCCTAGCGGAAATACATGAACTTCTTCACTTACATGTTTCACCATTACATATGGTCAGGTTACACGGAATACTTTCAAATTGGCTGCGTGCTGATTATCCTTAAGATGGAAACAATTTGGATTATCTAGTATCTAAGAAGAAATAGAATGAGACACTAATGCATTTAACGCTCATGCAACAAGGAACAGTTTGAATTCTTTGAAAATCGAGTGGATGCGCAAGATATTCAAGGAAAGAAGTTAAAAAATAGCAGTCAGGAAACGCCATTGCTTTTACCGGAGTATATTAGATTGTTGCTGTGGAAGAGAGCAGTTACCTTTCCTTTTAACAGTTAATGATAACAATTAATTTTCAATGTTACCTGTTTCAACTGAATCTAACTCTATCTGTTTTTTTTTCTGGTGACATAAACGATTGACTGTAAATGTCATGAATGTAAAAATAGCCAATAAACTGGTTGTTCTGGATGGGAGGAATAATTAAAAAGGTTTCGCCCAACGTGGGGCTCGAACCCACGACCCACCTGAATACGCATTTAAACATCGTTTCCTCAATGACATCGCCGTGTCATGAAAAAAAACCCACATAAAACCAACAAACAAAACTAATACATTACTAGCGAAATACGTCTTTTTGATTTACTATTTTTTCAGCAATTTTGCTCATTTATTCCATTTGGAAATGGTGATGACTGAGATATCTATTGTCCAATTTCAGGCGTCCTATTTATAAACACGTTTAGATTAATGTGGAGAGACTGTGTAACGAATGAGGTCGTTGTTATAATGCTAATCATGTTTGATATTCGAAAACACGACACAATCCTGTTCGGATCCCGGTCGACATATCACATTTACTACACGTTTAACAAAGCAAAAGTTGAGTAATATTTAGTCCTTGCTATTTCTACCGAAAGTTCTGCTAGAATGTCTTCATATTTCAAGCGAGAAATATTATTTTCATTGTGATTTTAAAATTGAAAAGACTTGATAAATATTATAATCTCAGATATTGCAGAAACAGTTAAGGTAAAAGATTTGAAAGCTGTTCGACTTATGTGCGGCATAGCGTATGTGGCGTAGGCGTCGGTGGTGTAACGGTTAGCATGGTTGCCTTCCAAGCAGTCGATCCGGGTTCGACTCCCGGCCGACGCACTTTATTTATATTTGTTGCCGTCTTCTACTAGCAAATGATGGGGAAACAACGATATTTCCGCTTTCGTTAGAGTTGCCGTTTTAAACCGTCGGTAGAAAATTTTCGTGGAGAAACTGGTCTATGCAAGTGTCATGCTCCTAGCCGTAAGTTCGTTGTCTTTTATTAGGTCTAATGAATATTTAATACGTCCTAGCGGAAATACATGAACTTCTTCACTTACATGTTTCACCATTACATATGGTCAGGTTACACGGAATACTTTCAAATTGGCTGCGTGCTGATTATCCTTAAGATGGAAACAATTTGGATTATCTAGTATCTAAGAAGAAATAGAATGAGACACTAATGCATTTAACGCTCATGCAACAAGGAACAGTTTGAATTCTTTGAAAATCGAGTGGATGCGCAAGATATTCAAGGAAAGAAGTTAAAAAATAGCAGTCAGGAAACGCCATTGCTTTTACCGGAGTATATTAGATTGTTGCTGTGGAAGAGAGCAGTTACCTTTCCTTTTAACAGTTAATGATAACAATTAATTTTCAATGTTACCTGTTTCAACTGAATCTAACTCTATCTGTTTTCTTTTCTGGTGACATAAACGATTGACTGTAAATGTCATGAATGTAAAAATAGCCAATAAACTGGTTGTTCAGGATGGGAGGAATAATTAAAAAGGTTGCGCCCAACGTGGGGCTCGAACCCACGACCCCGAGATTAAGAGTCTCGTGCTCTACCGACTGAGCTAGCCGGGCTAGCAGCGTTTTGTTTAGACTTAACCGTCTCGTTTCGGTGACAAAAAACATGTCGATTTTTGACGTACGGATTATCTGACGTTTTCAGGATGAATGTACGCCGGTCACGTGACGAAAAGCAGTTGTTGTGTGGACCGCATGGAAAACTGACGTAATTACAGGCGGATCGAAATAGAACGTATAAAAAGCACGTGGTGCAAAATAAAGGAGAGCCAATAGGATCACACGGATGGGACGTGTTCCGACGGAATATATTACAAGTAAGAATTTCAATATTTTCACACCGATTCTTTTATTCACATGCCCTACATGTTCTCTGTTGAAGATAAAATGTCACACCCACTTGAATACGCATTTAAACATCGTTTCCTCAATGACATCGCCGTGTCATGAAAAAAAACCCACATAAAACCAACAAACAAAACTAATACATTACTAGCGAAATACGTCTTTTTGATTTACTATTTTTTCAGCAATTTTGCTCATTTATTCCATTTGGAAATGGTGATGACTGAGATATCTATTGTCCAATTTCAGGCGTCCTATTTATAAACACGTTTAGATTAATGTGGAGAGACTGTGTAACGAATGAGGTCGTTGTTATAATGCTAATCATGTTTGATATTCGAAAACACGACACAATCCTGTTCGGATCCCGGTCGACATATCACATTTACTACACGTTTAACAAAGCAAAAGTTGAGTAATATTTAGTCCTTGCTATTTCTACCGAAAGTTCTGCTAGAATGTCTTCACATTTCAAGCGAGAAATATTATTTTCATTGTGATTTTAACATTGAAAAGACTTGATAAATATTATAATCTCAGATATTGCAGAAACAGTTAAGGTAAAAGATTTGAAAGCTGTTCGACTTATGTGCGGCATAGCGTATGTGGCGTAGGCGTCGGTGGTGTAACGGTTAGCATGGTTGCCTTCCAAGCAGTCGATCCGGGTTCGACTCCCGGCCGACGCACTTTATTTATATTTGTTGCCGTCTTCTACTAGCAAATGATGGGGAAACAACGATATTTCCGCTTTCGTCAGAGTTGCCGTTTTAAACCGTCGGTAGAAACTTTTCGTGGAGAAACTGGTCTATGCAAGTGTCATGCTCCTAGCGGTAAGTTCGATGTCTTTTAATAGGTGTAATGAATATTTAATACGTCCTAGCGGAAATACATGAACTTCTTCACTTACATGTTTCACCATTACATATGGTCAGGTTACACGGAAGACTTTCAAATTGGCTGCGTGCTGATTATCCTTAAGATGGAAACAATTTGGATTATCTAGTATCTAAGAAGAAATAGAATGAGACACTAATGCATTTAACGCTAATGCAACAAGGAACGGTTTGAATTCTTTGAAAATCGAGTGGATGCGCAAGATATTCAAGGAAAGAAGTTAAAAAATAGCAGTCAGGAAACGGCATTGCTTTTACCGGAGTATATTAGATTGTTGCTGTGGAAGAGAGCAGTTACCTTTCCTTTTAACAGTTAATGATAACAATTAATTTTCAATGTTACCTGTTTCAACTGAATCTAACTCTATCTGTTTTCTTTTCTGGTGACATAAACGATTGACTGTAAATATCATGAATGTAAAAATAGCCAATAAACTGGTTGTTCTGGATGGGAGGAATAATTAAAAAGGTTTCGCCCAACGTGGGGCTCGAACCCACGACCCCGAGATTAAGAGTCTCGTGCTCTACCGACTGAGCTAGCCGGGCTAGCAGAGCTTTGTTTAGACTTAATCGTCTCGTTTCGGTGACAAAAAACATGTCGATTTTTGAGGTACGGATTATCTGACGTTTTCAGGATGAATGTACGCCGGTCACGTGACGAAAAGCAGTTGTTGTGTGGACCGCATGGAAAACTGACCTAATTACAGGCGGATCGAAATAGAACGTATAAAAAGCACGTGGTGCAAAATAAAGGAGAGCCAATAGGATCACACGGATGGGACGTGTTCAGACGGAATATATTACAAGTAAGAATTTCAATATTTTCACACCGATTCTTTTATTCACATGCCCTACATGTTCTCTGTTGAAGATAAAATGTCACACCCACCTGAATACGCATTTAAACATCGTTTCCTCAATGACATCGCCGTGTCATGAAAAAAAACCACATAAAACCAACAAACAAAACTAATACATTACTAGCGAAATACGTCTTTTTGATTTACTATTATTTCAGCAATTTTGCTCATTTATTCCATTTGGAAATGGTGATGACTGAGATAGATATCTATTGTCCAATTTCAGGCGTCCTATTTATAAACACGTTTAGATTAATGTGTAGAGACTGTGTAACGAATGAGGTCGTTGTTATAATGCTAATCATGTTTGATATTCGAAAACACGACACAATCCTGCTCGGATCCCGGTCGACATATCACATTTACTACACGTTTAACAAAGCAAAAGTTGAGTAATATTTAGTCCTTGCTATTTCTACCGAAAGATCTGCTAGAATGTCTTCACATTTCAAGCGAGAAATATTATTTTCATTGTGATTTTAAAATTGAAAAGACTTGATAAATATTATAATCTCAGATATTGCAGAAACAGTTAAGGTAAAAGCTGTTCGACTTATGTGCGGCATAGCGTAGGTAGCGTAGGCGTCGGTGGTGTAACGGTTAGCATGGTTGCCTTCCAAGCAGTCGATCCGGGTTCGACTCCGGGCCGACGCACTTTATTTATATTTGTTGCCGTCTTCTACTAGCAAATGATGGGGAAACAACGATATTTCCGCTTTCGTCAGAGTTGCCGTTTTAAACCGTCGGTAGAAACTTTTCGTGGAGAAACTGGTCTATGCAAGTGTCATGCTCCTAGCCGTAAGTTCGATGTCTTTTAATAGGTGTAATGAATATTTAATACGTCCTAGCGGAAATACATGAACTTCTTGACTTACATGTTTCACCATTACATATGGTCAGGTTACACGGAATACTTTCAAATTGGCTGCGTGCTGATTATCCTTAAGATGGAAACAATTTGGATTATCTAGTATCTAAGAAGAAATAGAATGAGACACTAATGCATTTAACGCTCATGCAACAAGGAACGGTTTGAATTCTTTGAAAATCGAGTGGATGCGCAAGATATTCAAGGAAAGAAGTTAAAAAATAGCAGTCAGGAAACCCCATTGCTTTTACAGGAGTATATTAGATTGTTGCTGTGGAAGAGAGCAGTTACCTTTCCTTTTAACAGTTAATGATAACAATTAATTTTCAATGTTACCTGTTTCAACTGAATCTAACTCTATCTGTTTTCTTTTCTGGTGACATAAACGATTGACTGTAAATATCATGAATGTAAAAATAGCCAATAAACTGGTTGTTCTGGATGGGAGGAATAATTAAAAAGGTTTCGCCCAACGTGGGGCTCGAACCCACGACCCCGAGATTAAGAGTCTCGTGCTCTACCGACTGAGCTAGCCGGGCTAGCAGAGCTTTGTTTAGACTTAATCGTCTCGTTTCGGTGACAAAAAACATGTCGATTTTTGAGGTACGGATTATCTGACGTTTTCAGGATGAATGTACGCCGGTCACGTGACGAAAAGCAGTTGTTGTGTGGACCGCATGGAAAACTGACCTAATTACAGGCGGATCGAAATAGAACGTATAAAAAGCACGTGGTGCAAAATAAAGGAGAGCCAATAGGATCAGACGGATGGGACGTGTTCCGACGGAATATATTACAAGTAAGAATTTCAATATTTTCACACCGATTCTTTTATTCACATGCCCTACATGTTCTCTGTTGAAGATAAAATGTCACACCCACCTGAATACGCATTTAAACATCGTTTCCTCAATGACATCGCCGTGTCATGAAAAAAAACCCACATAAAACCAACAAACAAAACTAATACATTACTAGCGAAATACGTCTTTTTGATTTACTATTTTTTCAGCAATTTTGCTCATTTATTCCATTTGGAAATGGTGATGACTGAGATAGATATCTATTGTCCAATTTCAGGCGTCCTATTTATAAACACGTTTAGATTAATGTGTAGAGACTGTGTAACGAATGAGGTCGTTGTTATAATGCTAATCATGTTTGATATTCGAAAACACGACACAATCCTGCTCGGATCCCGGTCGACATATCACATTTACTACACGTTTAACAAAGCAAAAGTTGAGTAATATTTAGTCCTTGCTATTTCTACCGAAAGTTCTGCTAGAATGTCTTCACATTTCAAGCGAGAAATATTATTTTCATTGTGATTTTAACATTGAAAAGACTTGATAAATATTATAATCTCAGATATTGCAGAAACAGTTAAGGTAAAAGCTGTTCGACTTATGTGCGGCATAGCGTAGGTAGCGTAGGCGTCGGTGGTGTAACGGTTAGCATGGTTGCCTTCCAAGCAGTCGATCCGGGTTCGACTCCCGGCCGACGCACTTTATTTATATTTGTTGCCGTCTTCTACTAGCAAATGATGGGGAAACAACGATATTTCCGCTTTCGTCAGAGTTGCCGTTTTAAACCGTCGGTAGAAACTTTTCGTGGAGAAACTGGTCTATGCAAGTGTCATGCTCCTAGCGGTAAGTTCGATGTCTTTTAATAGGTGTAATGAATATTTAATACGTCCTAGCGGAAATACATGAACTTCTTCACTTACATGTTTCACCATTACATATGGTCAGGTTACACGGAAGACTTTCAAATTGGCTGCGTGCTGATTATCCTTAAGATGGAAACAATTTGGATTATCTAGTATCTAAGAAGAAATAGAATGAGACACTAATGCATTTAACGCTAATGCAACAAGGAACGGTTTGAATTCTTTGAAAATCGAGTGGATGCGCAAGATATTCAAGGAAAGAAGTTAAAAAATAGCAGTCAGGAAACGCCATTGCTTTTACCGGAGTATATTAGATTGTTGCTGTGGAAGAGAGCAGTTACCTTTCCTTTTAACAGTTAATGATAACAATTAATTTTCAATGTTACCTGTTTCAACTGAATCTAACTCTATCTGTTTTCTTTTCTGGTGACATAAACGATTGACTGTAAATATCATGAATGTAAAAATAGCCAATAAACTGGTTGTTCTGGATGGGAGGAATAATTAAAAAGGTTTCGCCCAACGTGGGGCTCGAACCCACGACCCCGAGATTAAGAGTCTCGTGCTCTACCGACTGAGCTAGCCGGGCTAGCAGAGCTTTGTTTAGACTTAATCGTCTCGTTTCGGTGACAAAAAACATGTCGATTTTTGAGGTACGGATTATCTGACGTTTTCAGGATGAATGTACGCCGGTCACGTGACGAAAAGCAGTTGTTGTGTGGACCGCATGGAAAACTGACCTAATTACAGGCGGATCGAAATAGAACGTATAAAAAGCACGTGGTGCAAAATAAAGGAGAGCCAATAGGATCACACGGATGGGACGTGTTCAGACGGAATATATTACAAGTAAGAATTTCAATATTTTCACACCGATTCTTTTATTCACATGCCCTACATGTTCTCTGTTGAAGATAAAATGTCACACCCACCTGAATACGCATTTAAACATCGTTTCCTCAATGACATCGCCGTGTCATGAAAAAAAACCCACATAAAACCAACAAACAAAACTAATACATTACTAGCGAAATACGTCTTTTTGATTTACTATTTTTTCAGCAATTTTGCTCATTTATTCCATTTGGAAATGGTGATGACTGAGATAGATATCTATTGTCCAATTTCAGGCGTCCTATTTATAAACACGTTTAGATTAATGTGTAGAGACTGTGTAACGAATGAGGTCGTTGTTATAATGCTAATCATGTTTGATATTCGAAAACACGACACAATCCTGCTCGGATCCCGGTCGACATATCACATTTACTACACGTTTAACAAAGCAAAAGTTGAGTAATATTTAGTCCTTGCTATTTCTACCGAAAGTTCTGCTAGAATGTCTTCACATTTCAAGCGAGAAATATTATTTTCATTGTGATTTTAACATTGAAAAGACTTGATAAATATTATAATCTCAGATATTGCAGAAACAGTTAAGGTAAAAGCTGTTCGACTTATGTGCGGCATAGCGTAGGTAGCGTAGGCGTCGGTGGTGTAACGGTTAGCATGGTTGCCTTCCAAGCAGTCGATCCGGGTTCGACTCCCGGCCGACGCACTTTATTTATATTTGTTGCCGTCTTCTACTAGCAAATGATGGGGAAACAACGATATTTCCGCTTTCGTCAGAGTTGCCGTTTTAAACCGTCGGTAGAAACTTTTCGTGGAGAAACTGGTCTATGCAAGTGTCATGCTCCTAGCGGTAAGTTCGATGTCTTTTAATAGGTGTAATGAATATTTAATACGTCCTAGCGGAAATACATGAACTTCTTCACTTACATGTTTCACCATTACATATGGTCAGGTTACACGGAAGACTTTCAAATTGGCTGCGTGCTGATTATCCTTAAGATGGAAACAATTTGGATTATCTAGTATCTAAGAAGAAATAGAATGAGACACTAATGCATTTAACGCTAATGCAACAAGGAACGGTTTGAATTCTTTGAAAATCGAGTGGATGCGCAAGATATTCAAGGAAAGAAGTTAAAAAATAGCAGTCAGGAAACGCCATTGCTTTTACCGGAGTATATTAGATTGTTGCTGTGGAAGAGAGCAGTTACCTTTCCTTTTAACAGTTAATGATAACAATTAATTTTCAATGTTACCTGTTTCAACTGAATCTAACTCTATCTGTTTTCTTTTCTGGTGACATAAACGATTGACTGTAAATATCATGAATGTAAAAATAGCCAATAAACTGGTTGTTCTGGATGGGAGGAATAATTAAAAAGGTTTCGCCCAACGTGGGGCTCGAACCCACGACCCCGAGATTAAGAGTCTCGTGCTCTACCGACTGAGCTAGCCGGGCTAGCAGCGTTTTGTTTAGACTTAATCGTCTCGTTTCGGTGACAAAAAACATGTCGATTTTTGAGGTACGGATTATCTGACGTTTTCAGGATGAATGTACGCCGGTCACGTGACGAAAAGCAGTTGTTGTGTGGACCGCATGGAAAACTGACCTAATTACAGGCGGATCGAAATAGAACGTATAAAAAGCACGTGGTGCAAAATAAAGGAGAGCCAATAGGATCACACGGATGGGACGTGTTCAGACGGAATATATTACAAGTAAGAATTTCAATATTTTCACACCGATTCTTTTATTCACATGCCCTACATGTTCTCTGTTGAAGATAAAATGTCACACCCACCTGAATACGCATTTAAACATCGTTTCCTCAATGACATCGCCGTGTCATGAAAAAAAACCACATAAAACCAACAAACAAAACTAATACATTACTAGCGAAATACGTCTTTTTGATTTACTATTTTTTCAGCAATTTTGCTCATTTATTCCATTTGGAAATGGTGATGACTGAGATAGATATCTATTGTCCAATTTCAGGCGTCCTATTTATAAACACGTTTAGATTAATGTGTAGAGACTGTGTAACGAATGAGGTCGTTGTTATAATGCTAATCATGTTTGATATTCGAAAACACGACACAATCCTGCTCGGATCCCGGTCGACATATCACATTTACTACACGTTTAACAAAGCAAAAGTTGAGTAATATTTAGTCCTTGCTATTTCTACCGAAAGTTCTGCTAGAATGTCTTCACATTTCAAGCGAGAAATATTATTTTCATTGTGATTTTAACATTGAAAAGACTTGATAAATATTATAATCTCAGATATTGCAGAAACAGTTAAGGTAAAAGCTGTTCGACTTATGTGCGGCATAGCGTAGGTAGCGTAGGCGTCGGTGGTGTAACGGTTAGCATGGTTGCCTTCCAAGCAGTCGATCCGGGTTCGACTCCCGGCCGACGCACTTTATTTATATTTGTTGCCGTCTTCTACTAGCAAATGATGGGGAAACAACGATATTTCCGCTTTCGTCAGAGTTGCCGTTTTAAACCGTCGGTAGAAACTTTTCGTGGAGAAACTGGTCTATGCAAGTGTCATGCTCCTAGCCGTAAGTTCGATGTCTTTTAATAGGTGTAATGAATATTTAATACGTCCTAGCGGAAATACATGAACTTCTTCACTTACATGTTTCACCATTACATATGGTCAGGTTACACGGAATACTTTCAAATTGGCTGCGTGCTGATTATCCTTAAGATGGAAACAATTTGGATTATCTAGTATCTAAGAAGAAATAGAATGAGACACTAATGCATTTAACGCTCATGCAACAAGGAACAGTTTGAATTCTTTGAAAATCGAGTGGATGCGCAAGATATTCAAGGAAAGAAGTTAAAAAATAGCAGTCAGGAAACGCCATTGCTTTTACCGGAGTATATTAGATTGTTGCTGTGGAAGAGAGCAGTTACCTTTCCTTTTAACAGTTAATGATAACAATTAATTTTCAATGTTACCTGTTTCAACTGAATCTAACTCTATCTGTTTTTTTTTCTGGTGACATAAACGATTGACTGTAAATGTCATGAATGTAAAAATAGCCAATAAACTGGTTGTTCTGGATGGGAGGAATAATTAAAAAGGTTTCGCCCAACGTGGGGCTCGAACCCACGACCCACCTGAATACGCATTTAAACATCGTTTCCTCAATGACATCGCCGTGTCATGAAAAAAAACCCACATAAAACCAACAAACAAAACTAATACATTACTAGCGAAATACGTCTTTTTGATTTACTATTTTTTCAGCAATTTTGCTCATTTATTCCATTTGGAAATGGTGATGACTGAGATATCTATTGTCCAATTTCAGGCGTCCTATTTATAAACACGTTTAGATTAATGTGGAGAGACTGTGTAACGAATGAGGTCGTTGTTATAATGCTAATCATGTTTGATATTCGAAAACACGACACAATCCTGTTCGGATCCCGGTCGACATATCACATTTACTACACGTTTAACAAAGCAAAAGTTGAGTAATATTTAGTCCTTGCTATTTCTACCGAAAGTTCTGCTAGAATGTCTTCATATTTCAAGCGAGAAATATTATTTTCATTGTGATTTTAAAATTGAAAAGACTTGATAAATATTATAATCTCAGATATTGCAGAAACAGTTAAGGTAAAAGATTTGAAAGCTGTTCGACTTATGTGCGGCATAGCGTATGTGGCGTAGGCGTCGGTGGTGTAACGGTTAGCATGGTTGCCTTCCAAGCAGTCGATCCGGGTTCGACTCCCGGCCGACGCACTTTATTTATATTTGTTGCCGTCTTCTACTAGCAAATGATGGGGAAACAACGATATTTCCGCTTTCGTTAGAGTTGCCGTTTTAAACCGTCGGTAGAAAATTTTCGTGGAGAAACTGGTCTATGCAAGTGTCATGCTCCTAGCCGTAAGTTCGTTGTCTTTTATTAGGTCTAATGAATATTTAATACGTCCTAGCGGAAATACATGAACTTCTTCACTTACATGTTTCACCATTACATATGGTCAGGTTACACGGAATACTTTCAAATTGGCTGCGTGCTGATTATCCTTAAGATGGAAACAATTTGGATTATCTAGTATCTAAGAAGAAATAGAATGAGACACTAATGCATTTAACGCTCATGCAACAAGGAACAGTTTGAATTCTTTGAAAATCGAGTGGATGCGCAAGATATTCAAGGAAAGAAGTTAAAAAATAGCAGTCAGGAAACGCCATTGCTTTTACCGGAGTATATTAGATTGTTGCTGTGGAAGAGAGCAGTTACCTTTCCTTTTAACAGTTAATGATAACAATTAATTTTCAATGTTACCTGTTTCAACTGAATCTAACTCTATCTGTTTTCTTTTCTGGTGACATAAACGATTGACTGTAAATGTCATGAATGTAAAAATAGCCAATAAACTGGTTGTTCAGGATGGGAGGAATAATTAAAAAGGTTGCGCCCAACGTGGGGCTCGAACCCACGACCCCGAGATTAAGAGTCTCGTGCTCTACCGACTGAGCTAGCCGGGCTAGCAGCGTTTTGTTTAGACTTAACCGTCTCGTTTCGGTGACAAAAAACATGTCGATTTTTGACGTACGGATTATCTGACGTTTTCAGGATGAATGTACGCCGGTCACGTGACGAAAAGCAGTTGTTGTGTGGACCGCATGGAAAACTGACGTAATTACAGGCGGATCGAAATAGAACGTATAAAAAGCACGTGGTGCAAAATAAAGGAGAGCCAATAGGATCACACGGATGGGACGTGTTCCGACGGAATATATTACAAGTAAGAATTTCAATATTTTCACACCGATTCTTTTATTCACATGCCCTACATGTTCTCTGTTGAAGATAAAATGTCACACCCACTTGAATACGCATTTAAACATCGTTTCCTCAATGACATCGCCGTGTCATGAAAAAAAACCCACATAAAACCAACAAACAAAACTAATACATTACTAGCGAAATACGTCTTTTTGATTTACTATTTTTTCAGCAATTTTGCTCATTTATTCCATTTGGAAATGGTGATGACTGAGATATCTATTGTCCAATTTCAGGCGTCCTATTTATAAACACGTTTAGATTAATGTGGAGAGACTGTGTAACGAATGAGGTCGTTGTTATAATGCTAATCATGTTTGATATTCGAAAACACGACACAATCCTGTTCGGATCCCGGTCGACATATCACATTTACTACACGTTTAACAAAGCAAAAGTTGAGTAATATTTAGTCCTTGCTATTTCTACCGAAAGTTCTGCTAGAATGTCTTCACATTTCAAGCGAGAAATATTATTTTCATTGTGATTTTAACATTGAAAAGACTTGATAAATATTATAATCTCAGATATTGCAGAAACAGTTAAGGTAAAAGATTTGAAAGCTGTTCGACTTATGTGCGGCATAGCGTATGTGGCGTAGGCGTCGGTGGTGTAACGGTTAGCATGGTTGCCTTCCAAGCAGTCGATCCGGGTTCGACTCCCGGCCGACGCACTTTATTTATATTTGTTGCCGTCTTCTACTAGCAAATGATGGGGAAACAACGATATTTCCGCTTTCGTCAGAGTTGCCGTTTTAAACCGTCGGTAGAAACTTTTCGTGGAGAAACTGGTCTATGCAAGTGTCATGCTCCTAGCGGTAAGTTCGATGTCTTTTAATAGGTGTAATGAATATTTAATACGTCCTAGCGGAAATACATGAACTTCTTCACTTACATGTTTCACCATTACATATGGTCAGGTTACACGGAAGACTTTCAAATTGGCTGCGTGCTGATTATCCTTAAGATGGAAACAATTTGGATTATCTAGTATCTAAGAAGAAATAGAATGAGACACTAATGCATTTAACGCTAATGCAACAAGGAACGGTTTGAATTCTTTGAAAATCGAGTGGATGCGCAAGATATTCAAGGAAAGAAGTTAAAAAATAGCAGTCAGGAAACGGCATTGCTTTTACCGGAGTATATTAGATTGTTGCTGTGGAAGAGAGCAGTTACCTTTCCTTTTAACAGTTAATGATAACAATTAATTTTCAATGTTACCTGTTTCAACTGAATCTAACTCTATCTGTTTTCTTTTCTGGTGACATAAACGATTGACTGTAAATATCATGAATGTAAAAATAGCCAATAAACTGGTTGTTCTGGATGGGAGGAATAATTAAAAAGGTTTCGCCCAACGTGGGGCTCGAACCCACGACCCCGAGATTAAGAGTCTCGTGCTCTACCGACTGAGCTAGCCGGGCTAGCAGAGCTTTGTTTAGACTTAATCGTCTCGTTTCGGTGACAAAAAACATGTCGATTTTTGAGGTACGGATTATCTGACGTTTTCAGGATGAATGTACGCCGGTCACGTGACGAAAAGCAGTTGTTGTGTGGACCGCATGGAAAACTGACCTAATTACAGGCGGATCGAAATAGAACGTATAAAAAGCACGTGGTGCAAAATAAAGGAGAGCCAATAGGATCACACGGATGGGACGTGTTCAGACGGAATATATTACAAGTAAGAATTTCAATATTTTCACACCGATTCTTTTATTCACATGCCCTACATGTTCTCTGTTGAAGATAAAATGTCACACCCACCTGAATACGCATTTAAACATCGTTTCCTCAATGACATCGCCGTGTCATGAAAAAAAACCACATAAAACCAACAAACAAAACTAATACATTACTAGCGAAATACGTCTTTTTGATTTACTATTATTTCAGCAATTTTGCTCATTTATTCCATTTGGAAATGGTGATGACTGAGATAGATATCTATTGTCCAATTTCAGGCGTCCTATTTATAAACACGTTTAGATTAATGTGTAGAGACTGTGTAACGAATGAGGTCGTTGTTATAATGCTAATCATGTTTGATATTCGAAAACACGACACAATCCTGCTCGGATCCCGGTCGACATATCACATTTACTACACGTTTAACAAAGCAAAAGTTGAGTAATATTTAGTCCTTGCTATTTCTACCGAAAGATCTGCTAGAATGTCTTCACATTTCAAGCGAGAAATATTATTTTCATTGTGATTTTAAAATTGAAAAGACTTGATAAATATTATAATCTCAGATATTGCAGAAACAGTTAAGGTAAAAGCTGTTCGACTTATGTGCGGCATAGCGTAGGTAGCGTAGGCG
The DNA here is from genome assembly GCA_963932145.1 of Acanthosepion lycidas. Lineage (NCBI taxonomy): Eukaryota > Metazoa > Mollusca > Cephalopoda > Sepiida > Sepiidae > Acanthosepion > Acanthosepion lycidas. Next base: position 111,616,667 of record OZ010587.1, on the reverse strand, counting down.
TCGGTGGTGTAACGGTTAGCATGGTTGCCTTCCAAGCAGTCGATCCGGGTTCGACTCCGGGCCGACGCACTTTATTTATATTTGTTGCCGTCTTCTACTAGCAAATGATGGGGAAACAACGATATTTCCGCTTTCGTCAGAGTTGCCGTTTTAAACCGTCGGTAGAAACTTTTCGTGGAGAAACTGGTCTATGCAAGTGTCATGCTCCTAGCCGTAAGTTCGATGTCTTTTAATAGGTGTAATGAATATTTAATACGTCCTAGCGGAAATACATGAACTTCTTGACTTACATGTTTCACCATTACATATGGTCAGGTTACACGGAATACTTTCAAATTGGCTGCGTGCTGATTATCCTTAAGATGGAAACAATTTGGATTATCTAGTATCTAAGAAGAAATAGAATGAGACACTAATGCATTTAACGCTCATGCAACAAGGAACGGTTTGAATTCTTTGAAAATCGAGTGGATGCGCAAGATATTCAAGGAAAGAAGTTAAAAAATAGCAGTCAGGAAACCCCATTGCTTTTACAGGAGTATATTAGATTGTTGCTGTGGAAGAGAGCAGTTACCTTTCCTTTTAACAGTTAATGATAACAATTAATTTTCAATGTTACCTGTTTCAACTGAATCTAACTCTATCTGTTTTCTTTTCTGGTGACATAAACGATTGACTGTAAATATCATGAATGTAAAAATAGCCAATAAACTGGTTGTTCTGGATGGGAGGAATAATTAAAAAGGTTTCGCCCAACGTGGGGCTCGAACCCACGACCCCGAGATTAAGAGTCTCGTGCTCTACCGACTGAGCTAGCCGGGCTAGCAGAGCTTTGTTTAGACTTAATCGTCTCGTTTCGGTGACAAAAAACATGTCGATTTTTGAGGTACGGATTATCTGACGTTTTCAGGATGAATGTACGCCGGTCACGTGACGAAAAGCAGTTGTTGTGTGGACCGCATGGAAAACTGACCTAATTACAGGCGGATCGAAATAGAACGTATAAAAAGCACGTGGTGCAAAATAAAGGAGAGCCAATAGGATCAGACGGATGGGACGTGTTCCGACGGAATATATTACAAGTAAGAATTTCAATATTTTCACACCGATTCTTTTATTCACATGCCCTACATGTTCTCTGTTGAAGATAAAATGTCACACCCACCTGAATACGCATTTAAACATCGTTTCCTCAATGACATCGCCGTGTCATGAAAAAAAACCCACATAAAACCAACAAACAAAACTAATACATTACTAGCGAAATACGTCTTTTTGATTTACTATTTTTTCAGCAATTTTGCTCATTTATTCCATTTGGAAATGGTGATGACTGAGATAGATATCTATTGTCCAATTTCAGGCGTCCTATTTATAAACACGTTTAGATTAATGTGTAGAGACTGTGTAACGAATGAGGTCGTTGTTATAATGCTAATCATGTTTGATATTCGAAAACACGACACAATCCTGCTCGGATCCCGGTCGACATATCACATTTACTACACGTTTAACAAAGCAAAAGTTGAGTAATATTTAGTCCTTGCTATTTCTACCGAAAGTTCTGCTAGAATGTCTTCACATTTCAAGCGAGAAATATTATTTTCATTGTGATTTTAACATTGAAAAGACTTGATAAATATTATAATCTCAGATATTGCAGAAACAGTTAAGGTAAAAGCTGTTCGACTTATGTGCGGCATAGCGTAGGTAGCGTAGGCGTCGGTGGTGTAACGGTTAGCATGGTTGCCTTCCAAGCAGTCGATCCGGGTTCGACTCCCGGCCGACGCACTTTATTTATATTTGTTGCCGTCTTCTACTAGCAAATGATGGGGAAACAACGATATTTCCGCTTTCGTCAGAGTTGCCGTTTTAAACCGTCGGTAGAAACTTTTCGTGGAGAAACTGGTCTATGCAAGTGTCATGCTCCTAGCGGTAAGTTCGATGTCTTTTAATAGGTGTAATGAATATTTAATACGTCCTAGCGGAAATACATGAACTTCTTCACTTACATGTTTCACCATTACATATGGTCAGGTTACACGGAAGACTTTCAAATTGGCTGCGTGCTGATTATCCTTAAGATGGAAACAATTTGGATTATCTAGTATCTAAGAAGAAATAGAATGAGACACTAATGCATTTAACGCTAATGCAACAAGGAACGGTTTGAATTCTTTGAAAATCGAGTGGATGCGCAAGATATTCAAGGAAAGAAGTTAAAAAATAGCAGTCAGGAAACGCCATTGCTTTTACCGGAGTATATTAGATTGTTGCTGTGGAAGAGAGCAGTTACCTTTCCTTTTAACAGTTAATGATAACAATTAATTTTCAATGTTACCTGTTTCAACTGAATCTAACTCTATCTGTTTTCTTTTCTGGTGACATAAACGATTGACTGTAAATATCATGAATGTAAAAATAGCCAATAAACTGGTTGTTCTGGATGGGAGGAATAATTAAAAAGGTTTCGCCCAACGTGGGGCTCGAACCCACGACCCCGAGATTAAGAGTCTCGTGCTCTACCGACTGAGCTAGCCGGGCTAGCAGAGCTTTGTTTAGACTTAATCGTCTCGTTTCGGTGACAAAAAACATGTCGATTTTTGAGGTACGGATTATCTGACGTTTTCAGGATGAATGTACGCCGGTCACGTGACGAAAAGCAGTTGTTGTGTGGACCGCATGGAAAACTGACCTAATTACAGGCGGATCGAAATAGAACGTATAAAAAGCACGTGGTGCAAAATAAAGGAGAGCCAATAGGATCACACGGATGGGACGTGTTCAGACGGAATATATTACAAGTAAGAATTTCAATATTTTCACACCGATTCTTTTATTCACATGCCCTACATGTTCTCTGTTGAAGATAAAATGTCACACCCACCTGAATACGCATTTAAACATCGTTTCCTCAATGACATCGCCGTGTCATGAAAAAAAACCCACATAAAACCAACAAACAAAACTAATACATTACTAGCGAAATACGTCTTTTTGATTTACTATTTTTTCAGCAATTTTGCTCATTTATTCCATTTGGAAATGGTGATGACTGAGATAGATATCTATTGTCCAATTTCAGGCGTCCTATTTATAAACACGTTTAGATTAATGTGTAGAGACTGTGTAACGAATGAGGTCGTTGTTATAATGCTAATCATGTTTGATATTCGAAAACACGACACAATCCTGCTCGGATCCCGGTCGACATATCACATTTACTACACGTTTAACAAAGCAAAAGTTGAGTAATATTTAGTCCTTGCTATTTCTACCGAAAGTTCTGCTAGAATGTCTTCACATTTCAAGCGAGAAATATTATTTTCATTGTGATTTTAACATTGAAAAGACTTGATAAATATTATAATCTCAGATATTGCAGAAACAGTTAAGGTAAAAGCTGTTCGACTTATGTGCGGCATAGCGTAGGTAGCGTAGGCGTCGGTGGTGTAACGGTTAGCATGGTTGCCTTCCAAGCAGTCGATCCGGGTTCGACTCCCGGCCGACGCACTTTATTTATATTTGTTGCCGTCTTCTACTAGCAAATGATGGGGAAACAACGATATTTCCGCTTTCGTCAGAGTTGCCGTTTTAAACCGTCGGTAGAAACTTTTCGTGGAGAAACTGGTCTATGCAAGTGTCATGCTCCTAGCGGTAAGTTCGATGTCTTTTAATAGGTGTAATGAATATTTAATACGTCCTAGCGGAAATACATGAACTTCTTCACTTACATGTTTCACCATTACATATGGTCAGGTTACACGGAAGACTTTCAAATTGGCTGCGTGCTGATTATCCTTAAGATGGAAACAATTTGGATTATCTAGTATCTAAGAAGAAATAGAATGAGACACTAATGCATTTAACGCTAATGCAACAAGGAACGGTTTGAATTCTTTGAAAATCGAGTGGATGCGCAAGATATTCAAGGAAAGAAGTTAAAAAATAGCAGTCAGGAAACGCCATTGCTTTTACCGGAGTATATTAGATTGTTGCTGTGGAAGAGAGCAGTTACCTTTCCTTTTAACAGTTAATGATAACAATTAATTTTCAATGTTACCTGTTTCAACTGAATCTAACTCTATCTGTTTTCTTTTCTGGTGACATAAACGATTGACTGTAAATATCATGAATGTAAAAATAGCCAATAAACTGGTTGTTCTGGATGGGAGGAATAATTAAAAAGGTTTCGCCCAACGTGGGGCTCGAACCCACGACCCCGAGATTAAGAGTCTCGTGCTCTACCGACTGAGCTAGCCGGGCTAGCAGCGTTTTGTTTAGACTTAATCGTCTCGTTTCGGTGACAAAAAACATGTCGATTTTTGAGGTACGGATTATCTGACGTTTTCAGGATGAATGTACGCCGGTCACGTGACGAAAAGCAGTTGTTGTGTGGACCGCATGGAAAACTGACCTAATTACAGGCGGATCGAAATAGAACGTATAAAAAGCACGTGGTGCAAAATAAAGGAGAGCCAATAGGATCACACGGATGGGACGTGTTCAGACGGAATATATTACAAGTAAGAATTTCAATATTTTCACACCGATTCTTTTATTCACATGCCCTACATGTTCTCTGTTGAAGATAAAATGTCACACCCACCTGAATACGCATTTAAACATCGTTTCCTCAATGACATCGCCGTGTCATGAAAAAAAACCACATAAAACCAACAAACAAAACTAATACATTACTAGCGAAATACGTCTTTTTGATTTACTATTTTTTCAGCAATTTTGCTCATTTATTCCATTTGGAAATGGTGATGACTGAGATAGATATCTATTGTCCAATTTCAGGCGTCCTATTTATAAACACGTTTAGATTAATGTGTAGAGACTGTGTAACGAATGAGGTCGTTGTTATAATGCTAATCATGTTTGATATTCGAAAACACGACACAATCCTGCTCGGATCCCGGTCGACATATCACATTTACTACACGTTTAACAAAGCAAAAGTTGAGTAATATTTAGTCCTTGCTATTTCTACCGAAAGTTCTGCTAGAATGTCTTCACATTTCAAGCGAGAAATATTATTTTCATTGTGATTTTAACATTGAAAAGACTTGATAAATATTATAATCTCAGATATTGCAGAAACAGTTAAGGTAAAAGCTGTTCGACTTATGTGCGGCATAGCGTAGGTAGCGTAGGCGTCGGTGGTGTAACGGTTAGCATGGTTGCCTTCCAAGCAGTCGATCCGGGTTCGACTCCCGGCCGACGCACTTTATTTATATTTGTTGCCGTCTTCTACTAGCAAATGATGGGGAAACAACGATATTTCCGCTTTCGTCAGAGTTGCCGTTTTAAACCGTCGGTAGAAACTTTTCGTGGAGAAACTGGTCTATGCAAGTGTCATGCTCCTAGCCGTAAGTTCGATGTCTTTTAATAGGTGTAATGAATATTTAATACGTCCTAGCGGAAATACATGAACTTCTTCACTTACATGTTTCACCATTACATATGGTCAGGTTACACGGAAGACTTTCAAATTGGCTGCGTGCTGATTATCCTTAAGATGGAAACAATTTGGATTATCTAGTATCTAAGAAGAAATAGAATGAGACACTAATGCATTTAACGCTAATGCAACAAGGAACGGTTTGAATTCTTTGAAAATCGAGTGGATGCGCAAGATATTCAAGGAAAGAAGTTAAAAAATAGCAGTCAGGAAACGCCATTGCTTTTACCGGAGTATATTAGATTGTTGCTGTGGAAGAGAGCAGTTACCTTTCCTTTTAACAGTTAATGATAACAATTAATTTTCAATGTTACCTGTTTCAACTGAATCTAACTCTATCTGTTTTCTTTTCTGGTGACATAAACGATTGACTGTAAATATCATGAATGTAAAAATAGCCAATAAACTGGTTGTTCTGGATGGGAGGAATAATTAAAAAGGTTTCGCCCAACGTGGGGCTCGAACCCACGACCCCGAGATTAAGAGTCTCGTGCTCTACCGACTGAGCTAGCCGGGCTAGCAGAGCTGTGTTTAGACTTAATCGTCTCGTTTCGGTGACAAAAAACATGTCGATTTTTGAGGTACGGATTATCTGACGTTTTCAGGATGAATGTACGCCGGTCACGTGACGAAAAGCAGTTGTTGTGTGGACCGCATGGAAAACTGACCTAATTACAGGCGGATCGAAATAGAACGTATAAAAAGCACGTGGTGCAAAATAAAGGAGAGCCAATAGGATCACACGGATGGGACGTGTTCAGACGGAATATATTACAAGTAAGAATTTCAATATTTTCACACCGATTCTTTTATTCACATGCCCTACATGTTCTCTGTTGAAGATAAAATGTCACACCCACCTGAATACGCATTTAAACATCGTTTCCTCAATGACATCGCCGTGTCATGAAAAAAAACCACATAAAACCAACAAACAAAACTAATACATTACTAGCGAAATACGTCTTTTTGATTTACTATTTTTTCAGCAATTTTGCTCATTTATTCCATTTGGAAATGGTGATGACTGAGATAGATATCTATTGTCCAATTTCAGGCGTCCTATTTATAAACACGTTTAGATTAATGTGTAGAGACTGTGTAACGAATGAGGTCGTTGTTATAATGCTAATCATGTTTGATATTCGAAAACACGACACAATCCTGCTCGGATCCCGGTCGACATATCACATTTACTACACGTTTAACAAAGCAAAAGTTGAGTAATATTTAGTCCTTGCTATTTCTACCGAAAGTTCTGCTAGAATGTCTTCACATTTCAAGCGAGAAATATTATTTTCATTGTGATTTTAACATTGAAAAGACTTGATAAATATTATAATCTCAGATATTGCAGAAACAGTTAAGGTAAAAGCTGTTCGACTTATGTGCGGCATAGCGTAGGTAGCGTAGGCGTCGGTGGTGTAACGGTTAGCATGGTTGCCTTCCAAGCAGTCGATCCGGGTTCGACTCCCGGCCGACGCACTTTATTTATATTTGTTGCCGTCTTCTACTAGCAAATGATGGGGAAACAACGATATTTCCGCTTTCGTCAGAGTTGCCGTTTTAAACCGTCGGTAGAAACTTTTCGTGGAGAAACTGGTCTATGCAAGTGTCATGCTCCTAGCCGTAAGTTCGATGTCTTTTAATAGGTGTAATGAATATTTAATACGTCCTAGCGGAAATACATGAACTTCTTCACTTACATGTTTCACCATTACATATGGTCAGGTTACACGGAAGACTTTCAAATTGGCTGCGTGCTGATTATCCTTAAGATGGAAACAATTTGGATTATCTAGTATCTAAGAAGAAATAGAATGAGACACTAATGCATTTAACGCTAATGCAACAAGGAACGGTTTGAATTCTTTGAAAATCGAGTGGATGCGCAAGATATTCAAGGAAAGAAGTTAAAAAATAGCAGTCAGGAAACGCCATTGCTTTTACCGGAGTATATTAGATTGTTGCTGTGGAAGAGAGCAGTTACCTTTCCTTTTAACAGTTAATGATAACAATTAATTTTCAATGTTACCTGTTTCAACTGAATCTAACTCTATCTGTTTTCTTTTCTGGTGACATAAACGATTGACTGTAAATATCATGAATGTAAAAATAGCCAATAAACTGGTTGTTCTGGATGGGAGGAATAATTAAAAAGGTTTCGCCCAACGTGGGGCTCGAACCCACGACCCCGAGATTAAGAGTCTCGTGCTCTACCGACTGAGCTAGCCGGGCTAGCAGAGCTTTGTTTAGACTTAATCGTCTCGTTTCGGTGACAAAAAACATGTCGATTTTTGAGGTACGGATTATCTGACGTTTTCAGGATGAATGTACGCCGGTCACGTGACGAAAAGCAGTTGTTGTGTGGACCGCATGGAAAACTGACCTAATTACAGGCGGATCGAAATAGAACGTATAAAAAGCACGTGGTGCAAAATAAAGGAGAGCCAATAGGATCACACGGATGGGACGTGTTCAGACGGAATATATTACAAGTAAGAATTTCAATATTTTCACACCGATTCTTTTATTCACATGCCCTACATGTTCTCTGTTGAAGATAAAATGTCACACCCACCTGAATACGCATTTAAACATCGTTTCCTCAATGACATCGCCGTGTCATGAAAAAAAACCCACATAAAACCAACAAACAAAACTAATACATTACTAGCGAAATACGTCTTTTTGATTTACTATTTTTTCAGCAATTTTGCTCATTTATTCCATTTGGAAATGGTGATGACTGAGATAGATATCTATTGTCCAATTTCAGGCGTCCTATTTATAAACACGTTTAGATTAATGTGTAGAGACTGTGTAACGAATGAGGTCGTTGTTATAATGCTAATCATGTTTGATATTCGAAAACACGACACAATCCTGCTCGGATCCCGGTCGACATATCACATTTACTACACGTTTAACAAAGCAAAAGTTGAGTAATATTTAGTCCTTGCTATTTCTACCGAAAGTTCTGCTAGAATGTCTTCACATTTCAAGCGAGAAATATTATTTTCATTGTGATTTTAACATTGAAAAGACTTGATAAATATTATAATCTCAGATATTGCAGAAACAGTTAAGGTAAAAGCTGTTCGACTTATGTGCGGCATAGCGTAGGTAGCGTAGGCGTCGGTGGTGTAACGGTTAGCATGGTTGCCTTCCAAGCAGTCGATCCGGGTTCGACTCCCGGCCGACGCACTTTATTTATATTTGTTGCCGTCTTCTACTAGCAAATGATGGGGAAACAACGATATTTCCGCTTTCGTCAGAGTTGCCGTTTTAAACCGTCGGTAGAAACTTTTCGTGGAGAAACTGGTCTATGCAAGTGTCATGCTCCTAGCCGTAAGTTCGATGTCTTTTAATAGGTGTAATGAATATTTAATACGTCCTAGCGGAAATACATGAACTTCTTGACTTACATGTTTCACCATTACATATGGTCAGGTTACACGGAATACTTTCAAATTGGCTGCGTGCTGATTATCCTTAAGATGGAAACAATTTGGATTATCTAGTATCTAAGAAGAAATAGAATGAGACACTAATGCATTTAACGCTCATGCAACAAGGAACGGTTTGAATTCTTTGAAAATCGAGTGGATGCGCAAGATATTCAAGGAAAGAAGTTAAAAAATAGCAGTCAGGAAACGCCATTGCTTTTACCGGAGTATATTAGATTGTTGCTGTGGAAGAGAGCAGTTACCTTTCCTTTTAACAGTTAATGATAACAATTAATTTTCAATGTTACCTGTTTCAACTGAATCTAACTCTATCTGTTTTCTTTTCTGGTGACATAAACGATTGACTGTAAATATCATGAATGTAAAAATAGCCAATAAACTGGTTGTTCTGGATGGGAGGAATAATTAAAAAGGTTTCGCCCAACGTGGGGCTCGAACCCACGACCCCGAGATTAAGAGTCTCGTGCTCTACCGACTGAGCTAGCCGGGCTAGCAGAGCTTTGTTTAGACTTAATCGTCTCGTTTCGGTGACAAAAAACATGTCGATTTTTGAGGTACGGATTATCTGACGTTTTCAGGATGAATGTACGCCGGTCACGTGACGAAAAGCAGTTGTTGTGTGGACCGCATGGAAAACTGACCTAATTACAGGCGGATCGAAATAGAACGTATAAAAAGCACGTGGTGCAAAATAAAGGAGAGCCAATAGGATCAGACGGATGGGACGTGTTCCGACGGAATATATTACAAGTAAGAATTTCAATATTTTCACACCGATTCTTTTATTCACATGCCCTACATGTTCTCTGTTGAAGATAAAATGTCAAACCCACCTGAATACGCATTTAAACATCGTTTCCTCAATGACATCGCCGTGTCATGAAAAAAAACCCACATAAAACCAACAAACAAAACTAATACATTACTAGCGAAATACGTCTTTTTGATTTACTATTTTTTCAGCAATTTTGCTCATTTATTCCATTTGGAAATGGTGATGACTGAGATAGATATCTATTGTCCAATTTCAGGCGTCCTATTTATAAACACGTTTAGATTAATGTGTAGAGACTGTGTAACGAATGAGGTCGTTGTTATAATGCTAATCATGTTTGATATTCGAAAACACGACACAATCCTGCTCGGATCCCGGTCGACATATCACATTTACTACACGTTTAACAAAGCAAAAGTTGAGTAATATTTAGTCCTTGCTATTTCTACCGAAAGTTCTGCTAGAATGTCTTCACATTTCAAGCGAGAAATATTATTTTCATTGTGATTTTAACATTGAAAAGACTTGATAAATATTATAATCTCAGATATTGCAGAAACAGTTAAGGTAAAAGATTTGAAAGCTGTTCGACTTATGCGCGGCATAGCGTAGGTAGCGTAGGCGTCGGTGGTGTAACGGTTAGCATGGTTGCCTTCCAAGCAGTCGATCCGGGTTCGACTCCCGGCCGACGCACTTTATTTATATTTGTTGCCGTCTTCTACTAGCAAATGATGGGGAAACAACGATATTTCCGCTTTCGTCAGAGTTGCCGTTTTAAACCGTCGGTAGAAACTTTTCGTGGAGAAACTGGTCTATGCAAGTGTCATGCTCCTAGCCGTAAGTTCGATGTCTTTTAATAGGTGTAATGAATATTTAATACGTCCTAGCGGAAATACATGAACTTCTTCACTTACATGTTTCACCATTACATATGGTCAGGTTACACGGAATACTTTCAAATTGGCTGCGTGCTGATTATCCTTAAGATGGAAACAATTTGGATTATCTAGTATCTAAGAAGAAATAGAATGAGACACTAATGCATTTAACGCTCATGCAACAAGGAACAGATTGAATTCTTTGAAAATCGAGTGGATGCGCAAGATATTCAAGGAAAGAAGTTAAAAAATAGCAGTCAGGAAACGCCATTGCTTTTACCGGAGTATATTAGATTGTTGCTGTGGAAGAGAGCAGTTACCTTTCCTTTTAACAGTTAATGATAACAATTAATTTTCAATGTTACCTGTTTCAACTGAATCTAACTCTATCTGTTTTCTTTTCTGGTGACATAAACGATTGACTGTAAATGTCATGAATGTAAAAATAGCCAATAAACTGGTTGTTCAGGATGGGAGGAATAATTAAAAAGGTTTCGCCCAACGTGGGGCTCGAACCCACGACCCCGAGATTAAGAGTCTCGTGCTCTACCGACTGAGCTAGCCGGGCTAGCAGAGCTTTGTTTAGACTTAATCGTCTCGTTTCGGTGACAAAAAACATGTCGATTTTTGAGGTACGGATTATCTGACGTTTTCAGGATGAATGTACGCCGGTCACGTGACGAAAAGCAGTTGTTGTGTGGACCGCATGGAAAACTGACCTAATTACAGGCGGATCGAAATAGAACGTATAAAAAGCACGTGGTGCAAAATAAAGGAGAGCCAATAGGATCACACGGATGGGACGTGTTCCGACGGAATATATTACAAGTAAGAATTTCAATATTTTCACACCGATTCTTTTATTCACATGCCCTACATGTTCTCTGTTGAAGATAAAATGTCACACCCACCTGAATACGCATTTAAACATCGTTTCCTCAATGACATCGCCGTGTCATGAAAAAAAACCCACATAAAACCAACAAACAAAACTAATACATTACTAGCGAAATACGTCTTTTTGATTTACTATTTTTTCAGCAATTTTGCTCATTTATTCCATTTGGAAATGGTGATGACTGAGATAGATATCTATTGTCCAATTTCAGGCGTCCTATTTATAAACACGTTTAGATTAATGTGTAGAGACTGTGTAACGAATGAGGTCGTTGTTATAATGCTAATCATGTTTGATATTCGAAAACACGACACAATCCTGCTCGGATCCCGGTCGACATATCACATTTACTACACGTTTAACAAAGCAAAAGTTGAGTAATATTTAGTCCTTGCTATTTCTACCGAAAGTTCTGCTAGAATGTCTTCACATTTCAAGCGAGAAATATTATTTTCATTGTGATTTTAACATTGAAAAGACTTGATAAATATTATAATCTCAGATATTGCAGAAACAGTTAAGGTAAAAGCTGTTCGACTTATGTGCGGCATAGCGTAGGTAGCGTAGGCGTCGGTGGTGTAACGGTTAGCATGGTTGCCTTCCAAGCAGTCGATCCGGGTTCGACTCCCGGCCGACGCACTTTATTTATATTTGTTGCCGTCTTCTACTAGCAAATGATGGGGAAACAACGATATTTCCGCTTTCGTCAGAGTTGCCGTTTTAAACCGTCGGTAGAAACTTTTCGTGGAGAAACTGGTCTATGCAAGTGTCATGCTCCTAGCCGTAAGTTCGATGTCTTTTAATAGGTGTAATGAATATTTAATACGTCCTAGCGGAAATACATGAACTTCTTCACTTACATGTTTCACCATTACATATGGTCAGGTTACACGGAAGACTTTCAAATTGGCTGCGTGCTGATTATCCTTAAGATGGAAACAATTTGGATTATCTAGTATCTAAGAAGAAATAGAATGAGACACTAATGCATTTAACGCTAATGCAACAAGGAACGGTTTGAATTCTTTGAAAATCGAGTGGATGCGCAAGATATTCAAGGAAAGAAGTTAAAAAATAGCAGTCAGGAAACGCCATTGCTTTTACCGGAGTATATTAGATTGTTGCTGTGGAAGAGAGCAGTTACCTTTCCTTTTAACAGTTAATGATAACAATTAATTTTCAATGTTACCTGTTTCAACTGAATCTAACTCTATCTGTTTTCTTTTCTGGTGACATAAACGATTGACTGTAAATATCATGAATGTAAAAATAGCCAATAAACTGGTTGTTCTGGATGGGAGGAATAATTAAAAAGGTTTCGCCCAACGTGGGGCTCGAACCCACGACCCCGAGATTAAGAGTCTCGTGCTCTACCGACTGAGCTAGCCGGGCTAGCAGCGTTTTGTTTAGACTTAATCGTCTCGTTTCGGTGACAAAAAACATGTCGATTTTTGAGGTACGGATTATCTGACGTTTTCAGGATGAATGTACGCCGGTCACGTGACGAAAAGCAGTTGTTGTGTGGACCGCATGGAAAACTGACCTAATTACAGGCGGATCGAAATAGAACGTATAAAAAGCACGTGGTGCAAAATAAAGGAGAGCCAATAGGATCACACGGATGGGACGTGTTCAGACGGAATATATTACAAGTAAGAATTTCAATATTTTCACACCGATTCTTTTATTCACATGCCCTACATGTTCTCTGTTGAAGATAAAATGTCACACCCACCTGAATACGCATTTAAACATCGTTTCCTCAATGACATCGCCGTGTCATGAAAAAAAACCACATAAAACCAACAAACAAAACTAATACATTACTAGCGAAATACGTCTTTTTGATTTACTATTTTTTCAGCAATTTTGCTCATTTATTCCATTTGGAAATGGTGATGACTGAGATAGATATCTATTGTCCAATTTCAGGCGTCCTATTTATAAACACGTTTAGATTAATGTGTAGAGACTGTGTAACGAATGAGGTCGTTGTTATAATGCTAATCATGTTTGATATTCGAAAACACGACACAATCCTGCTCGGATCCCGGTCGACATATCACATTTACTACACGTTTAACAAAGCAAAAGTTGAGTAATATTTAGTCCTTGCTATTTCTACCGAAAGTTCTGCTAGAATGTCTTCACATTTCAAGCGAGAAATATTATTTTCATTGTGATTTTAACATTGAAAAGACTTGATAAATATTATAATCTCAGATATTGCAGAAACAGTTAAGGTAAAAGCTGTTCGACTTATGTGCGGCATAGCGTAGGTAGCGTAGGCGTCGGTGGTGTAACGGTTAGCATGGTTGCCTTCCAAGCAGTCGATCCGGGTTCGACTCCCGGCCGACGCACTTTATTTATATTTGTTGCCGTCTTCTACTAGCAAATGATGGGGAAACAACGATATTTCCGCTTTCGTCAGAGTTGCCGTTTTAAACCGTCGGTAGAAACTTTTCGTGGAGAAACTGGTCTATGCAAGTGTCATGCTCCTAGCCGTAAGTTCGATGTCTTTTAATAGGTGTAATGAATATTTAATACGTCCTAGCGGAAATACATGAACTTCTTCACTTACATGTTTCACCATTACATATGGTCAGGTTACACGGAAGACTTTCAAATTGGCTGCGTGCTGATTATCCTTAAGATGGAAACAATTTGGATTATCTAGTATCTAAGAAGAAATAGAATGAGACACTAATGCATTTAACGCTAATGCAACAAGGAACGGTTTGAATTCTTTGAAAATCGAGTGGATGCGCAAGATATTCAAGGAAAGAAGTTAAAAAATAGCAGTCAGGAAACGCCATTGCTTTTACCGGAGTATATTAGATTGTTGCTGTGGAAGAGAGCAGTTACCTTTCCTTTTAACAGTTAATGATAACAATTAATTTTCAATGTTACCTGTTTCAACTGAATCTAACTCTATCTGTTTTCTTTTCTGGTGACATAAACGATTGACTGTAAATATCATGAATGTAAAAATAGCCAATAAACTGGTTGTTCTGGATGGGAGGAATAATTAAAAAGGTTTCGCCCAACGTGGGGCTCGAACCCACGACCCCGAGATTAAGAGTCTCGTGCTCTACCGACTGAGCTAGCCGGGCTAGCAGAGCTGTGTTTAGACTTAATCGTCTCGTTTCGGTGACAAAAAACATGTCGATTTTTGAGGTACGGATTATCTGACGTTTTCAGGATGAATGTACGCCGGTCACGTGACGAAAAGCAGTTGTTGTGTGGACCGCATGGAAAACTGACCTAATTACAGGCGGATCGAAATAGAACGTATAAAAAGCACGTGGTGCAAAATAAAGGAGAGCCAATAGGATCACACGGATGGGACGTGTTCAGACGGAATATATTACAAGTAAGAATTTCAATATTTTCACACCGATTCTTTTATTCACATGCCCTACATGTTCTCTGTTGAAGATAAAATGTCACACCCACCTGAATACGCATTTAAACATCGTTTCCTCAATGACATCGCCGTGTCATGAAAAAAAACCACATAAAACCAACAAACAAAACTAATACATTACTAGCGAAATACGTCTTTTTGATTTACTATTTTTTCAGCAATTTTGCTCATTTATTCCATTTGGAAATGGTGATGACTGAGATAGATATCTATTGTCCAATTTCAGGCGTCCTATTTATAAACACGTTTAGATTAATGTGTAGAGACTGTGTAACGAATGAGGTCGTTGTTATAATGCTAATCATGTTTGATATTCGAAAACACGACACAATCCTGCTCGGATCCCGGTCGACATATCACATTTACTACACGTTTAACAAAGCAAAAGTTGAGTAATATTTAGTCCTTGCTATTTCTACCGAAAGTTCTGCTAGAATGTCTTCACATTTCAAGCGAGAAATATTATTTTCATTGTGATTTTAACATTGAAAAGACTTGATAAATATTATAATCTCAGATATTGCAGAAACAGTTAAGGTAAAAGCTGTTCGACTTATGTGCGGCATAGCGTAGGTAGCGTAGGCGTCGGTGGTGTAACGGTTAGCATGGTTGCCTTCCAAGCAGTCGATCCGGGTTCGACTCCCGGCCGACGCACTTTATTTATATTTGTTGCCGTCTTCTACTAGCAAATGATGGGGAAACAACGATATTTCCGCTTTCGTCAGAGTTGCCGTTTTAAACCGTCGGTAGAAACTTTTCGTGGAGAAACTGGTCTATGCAAGTGTCATGCTCCTAGCCGTAAGTTCGATGTCTTTTAATAGGTGTAATGAATATTTAATACGTCCTAGCGGAAATACATGAACTTCTTCACTTACATGTTTCACCATTACATATGGTCAGGTTACACGGAAGACTTTCAAATTGGCTGCG
Organism: Acanthosepion lycidas; assembly: GCA_963932145.1. Lineage (NCBI taxonomy): Eukaryota > Metazoa > Mollusca > Cephalopoda > Sepiida > Sepiidae > Acanthosepion > Acanthosepion lycidas. Next base: position 111,600,819 of record OZ010587.1, on the reverse strand, counting down.
TGCTGATTATCCTTAAGATGGAAACAATTTGGATTATCTAGTATCTAAGAAGAAATAGAATGAGACACTAATGCATTTAACGCTAATGCAACAAGGAACGGTTTGAATTCTTTGAAAATCGAGTGGATGCGCAAGATATTCAAGGAAAGAAGTTAAAAAATAGCAGTCAGGAAACGCCATTGCTTTTACCGGAGTATATTAGATTGTTGCTGTGGAAGAGAGCAGTTACCTTTCCTTTTAACAGTTAATGATAACAATTAATTTTCAATGTTACCTGTTTCAACTGAATCTAACTCTATCTGTTTTCTTTTCTGGTGACATAAACGATTGACTGTAAATATCATGAATGTAAAAATAGCCAATAAACTGGTTGTTCTGGATGGGAGGAATAATTAAAAAGGTTTCGCCCAACGTGGGGCTCGAACCCACGACCCCGAGATTAAGAGTCTCGTGCTCTACCGACTGAGCTAGCCGGGCTAGCAGAGCTTTGTTTAGACTTAATCGTCTCGTTTCGGTGACAAAAAACATGTCGATTTTTGAGGTACGGATTATCTGACGTTTTCAGGATGAATGTACGCCGGTCACGTGACGAAAAGCAGTTGTTGTGTGGACCGCATGGAAAACTGACCTAATTACAGGCGGATCGAAATAGAACGTATAAAAAGCACGTGGTGCAAAATAAAGGAGAGCCAATAGGATCACACGGATGGGACGTGTTCAGACGGAATATATTACAAGTAAGAATTTCAATATTTTCACACCGATTCTTTTATTCACATGCCCTACATGTTCTCTGTTGAAGATAAAATGTCACACCCACCTGAATACGCATTTAAACATCGTTTCCTCAATGACATCGCCGTGTCATGAAAAAAAACCCACATAAAACCAACAAACAAAACTAATACATTACTAGCGAAATACGTCTTTTTGATTTACTATTTTTTCAGCAATTTTGCTCATTTATTCCATTTGGAAATGGTGATGACTGAGATAGATATCTATTGTCCAATTTCAGGCGTCCTATTTATAAACACGTTTAGATTAATGTGTAGAGACTGTGTAACGAATGAGGTCGTTGTTATAATGCTAATCATGTTTGATATTCGAAAACACGACACAATCCTGCTCGGATCCCGGTCGACATATCACATTTACTACACGTTTAACAAAGCAAAAGTTGAGTAATATTTAGTCCTTGCTATTTCTACCGAAAGTTCTGCTAGAATGTCTTCACATTTCAAGCGAGAAATATTATTTTCATTGTGATTTTAACATTGAAAAGACTTGATAAATATTATAATCTCAGATATTGCAGAAACAGTTAAGGTAAAAGCTGTTCGACTTATGTGCGGCATAGCGTAGGTAGCGTAGGCGTCGGTGGTGTAACGGTTAGCATGGTTGCCTTCCAAGCAGTCGATCCGGGTTCGACTCCCGGCCGACGCACTTTATTTATATTTGTTGCCGTCTTCTACTAGCAAATGATGGGGAAACAACGATATTTCCGCTTTCGTCAGAGTTGCCGTTTTAAACCGTCGGTAGAAACTTTTCGTGGAGAAACTGGTCTATGCAAGTGTCATGCTCCTAGCCGTAAGTTCGATGTCTTTTAATAGGTGTAATGAATATTTAATACGTCCTAGCGGAAATACATGAACTTCTTGACTTACATGTTTCACCATTACATATGGTCAGGTTACACGGAATACTTTCAAATTGGCTGCGTGCTGATTATCCTTAAGATGGAAACAATTTGGATTATCTAGTATCTAAGAAGAAATAGAATGAGACACTAATGCATTTAACGCTCATGCAACAAGGAACGGTTTGAATTCTTTGAAAATCGAGTGGATGCGCAAGATATTCAAGGAAAGAAGTTAAAAAATAGCAGTCAGGAAACGCCATTGCTTTTACCGGAGTATATTAGATTGTTGCTGTGGAAGAGAGCAGTTACCTTTCCTTTTAACAGTTAATGATAACAATTAATTTTCAATGTTACCTGTTTCAACTGAATCTAACTCTATCTGTTTTCTTTTCTGGTGACATAAACGATTGACTGTAAATATCATGAATGTAAAAATAGCCAATAAACTGGTTGTTCTGGATGGGAGGAATAATTAAAAAGGTTTCGCCCAACGTGGGGCTCGAACCCACGACCCCGAGATTAAGAGTCTCGTGCTCTACCGACTGAGCTAGCCGGGCTAGCAGAGCTTTGTTTAGACTTAATCGTCTCGTTTCGGTGACAAAAAACATGTCGATTTTTGAGGTACGGATTATCTGACGTTTTCAGGATGAATGTACGCCGGTCACGTGACGAAAAGCAGTTGTTGTGTGGACCGCATGGAAAACTGACCTAATTACAGGCGGATCGAAATAGAACGTATAAAAAGCACGTGGTGCAAAATAAAGGAGAGCCAATAGGATCAGACGGATGGGACGTGTTCCGACGGAATATATTACAAGTAAGAATTTCAATATTTTCACACCGATTCTTTTATTCACATGCCCTACATGTTCTCTGTTGAAGATAAAATGTCAAACCCACCTGAATACGCATTTAAACATCGTTTCCTCAATGACATCGCCGTGTCATGAAAAAAAACCCACATAAAACCAACAAACAAAACTAATACATTACTAGCGAAATACGTCTTTTTGATTTACTATTTTTTCAGCAATTTTGCTCATTTATTCCATTTGGAAATGGTGATGACTGAGATAGATATCTATTGTCCAATTTCAGGCGTCCTATTTATAAACACGTTTAGATTAATGTGTAGAGACTGTGTAACGAATGAGGTCGTTGTTATAATGCTAATCATGTTTGATATTCGAAAACACGACACAATCCTGCTCGGATCCCGGTCGACATATCACATTTACTACACGTTTAACAAAGCAAAAGTTGAGTAATATTTAGTCCTTGCTATTTCTACCGAAAGTTCTGCTAGAATGTCTTCACATTTCAAGCGAGAAATATTATTTTCATTGTGATTTTAACATTGAAAAGACTTGATAAATATTATAATCTCAGATATTGCAGAAACAGTTAAGGTAAAAGCTGTTCGACTTATGTGCGGCATAGCGTAGGTAGCGTAGGCGTCGGTGGTGTAACGGTTAGCATGGTTGCCTTCCAAGCAGTCGATCCGGGTTCGACTCCCGGCCGACGCACTTTATTTATATTTGTTGCCGTCTTCTACTAGCAAATGATGGGGAAACAACGATATTTCCGCTTTCGTCAGAGTTGCCGTTTTAAACCGTCGGTAGAAACTTTTCGTGGAGAAACTGGTCTATGCAAGTGTCATGCTCCTAGCCGTAAGTTCGATGTCTTTTAATAGGTGTAATGAATATTTAATACGTCCTAGCGGAAATACATGAACTTCTTCACTTACATGTTTCACCATTACATATGGTCAGGTTACACGGAATACTTTCAAATTGGCTGCGTGCTGATTATCCTTAAGATGGAAACAATTTGGATTATCTAGTATCTAAGAAGAAATAGAATGAGACACTAATGCATTTAACGCTAATGCAACAAGGAACGGTTTGAATTCTTTGAAAATCGAGTGGATGCGCAAGATATTCAAGGAAAGAAGTTAAAAAATAGCAGTCAGGAAACGCCATTGCTTTTACCGGAGTATATTAGATTGTTGCTGTGGAAGAGAGCAGTTACCTTTCCTTTTAACAGTTAATGATAACAATTAATTTTCAATGTTACCTGTTTCAACTGAATCTAACTCTATCTGTTTTCTTTTCTGGTGACATAAACGATTGACTGTAAATGTCATGAATGTAAAAATAGCCAATAAACTGGTTGTTCAGGATGGGAGGAATAATTAAAAAGGTTTCGCCCAACGTGGGGCTCGAACCCACGACCCCGAGATTAAGAGTCTCGTGCTCTACCGACTGAGCTAGCCGGGCTAGCAGCGTTTTGTTTAGACTTAACCGTCTCGTTTCGGTGACAAAAAACATGTCGATTTTTGAGGTACGGATTATCTGACGTTTTCAGGATGAATGTACGCCGGTCACGTGACGAAAAGCAGTTGTTGTGTGGACCGCATGGAAAACTGACCTAATTACAGGCGGATCGAAATAGAACGTATAAAAAGCACGTGGTGCAAAATAAAGGAGAGCCAATAGGATCAGACGGATGGGACGTGTTCCGACGGAATATATTACAAGTAAGAATTTCAATATTTTCACACCGATTCTTTTATTCACATGCCCTACATGTTCACTGTTGAAGATAAAATGTCACACCCACCTGAATACGCATTTAAACATCGTTTCCTCAATGACATCGCCGTGTCATGAAAAAAAAACCCACATAAAACCAACAAACAAAACTAATACATTACTAGCGAAATACGTCTTTTTGATTTACTATTTTTTCAGCAATTTTGCTCATTTATTCCATTTGGAAATGGTGATGACTGAGATATCTATTGTCCAATTTCAGGCGTCCTATTTATAAACACGTTTAGATTAATGTGGAGAGACTGTGTAACGAATGAGGTCGTTGTTATAATGCTAATCATGTTTGATATTCGAAAACACGACACAATCCTGTTCGGATCCCGGTCGACATATCACATTTACTACACGTTTAACAAAGCAAAAGTTGAGTAATATTTAGTCCTTGCTATTTCTACCGAAAGTTCTGCTAGAATGTCTTCACATTTCAAGCGAGAAATATTATTTTCATTGTGATTTTAACATTGAAAAGACTTGATAAATATTATAATCTCAGATATTGCAGAAACAGTTAAGGTAAAAGCTGTTCGACTTATGTGCGGCATAGCGTAGGTAGCGTAGGCGTCGGTGGTGTAACGGTTAGCATGGTTGCCTTCCAAGCAGTCGATCCGGGTTCGACTCCCGGCCGACGCACTTTATTTATATTTGTTGCCGTCTTCTACTAGCAAATGATGGGGAAACAACGATATTTCCGCTTTCGTCAGAGTTGCCGTTTTAAACCGTCGGTAGAAACTTTTCGCGGAGAAACTGGTCTATGCAAGTGTCATGCTCCTAGCCGTAAGTTCGATGTCTTTTAATAGGTGTAATGAATATTTAATACGTCCTAGCGGAAATACATGAACTTCTTCACTTACATGTTTCACCATTACATATGGTCAGGTTACACGGAATACTTTCAAATTGGCTGCGTGCTGATTATCCTTAAGATGGAAACAATTTGGATTATCTAGTATCTAAGAAGAAATAGAATGAGACACTAATGCATTTAACGCTCATGCAACAAGGAACAGTTTGAATTCTTTGAAAATCGAGTGGATGCGCAAGATATTCAAGGAAAGAAGTTAAAAAATATCAGTCAGGAAACGCCATTGCTTTTACCGGAGTATATTAGATTGTTGCTGTGGAAGAGAGCAGTTACCTTTCCTTTTAACAGTTAATGATAACAATTAATTTTCAATGTTACCTGTTTCAACTGAATCTAACTCTATCTGTTTTCTTTTCTGGTGACATAAACGATTGACTGTAAATGTCATGAATGTAAAAATAGCCAATAAACTGGTTGTTCAGGATGGGAGGAATAATTAAAAAGGTTTCGCCCAACGTGGGGCTCGAACCCACGACCCCGAGATTAAGAGTCTCGTGCTCTACCGACTGAGCTAGCCGGGCTAGCAGCGTTTTGTTTAGACTTAACCGTCTCGTTTCGGTGACAAAAAACATGTCGATTTTTGAGGTACGGATTATCTGACGTTTTCAGGATGAATGTACGCCGGTCACGTGACGAAAAGCAGTTGTTGTGTGGACCGCATGGAAAACTGACCTAATTACAGGCGGATCGAAATAGAACGTATAAAAAGCACGTGGTGCAAAATAAAGGAGAGCCAATAGGATCACACGGATGGGACGTGTTCCGACGGAATATATTACAAGTAAGAATTTCAATATTTTCACACCGATTCTTTTATTCACATGCCCTACATGTTCTCTGTTGAAGATAAAATGTCACACCCACCTGAATACGCATTTAAACATCGTTTCCTCAATGACATCACCGTGTCATGAAAAAAAACCCACATAAAACCAACAAACAAAACTAATACATTACTAGCGAAATACGTCTTTTTGATTTACTATTTTTTCAGCAATTTTGCTCATTTATTCCATTTGGAAATGGTGATGACTGAGATATCTATTGTCCAATTTCAGGCGTCCTATTTATAAACACGTTTAGATTAATGTGTAGAGACTGTGTAACGAATGAGGTCGTTGTTATAATGCTAATCATGTTTGATATTCGAAAACACGACACAATCCGGTTCGGATCCCGGTCGACATATCACATTTACTACACGTTTAACAAAGCAAAAGTTGAGTAATATTTAGTCCTTGCTATTTCTACCGAAAGTTCTGCTAGAATGTCTTCACATTTCAAGCGAGAAATATTATTTTCATTGTGATTTTAACATTGAAAAGTCTTGATAAATATTATAATCTCAGATATTGCAGAAACAGTTAAGGTAAAAGATTTGAAAGCTGTTCGACTTATGTGCGGCATAGCGTATGTAGCGTAGGCGTCGGTGGTGTAACGGTTAGCATGGTTGCCTTCCAAGCAGTCGATCCCGGTTCGACTCCCGGCCGACGCACTTTATTTATATTTGTTGCCGTCTTCTACTAGCAAATGATGGGGAAACAACGATATTTCCGCTTTCGTCAGAGTTGCCGTTTTAAACCGTCGGTAGAAACTTTTCGCGGAGAAACTGGTCTATGCAAGTGTCATGCTCCTAGCCGTAAGTTCGATGTCTTTTAATAGGTGTAATGAATATTTAATACGTCCTAGCGGAAATACATGAACTTCTTCACTTACATGTTTCACCATTACATATGGTCAGGTTACACGGAATACTTTCAAATTGGCTGCGTGCTGATTATCCTTAAGATGGAAACAATTTGGATTATCTAGTATCTAAGAAGAAATAGAATGAGACACTAATGCATTTAACGCTCATGCAACAAGGAACAGTTTGAATTCTTTGAAAATCGAGTGGATGCGCAAGATATTCAAGGAAAGAAGTTAAAAAATATCAGTCAGGAAACGCCATTGCTTTTACCGGAGTATATTAGATTGTTGCTGTGGAAGAGAGCAGTTACCTTTCCTTTTAACAGTTAATGATAACAATTAATTTTCAATGTTACCTGTTTCAACTGAATCTAACTCTATCTGTTTTCTTTTCTGGTGACATAAACGATTGACTGTAAATGTCATGAATGTAAAAATAGCCAATAAACTGGTTGTTCAGGATGGGAGGAATAATTAAAAAGGTTTCGCCCAACGTGGGGCTCGAACCCACGACCCCGAGATTAAGAGTCTCGTGCTCTACCGACTGAGCTAGCCGGGCTAGCAGCGTTTTGTTTAGACTTAACCGTCTCGTTTCGGTGACAAAAAACATGTCGATTTTTGAGGTACGGATTATCTGACGTTTTCAGGATGAATGTACGCCGGTCACGTGACGAAAAGCAGTTGTTGTGTGGACCGCATGGAAAACTGACCTAATTACAGGCGGATCGAAATAGAACGTATAAAAAGCACGTGGTGCAAAATAAAGGAGAGCCAATAGGATCACACGGATGGGACGTGTTCCGACGGAATATATTACAAGTAAGAATTTCAATATTTTCACACCGATTCTTTTATTCACATGCCCTACATGTTCTCTGTTGAAGATAAAATGTCACACCCACCTGAATACGCATTTAAACATCGTTTCCTCAATGACATCGCCGTGTCATGAAAAAAAAACCCACATAAAACCAACAAACAAAACTAATACATTACTAGCGAAATACGTCTTTTTGATTTACTATTTTTTCAGCAATTTTGCTCATTTATTCCATTTGGAAATGGTGATGACTGAGATATCTATTGTCCAATTTCAGGCGTCCTATTTATAAACACGTTTAGATTAATGTGGAGAGACTGTGTAACGAATGAGGTCGTTGTTATAATGCTAATCATGTTTGATATTCGAAAACACGACACAATCCTGTTCGGATCCCGGTCGACATATCACATTTACTACACGTTTAACAAAGCAAAAGTTGAGTAATATTTAGTCCTTGCTATTTCTACCGAAAGTTCTGCTAGAATGTCTTCACATTTCAAGCGAGAAATATTATTTTCATTGTGATTTTAACATTGAAAAGACTTGATAAATATTATAATCTCAGATATTGCAGAAACAGTTAAGGTAAAAGCTGTTCGACTTATGTGCGGCATAGCGTAGGTAGCGTAGGCGTCGGTGGTGTAACGTTTAGCATGGTTGCCTTCCAAGCAGTCGATCCGGGTTCGACTCCCGGCCGACGCACTTTATTTATATTTGTTGCCGTCTTCTACTAGCAAATGATGGGGAAACAACGATATTTCCGCTTTCGTCAGAGTTGCCGTTTTAAACCGTCGGTAGAAACTTTTCGCGGAGAAACTGGTCTATGCAAGTGTCATGCTCCTAGCCGTAAGTTCGATGTCTTTTAATAGGTGTAATGAATATTTAATACGTCCTAGCGGAAATACATGAACTTCTTCACTTACATGTTTCACCATTACATATGGTCAGGTTACACGGAATACTTTCAAATTGGCTGCGTGCTGATTATCCTTAAGATGGAAACAATTTGGATTATCTAGTATCTAAGAAGAAATAGAATGAGACACTAATGCATTTAACGCTCATGCAACAAGGAACAGTTTGAATTCTTTGAAAATCGAGTGGATGCGCAAGATATTCAAGGAAAGAAGTTAAAAAATATCAGTCAGGAAACGCCATTGCTTTTACCGGAGTATATTAGATTGTTGCTGTGGAAGAGAGCAGTTACCTTTCCTTTTAACAGTTAATGATAACAATTAATTTTCAATGTTACCTGTTTCAACTGAATCTAACTCTATCTGTTTTCTTTTCTGGTGACATAAACGATTGACTGTAAATGTCATGAATGTAAAAATAGCCAATAAACTGGTTGTTCAGGATGGGAGGAATAATTAAAAAGGTTTCGCCCAACGTGGGGCTCGAACCCACGACCCCGAGATTAAGAGTCTCGTGCTCTACCGACTGAGCTAGCCGGGCTAGCAGCGTTTTGTTTAGACTTAACCGTCTCGTTTCGGTGACAAAAAACATGTCGATTTTTGAGGTACGGATTATCTGACGTTTTCAGGATGAATGTACGCCGGTCACGTGACGAAAAGCAGTTGTTGTGTGGACCGCATGGAAAACTGACCTAATTACAGGCGGATCGAAATAGAACGTATAAAAAGCACGTGGTGCAAAATAAAGGAGAGCCAATAGGATCAGACGGATGGGACGTGTTCCGACGGAATATATTACAAGTAAGAATTTCAATATTTTCACACCGGTTCTTTTATTCACATGCCCTACATGTTCTCTGTTGAAGATAAAATGTCACACCCACCTGAATACGCATTTAAACATCGTTTCCTCAATGACATCACCGTGTCATGAAAAAAAACCCACATAAAACCAACAAACAAAACTAATACATTACTAGCGAAATACGTCTTTTTGATTTACTATTTTTTCAGCAATTTTGCTCATTTATTCCATTTGGAAATGGTGATGACTGAGATAGATATCTATTGTCCAATTTCAGGCGTCCTATTTATAAACACGTTTAGATTAATGTGTAGAGACTGTGTAACGAATGAGGTCGTTGTTATAATGCTAATCATGTTTGATATTCGAAAACACGACACAATCCGGTTCGGATCCCGGTCGACATATCACATTTACTACACGTTTAACAAAGCAAAAGTTGAGTAATATTTAGTCCTTGCTATTTCTACCGAAAGTTCTGCTAGAATGTCTTCACATTTCAAGCGAGAAATATTATTTTCATTGTGATTTTAACATTTTAAAGACTTGATAAATATTATAATCTCAGATATTGCAGAAACAGTTAAGGTAAAAGATTTGAAAGCTGTTCGACTTATGTGCGGCATAGCGTATGTAGCGTAGGCGTCGGTGGTGTAACGGTTAGCATGGTTGCCTTCCAAGCAGTCGATCCGGGTTCGACTCCCGGCCGACGCACTTTATTTATATTTGTTGCCGTCTTCTACTAGCAAATGATGGGGAAACAACGATATTTCCGCTTTCGTCAGAGTTTCCGTTTTAAACCGTCGGTAGAAACTTTTCGTGGAGAAACTGGTCTATGCAAGTGTCATGCTCCTAGCCGTAAGTTCGATGTCTTTTAATAGGTGTAATGAATATTTAATACGTCCTAGCGGAAATACATGAACTTCTTCACTTACATGTTTCACCATTACATATGGTCAGGTTACACGGAATACTTTCAAATTGGCTGCGTGCTGATTATCCTTAAGATGGAAACAATTTGGATTATCTAGTATCTAAGAAGAAATAGAATGAGACACTAATGCATTTAACGCTCATGCAACAAGGAACAGTTTGAATTCTTTGAAAATCGAGTGGATGCGCAAGATATTCAAGGAAAGAAGTTAAAAAATAGCAGTCAGGAAACGCCATTGCTTTTACCGGAGTATATTAGATTGTTGCTGTGGAAGAGAGCAGTTACCTTTCCTTTTAACAGTTAATGATAACAATTAATTTTCAATGTTACCTGTTTCAACTGAATCTAACTCTATCTGTTTTCTTTTCTGGTGACATAAACGATTGACTGTAAATGTCATGAATGTAAAAATAGCCAATAAACTGGTTGTTCAGGATGGGAGGAATAATTAAAAAGGTTTCGCCCAACGTGGGGCTCGAACCCACGACCCCGAGATTAAGAGTCTCGTGCTCTACCGACTGAGCTAGCCGGGCTAGCAGCGTTTTGTTTAGACTTAACCGTCTCGTTTCGGTGACAAAAAACATGTCGATTTTTGAGGTACGGATTATCTGACGTTTTCAGGATGAATGTACGCCGGTCACGTGACGAAAAGCAGTTGTTGTGTGGACCGCATGGAAAACTGACCTAATTACAGGCGGATCGAAATAGAACGTATAAAAAGCACGTGGTGCAAAATAAAGGAGAGCCAATAGGATCAGACGGATGGGACGTGTTCCGACGGAATATATTACAAGTAAGAATTTCAATATTTTCACACCGATTCTTTTATTCACATGCCCTACATGTTCACTGTTGAAGATAAAATGTCACACCCACCTGAATACGCATTTAAACATCGTTTCCTCAATGACATCGCCGTGTCATGAAAAAAAAACCCACATAAAACCAACAAACAAAACTAATACATTACTAGCGAAATACGTCTTTTTGATTTACTATTTTTTCAGCAATTTTGCTCATTTATTCCATTTGGAAATGGTGATGACTGAGATATCTATTGTCCAATTTCAGGCGTCCTATTTATAAACACGTTTAGATTAATGTGGAGAGACTGTGTAACGAATGAGGTCGTTGTTATAATGCTAATCATGTTTGATATTCGAAAACACGACACAATCCTGTTCGGATCCCGGTCGACATATCACATTTACTACACGTTTAACAAAGCAAAAGTTGAGTAATATTTAGTCCTTGCTATTTCTACCGAAAGTTCTGCTAGAATGTCTTCACATTTCAAGCGAGAAATATTATTTTCATTGTGATTTTAACATTGAAAAGACTTGATAAATATTATAATCTCAGATATTGCAGAAACAGTTAAGGTAAAAGCTGTTCGACTTATGTGCGGCATAGCGTAGGTAGCGTAGGCGTCGGTGGTGTAACGGTTAGCATGGTTGCCTTCCAAGCAGTCGATCCGGGTTCGACTCCCGGCCGACGCACTTTATTTATATTTGTTGCCGTCTTCTACTAGCAAATGATGGGGAAACAACGATATTTCCGCTTTCGTCAGAGTTGCCGTTTTAAACCGTCGGTAGAAACTTTTCGCGGAGAAACTGGTCTATGCAAGTGTCATGCTCCTAGCCGTAAGTTCGATGTCTTTTAATAGGTGTAATGAATATTTAATACGTCCTAGCGGAAATACATGAACTTCTTCACTTACATGTTTCACCATTACATATGGTCAGGTTACACGGAATACTTTCAAATTGGCTGCGTGCTGATTATCCTTAAGATGGAAACAATTTGGATTATCTAGTATCTAAGAAGAAATAGAATGAGACACTAATGCATTTAACGCTCATGCAACAAGGAACAGTTTGAATTCTTTGAAAATCGAGTGGATGCGCAAGATATTCAAGGAAAGAAGTTAAAAAATATCAGTCAGGAAACGCCATTGCTTTTACCGGAGTATATTAGATTGTTGCTGTGGAAGAGAGCAGTTACCTTTCCTTTTAACAGTTAATGATAACAATTAATTTTCAATGTTACCTGTTTCAACTGAATCTAACTCTATCTGTTTTCTTTTCTGGTGACATAAACGATTGACTGTAAATGTCATGAATGTAAAAATAGCCAATAAACTGGTTGTTCAGGATGGGAGGAATAATTAAAAAGGTTTCGCCCAACGTGGGGCTCGAACCCACGACCCCGAGATTAAGAGTCTCGTGCTCTACCGACTGAGCTAGCCGGGCTAGCAGCGTTTTGTTTAGACTTAACCGTCTCGTTTCGGTGACAAAAAACATGTCGATTTTTGAGGTACGGATTATCTGACGTTTTCAGGATGAATGTACGCCGGTCACGTGACGAAAAGCAGTTGTTGTGTGGACCGCATGGAAAACTGACCTAATTACAGGCGGATCGAAATAGAACGTATAAAAAGCACGTGGTGCAAAATAAAGGAGAGCCAATAGGATCACACGGATGGGACGTGTTCCGACGGAATATATTACAAGTAAGAATTTCAATATTTTCACACCGATTCTTTTATTCACATGCCCTACATGTTCTCTGTTGAAGATAAAATGTCACACCCACCTGAATACGCATTTAAACATCGTTTCCTCAATGACATCACCGTGTCATGAAAAAAAACCCACATAAAACCAACAAACAAAACTAATACATTACTAGCGAAATACGTCTTTTTGATTTACTATTTTTTCAGCAATTTTGCTCATTTATTCCATTTGGAAATGGTGATGACTGAGATATCTATTGTCCAATTTCAGGCGTCCTATTTATAAACACGTTTAGATTAATGTGTAGAGACTGTGTAACGAATGAGGTCGTTGTTATAATGCTAATCATGTTTGATATTCGAAAACACGACACAATCCGGTTCGGATCCCGGTCGACATATCACATTTACTACACGTTTAACAAAGCAAAAGTTGAGTAATATTTAGTCCTTGCTATTTCTACCGAAAGTTCTGCTAGAATGTCTTCACATTTCAAGCGAGAAATATTATTTTCATTGTGATTTTAACATTGAAAAGTCTTGATAAATATTATAATCTCAGATATTGCAGAAACAGTTAAGGTAAAAGATTTGAAAGCTGTTCGACTTATGTGCGGCATAGCGTATGTAGCGTAGGCGTCGGTGGTGTAACGGTTAGCATGGTTGCCTTCCAAGCAGTCGATCCCGGTTCGACTCCCGGCCGACGCACTTTATTTATATTTGTTGCCGTCTTCTACTAGCAAATGATGGGGAAACAACGATATTTCCGCTTTCGTCAGAGTTGCCGTTTTAAACCGTCGGTAGAAACTTTTCGCGGAGAAACTGGTCTATGCAAGTGTCATGCTCCTAGCCGTAAGTTCGATGTCTTTTAATAGGTGTAATGAATATTTAATACGTCCTAGCGGAAATACATGAACTTCTTCACTTACATGTTTCACCATTACATATGGTCAGGTTACACGGAATACTTTCAAATTGGCTGCGTGCTGATTATCCTTAAGATGGAAACAATTTGGATTATCTAGTATCTAAGAAGAAATAGAATGAGACACTAATGCATTTAACGCTCATGCAACAAGGAACAGTTTGAATTCTTTGAAAATCGAGTGGATGCGCAAGATATTCAAGGAAAGAAGTTAAAAAATATCAGTCAGGAAACGCCATTGCTTTTACCGGAGTATATTAGATTGTTGCTGTGGAAGAGAGCAGTTACCTTTCCTTTTAACAGTTAATGATAACAATTAATTTTCAATGTTACCTGTTTCAACTGAATCTAACTCTATCTGTTTTCTTTTCTGGTGACATAAACGATTGACTGTAAATGTCATGAATGTAAAAATAGCCAATAAACTGGTTGTTCAGGATGGGAGGAATAATTAAAAAGGTTTCGCCCAACGTGGGGCTCGAACCCACGACCCCGAGATTAAGAGTCTCGTGCTCTACCGACTGAGCTAGCCGGGCTAGCAGCGTTTTGTTTAGACTTAACCGTCTCGTTTCGGTGACAAAAAACATGTCGATTTTTGAGGTACGGATTATCTGACGTTTTCAGGATGAATGTACGCCGGTCACGTGACGAAAAGCAGTTGTTGTGTGGACCGCATGGAAAACTGACCTAATTACAGGCGGATCGAAATAGAACGTATAAAAAGCACGTGGTGCAAAATAAAGGAGAGCCAATAGGATCACACGGATGGGACGTGTTCCGACGGAATATATTACAAGTAAGAATTTCAATATTTTCACACCGATTCTTTTATTCACATGCCCTACATGTTCTCTGTTGAAGATAAAATGTCACACCCACCTGAATACGCATTTAAACATCGTTTCCTCAATGACATCGCCGTGTCATGAAAAAAAAACCCACATAAAACCAACAAACAAAACTAATACATTACTAGCGAAATACGTCTTTTTGATTTACTATTTTTTCAGCAATTTTGCTCATTTATTCCATTTGGAAATGGTGATGACTGAGATATCTATTGTCCAATTTCAGGCGTCCTATTTATAAACACGTTTAGATTAATGTGGAGAGACTGTGTAACGAATGAGGTCGTTGTTATAATGCTAATCATGTTTGATATTCGAAAACACGACACAATCCTGTTCGGATCCCGGTCGACATATCACATTTACTACACGTTTAACAAAGCAAAAGTTGAGTAATATTTAGTCCTTGCTATTTCTACCGAAAGTTCTGCTAGAATGTCTTCACATTTCAAGCGAGAAATATTATTTTCATTGTGATTTTAACATTGAAAAGACTTGATAAATATTATAATCTCAGATATTGCAGAAACAGTTAAGGTAAAAGCTGTTCGACTTATGTGCGGCATAGCGTAGGTAGCGTAGGCGTCGGTGGTGTAACGTTTAGCATGGTTGCCTTCCAAGCAGTCGATCCGGGTTCGACTCCCGGCCGACGCACTTTATTTATATTTGTTGCCGTCTTCTACTAGCAAATGATGGGGAAACAACGATATTTCCGCTTTCGTCAGAGTTGCCGTTTTAAACCGTCGGTAGAAACTTTTCGCGGAGAAACTGGTCTATGCAAGTGTCATGCTCCTAGCCGTAAGTTCGATGTCTTTTAATAGGTGTAATGAATATTTAATACGTCCTAGCGGAAATACATGAACTTCTTCACTTACATGTTTCACCATTACATATGGTCAGGTTACACGGAATACTTTCAAATTGGCTGCGTGCTGATTATCCTTAAGATGGAAACAATTTGGATTATCTAGTATCTAAGAAGAAATAGAATGAGACACTAATGCATTTAACGCTCATGCAACAAGGAACAGTTTGAATTCTTTGAAAATCGAGTGGATGCGCAAGATATTCAAGGAAAGAAGTTAAAAAATATCAGTCAGGAAACGCCATTGCTTTTACCGGAGTATATTAGATTGTTGCTGTGGAAGAGAGCAGTTACCTTTCCTTTTAACAGTTAATGATAACAATTAATTTTCAATGTTACCTGTTTCAACTGAATCTAACTCTATCTGTTTTCTTTTCTGGTGACATAAACGATTGACTGTAAATGTCATGAATGTAAAAATAGCCAATAAACTGGTTGTTCAGGATGGGAGGAATAATTAAAAAGGTTTCGCCCAACGTGGGGCTCGAACCCACGACCCCGAGATTAAGAGTCTCGTGCTCTACCGACTGAGCTAGCCGGGCTAGCAGCGTTTTGTTTAGACTTAACCGTCTCGTTTCGGTGACAAAAAACATGTCGATTTTTGAGGTACGGATTATCTGACGTTTTCAGGATGAATGTACGCCGGTCACGTGACGAAAAGCAGTTGTTGTGTGGACCGCATGGAAAACTGACCTAATTACAGGCGGATCGAAATAGAACGTATAAAAAGCACGTGGTGCAAAATAAAGGAGAGCCAATAGGATCACACGGATGGGACGTGTTCCGACGGAATATATTACAAGTAAGAATTTCAATATTTTCACACCGATTCTTTTATTCACATGCCCTACATGTTCTCTGTTGAAGATAAAATGTCACACCCACCTGAATACGCATTTAAACATCGTTTCCTCAATGACATCGCCGTGTCATGAAAAAAAAACCCACATAAAACCAACAAACAAAACTAATACATTACTAGCGAAATACGTCTTTTTGATTTACTATTTTTTCAGCAATTTTGCTCATTTATTCCATTTGGAAATGGTGATGACTGAGATATCTATTGTCCAATTTCAGGCGTCCTATTTATAAACACGTTTAGATTAATGTGGAGAGACTGTGTAACGAATGAGGTCGTTGTTATAATGCTAATCATGTTTGATATTCGAAAACACGACACAATCCTGTTCGGATCCCGGTCGACATATCACATTTACTACACGTTTAACAAAGCAAAAGTTGAGTAATATTTAGTCCTTGCTATTTCTACCGAAAGTTCTGCTAGAATGTCTTCACATTTCAAGCGAGAAATATTATTTTCATTGTGATTTTAACATTGAAAAGACTTGATAAATATTATAATCTCAGATATTGCAGAAACAGTTAAGGTAAAAGCTGTTCGACTTATGTGCGGCATAGCGTAGGTAGCGTAGGCGTCGGTGGTGTAACGTTTAGCATGGTTGCCTTCCAAGCAGTCGATCCGGGTTCGACTCCCGGCCGACGCACTTTATTTATATTTGTTGCCGTCTTCTACTAGCAAATGATGGGGAAACAACGATATTTCCGCTTTCGTCAGAGTTGCCGTTTTAAACCGTCGGTAGAAACTTTTCGCGGAGAAACTGGTCTATGCAAGTGTCATGCTCCTAGCCGTAAGTTCGATGTCTTTTAATAGGTGTAATGAATATTTAATACGTCCTAGCGGAAATACATGAACTTCTTCACTTACATGTTTCACCATTACATATGGTCAGGTTACACGGAATACTTTCAAATTGGCTGCGTGCTGATTATCCTTAAGATGGAAACAATTTGGATTATCTAGTATCTAAGAAGAAATAGAATGAGACACTAATGCATTTAACGCTCATGCAACAAGGAACAGTTTGAATTCTTTGAAAATCGAGTGGATGCGCAAGATATTCAAGGAAAGAAGTTAAAAAATATCAGTCAGGAAACGCCATTGCTTTTACCGGAGTATATTAGATTGTTGCTGTGGAAGAGAGCAGTTACCTTTCCTTTTAACAGTTAATGATAACAATTAATTTTCAATGTTACCTGTTTCAACTGAATCTAACTCTATCTGTTTTCTTTTCTGGTGACATAAACGATTGACTGTAAATGTCATGAATGTAAAAATAGCCAATAAACTGGTTGTTCAGGATGGGAGGAATAATTAAAAAGGTTTCGCCCAACGTGGGGCTCGAACCCACGACCCCGAGATTAAGAGTCTCGTGCTCTACCGACTGAGCTAGCCGGGCTAGCAGCGTTTTGTTTAGACTTAACCGTCTCGTTTCGGTGACAAAAAACATGTCGATTTTTGAGGTACGGATTATCTGACGTTTTCAGGATGAATGTACGCCGGTCACGTGACGAAAAGCAGTTGTTGTGTGGACCGCATGGAAAACTGACCTAATTACAGGCGGATCGAAATAGAACGTATAAAAAGCACGTGGTGCAAAATAAAGGAGAGCCAATAGGATCACACGGATGGGACGTGTTCCGACGGAATATATTACAAGTAAGAATTTCAATATTTTCACACCGATTCTTTTATTCACATGCCCTACATGTTCTCTGTTGAAGATAAAATGTCACACCCACCTGAATACGCATTTAAACATCGTTTCCTCAATGACATCACCGTGTCATGAAAAAAAACCCACATAAAACCAACAAACAAAACTAATACATTACTAGCGAAATACGTCTTTTTGATTTACTATTTTTCAGCAATTTTGCTCATTTATTCCATTTGGAAATGGTGATGACTGAGATATCTATTGTCCAATTTCAGGCGTCCTATTTATAAACACGTTTAGATTAATGTGTAGAGACTGTGTAACGAATGAGGTCGTTGTTATAATGCTAATCATGTTTGATATTCGAAAACACGACACAATCCTGTTCGGATCCCGGTCGACATATCACATTTACTACACGTTTAACAAAGCAAAAGTTGAGTAATATTTAGTCCTTGCTATTTCTACCGAAAGTTCTGCTAGAATGTCTTCACATTTCAAGCGAGAAATATTATTTTCATTGTGATTTTAACATTGAAAAGTCTTGATAAATATTATAATCTCAGATATTGCAGAAACAGTTAAGGTAAAAGATTTGAAAGCTGTTCGACTTATGTGCGGCATAGCGTATGTAGCGTAGGCGTCGGTGGTGTAACGGTTAGCATGGTTGCCTTCCAAGCAGTCGATCCCGGTTCGACTCCCGGCCGACGCACTTTATTTATATTTGTTGCCGTCTTCTACTAGCAAATGATGGGGAAACAACGATATTTCCGCTTTCGTCAGAGTTGCCGTTTTAAACCGTCGGTAGAAACTTTTCGCGGAGAAACTGGTCTATGCAAGTGTCATGCTCCTAGCCGTAAGTTCGATGTCTTTTAATAGGTGTAATGAATATTTAATACGTCCTAGCGGAAATACATGAACTTCTTCACTTACATGTTTCACCATTACATATGGTCAGGTTACACGGAATACTTTCAAATTGGCTGCGTGCTGATTATCCTTAAGATGGAAACAATTTGGATTATCTAGTATCTAAGAAGAAATAGAATGAGACACTAATGCATTTAACGCTCATGCAACAAGGAACAGTTTGAATTCTTTGAAAATCGAGTGGATGCGCAAGATATTCAAGGAAAGAAGTTAAAAAATATCAGTCAGGAAACGCCATTGCTTTTACCGGAGTATATTAGATTGTTGCTGTGGAAGAGAGCAGTTACCTTTCCTTTTAACAGTTAATGATAACAATTAATTTTCAATGTTACCTGTTTCAACTGAATCTAACTCTATCTGTTTTCTTTTCTGGTGACATAAACGATTGACTGTAAATGTCATGAATGTAAAAATAGCCAATAAACTGGTTGTTCAGGATGGGAGGAATAATTAAAAAGGTTTCGCCCAACGTGGGGCTCGAACCCACGACCCCGAGATTAAGAGTCTCGTGCTCTACCGACTGAGCTAGCCGGGCTAGCAGCGTTTTGTTTAGACTTAACCGTCTCGTTTCGGTGACAAAAAACATGTCGATTTTTGAGGTACGGATTATCTGACGTTTTCAGGATGAATGTACGCCGGTCACGTGACGAAAAGCAGTTGTTGTGTGGACCGCATGGAAAACTGACCTAATTACAGGCGGATCGAAATAGAACGTATAAAAAGCACGTGGTGCAAAATAAAGGAGAGCCAATAGGATCACACGGATGGGACGTGTTCCGACGGAATATATTACAAGTAAGAATTTCAATATTTTCACACCGATTCTTTTATTCACATGCCCTACATGTTCTCTGTTGAAGATAAAATGTCACACCCACCTGAATACGCATTTAAACATCGTTTCCTCAATGACATCACCGTGTCATGAAAAAAAACCCACATAAAACCAACAAACAAAACTAATACATTACTAGCGAAATACGTCTTTTTGATTTACTATTTTTTCAGCAATTTTGCTCATTTATTCCATTTGGAAATGGTGATGACTGAGATATCTATTGTCCAATTTCAGGCGTCCTATTTATAAACACGTTTAGATTAATGTGGAGAGACTGTGTAACGAATGAGGTCGTTGTTATAATGCTAATCATGTTTGATATTCGAAAACACGACACAATCCTGTTCGGATCCCGGTCGACATATCACATTTACTACACGTTTAACAAAGCAAAAGTTGAGTAATATTTAGTCCTTGCTATTTCTACCGAAAGTTCTGCTAGAATGTCTTCACATTTCAAGCGAGAAATATTATTTTCATTGTGATTTTAACATTGAAAAGACTTGATAAATATTATAATCTCAGATATTGCAGAAACAGTTAAGGTAAAAGATTTGAAAGCTGTTCGACTTATGTGCGGCATAGCGTATGTAGCGTAGGCGTCGGTGGTGTAACGGTTAGCATGGTTGCCTTCCAAGCAGTCGATCCCGGTTCGACTCCCGGCCGACGCACTTTATTTATATTTGTTGCCGTCTTCTACTAGCAAATGATGGGGAAACAACGATATTTCCGCTTTCGTCAGAGTTGCCGTTTTAAACCGTCGGTAGAAACTTTTCGCGGAGAAACTGGTCTATGCAAGTGTCATGCTCCTAGCCGTAAGTTCGATGTCTTTTAATAGGTGTAATGAATATTTAATACGTCCTAGCGGAAATACATGAACTTCTTCACTTACATGTTTCACCATTACATATGGTCAGGTTACACGGAATACTTTCAAATTGGCTGCGTGCTGATTATCCTTAAGATGGAAACAATTTGGATTATCTAGTATCTAAGAAGAAATAGAATGAGACACTAATGCATTTAACGCTCATGCAACAAGGAACAGTTTGAATTCTTTGAAAATCGAGTGGATGCGCAAGATATTCAAGGAAAGAAGTTAAAAAATATCAGTCAGGAAACGCCATTGCTTTTACCGGAGTATATTAGATTGTTGCTGTGGAAGAGAGCAGTTACCTTTCCTTTTAACAGTTAATGATAACAATTAATTTTCAATGTTACCTGTTTCAACTGAATCTAACTCTATCTGTTTTCTTTTCTGGTGACATAAACGATTGACTGTAAATGTCATGAATGTAAAAATAGCCAATAAACTGGTTGTTCAGGATGGGAGGAATAATTAAAAAGGTTTCGCCCAACGTGGGGCTCGAACCCACGACCCCGAGATTAAGAGTCTCGTGCTCTACCGACTGAGCTAGCCGGGCTAGCAGCGTTTTGTTTAGACTTAACCGTCTCGTTTCGGTGACAAAAAACATGTCGATTTTTGAGGTACGGATTATCTGACGTTTTCAGGATGAATGTACGCCGGTCACGTGACGAAAAGCAGTTGTTGTGTGGACCGCATGGAAAACTGACCTAATTACAGGCGGATCGAAATAGAACGTATAAAAAGCACGTGGTGCAAAATAAAGGAGAGCCAATAGGATCACACGGATGGGACGTGTTCCGACGGAATATATTACAAGTAAGAATTTCAATATTTTCACACCGATTCTTTTATTCACATGCCCTACATGTTCTCTGTTGAAGATAAAATGTCACACCCACCTGAATACGCATTTAAACATCGTTTCCTCAATGACATCACCGTGTCATGAAAAAAAACCCACATAAAACCAACAAACAAAACTAATACATTACTAGCGAAATACGTCTTTTTGATTTACTATTTTTTCAGCAATTTTGCTCATTTATTCCATTTGGAAATGGTGATGACTGAGATATCTATTGTCCAATTTCAGGCGTCCTATTTATAAACACGTTTAGATTAATGTGTAGAGACTGTGTAACGAATGAGGTCGTTGTTATAATGCTAATCATGTTTGATATTCGAAAACACGACACAATCCGGTTCGGATCCCGGTCGACATATCACATTTACTACACGTTTAACAAAGCAAAAGTTGAGTAATATTTAGTCCTTGCTATTTCTACCGAAAGTTCTGCTAGAATGTCTTCACATTTCAAGCGAGAAATATTATTTTCATTGTGATTTTAACATTGAAAAGTCTTGATAAATATTATAATCTCAGATATTGCAGAAACAGTTAAGGTAAAAGATTTGAAAGCTGTTCGACTTATGTGCGGCATAGCGTATGTAGCGTAGGCGTCGGTGGTGTAACGGTTAGCATGGTTGCCTTCCAAGCAGTCGATCCCGGTTCGACTCCCGGCCGACGCACTTTATTTATATTTGTTGCCGTCTTCTACTAGCAAATGATGGGGAAACAACGATATTTCCGCTTTCGTCAGAGTTGCCGTTTTAAACCGTCGGTAGAAACTTTTCGCGGAGAAACTGGTCTATGCAAGTGTCATGCTCCTAGCCGTAAGTTCGATGTCTTTTAATAGGTGTAATGAATATTTAATACGTCCTAGCGGAAATACATGAACTTCTTCACTTACATGTTTCACCATTACATATGGTCAGGTTACACGGAATACTTTCAAATTGGCTGCGTGCTGATTATCCTTAAGATGGAAACAATTTGGATTATCTAGTATCTAAGAAGAAATAGAATGAGACACTAATGCATTTAACGCTCATGCAACAAGGAACAGTTTGAATTCTTTGAAAATCGAGTGGATGCGCAAGATATTCAAGGAAAGAAGTTAAAAAATAGCAGTCAGGAAACGCCATTGCTTTTACCGGAGTATATTAGATTGTTGCTGTGGAAGAGAGCAGTTACCTTTCCTTTTAACAGTTAATGATAACAATTAATTTTCAATGTTACCTGTTTCAACTGAATCTAACTCTATCTGTTTTCTTTTCTGGTGACATAAACGATTGACTGTAAATGTCATGAATGTAAAAATAGCCAATAAACTGGTTGTTCAGGATGGGAGGAATAATTAAAAAGGTTTCGCCCAACGTGGGGCTCGAACCCACGACCCCGAGATTAAGAGTCTCGTGCTCTACCGACTGAGCTAGCCGGGCTAGCAGCGTTTTGTTTAGACTTAACCGTCTCGTTTCGGTGACAAAAAACATGTCGATTTTTGAGGTACGGATTATCTGACGTTTTCAGGATGAATGTACGCCGGTCACGTGACGAAAAGCAGTTGTTGTGTGGACCGCATGGAAAACTGACCTAATTACAGGCGGATCGAAATAGAACGTATAAAAAGCACGTGGTGCAAAATAAAGGAGAGCCAATAGGATCACACGGATGGGACGTGTTCCGACGGAATATATTACAAGTAAGAATTTCAATATTTTCACACCGATTCTTTTATTCACATGCCCTACATGTTCTCTGTTGAAGATAAAATGTCACACCCACCTGAATACGCATTTAAACATCGTTTCCTCAATGACATCACCGTGTCATGAAAAAAAACCCACATAAAACCAACAAACAAAACTAATACATTACTAGCGAAATACGTCTTTTTGATTTACTATTTTTTCAGCAATTTTGCTCATTTATTCCATTTGGAAATGGTGATGACTGAGATATCTATTGTCCAATTTCAGGCGTCCTATTTATAAACACGTTTAGATTAATGTGGAGAGACTGTGTAACGAATGAGGTCGTTGTTATAATGCTAATCATGTTTGATATTCGAAAACACGACACAATCCTGTTCGGATCCCGGTCGACATATCACATTTACTACACGTTTAACAAAGCAAAAGTTGAGTAATATTTAGTCCTTGCTATTTCTACCGAAAGTTCTGCTAGAATGTCTTCACATTTCAAGCGAGAAATATTATTTTCATTGTGATTTTAACATTGAAAAGACTTGATAAATATTATAATCTCAGATATTGCAGAAACAGTTAAGGTAAAAGCTGTTCGACTTATGTGCGGCATAACGTAGGTAGCGTAGGCGTCGGTGGTGTAACGGTTAGCATGGTTGCCTTCCAAGCAGTCGATCCGGGTTCGACTCCCGGCCGACGCACTTTATTTATATTTGTTGCCGTCTTCTACTAGCAAATGATGGGGAAACAACGATATTTCCGCTTTCGTCAGAGTTGCCGTTTTAAACCGTCGGTAGAAACTTTTCGCGGAGAAACTGGTCTATGCAAGTGTCATGCTCCTAGCCGTAAGTTCGATGTCTTTTAATAGGTGTAATGAATATTTAATACGTCCTAGCGGAAATACATGAACTTCTTCACTTACATGTTTCACCATTACATATGGTCAGGTTACACGGAATACTTTCAAATTGGCTGCGTGCTGATTATCCTTAAGATGGAAACAATTTGGATTATCTAGTATCTAAGAAGAAATAGAATGAGACACTAATGCATTTAACGCTCATGCAACAAGGAACAGTTTGAATTCTTTGAAAATCGAGTGGATGCGCAAGATATTCAAGGAAAGAAGTTAAAAAATATCAGTCAGGAAACGCCATTGCTTTTACCGGAGTATATTAGATTGTTGCTGTGGAAGAGAGCAGTTACCTTTCCTTTTAACAGTTAATGATAACAATTAATTTTCAATGTTACCTGTTTCAACTGAATCTAACTCTATCTGTTTTCTTTTCTGGTGACATAAACGATTGACTGTAAATGTCATGAATGTAAAAATAGCCAATAAACTGGTTGTTCAGGATGGGAGGAATAATTAAAAAGGTTTCGCCCAACGTGGGGCTCGAACCCACGACCCCGAGATTAAGAGTCTCGTGCTCTACCGACTGAGCTAGCCGGGCTAGCAGCGTTTTGTTTAGACTTAACCGTCTCGTTTCGGTGACAAAAAACATGTCGATTTTTGAGGTACGGATTATCTGACGTTTTCAGGATGAATGTACGCCGGTCACGTGACGAAAAGCAGTTGTTGTGTGGACCGCATGGAAAACTGACCTAATTACAGGCGGATCGAAATAGAACGTATAAAAAGCACGTGGTGCAAAATGAAAGGAGAGCCAATAGGATCACACGGATGGGACGTGTTCCGACGGAATATATTACAAGTAAGAATTTCAATATTTTCACACCGATTCTTTTATTCACATGCCCTACATGTTCTCTGTTGAAGATAAAATGTCACACCCACCTGAATACGCATTTAAACATCGTTTCCTCAATGACATCACCGTGTCATGAAAAAAAACCCACATAAAACCAACAAACAAAACTAATACATTACTAGCGAAATACGTCTTTTTGATTTACTATTTTTTCAGCAATTTTGCTCATTTATTCCATTTGGAAATGGTGATGACTGAGATATCTATTGTCCAATTTCAGGCGTCCTATTTATAAACACGTTTAGATTAATGTGGAGAGACTGTGTAACGAATGAGGTCGTTGTTATAATGCTAATCATGTTTGATATTCGAAAACACGACACAATCCTGTTCGGATCCCGGTCGACATATCACATTTACTACACGTTTAACAAAGCAAAAGTTGAGTAATATTTAGTCCTTGCTATTTCTACCGAAAGTTCTGCTAGAATGTCTTCACATTTCAAGCGAGAAATATTATTTTCATTGTGATTTTAACATTGAAAAGACTTGATAAATATTATAATCTCAGATATTGCAGAAACAGTTAAGGTAAAAGCTGTTCGACTTATGTGCGGCATAGCGTAGGTAGCGTAGGCGTCGGTGGTGTAACGGTTAGCATGGTTGCCTTCCAAGCAGTCGATCCGGGTTCGACTCCCGGCCGACGCACTTTATTTATATTTGTTGCCGTCTTCTACTAGCAAATGATGGGGAAACAACGATATTTCCGCTTTCGTCAGAGTTGCCGTTTTAAACCGTCGGTAGAAACTTTTCGCGGAGAAACTGGTCTATGCAAGTGTCATGCTCCTAGCCGTAAGTTCGATGTCTTTTAATAGGTGTAATGAATATTTAATACGTCCTAGCGGAAATACATGAACTTCTTCACTTACATGTTTCACCATTACATATGGTCAGGTTACACGGAATACTTTCAAATTGGCTGCGTGCTGATTATCCTTAAGATGGAAACAATTTGGATTATCTAGTATCTAAGAAGAAATAGAATGAGACACTAATGCATTTAACGCTCATGCAACAAGGAACAGTTTGAATTCTTTGAAAATCGAGTGGATGCGCAAGATATTCAAGGAAAGAAGTTAAAAAATATCAGTCAGGAAACGCCATTGCTTTTACCGGAGTATATTAGATTGTTGCTGTGGAAGAGAGCAGTTACCTTTCCTTTTAACAGTTAATGATAACAATTAATTTTCAATGTTACCTGTTTCAACTGAATCTAACTCTATCTGTTTTCTTTTCTGGTGACATAAACGATTGACTGTAAATGTCATGAATGTAAAAATAGCCAATAAACTGGTTGTTCAGGATGGGAGGAATAATTAAAAAGGTTTCGCCCAACGTGGGGCTCGAACCCACGACCCCGAGATTAAGAGTCTCGTGCTCTACCGACTGAGCTAGCCGGGCTAGCAGCGTTTTGTTTAGACTTAACCGTCTCGTTTCGGTGACAAAAAACATGTCGATTTTTGAGGTACGGATTATCTGACGTTTTCAGGATGAATGTACGCCGGTCACGTGACGAAAAGCAGTTGTTGTGTGGACCGCATGGAAAACTGACCTAATTACAGGCGGATCGAAATAGAACGTATAAAAAGCACGTGGTGCAAAATGAAAGGAGAGCCAATAGGATCACACGGATGGGACGTGTTCCGACGGAATATATTACAAGTAAGAATTTCAATATTTTCACACCGATTCTTTTATTCACATGCCCTACATGTTCTCTGTTGAAGATAAAATGTCACACCCACCTGAATACGCATTTAAACATCGTTTCCTCAATGACATCACCGTGTCATGAAAAAAAACCCACATAAAACCAACAAACAAAACTAATACATTACTAGCGAAATACGTCTTTTTGATTTACTATTTTTTCAGCAATTTTGCTCATTTATTCCATTTGGAAATGGTGATGACTGAGATATCTATTGTCCAATTTCAGGCGTCCTATTTATAAACACGTTTAGATTAATGTGGAGAGACTGTGTAACGAATGAGGTCGTTGTTATAATGCTAATCATGTTTGATATTCGAAAACACGACACAATCCTGTTCGGATCCCGGTCGACATATCACATTTACTACACGTTTAACAAAGCAAAAGTTGAGTAATATTTAGTCCTTGCTATTTCTACCGAAAGTTCTGCTAGAATGTCTTCACATTTCAAGCGAGAAATATTATTTTCATTGTGATTTTAACATTGAAAAGACTTGATAAATATTATAATCTCAGATATTGCAGAAACAGTTAAGGTAAAAGCTGTTCGACTTATGTGCGGCATAGCGTAGGTAGCGTAGGCGTCGGTGGTGTAACGGTTAGCATGGTTGCCTTCCAAGCAGTCGATCCGGGTTCGACTCCCGGCCGACGCACTTTATTTATATTTGTTGCCGTCTTCTACTAGCAAATGATGGGGAAACAACGATATTTCCGCTTTCGTCAGAGTTGCCGTTTTAAACCGTCGGTAGAAACTTTTCGCGGAGAAACTGGTCTATGCAAGTGTCATGCTCCTAGCCGTAAGTTCGATGTCTTTTAATAGGTGTAATGAATATTTAATACGTCCTAGCGGAAATACATGAACTTCTTCACTTACATGTTTCACCATTACATATGGTCAGGTTACACGGAATACTTTCAAATTGGCTGCGTGCTGATTATCCTTAAGATGGAAACAATTTGGATTATCTAGTATCTAAGAAGAAATAGAATGAGACACTAATGCATTTAACGCTCATGCAACAAGGAACAGTTTGAATTCTTTGAAAATCGAGTGGATGCGCAAGATATTCAAGGAAAGAAGTTAAAAAATATCAGTCAGGAAACGCCATTGCTTTTACCGGAGTATATTAGATTGTTGCTGTGGAAGAGAGCAGTTACCTTTCCTTTTAACAGTTAATGATAACAATTAATTTTCAATGTTACCTGTTTCAACTGAATCTAACTCTATCTGTTTTCTTTTCTGGTGACATAAACGATTGACTGTAAATGTCATGAATGTAAAAATAGCCAATAAACTGGTTGTTCAGGATGGGAGGAATAATTAAAAAGGTTTCGCCCAACGTGGGGCTCGAACCCACGACCCCGAGATTAAGAGTCTCGTGCTCTACCGACTGAGCTAGCCGGGCTAGCAGCGTTTTGTTTAGACTTAACCGTCTCGTTTCGGTGACAAAAAACATGTCGATTTTTGAGGTACGGATTATCTGACGTTTTCAGGATGAATGTACGCCGGTCACGTGACGAAAAGCAGTTGTTGTGTGGACCGCATGGAAAACTGACCTAATTACAGGCGGATCGAAATAGAACGTATAAAAAGCACGTGGTGCAAAATAAAGGAGAGCCAATAGGATCACACGGATGGGACGTGTTCCGACGGAATATATTACAAGTAAGAATTTCAATATTTTCACACCGATTCTTTTATTCACATGCCCTACATGTTCTCTGTTGAAGATAAAATGTCACACCCACCTGAATACGCATTTAAACATCGTTTCCTCAATGACATCACCGTGTCATGAAAAAAAACCCACATAAAACCAACAAACAAAACTAATACATTACTAGCGAAATACGTCTTTTTGATTTACTATTTTTTCAGCAATTTTGCTCATTTATTCCATTTGGAAATGGTGATGACTGAGATATCTATTGTCCAATTTCAGGCGTCCTATTTATAAACACGTTTAGATTAATGTGGAGAGACTGTGTAACGAATGAGGTCGTTGTTATAATGCTAATCATGTTTGATATTCGAAAACACGACACAATCCTGTTCGGATCCCGGTCGACATATCACATTTACTACACGTTTAACAAAGCAAAAGTTGAGTAATATTTAGTCCTTGCTATTTCTACCGAAAGTTCTGCTAGAATGTCTTCACATTTCAAGCGAGAAATATTATTTTCATTGTGATTTTAACATTGAAAAGACTTGATAAATATTATAATCTCAGATATTGCAGAAACAGTTAAGGTAAAAGCTGTTCGACTTATGTGCGGCATAGCGTAGGTAGCGTAGGCGTCGGTGGTGTAACGGTTAGCATGGTTGCCTTCCAAGCAGTCGATCCGGGTTCGACTCCCGGCCGACGCACTTTATTTATATTTGTTGCCGTCTTCTACTAGCAAATGATGGGGAAACAACGATATTTCCGCTTTCGTCAGAGTTGCCGTTTTAAACCGTCGGTAGAAACTTTTCGCGGAGAAACTGGTCTATGCAAGTGTCATGCTCCTAGCCGTAAGTTCGATGTCTTTTAATAGGTGTAATGAATATTTAATACGTCCTAGCGGAAATACATGAACTTCTTCACTTACATGTTTCACCATTACATATGGTCAGGTTACACGGAATACTTTCAAATTGGCTGCGTGCTGATTATCCTTAAGATGGAAACAATTTGGATTATCTAGTATCTAAGAAGAAATAGAATGAGACACTAATGCATTTAACGCTCATGCAACAAGGAACAGTTTGAATTCTTTGAAAATCGAGTGGATGCGCAAGATATTCAAGGAAAGAAGTTAAAAAATATCAGTCAGGAAACGCCATTGCTTTTACCGGAGTATATTAGATTGTTGCTGTGGAAGAGAGCAGTTACCTTTCCTTTTAACAGTTAATGATAACAATTAATTTTCAATGTTACCTGTTTCAACTGAATCTAACTCTATCTGTTTTCTTTTCTGGTGACATAAACGATTGACTGTAAATGTCATGAATGTAAAAATAGCCAATAAACTGGTTGTTCAGGATGGGAGGAATAATTAAAAAGGTTTCGCCCAACGTGGGGCTCGAACCCACGACCCCGAGATTAAGAGTCTCGTGCTCTACCGACTGAGCTAGCCGGGCTAGCAGCGTTTTGTTTAGACTTAACCGTCTCGTTTCGGTGACAAAAAACATGTCGATTTTTGAGGTACGGATTATCTGACGTTTTCAGGATGAATGTACGCCGGTCACGTGACGAAAAGCAGTTGTTGTGTGGACCGCATGGAAAACTGACCTAATTACAGGCGGATCGAAATAGAACGTATAAAAAGCACGTGGTGCAAAATGAAAGGAGAGCCAATAGGATCACACGGATGGGACGTGTTCCGACGGAATATATTACAAGTAAGAATTTCAATATTTTCACACCGATTCTTTTATTCACATGCCCTACATGTTCTCTGTTGAAGATAAAATGTCACACCCACCTGAATACGCATTTAAACATCGTTTCCTCAATGACATCACCGTGTCATGAAAAAAAACCCACATAAAACCAACAAACAAAACTAATACATTACTAGCGAAATACGTCTTTTTGATTTACTATTTTTTCAGCAATTTTGCTCATTTATTCCATTTGGAAATGGTGATGACTGAGATATCTATTGTCCAATTTCAGGCGTCCTATTTATAAACACGTTTAGATTAATGTGGAGAGACTGTGTAACGAATGAGGTCGTTGTTATAATGCTAATCATGTTTGATATTCGAAAACACGACACAATCCTGTTCGGATCCCGGTCGACATATCACATTTACTACACGTTTAACAAAGCAAAAGTTGAGTAATATTTAGTCCTTGCTATTTCTACCGAAAGTTCTGCTAGAATGTCTTCACATTTCAAGCGAGAAATATTATTTTCATTGTGATTTTAACATTGAAAAGACTTGATAAATATTATAATCTCAGATATTGCAGAAACAGTTAAGGTAAAAGCTGTTCGACTTATGTGCGGCATAGCGTATGTAGCGTAGGCGTCGGTGGTGTAACGGTTAGCATGGTTGCCTTCCAAGCAGTCGATCCGGGTTCGACTCCCGGCCGACGCACTTTATTTATATTTGTTGCCGTCTTCTACTAGCAAATGATGGGGAAACAACGATATTTCCGCTTTCGTCAGAGTTGCCGTTTTAAACCGTCGGTAGAAACTTTTCGCGGAGAAACTGGTCTATGCAAGTGTCATGCTCCTAGCCGTAAGTTCGATGTCTTTTAATAGGTGTAATGAATATTTAATACGTCCTAGCTGAAATACATGAACTTCTTCACTTACATGTTTCACCATTACATATGGTCAGGTTACACGGAATACTTTCAAATTGGCTGCGTGCTGATTATCCTTAAGATGGAAACAATTTGGATTATCTAGTATCTAAGAAGAAATAGAATGAGACACTAATGCATTTAACGCTCATGCAACAAGGAACAGTTTGAATTCTTTGAAAATCGAGTGGATGCGCAAGATATTCAAGGAAAGAAGTTAAAAAATATCAGTCAGGAAACGCCATTGCTTTTACCGGAGTATATTAGATTGTTGCTGTGGAAGAGAGCAGTTACCTTTCCTTTTAACAGTTAATGATAACAATTAATTTTCAATGTTACCTGTTTCAACTGAATCTAACTCTATCTGTTTTCTTTTCTGGTGACATAAACGATTGACTGTAAATGTCATGAATGTAAAAATAGCCAATAAACTGGTTGTTCAGGATGGGAGGAATAATTAAAAAGGTTTCGCCCAACGTGGGGCTCGAACCCACGACCCCGAGATTAAGAGTCTCGTGCTCTACCGACTGAGCTAGCCGGGCTAGCAGCGTTTTGTTTAGACTTAACCGTCTCGTTTCGGTGACAAAAAACATGTCGATTTTTGAGGTACGGATTATCTGACGTTTTCAGGATGAATGTACGCCGGTCACGTGACGAAAAGCAGTTGTTGTGTGGACCGCATGGAAAACTGACCTAATTACAGGCGGATCGAAATAGAACGTATAAAAAGCACGTGGTGCAAAATAAAGGAGAGCCAATAGGATCACACGGATGGGACGTGTTCCGACGGAATATATTACAAGTAAGAATTTCAATATTTTCACACCGATTCTTTTATTCACATGCCCTACATGTTCTCTGTTGAAGATAAAATGTCACACCCACCTGAATACGCATTTAAACATCGTTTCCTCAATGACATCACCGTGTCATGAAAAAAAACATACATAAAACCAACAAACAAAACTAATACATTACTAGCGAAATACGTCTTTTTGATTTACTATTTTTCAGCAATTTTGCTCATTTATTCCATTTGGAAATGGTGATGACTGAGATATCTATTGTCCAATTTCAGGCGTCCTATTTATAAACACGTTTAGATTAATGTGTAGAGACTGTGTAACGAATGAGGTCGTTGTTATAATGCTAATCATGTTTGATATTCGAAAACACGACACAATCCTGTTCGGATCCCGGTCGACATATCACATTTACTACACGTTTAACAAAGCAAAAGTTGAGTAATATTTAGTCCTTGCTATTTCTACCGAAAGTTCTGCTAGAATGTCTTCACATTTCAAGCGAGAAATATTATTTTCATTGTGATTTTAACATTGAAAAGACTTGATAAATATTATAATCTCAGATATTGCAGAAACAGTTAAGGTAAAAGATTTGAAAGCTGTTCGACTTATGTGCGGCATAGCGTATGTAGCGTAGGCGTCGGTGGTGTAACGGTTAGCATGGTTGCCTTCCAAGCAGTCGATCCGGGTTCGACTCCCGGCCGACGCACTTTATTTATATTTGTTGCCGTCTTCTACTAGCAAATGATGGGGAAACAACGATATTTCCGCTTTAGTCAGAGTTGCCGTTTTAAACCGTCGGTAGAAACTTTTCGCGGAGAAACTGGTCTATGCAAGTGTCATGCTCCTAGCCGTAAGTTCGATGTCTTTTAATAGGTGTAATGAATATTTAATACGTCCTAGCTGAAATACATGAACTTCTTCACTTACATGTTTCACCATTACATATGGTCAGGTTACACGGAATACTTTCAAATTGGCTGCGTGCTGATTATCCTTAAGATGGAAACAATTTGGATTATCTAGTATCTAAGAAGAAATAGAATGAGACACTAATGCATTTAACGCTCATGCAACAAGGAACAGTTTGAATTCTTTGAAAATCGAGTGGATGCGCAAGATATTCAAGGAAAGAAGTTAAAAAATATCAGTCAGGAAACGCCATTGCTTTTACCGGAGTATATTAGATTGTTGCTGTGGAAGAGAGCAGTTACCTTTCCTTTTAACAGTTAATGATAACAATTAATTTTCAATGTTACCTGTTTCAACTGAATCTAACTCTATCTGTTTTCTTTTCTGGTGACATAAACGATTGACTGTAAATGTCATGAATGTAAAAATAGCCAATAAACTGGTTGTTCAGGATGGGAGGAATAATTAAAAAGGTTTCGCCCAACGTGGGGCTCGAACCCACGACCCCGAGATTAAGAGTCTCGTGCTCTACCGACTGAGCTAGCCGGGCTAGCAGCGTTTTGTTTAGACTTAACCGTCTCGTTTCGGTGACAAAAAACATGTCGATTTTTGAGGTACGGATTATCTGACGTTTTCAGGATGAATGTACGCCGGTCACGTGACGAAAAGCAGTTGTTGTGTGGACCGCATGGAAAACTGACCTAATTACAGGCGGATCGAAATAGAACGTATAAAAAGCACGTGGTGCAAAATAAAGGAGAGCCAATAGGATCACACGGATGGGACGTGTTCCGACGGAATATATTACAAGTAAGAATTTCAATATTTTCACACCGATTCTTTTATTCACATGCCCTACATGTTCTCTGTTGAAGATAAAATGTCACACCCACCTGAATACGCATTTAAACATCGTTTCCTCAATGACATCACCGTGTCATGAAAAAAAACATACATAAAACCAACAAACAAAACTAATACATTACTAGCGAAATACGTCTTTTTGATTTACTATTTTTCAGCAATTTTGCTCATTTATTCCATTTGGAAATGGTGATGACTGAGATATCTATTGTCCAATTTCAGGCGTCCTATTTATAAACACGTTTAGATTAATGTGTAGAGACTGTGTAACGAATGAGGTCGTTGTTATAATGCTAATCATGTTTGATATTCGAAAACACGACACAATCCTGTTCGGATCCCGGTCGACATATCACATTTACTACACGTTTAACAAAGCAAAAGTTGAGTAATATTTAGTCCTTGCTATTTCTACCGAAAGTTCTGCTAGAATGTCTTCACATTTCAAGCGAGAAATATTATTTTCATTGTGATTTTAACATTGAAAAGACTTGATAAATATTATAATCTCAGATATTGCAGAAACAGTTAAGGTAAAAGCTGTTCGACTTATGTGCGGCATAGCGTAGGTAGCGTAGGCGTCGGTGGTGTAACGGTTAGCATGGTTGCCTTCCAAGCAGTCGATCCGGGTTCGACTCCCGGCCGACGCACTTTATTTATATTTGTTGCCGTCTTCTACTAGCAAATGATGGGGAAACAACGATATTTCCGCTTTCGTCAGAGTTGCCGTTTTAAACCGTCGGTAGAAACTTTTCGCGGAGAAACTGGTCTATGCAAGTGTCATGCTCCTAGCCGTAAGTTCGATGTCTTTTAATAGGTGTAATGAATATTTAATACGTCCTAGCGGAAATACATGAACTTCTTCACTTACATGTTTCACCATTACATATGGTCAGGTTACACGGAATACTTTCAAATTGGCTGCGTGCTGATTATCCTTAAGATGGAAACAATTTGGATTATCTAGTATCTAAGAAGAAATAGAATGAGACACTAATGCATTTAACGCTCATGCAACAAGGAACAGTTTGAATTCTTTGAAAATCGAGTGGATGCGCAAGATATTCAAGGAAAGAAGTTAAAAAATATCAGTCAGGAAACGCCATTGCTTTTACCGGAGTATATTAGATTGTTGCTGTGGAAGAGAGCAGTTACCTTTCCTTTTAACAGTTAATGATAACAATTAATTTTCAATGTTACCTGTTTCAACTGAATCTAACTCTA
Organism: Acanthosepion lycidas; assembly: GCA_963932145.1. Classification (NCBI taxonomy): domain Eukaryota; kingdom Metazoa; phylum Mollusca; class Cephalopoda; order Sepiida; family Sepiidae; genus Acanthosepion; species Acanthosepion lycidas. Next base: position 111,566,081 of record OZ010587.1, on the reverse strand, counting down.
TCTGTTTTCTTTTCTGGTGACATAAACGATTGACTGTAAATGTCATGAATGTAAAAATAGCCAATAAACTGGTTGTTCAGGATGGGAGGAATAATTAAAAAGGTTTCGCCCAACGTGGGGCTCGAACCCACGACCCCGAGATTAAGAGTCTCGTGCTCTACCGACTGAGCTAGCCGGGCTAGCAGCGTTTTGTTTAGACTTAACCGTCTCGTTTCGGTGACAAAAAACATGTCGATTTTTGAGGTACGGATTATCTGACGTTTTCAGGATGAATGTACGCCGGTCACGTGACGAAAAGCAGTTGTTGTGTGGACCGCATGGAAAACTGACCTAATTACAGGCGGATCGAAATAGAACGTATAAAAAGCACGTGGTGCAAAATGAAAGGAGAGCCAATAGGATCACACGGATGGGACGTGTTCCGACGGAATATATTACAAGTAAGAATTTCAATATTTTCACACCGATTCTTTTATTCACATGCCCTACATGTTCTCTGTTGAAGATAAAATGTCACACCCACCTGAATACGCATTTAAACATCGTTTCCTCAATGACATCACCGTGTCATGAAAAAAAACCCACATAAAACCAACAAACAAAACTAATACATTACTAGCGAAATACGTCTTTTTGATTTACTATTTTTTCAGCAATTTTGCTCATTTATTCCATTTGGAAATGGTGATGACTGAGATATCTATTGTCCAATTTCAGGCGTCCTATTTATAAACACGTTTAGATTAATGTGGAGAGACTGTGTAACGAATGAGGTCGTTGTTATAATGCTAATCATGTTTGATATTCGAAAACACGACACAATCCTGTTCGGATCCCGGTCGACATATCACATTTACTACACGTTTAACAAAGCAAAAGTTGAGTAATATTTAGTCCTTGCTATTTCTACCGAAAGTTCTGCTAGAATGTCTTCACATTTCAAGCGAGAAATATTATTTTCATTGTGATTTTAACATTGAAAAGACTTGATAAATATTATAATCTCAGATATTGCAGAAACAGTTAAGGTAAAAGCTGTTCGACTTATGTGCGGCATAGCGTATGTAGCGTAGGCGTCGGTGGTGTAACGGTTAGCATGGTTGCCTTCCAAGCAGTCGATCCCGGTTCGACTCCCGGCCGACGCACTTTATTTATATTTGTTGCCGTCTTCTACTAGCAAATGATGGGGAAACAACGATATTTCCGCTTTCGTCAGAGTTGCCGTTTTAAACCGTCGGTAGAAACTTTTCGCGGAGAAACTGGTCTATGCAAGTGTCATGCTCCTAGCCGTAAGTTCGATGTCTTTTAATAGGTGTAATGAATATTTAATACGTCCTAGCGGAAATACATGAACTTCTTCACTTACATGTTTCACCATTACATATGGTCAGGTTACACGGAATACTTTCAAATTGGCTGCGTGCTGATTATCCTTAAGATGGAAACAATTTGGATTATCTAGTATCTAAGAAGAAATAGAATGAGACACTAATGCATTTAACGCTCATGCAACAAGGAACAGTTTGAATTCTTTGAAAATCGAGTGGATGCGCAAGATATTCAAGGAAAGAAGTTAAAAAATATCAGTCAGGAAACGCCATTGCTTTTACCGGAGTATATTAGATTGTTGCTGTGGAAGAGAGCAGTTACCTTTCCTTTTAACAGTTAATGATAACAATTAATTTTCAATGTTACCTGTTTCAACTGAATCTAACTCTATCTGTTTTCTTTTCTGGTGACATAAACGATTGACTGTAAATGTCATGAATGTAAAAATAGCCAATAAACTGGTTGTTCAGGATGGGAGGAATAATTAAAAAGGTTTCGCCCAACGTGGGGCTCGAACCCACGACCCCGAGATTAAGAGTCTCGTGCTCTACCGACTGAGCTAGCCGGGCTAGCAGCGTTTTGTTTAGACTTAACCGTCTCGTTTCGGTGACAAAAAACATGTCGATTTTTGAGGTACGGATTATCTGACGTTTTCAGGATGAATGTACGCCGGTCACGTGACGAAAAGCAGTTGTTGTGTGGACCGCATGGAAAACTGACCTAATTACAGGCGGATCGAAATAGAACGTATAAAAAGCACGTGGTGCAAAATAAAGGAGAGCCAATAGGATCACACGGATGGGACGTGTTCCGACGGAATATATTACAAGTAAGAATTTCAATATTTTCACACCGATTCTTTTATTCACATGCCCTACATGTTCTCTGTTGAAGATAAAATGTCACACCCACCTGAATACGCATTTAAACATCGTTTCCTCAATGACATCACCGTGTCATGAAAAAAAACCCACATAAAACCAACAAACAAAACTAATACATTACTAGCGAAATACGTCTTTTTGATTTACTATTTTTTCAGCAATTTTGCTCATTTATTCCATTTGGAAATGGTGATGACTGAGATATCTATTGTCCAATTTCAGGCGTCCTATTTATAAACACGTTTAGATTAATGTGGAGAGACTGTGTAACGAATGAGGTCGTTGTTATAATGCTAATCATGTTTGATATTCGAAAACACGACACAATCCTGTTCGGATCCCGGTCGACATATCACATTTACTACACGTTTAACAAAGCAAAAGTTGAGTAATATTTAGTCCTTGCTATTTCTACCGAAAGTTCTGCTAGAATGTCTTCACATTTCAAGCGAGAAATATTATTTTCATTGTGATTTTAACATTGAAAAGACTTGATAAATATTATAATCTCAGATATTGCAGAAACAGTTAAGGTAAAAGCTGTTCGACTTATGTGCGGCATAGCGTAGGTAGCGTAGGCGTCGGTGGTGTAACGGTTAGCATGGTTGCCTTCCAAGCAGTCGATCCGGGTTCGACTCCCGGCCGACGCACTTTATTTATATTTGTTGCCGTCTTCTACTAGCAAATGATGGGGAAACAACGATATTTCCGCTTTCGTCAGAGTTGCCGTTTTAAACCGTCGGTAGAAACTTTTCGCGGAGAAACTGGTCTATGCAAGTGTCATGCTCCTAGCCGTAAGTTCGATGTCTTTTAATAGGTGTAATGAATATTTAATACGTCCTAGCGGAAATACATGAACTTCTTCACTTACATGTTTCACCATTACATATGGTCAGGTTACACGGAATACTTTCAAATTGGCTGCGTGCTGATTATCCTTAAGATGGAAACAATTTGGATTATCTAGTATCTAAGAAGAAATAGAATGAGACACTAATGCATTTAACGCTCATGCAACAAGGAACAGTTTGAATTCTTTGAAAATCGAGTGGATGCGCAAGATATTCAAGGAAAGAAGTTAAAAAATATCAGTCAGGAAACGCCATTGCTTTTACCGGAGTATATTAGATTGTTGCTGTGGAAGAGAGCAGTTACCTTTCCTTTTAACAGTTAATGATAACAATTAATTTTCAATGTTACCTGTTTCAACTGAATCTAACTCTATCTGTTTTCTTTTCTGGTGACATAAACGATTGACTGTAAATGTCATGAATGTAAAAATAGCCAATAAACTGGTTGTTCAGGATGGGAGGAATAATTAAAAAGGTTTCGCCCAACGTGGGGCTCGAACCCACGACCCCGAGATTAAGAGTCTCGTGCTCTACCGACTGAGCTAGCCGGGCTAGCAGCGTTTTGTTTAGACTTAACCGTCTCGTTTCGGTGACAAAAAACATGTCGATTTTTGAGGTACGGATTATCTGACGTTTTCAGGATGAATGTACGCCGGTCACGTGACGAAAAGCAGTTGTTGTGTGGACCGCATGGAAAACTGACCTAATTACAGGCGGATCGAAATAGAACGTATAAAAAGCACGTGGTGCAAAATGAAAGGAGAGCCAATAGGATCACACGGATGGGACGTGTTCCGACGGAATATATTACAAGTAAGAATTTCAATATTTTCACACCGATTCTTTTATTCACATGCCCTACATGTTCTCTGTTGAAGATAAAATGTCACACCCACCTGAATACGCATTTAAACATCGTTTCCTCAATGACATCACCGTGTCATGAAAAAAAACCCACATAAAACCAACAAACAAAACTAATACATTACTAGCGAAATACGTCTTTTTGATTTACTATTTTTTCAGCAATTTTGCTCATTTATTCCATTTGGAAATGGTGATGACTGAGATATCTATTGTCCAATTTCAGGCGTCCTATTTATAAACACGTTTAGATTAATGTGGAGAGACTGTGTAACGAATGAGGTCGTTGTTATAATGCTAATCATGTTTGATATTCGAAAACACGACACAATCCTGTTCGGATCCCGGTCGACATATCACATTTACTACACGTTTAACAAAGCAAAAGTTGAGTAATATTTAGTCCTTGCTATTTCTACCGAAAGTTCTGCTAGAATGTCTTCACATTTCAAGCGAGAAATATTATTTTCATTGTGATTTTAACATTGAAAAGACTTGATAAATATTATAATCTCAGATATTGCAGAAACAGTTAAGGTAAAAGCTGTTCGACTTATGTGCGGCATAGCGTAGGTAGCGTAGGCGTCGGTGGTGTAACGGTTAGCATGGTTGCCTTCCAAGCAGTCGATCCGGGTTCGACTCCCGGCCGACGCACTTTATTTATATTTGTTGCCGTCTTCTACTAGCAAATGATGGGGAAACAACGATATTTCCGCTTTAGTCAGAGTTGCCGTTTTAAACCGTCGGTAGAAACTTTTCGCGGAGAAACTGGTCTATGCAAGTGTCATGCTCCTAGCCGTAAGTTCGATGTCTTTTAATAGGTGTAATGAATATTTAATACGTCCTAGCTGAAATACATGAACTTCTTCACTTACATGTTTCACCATTACATATGGTCAGGTTACACGGAATACTTTCAAATTGGCTGCGTGCTGATTATCCTTAAGATGGAAACAATTTGGATTATCTAGTATCTAAGAAGAAATAGAATGAGACACTAATGCATTTAACGCTCATGCAACAAGGAACAGTTTGAATTCTTTGAAAATCGAGTGGATGCGCAAGATATTCAAGGAAAGAAGTTAAAAAATATCAGTCAGGAAACGCCATTGCTTTTACCGGAGTATATTAGATTGTTGCTGTGGAAGAGAGCAGTTACCTTTCCTTTTAACAGTTAATGATAACAATTAATTTTCAATGTTACCTGTTTCAACTGAATCTAACTCTATCTGTTTTCTTTTCTGGTGACATAAACGATTGACTGTAAATGTCATGAATGTAAAAATAGCCAATAAACTGGTTGTTCAGGATGGGAGGAATAATTAAAAAGGTTTCGCCCAACGTGGGGCTCGAACCCACGACCCCGAGATTAAGAGTCTCGTGCTCTACCGACTGAGCTAGCCGGGCTAGCAGCGTTTTGTTTAGACTTAACCGTCTCGTTTCGGTGACAAAAAACATGTCGATTTTTGAGGTACGGATTATCTGACGTTTTCAGGATGAATGTACGCCGGTCACGTGACGAAAAGCAGTTGTTGTGTGGACCGCATGGAAAACTGACCTAATTACAGGCGGATCGAAATAGAACGTATAAAAAGCACGTGGTGCAAAATAAAGGAGAGCCAATAGGATCACACGGATGGGACGTGTTCCGACGGAATATATTACAAGTAAGAATTTCAATATTTTCACACCGATTCTTTTATTCACATGCCCTACATGTTCTCTGTTGAAGATAAAATGTCACACCCACCTGAATACGCATTTAAACATCGTTTCCTCAATGACATCACCGTGTCATGAAAAAAAACCCACATAAAACCAACAAACAAAACTAATACATTACTAGCGAAATACGTCTTTTTGATTTACTATTTTTCAGCAATTTTGCTCATTTATTCCATTTGGAAATGGTGATGACTGAGATATCTATTGTCCAATTTCAGGCGTCCTATTTATAAACACGTTTAGATTAATGTGTAGAGACTGTGTAACGAATGAGGTCGTTGTTATAATGCTAATCATGTTTGATATTCGAAAACACGACACAATCCTGTTCGGATCCCGGTCGACATATCACATTTACTACACGTTTAACAAAGCAAAAGTTGAGTAATATTTAGTCCTTGCTATTTCTACCGAAAGTTCTGCTAGAATGTCTTCACATTTCAAGCGAGAAATATTATTTTCATTGTGATTTTAACATTGAAAAGACTTGATAAATATTATAATCTCAGATATTGCAGAAACAGTTAAGGTAAAAGATTTGAAAGCTGTTCGACTTATGTGCGGCATAGCGTATGTAGCGTAGGCGTCGGTGGTGTAACGGTTAGCATGGTTGCCTTCCAAGCAGTCGATCCCGGTTCGACTCCCGGCCGACGCACTTTATTTATATTTGTTGCCGTCTTCTACTAGCAAATGATGGGGAAACAACGATATTTCCGCTTTCGTCAGAGTTGCCGTTTTAAACCGTCGGTAGAAACTTTTCGCGGAGAAACTGGTCTATGCAAGTGTCATGCTCCTAGCCGTAAGTTCGATGTCTTTTAATAGGTGTAATGAATATTTAATACGTCCTAGCGGAAATACATGAACTTCTTCACTTACATGTTTCACCATTACATATGGTCAGGTTACACGGAATACTTTCAAATTGGCTGCGTGCTGATTATCCTTAAGATGGAAACAATTTGGATTATCTAGTATCTAAGAAGAAATAGAATGAGACACTAATGCATTTAACGCTCATGCAACAAGGAACAGTTTGAATTCTTTGAAAATCGAGTGGATGCGCAAGATATTCAAGGAAAGAAGTTAAAAAATATCAGTCAGGAAACGCCATTGCTTTTACCGGAGTATATTAGATTGTTGCTGTGGAAGAGAGCAGTTACCTTTCCTTTTAACAGTTAATGATAACAATTAATTTTCAATGTTACCTGTTTCAACTGAATCTAACTCTATCTGTTTTCTTTTCTGGTGACATAAACGATTGACTGTAAATGTCATGAATGTAAAAATAGCCAATAAACTGGTTGTTCAGGATGGGAGGAATAATTAAAAAGGTTTCGCCCAACGTGGGGCTCGAACCCACGACCCCGAGATTAAGAGTCTCGTGCTCTACCGACTGAGCTAGCCGGGCTAGCAGCGTTTTGTTTAGACTTAACCGTCTCGTTTCGGTGACAAAAAACATGTCGATTTTTGAGGTACGGATTATCTGACGTTTTCAGGATGAATGTACGCCGGTCACGTGACGAAAAGCAGTTGTTGTGTGGACCGCATGGAAAACTGACCTAATTACAGGCGGATCGAAATAGAACGTATAAAAAGCACGTGGTGCAAAATAAAGGAGAGCCAATAGGATCACACGGATGGGACGTGTTCCGACGGAATATATTACAAGTAAGAATTTCAATATTTTCACACCGATTCTTTTATTCACATGCCCTACATGTTCTCTGTTGAAGATAAAATGTCACACCCACCTGAATACGCATTTAAACATCGTTTCCTCAATGACATCACCGTGTCATGAAAAAAAACCCACATAAAACCAACAAACAAAACTAATACATTACTAGCGAAATACGTCTTTTTGATTTACTATTTTTCAGCAATTTTGCTCATTTATTCCATTTGGAAATGGTGATGACTGAGATATCTATTGTCCAATTTCAGGCGTCCTATTTATAAACACGTTTAGATTAATGTGTAGAGACTGTGTAACGAATGAGGTCGTTGTTATAATGCTAATCATGTTTGATATTCGAAAACACGACACAATCCTGTTCGGATCCCGGTCGACATATCACATTTACTACACGTTTAACAAAGCAAAAGTTGAGTAATATTTAGTCCTTGCTATTTCTACCGAAAGTTCTGCTAGAATGTCTTCACATTTCAAGCGAGAAATATTATTTTCATTGTGATTTTAACATTGAAAAGACTTGATAAATATTATAATCTCAGATATTGCAGAAACAGTTAAGGTAAAAGATTTGAAAGCTGTTCGACTTATGTGCGGCATAGCGTATGTAGCGTAGGCGTCGGTGGTGTAACGGTTAGCATGGTTGCCTTCCAAGCAGTCGATCCCGGTTCGACTCCCGGCCGACGCACTTTATTTATATTTGTTGCCGTCTTCTACTAGCAAATGATGGGGAAACAACGATATTTCCGCTTTCGTCAGAGTTGCCGTTTTAAACCGTCGGTAGAAACTTTTCGCGGAGAAACTGGTCTATGCAAGTGTCATGCTCCTAGCCGTAAGTTCGATGTCTTTTAATAGGTGTAATGAATATTTAATACGTCCTAGCGGAAATACATGAACTTCTTCACTTACATGTTTCACCATTACATATGGTCAGGTTACACGGAATACTTTCAAATTGGCTGCGTGCTGATTATCCTTAAGATGGAAACAATTTGGATTATCTAGTATCTAAGAAGAAATAGAATGAGACACTAATGCATTTAACGCTCATGCAACAAGGAACAGTTTGAATTCTTTGAAAATCGAGTGGATGCGCAAGATATTCAAGGAAAGAAGTTAAAAAATATCAGTCAGGAAACGCCATTGCTTTTACCGGAGTATATTAGATTGTTGCTGTGGAAGAGAGCAGTTACCTTTCCTTTTAACAGTTAATGATAACAATTAATTTTCAATGTTACCTGTTTCAACTGAATCTAACTCTATCTGTTTTCTTTTCTGGTGACATAAACGATTGACTGTAAATGTCATGAATGTAAAAATAGCCAATAAACTGGTTGTTCAGGATGGGAGGAATAATTAAAAAGGTTTCGCCCAACGTGGGGCTCGAACCCACGACCCCGAGATTAAGAGTCTCGTGCTCTACCGACTGAGCTAGCCGGGCTAGCAGCGTTTTGTTTAGACTTAACCGTCTCGTTTCGGTGACAAAAAACATATCGATTTTTGAGGTACGGATTATCTGACGTTTTCAGGATGAATGTACGCCGGTCACGTGACGAAAAGCAGTTGTTGTGTGGACCGCATGGAAAACTGACCTAATTACAGGCGGATCGAAATAGAACGTATAAAAAGCACGTGGTGCAAAATAAAGGAGAGCCAATAGGATCAGACGGATGGGACGTGTTCCGACGGAATATATTACAAGTAAGAATTTCAATATTTTCACACCGATTCTTTTATTCACATGCCCTACATGTTCTCTGTTGAAGATAAAATGTCACACCCACCTGAATACGCATTTAAACATCGTTTCCTCAATGACATCGCCGTGTCATGAAAAAAAAACCCACATAAAACCAACAAACAAAACTAATACATTACTAGCGAAATACGTCTTTTTGATTTACTATTTTTTCAGCAATTTTGCTCATTTATTCCATTTGGAAATGGTGATGACTGAGATATCTATTGTCCAATTTCAGGCGTCCTATTTATAAACACGTTTAGATTAATGTGGAGAGACTGTGTAACGAATGAGGTCGTTGTTATAATGCTAATCATGTTTGATATTCGAAAACACGACACAATCCTGTTCGGATCCCGGTCGACATATCACATTTACTACACGTTTAACAAAGCAAAAGTTGAGTAATATTTAGTCCTTGCTATTTCTACCGAAAGTTCTGCTAGAATGTCTTCACATTTCAAGCGAGAAATATTATTTTCATTGTGATTTTAACATTGAAAAGACTTGATAAATATTATAATCTCAGATATTGCAGAAACAGTTAAGGTAAAAGCTGTTCGACTTATGTGCGGCATAGCGTAGGTAGCGTAGGCGTCGGTGGTGTAACGGTTAGCATGGTTGCCTTCCAAGCAGTCGATCCGGGTTCGACTCCCGGCCGACGCACTTTATTTATATTTGTTGCCGTCTTCTACTAGCAAATGATGGGGAAACAACGATATTTCCGCTTTCGTCAGAGTTGCCGTTTTAAACCGTCGGTAGAAACTTTTCGCGGAGAAACTGGTCTATGCAAGTGTCATGCTCCTAGCCGTAAGTTCGATGTCTTTTAATAGGTGTAATGAATATTTAATACGTCCTAGCGGAAATACATGAACTTCTTCACTTACATGTTTCACCATTACATATGGTCAGGTTACACGGAATACTTTCAAATTGGCTGCGTGCTGATTATCCTTAAGATGGAAACAATTTGGATTATCTAGTATCTAAGAAGAAATAGAATGAGACACTAATGCATTTAACGCTCATGCAACAAGGAACAGTTTGAATTCTTTGAAAATCGAGTGGATGCGCAAGATATTCAAGGAAAGAAGTTAAAAAATATCAGTGAGGAAACGCCATTGCTTTTACCGGAGTATATTAGATTGTTGCTGTGGAAGAGAGCAGTTACCTTTCCTTTTAACAGTTAATGATAACAATTAATTTTCAATGTTACCTGTTTCAACTGAATCTAACTCTATCTGTTTTCTTTTCTGGTGACATAAACGATTGACTGTAAATGTCATGAATGTAAAAATAGCCAATAAACTGGTTGTTCAGGATGGGAGGAATAATTAAAAAGGTTTCGCCCAACGTGGGGCTCGAACCCACGACCCCGAGATTAAGAGTCTCGTGCTCTACCGACTGAGCTAGCCGGGCTAGCAGCGTTTTGTTTAGACTTAACCGTCTCGTTTCGGTGACAAAAAACATGTCGATTTTTGAGGTACGGATTATCTGACGTTTTCAGGATGAATGTACGCCGGTCACGTGACGAAAAGCAGTTGTTGTGTGGACCGCATGGAAAACTGACCTAATTACAGGCGGATCGAAATAGAACGTATAAAAAGCACGTGGTGCAAAATAAAGGAGAGCCAATAGGATCACACGGATGGGACGTGTTCCGACGGAATATATTACAAGTAAGAATTTCAATATTTTCACACCGATTCTTTTATTCACATGCCCTACATGTTCTCTGTTGAAGATAAAATGTCACACCCACCTGAATACGCATTTAAACATCGTTTCCTCAATGACATCACCGTGTCATGAAAAAAAACCCACATAAAACCAACAAACAAAACTAATACATTACTAGCGAAATACGTCTTTTTGATTTACTATTTTTCAGCAATTTTGCTCATTTATTCCATTTGGAAATGGTGATGACTGAGATATCTATTGTCCAATTTCAGGCGTCCTATTTATAAACACGTTTAGATTAATGTGTAGAGACTGTGTAACGAATGAGGTCGTTGTTATAATGCTAATCATGTTTGATATTCGAAAACACGACACAATCCTGTTCGGATCCCGGTCGACATATCACATTTACTACACGTTTAACAAAGCAAAAGTTGAGTAATATTTAGTCCTTGCTATTTCTACCGAAAGTTCTGCTAGAATGTCTTCACATTTCAAGCGAGAAATATTATTTTCATTGTGATTTTAACATTGAAAAGACTTGATAAATATTATAATCTCAGATATTGCAGAAACAGTTAAGGTAAAAGATTTGAAAGCTGTTCGACTTATGTGCGGCATAGCGTATGTAGCGTAGGCGTCGGTGGTGTAACGGTTAGCATGGTTGCCTTCCAAGCAGTCGATCCCGGTTCGACTCCCGGCCGACGCACTTTATTTATATTTGTTGCCGTCTTCTACTAGCAAATGATGGGGAAACAACGATATTTCCGCTTTCGTCAGAGTTGCCGTTTTAAACCGTCGGTAGAAACTTTTCGTGGAGAAACTGGTCTATGCTAGTGTCATGCTCCTAGCCGTAAGTTCGATGTCTTTTAATAGGTGTAATGAATATTTAATACGTCCTAGCGGAAATACATGAACTTCTTCACTTACATGTTTCACCATTACATATGGTCAGGTTACACGGAATACTTTCAAATTGGCTGCGTGCTGATTATCCTTAAGATGGAAACAATTTGGATTATCTAGTATCTAAGAAGAAATAGAATGAGACACTAATGCATTTAACGCTCATGCAACAAGGAACAGTTTGAATTCTTTGAAAATCGAGTGGATGCGCAAGATATTCAAGGAAAGAAGTTAAAAAATATCAGTCAGGAAACGCCATTGCTTTTACCGGAGTATATTAGATTGTTGCTGTGGAAGAGAGCAGTTACCTTTCCTTTTAACAGTTAATGATAACAATTAATTTTCAATGTTACCTGTTTCAACTGAATCTAACTCTATCTGTTTTCTTTTCTGGTGACATAAACGATTGACTGTAAATGTCATGAATGTAAAAATAGCCAATAAACTGGTTGTTCAGGATGGGAGGAATAATTAAAAAGGTTTCGCCCAACGTGGGGCTCGAACCCACGACCCCGAGATTAAGAGTCTCGTGCTCTACCGACTGAGCTAGCCGGGCTAGCAGCGTTTTGTTTAGACTTAACCGTCTCGTTTCGGTGACAAAAAACATGTCGATTTTTGAGGTACGGATTATCTGACGTTTTCAGGATGAATGTACGCCGGTCACGTGACGAAAAGCAGTTGTTGTGTGGACCGCATGGAAAACTGACCTAATTACAGGCGGATCGAAATAGAACGTATAAAAAGCACGTGGTGCAAAATAAAGGAGAGCCAATAGGATCAGACGGATGGGACGTGTTCCGACGGAATATATTACAAGTAAGAATTTCAATATTTTCACACCGATTCTTTTATTCACATGCCCTACATGTTCTCTGTTGAAGATAAAATGTCACACCCACCTGAATACGCATTTAAACATCGTTTCCTCAATGACATCGCCGTGTCATGAAAAAAAAACCCACATAAAACCAACAAACAAAACTAATACATTACTAGCGAAATACGTCTTTTTGATTTACTATTTTTTCAGCAATTTTGCTCATTTATTCCATTTGGAAATGGTGATGACTGAGATATCTATTGTCCAATTTCAGGCGTCCTATTTATAAACACGTTTAGATTAATGTGTAGAGACTGTGTAACGAATGAGGTCGTTGTTATAATGCTAATCATGTTTGATATTCGAAAACACGACACAATCCTGTTCGGATCCCGGTCGACATATCACATTTACTACACGTTTAACAAAGCAAAAGTTGAGTAATATTTAGTCCTTGCTATTTCTACCGAAAGTTCTGCTAGAATGTCTTCACATTTCAAGCGAGAAATATTATTTTCATTGTGATTTTAACATTGAAAAGACTTGATAAATATTATAATCTCAGATATTGCAGAAACAGTTAAGGTAAAAGCTGTTCGACTTATGTGCGGCATAGCGTATGTAGCGTAGGCGTCGGTGGTGTAACGGTTAGCATGGTTGCCTTCCAAGCAGTCGATCCGGGTTCGACTCCCGGCCGACGCACTTTATTTATATTTGTTGCCGTCTTCTACTAGCAAATGATGGGGAAACAACGATATTTCCGCTTTCGTCAGAGTTGCCGTTTTAAACCGTCGGTAGAAACTTTTCGCGGAGAAACTGGTCTATGCAAGTGTCATGCTCCTAGCCGTAAGTTCGATGTCTTTTAATAGGTGTAATGAATATTTAATACGTCCTAGCGGAAATACATGAACTTCTTCACTTACATGTTTCACCATTACATATGGTCAGGTTACACGGAATACTTTCAAATTGGCTGCGTGCTGATTATCCTTAAGATGGAAACAATTTGGATTATCTAGTATCTAAGAAGAAATAGAATGAGACACTAATGCATTTAACGCTCATGCAACAAGGAACAGTTTGAATTCTTTGAAAATCGAGTGGATGCGCAAGATATTCAAGGAAAGAAGTTAAAAAATATCAGTCAGGAAACGCCATTGCTTTTACCGGAGTATATTAGATTGTTGCTGTGGAAGAGAGCAGTTACCTTTCCTTTTAACAGTTAATGATAACAATTAATTTTCAATGTTACCTGTTTCAACTGAATCTAACTCTATCTGTTTTCTTTTCTGGTGACATAAACGATTGACTGTAAATGTCATGAATGTAAAAATAGCCAATAAACTGGTTGTTCAGGATGGGAGGAATAATTAAAAAGGTTTCGCCCAACGTGGGGCTCGAACCCACGACCCCGAGATTAAGAGTCTCGTGCTCTACCGACTGAGCTAGCCGGGCTAGCAGCGTTTTGTTTAGACTTAACCGTCTCGTTTCGGTGACAAAAAACATGTCGATTTTTGAGGTACGGATTATCTGACGTTTTCAGGATGAATGTACGCCGGTCACGTGACGAAAAGCAGTTGTTGTGTGGACCGCATGGAAAACTGACCTAATTACAGGCGGATCGAAATAGAACGTATAAAAAGCACGTGGTGCAAAATAAAGGAGAGCCAATAGGATCACACGGATGGGACGTGTTCCGACGGAATATATTACAAGTAAGAATTTCAATATTTTCACACCGATTCTTTTATTCACATGCCCTACATGTTCTCTGTTGAAGATAAAATGTCACACCCACCTGAATACGCATTTAAACATCGTTTCCTCAATGACATCGCCGTGTCATGAAAAAAAAACCCACATAAAACCAACAAACAAAACTAATACATTACTAGCGAAATACGTCTTTTTGATTTACTATTTTTTCAGCAATTTTGCTCATTTATTCCATTTGGAAATGGTGATGACTGAGATATCTATTGTCCAATTTCAGGCGTCCTATTTATAAACACGTTTAGATTAATGTGGAGAGACTGTGTAACGAATGAGGTCGTTGTTATAATGCTAATCATGTTTGATATTCGAAAACACGACACAATCCTGTTCGGATCCCGGTCGACATATCACATTTACTACACGTTTAACAAAGCAAAAGTTGAGTAATATTTAGTCCTTGCTATTTCTACCGAAAGTTCTGCTAGAATGTCTTCACATTTCAAGCGAGAAATATTATTTTCATTGTGATTTTAACATTGAAAAGACTTGATAAATATTATAATCTCAGATATTGCAGAAACAGTTAAGGTAAAAGCTGTTCGACTTATGTGCGGCATAGCGTAGGTAGCGTAGGCGTCGGTGGTGTAACGTTTAGCATGGTTGCCTTCCAAGCAGTCGATCCGGGTTCGACTCCCGGCCGACGCACTTTATTTATATTTGTTGCCGTCTTCTACTAGCAAATGATGGGGAAACAACGATATTTCCGCTTTCGTCAGAGTTGCCGTTTTAAACCGTCGGTAGAAACTTTTCGCGGAGAAACTGGTCTATGCAAGTGTCATGCTCCTAGCCGTAAGTTCGATGTCTTTTAATAGGTGTAATGAATATTTAATACGTCCTAGCGGAAATACATGAACTTCTTCACTTACATGTTTCACCATTACATATGGTCAGGTTACACGGAATACTTTCAAATTGGCTGCGTGCTGATTATCCTTAAGATGGAAACAATTTGGATTATCTAGTATCTAAGAAGAAATAGAATGAGACACTAATGCATTTAACGCTCATGCAACAAGGAACAGTTTGAATTCTTTGAAAATCGAGTGGATGCGCAAGATATTCAAGGAAAGAAGTTAAAAAATATCAGTCAGGAAACGCCATTGCTTTTACCGGAGTATATTAGATTGTTGCTGTGGAAGAGAGCAGTTACCTTTCCTTTTAACAGTTAATGATAACAATTAATTTTCAATGTTACCTGTTTCAACTGAATCTAACTCTATCTGTTTTCTTTTCTGGTGACATAAACGATTGACTGTAAATGTCATGAATGTAAAAATAGCCAATAAACTGGTTGTTCAGGATGGGAGGAATAATTAAAAAGGTTTCGCCCAACGTGGGGCTCGAACCCACGACCCCGAGATTAAGAGTCTCGTGCTCTACCGACTGAGCTAGCCGGGCTAGCAGCGTTTTGTTTAGACTTAACCGTCTCGTTTCGGTGACAAAAAACATGTCGATTTTTGAGGTACGGATTATCTGACGTTTTCAGGATGAATGTACGCCGGTCACGTGACGAAAAGCAGTTGTTGTGTGGACCGCATGGAAAACTGACCTAATTACAGGCGGATCGAAATAGAACGTATAAAAAGCACGTGGTGCAAAATAAAGGAGAGCCAATAGGATCACACGGATGGGACGTGTTCCGACGGAATATATTACAAGTAAGAATTTCAATATTTTCACACCGATTCTTTTATTCACATGCCCTACATGTTCTCTGTTGAAGATAAAATGTCACACCCACCTGAATACGCATTTAAACATCGTTTCCTCAATGACATCACCGTGTCATGAAAAAAAACCCACATAAAACCAACAAACAAAACTAATACATTACTAGCGAAATACGTCTTTTTGATTTACTATTTTTCAGCAATTTTGCTCATTTATTCCATTTGGAAATGGTGATGACTGAGATATCTATTGTCCAATTTCAGGCGTCCTATTTATAAACACGTTTAGATTAATGTGTAGAGACTGTGTAACGAATGAGGTCGTTGTTATAATGCTAATCATGTTTGATATTCGAAAACACGACACAATCCTGTTCGGATCCCGGTCGACATATCACATTTACTACACGTTTAACAAAGCAAAAGTTGAGTAATATTTAGTCCTTGCTATTTCTACCGAAAGTTCTGCTAGAATGTCTTCACATTTCAAGCGAGAAATATTATTTTCATTGTGATTTTAACATTGAAAAGACTTGATAAATATTATAATCTCAGATATTGCAGAAACAGTTAAGGTAAAAGATTTGAAAGCTGTTCGACTTATGTGCGGCATAGCGTATGTAGCGTAGGCGTCGGTGGTGTAACGGTTAGCATGGTTGCCTTCCAAGCAGTCGATCCCGGTTCGACTCCCGGCCGACGCACTTTATTTATATTTGTTGCCGTCTTCTACTAGCAAATGATGGGGAAACAACGATATTTCCGCTTTCGTCAGAGTTGCCGTTTTAAACCGTCGGTAGAAACTTTTCGCGGAGAAACTGGTCTATGCAAGTGTCATGCTCCTAGCCGTAAGTTCGATGTCTTTTAATAGGTGTAATGAATATTTAATACGTCCTAGCGGAAATACATGAACTTCTTCACTTACATGTTTCACCATTACATATGGTCAGGTTACACGGAATACTTTCAAATTGGCTGCGTGCTGATTATCCTTAAGATGGAAACAATTTGGATTATCTAGTATCTAAGAAGAAATAGAATGAGACACTAATGCATTTAACGCTCATGCAACAAGGAACAGTTTGAATTCTTTGAAAATCGAGTGGATGCGCAAGATATTCAAGGAAAGAAGTTAAAAAATATCAGTCAGGAAACGCCATTGCTTTTACCGGAGTATATTAGATTGTTGCTGTGGAAGAGAGCAGTTACCTTTCCTTTTAACAGTTAATGATAACAATTAATTTTCAATGTTACCTGTTTCAACTGAATCTAACTCTATCTGTTTTCTTTTCTGGTGACATAAACGATTGACTGTAAATGTCATGAATGTAAAAATAGCCAATAAACTGGTTGTTCAGGATGGGAGGAATAATTAAAAAGGTTTCGCCCAACGTGGGGCTCGAACCCACGACCCCGAGATTAAGAGTCTCGTGCTCTACCGACTGAGCTAGCCGGGCTAGCAGCGTTTTGTTTAGACTTAACCGTCTCGTTTCGGTGACAAAAAACATGTCGATTTTTGAGGTACGGATTATCTGACGTTTTCAGGATGAATGTACGCCGGTCACGTGACGAAAAGCAGTTGTTGTGTGGACCGCATGGAAAACTGACCTAATTACAGGCGGATCGAAATAGAACGTATAAAAAGCACGTGGTGCAAAATAAAGGAGAGCCAATAGGATCAGACGGATGGGACGTGTTCCGACGGAATATATTACAAGTAAGAATTTCAATATTTTCACACCGATTCTTTTATTCACATGCCCTACATGTTCTCTGTTGAAGATAAAATGTCACACCCACCTGAATACGCATTTAAACATCGTTTCCTCAATGACATCGCCGTGTCATGAAAAAAAAACCCACATAAAACCAACAAACAAAACTAATACATTACTAGCGAAATACGTCTTTTTGATTTACTATTTTTTCAGCAATTTTGCTCATTTATTCCATTTGGAAATGGTGATGACTGAGATATCTATTGTCCAATTTCAGGCGTCCTATTTATAAACACGTTTAGATTAATGTGGAGAGACTGTGTAACGAATGAGGTCGTTGTTATAATGCTAATCATGTTTGATATTCGAAAACACGACACAATCCTGTTCGGATCCCGGTCGACATATCACATTTACTACACGTTTAACAAAGCAAAAGTTGAGTAATATTTAGTCCTTGCTATTTCTACCGAAAGTTCTGCTAGAATGTCTTCACATTTCAAGCGAGAAATATTATTTTCATTGTGATTTTAACATTGAAAAGACTTGATAAATATTATAATCTCAGATATTGCAGAAACAGTTAAGGTAAAAGCTGTTCGACTTATGTGCGGCATAGCGTAGGTAGCGTAGGCGTCGGTGGTGTAACGGTTAGCATGGTTGCCTTCCAAGCAGTCGATCCGGGTTCGACTCCCGGCCGACGCACTTTATTTATATTTGTTGCCGTCTTCTACTAGCAAATGATGGGGAAACAACGATATTTCCGCTTTCGTCAGAGTTGCCGTTTTAAACCGTCGGTAGAAACTTTTCGCGGAGAAACTGGTCTATGCAAGTGTCATGCTCCTAGCCGTAAGTTCGATGTCTTTTAATAGGTGTAATGAATATTTAATACGTCCTAGCGGAAATACATGAACTTCTTCACTTACATGTTTCACCATTACATATGGTCAGGTTACACGGAATACTTTCAAATTGGCTGCGTGCTGATTATCCTTAAGATGGAAACAATTTGGATTATCTAGTATCTAAGAAGAAATAGAATGAGACACTAATGCATTTAACGCTCATGCAACAAGGAACAGTTTGAATTCTTTGAAAATCGAGTGGATGCGCAAGATATTCAAGGAAAGAAGTTAAAAAATATCAGTCAGGAAACGCCATTGCTTTTACCGGAGTATATTAGATTGTTGCTGTGGAAGAGAGCAGTTACCTTTCCTTTTAACAGTTAATGATAACAATTAATTTTCAATGTTACCTGTTTCAACTGAATCTAACTCTATCTGTTTTCTTTTCTGGTGACATAAACGATTGACTGTAAATGTCATGAATGTAAAAATAGCCAATAAACTGGTTGTTCAGGATGGGAGGAATAATTAAAAAGGTTTCGCCCAACGTGGGGCTCGAACCCACGACCCCGAGATTAAGAGTCTCGTGCTCTACCGACTGAGCTAGCCGGGCTAGCAGCGTTTTGTTTAGACTTAACCGTCTCGTTTCGGTGACAAAAAACATGTCGATTTTTGAGGTACGGATTATCTGACGTTTTCAGGATGAATGTACGCCGGTCACGTGACGAAAAGCAGTTGTTGTGTGGACCGCATGGAAAACTGACCTAATTACAGGCGGATCGAAATAGAACGTATAAAAAGCACGTGGTGCAAAATAAAGGAGAGCCAATAGGATCACACGGATGGGACGTGTTCCGACGGAATATATTACAAGTAAGAATTTCAATATTTTCACACCGATTCTTTTATTCACATGCCCTACATGTTCTCTGTTGAAGATAAAATGTCACACCCACCTGAATACGCATTTAAACATCGTTTCCTCAATGACATCGCCGTGTCATGAAAAAAAAACCCACATAAAACCAACAAACAAAACTAATACATTACTAGCGAAATACGTCTTTTTGATTTACTATTTTTCAGCAATTTTGCTCATTTATTCCATTTGGAAATGGTGATGACTGAGATATCTATTGTCCAATTTCAGGCGTCCTATTTATAAACACGTTTAGATTAATGTGTAGAGACTGTGTAACGAATGAGGTCGTTGTTATAATGCTAATCATGTTTGATATTCGAAAACACGACACAATCCTGTTCGGATCCCGGTCGACATATCACATTTACTACACGTTTAACAAAGCAAAAGTTGAGTAATATTTAGTCCTTGCTATTTCTACCGAAAGTTCTGCTAGAATGTCTTCACATTTCAAGCGAGAAATATTATTTTCATTGTGATTTTAACATTGAAAAGACTTGATAAATATTATAATCTCAGATATTGCAGAAACAGTTAAGGTAAAAGCTGTTCGACTTATGTGCGGCATAGCGTAGGTAGCGTAGGCGTCGGTGGTGTAACGGTTAGCATGGTTGCCTTCCAAGCAGTCGATCCGGGTTCGACTCCCGGCCGACGCACTTTATTTATATTTGTTGCCGTCTTCTACTAGCAAATGATGGGGAAACAACGATATTTCCGCTTTCGTCAGAGTTGCCGTTTTAAACCGTCGGTAGAAACTTTTCGCGGAGAAACTGGTCTATGCAAGTGTCATGCTCCTAGCCGTAAGTTCGATGTCTTTTAATAGGTGTAATGAATATTTAATACGTCCTAGCGGAAATACATGAACTTCTTCACTTACATGTTTCACCATTACATATGGTCAGGTTACACGGAATACTTTCAAATTGGCTGCGTGCTGATTATCCTTAAGATGGAAACAATTTGGATTATCTAGTATCTAAGAAGAAATAGAATGAGACACTAATGCATTTAACGCTCATGCAACAAGGAACAGTTTGAATTCTTTGAAAATCGAGTGGATGCGCAAGATATTCAAGGAAAGAAGTTAAAAAATATCAGTCAGGAAACGCCATTGCTTTTACCGGAGTATATTAGATTGTTGCTGTGGAAGAGAGCAGTTACCTTTCCTTTTAACAGTTAATGATAACAATTAATTTTCAATGTTACCTGTTTCAACTGAATCTAACTCTATCTGTTTTCTTTTCTGGTGACATAAACGATTGACTGTAAATGTCATGAATGTAAAAATAGCCAATAAACTGGTTGTTCAGGATGGGAGGAATAATTAAAAAGGTTTCGCCCAACGTGGGGCTCGAACCCACGACCCCGAGATTAAGAGTCTCGTGCTCTACCGACTGAGCTAGCCGGGCTAGCAGCGTTTTGTTTAGACTTAACCGTCTCGTTTCGGTGACAAAAAACATGTCGATTTTTGAGGTACGGATTATCTGACGTTTTCAGGATGAATGTACGCCGGTCACGTGACGAAAAGCAGTTGTTGTGTGGACCGCATGGAAAACTGACCTAATTACAGGCGGATCGAAATAGAACGTATAAAAAGCACGTGGTGCAAAATAAAGGAGAGCCAATAGGATCACACGGATGGGACGTGTTCCGACGGAATATATTACAAGTAAGAATTTCAATATTTTCACACCGATTCTTTTATTCACATGCCCTACATGTTCTCTGTTGAAGATAAAATGTCACACCCACCTGAATACGCATTTAAACATCGTTTCCTCAATGACATCACCGTGTCATGAAAAAAAACCCACATAAAACCAACAAACAAAACTAATACATTACTAGCGAAATACGTCTTTTTGATTTACTATTTTTCAGCAATTTTGCTCATTTATTCCATTTGGAAATGGTGATGACTGAGATATCTATTGTCCAATTTCAGGCGTCCTATTTATAAACACGTTTAGATTAATGTGTAGAGACTGTGTAACGAATGAGGTCGTTGTTATAATGCTAATCATGTTTGATATTCGAAAACACGACACAATCCTGTTCGGATCCCGGTCGACATATCACATTTACTACACGTTTAACAAAGCAAAAGTTGAGTAATATTTAGTCCTTGCTATTTCTACCGAAAGTTCTGCTAGAATGTCTTCACATTTCAAGCGAGAAATATTATTTTCATTGTGATTTTAACATTGAAAAGACTTGATAAATATTATAATCTCAGATATTGCAGAAACAGTTAAGGTAAAAGATTTGAAAGCTGTTCGACTTATGTGCGGCATAGCGTATGTAGCGTAGGCGTCGGTGGTGTAACGGTTAGCATGGTTGCCTTCCAAGCAGTCGATCCCGGTTCGACTCCCGGCCGACGCACTTTATTTATATTTGTTGCCGTCTTCTACTAGCAAATGATGGGGAAACAACGATATTTCCGCTTTCGTCAGAGTTGCCGTTTTAAACCGTCGGTAGAAACTTTTCGTGGAGAAACTGGTCTATGCTAGTGTCATGCTCCTAGCCGTAAGTTCGATGTCTTTTAATAGGTGTAATGAATATTTAATACGTCCTAGCGGAAATACATGAACTTCTTCACTTACATGTTTCACCATTACATATGGTCAGGTTACACGGAATACTTTCAAATTGGCTGCGTGCTGATTATCCTTAAGATGGAAACAATTTGGATTATCTAGTATCTAAGAAGAAATAGAATGAGACACTAATGCATTTAACGCTCATGCAACAAGGAACAGTTTGAATTCTTTGAAAATCGAGTGGATGCGCAAGATATTCAAGGAAAGAAGTTAAAAAATATCAGTCAGGAAACGCCATTGCTTTTACCGGAGTATATTAGATTGTTGCTGTGGAAGAGAGCAGTTACCTTTCCTTTTAACAGTTAATGATAACAATTAATTTTCAATGTTACCTGTTTCAACTGAATCTAACTCTATCTGTTTTCTTTTCTGGTGACATAAACGATTGACTGTAAATGTCATGAATGTAAAAATAGCCAATAAACTGGTTGTTCAGGATGGGAGGAATAATTAAAAAGGTTTCGCCCAACGTGGGGCTCGAACCCACGACCCCGAGATTAAGAGTCTCGTGCTCTACCGACTGAGCTAGCCGGGCTAGCAGCGTTTTGTTTAGACTTAACCGTCTCGTTTCGGTGACAAAAAACATGTCGATTTTTGAGGTACGGATTATCTGACGTTTTCAGGATGAATGTACGCCGGTCACGTGACGAAAAGCAGTTGTTGTGTGGACCGCATGGAAAACTGACCTAATTACAGGCGGATCGAAATAGAACGTATAAAAAGCACGTGGTGCAAAATAAAGGAGAGCCAATAGGATCAGACGGATGGGACGTGTTCCGACGGAATATATTACAAGTAAGAATTTCAATATTTTCACACCGATTCTTTTATTCACATGCCCTACATGTTCTCTGTTGAAGATAAAATGTCACACCCACCTGAATACGCATTTAAACATCGTTTCCTCAATGACATCGCCGTGTCATGAAAAAAAAACCCACATAAAACCAACAAACAAAACTAATACATTACTAGCGAAATACGTCTTTTTGATTTACTATTTTTTCAGCAATTTTGCTCATTTATTCCATTTGGAAATGGTGATGACTGAGATATCTATTGTCCAATTTCAGGCGTCCTATTTATAAACACGTTTAGATTAATGTGGAGAGACTGTGTAACGAATGAGGTCGTTGTTATAATGCTAATCATGTTTGATATTCGAAAACACGACACAATCCTGTTCGGATCCCGGTCGACATATCACATTTACTACACGTTTAACAAAGCAAAAGTTGAGTAATATTTAGTCCTTGCTATTTCTACCGAAAGTTCTGCTAGAATGTCTTCACATTTCAAGCGAGAAATATTATTTTCATTGTGATTTTAACATTGAAAAGACTTGATAAATATTATAATCTCAGATATTGCAGAAACAGTTAAGGTAAAAGCTGTTCGACTTATGTGCGGCATAGCGTATGTAGCGTAGGCGTCGGTGGTGTAACGGTTAGCATGGTTGCCTTCCAAGCAGTCGATCCGGGTTCGACTCCCGGCCGACGCACTTTATTTATATTTGTTGCCGTCTTCTACTAGCAAATGATGGGGAAACAACGATATTTCCGCTTTCGTCAGAGTTGCCGTTTTAAACCGTCGGTAGAAACTTTTCGCGGAGAAACTGGTCTATGCAAGTGTCATGCTCCTAGCCGTAAGTTCGATGTCTTTTAATAGGTGTAATGAATATTTAATACGTCCTAGCGGAAATACATGAACTTCTTCACTTACATGTTTCACCATTACATATGGTCAGGTTACACGGAATACTTTCAAATTGGCTGCGTGCTGATTATCCTTAAGATGGAAACAATTTGGATTATCTAGTATCTAAGAAGAAATAGAATGAGACACTAATGCATTTAACGCTCATGCAACAAGGAACAGTTTGAATTCTTTGAAAATCGAGTGGATGCGCAAGATATTCAAGGAAAGAAGTTAAAAAATATCAGTCAGGAAACGCCATTGCTTTTACCGGAGTATATTAGATTGTTGCTGTGGAAGAGAGCAGTTACCTTTCCTTTTAACAGTTAATGATAACAATTAATTTTCAATGTTACCTGTTTCAACTGAATCTAACTCTATCTGTTTTCTTTTCTGGTGACATAAACGATTGACTGTAAATGTCATGAATGTAAAAATAGCCAATAAACTGGTTGTTCAGGATGGGAGGAATAATTAAAAAGGTTTCGCCCAACGTGGGGCTCGAACCCACGACCCCGAGATTAAGAGTCTCGTGCTCTACCGACTGAGCTAGCCGGGCTAGCAGCGTTTTGTTTAGACTTAACCGTCTCGTTTCGGTGACAAAAAACATGTCGATTTTTGAGGTACGGATTATCTGACGTTTTCAGGATGAATGTACGCCGGTCACGTGACGAAAAGCAGTTGTTGTGTGGACCGCATGGAAAACTGACCTAATTACAGGCGGATCGAAATAGAACGTATAAAAAGCACGTGGTGCAAAATAAAGGAGAGCCAATAGGATCACACGGATGGGACGTGTTCCGACGGAATATATTACAAGTAAGAATTTCAATATTTTCACACCGATTCTTTTATTCACATGCCCTACATGTTCTCTGTTGAAGATAAAATGTCACACCCACCTGAATACGCATTTAAACATCGTTTCCTCAATGACATCACCGTGTCATGAAAAAAAACCCACATAAAACCAACAAACAAAACTAATACATTACTAGCGAAATACGTCTTTTTGATTTACTATTTTTTCAGCAATTTTGCTCATTTATTCCATTTGGAAATGGTGATGACTGAGATATCTATTGTCCAATTTCAGGCGTCCTATTTATAAACACGTTTAGATTAATGTGGAGAGACTGTGTAACGAATGAGGTCGTTGTTATAATGCTAATCATGTTTGATATTCGAAAACACGACACAATCCTGTTCGGATCCCGGTCGACATATCACATTTACTACACGTTTAACAAAGCAAAAGTTGAGTAATATTTAGTCCTTGCTATTTCTACCGAAAGTTCTGCTAGAATGTCTTCACATTTCAAGCGAGAAATATTATTTTCATTGTGATTTTAACATTGAAAAGACTTGATAAATATTATAATCTCAGATATTGCAGAAACAGTTAAGGTAAAAGCTGTTCGACTTATGTGCGGCATAGCGTAGGTAGCGTAGGCGTCGGTGGTGTAACGTTTAGCATGGTTGCCTTCCAAGCAGTCGATCCGGTTCAACTGAATCTAACTCTATCTGTTTTCTTTTCTGGTGACATAAACGATTGACTGTAAATGTCATGAATGTAAAAATAGCCAATAAACTGGTTGTTCAGGATGGGAGGAATAATTAAAAAGGTTTCGCCCAACGTGGGGCTCGAACCCACGACCCCGAGATTAAGAGTCTCGTGCTCTACCGACTGAGCTAGCCGGGCTAGCAGCGTTTTGTTTAGACTTAACCGTCTCGTTTCGGTGACAAAAAACATGTCGATTTTTGAGGTACGGATTATCTGACGTTTTCAGGATGAATGTACGCCGGTCACGTGACGAAAAGCAGTTGTTGTGTGGACCGCATGGAAAACTGACCTAATTACAGGCGGATCGAAATAGAACGTATAAAAAGCACGTGGTGCAAAATAAAGGAGAGCCAATAGGATCACACGGATGGGACGTGTTCCGACGGAATATATTACAAGTAAGAATTTCAATATTTTCACACCGATTCTTTTATTCACATGCCCTACATGTTCTCTGTTGAAGATAAAATGTCACACCCACCTGAATACGCATTTAAACATCGTTTCCTCAATGACATCGCCGTGTCATGAAAAAAAAACCCACATAAAACCAACAAACAAAACTAATACATTACTAGCGAAATACGTCTTTTTGATTTACTATTTTTCAGCAATTTTGCTCATTTATTCCATTTGGAAATGGTGATGACTGAGATATCTATTGTCCAATTTCAGGCGTCCTATTTATAAACACGTTTAGATTAATGTGTAGAGACTGTGTAACGAATGAGGTCGTTGTTATAATGCTAATCATGTTTGATATTCGAAAACACGACACAATCCTGTTCGGATCCCGGTCGACATATCACATTTACTACACGTTTAACAAAGCAAAAGTTGAGTAATATTTAGTCCTTGCTATTTCTACCGAAAGTTCTGCTAGAATGTCTTCACATTTCAAGCGAGAAATATTATTTTCATTGTGATTTTAACATTGAAAAGACTTGATAAATATTATAATCTCAGATATTGCAGAAACAGTTAAGGTAAAAGCTGTTCGACTTATGTGCGGCATAGCGTAGGTAGCGTAGGCGTCGGTGGTGTAACGGTTAGCATGGTTGCCTTCCAAGCAGTCGATCCGGGTTCGACTCCCGGCCGACGCACTTTATTTATATTTGTTGCCGTCTTCTACTAGCAAATGATGGGGAAACAACGATATTTCCGCTTTCGTCAGAGTTGCCGTTTTAAACCGTCGGTAGAAACTTTTCGCGGAGAAACTGGTCTATGCAAGTGTCATGCTCCTAGCCGTAAGTTCGATGTCTTTTAATAGGTGTAATGAATATTTAATACGTCCTAGCGGAAATACATGAACTTCTTCACTTACATGTTTCACCATTACATATGGTCAGGTTACACGGAATACTTTCAAATTGGCTGCGTGCTGATTATCCTTAAGATGGAAACAATTTGGATTATCTAGTATCTAAGAAGAAATAGAATGAGACACTAATGCATTTAACGCTCATGCAACAAGGAACAGTTTGAATTCTTTGAAAATCGAGTGGATGCGCAAGATATTCAAGGAAAGAAGTTAAAAAATATCAGTCAGGAAACGCCATTGCTTTTACCGGAGTATATTAGATTGTTGCTGTGGAAGAGAGCAGTTACCTTTCCTTTTAACAGTTAATGATAACAATTAATTTTCAATGTTACCTGTTTCAACTGAATCTAACTCTATCTGTTTTCTTTTCTGGTGACATAAACGATTGACTGTAAATGTCATGAATGTAAAAATAGCCAATAAACTGGTTGTTCAGGATGGGAGGAATAATTAAAAAGGTTTCGCCCAACGTGGGGCTCGAACCCACGACCCCGAGATTAAGAGTCTCGTGCTCTACCGACTGAGCTAGCCGGGCTAGCAGCGTTTTGTTTAGACTTAACCGTCTCGTTTCGGTGACAAAAAACATGTCGATTTTTGAGGTACGGATTATCTGACGTTTTCAGGATGAATGTACGCCGGTCACGTGACGAAAAGCAGTTGTTGTGTGGACCGCATGGAAAACTGACCTAATTACAGGCGGATCGAAATAGAACGTATAAAAAGCACGTGGTGCAAAATAAAGGAGAGCCAATAGGATCACACGGATGGGACGTGTTCCGACGGAATATATTACAAGTAAGAATTTCAATATTTTCACACCGATTCTTTTATTCACATGCCCTACATGTTCTCTGTTGAAGATAAAATGTCACACCCACCTGAATACGCATTTAAACATCGTTTCCTCAATGACATCACCGTGTCATGAAAAAAAACCCACATAAAACCAACAAACAAAACTAATACATTACTAGCGAAATACGTCTTTTTGATTTACTATTTTTCAGCAATTTTGCTCATTTATTCCATTTGGAAATGGTGATGACTGAGATATCTATTGTCCAATTTCAGGCGTCCTATTTATAAACACGTTTAGATTAATGTGTAGAGACTGTGTAACGAATGAGGTCGTTGTTATAATGCTAATCATGTTTGATATTCGAAAACACGACACAATCCTGTTCGGATCCCGGTCGACATATCACATTTACTACACGTTTAACAAAGCAAAAGTTGAGTAATATTTAGTCCTTGCTATTTCTACCGAAAGTTCTGCTAGAATGTCTTCACATTTCAAGCGAGAAATATTATTTTCATTGTGATTTTAACATTGAAAAGACTTGATAAATATTATAATCTCAGATATTGCAGAAACAGTTAAGGTAAAAGATTTGAAAGCTGTTCGACTTATGTGCGGCATAGCGTATGTAGCGTAGGCGTCGGTGGTGTAACGGTTAGCATGGTTGCCTTCCAAGCAGTCGATCCCGGTTCGACTCCCGGCCGACGCACTTTATTTATATTTGTTGCCGTCTTCTACTAGCAAATGATGGGGAAACAACGATATTTCCGCTTTCGTCAGAGTTGCCGTTTTAAACCGTCGGTAGAAACTTTTCGTGGAGAAACTGGTCTATGCTAGTGTCATGCTCCTAGCCGTAAGTTCGATGTCTTTTAATAGGTGTAATGAATATTTAATACGTCCTAGCGGAAATACATGAACTTCTTCACTTACATGTTTCACCATTACATATGGTCAGGTTACACGGAATACTTTCAAATTGGCTGCGTGCTGATTATCCTTAAGATGGAAACAATTTGGATTATCTAGTATCTAAGAAGAAATAGAATGAGACACTAATGCATTTAACGCTCATGCAACAAGGAACAGTTTGAATTCTTTGAAAATCGAGTGGATGCGCAAGATATTCAAGGAAAGAAGTTAAAAAATATCAGTCAGGAAACGCCATTGCTTTTACCGGAGTATATTAGATTGTTGCTGTGGAAGAGAGCAGTTACCTTTCCTTTTAACAGTTAATGATAACAATTAATTTTCAATGTTACCTGTTTCAACTGAATCTAACTCTATCTGTTTTCTTTTCTGGTGACATAAACGATTGACTGTAAATGTCATGAATGTAAAAATAGCCAATAAACTGGTTGTTCAGGATGGGAGGAATAATTAAAAAGGTTTCGCCCAACGTGGGGCTCGAACCCACGACCCCGAGATTAAGAGTCTCGTGCTCTACCGACTGAGCTAGCCGGGCTAGCAGCGTTTTGTTTAGACTTAACCGTCTCGTTTCGGTGACAAAAAACATGTCGATTTTTGAGGTACGGATTATCTGACGTTTTCAGGATGAATGTACGCCGGTCACGTGACGAAAAGCAGTTGTTGTGTGGACCGCATGGAAAACTGACCTAATTACAGGCGGATCGAAATAGAACGTATAAAAAGCACGTGGTGCAAAATAAAGGAGAGCCAATAGGATCAGACGGATGGGACGTGTTCCGACGGAATATATTACAAGTAAGAATTTCAATATTTTCACACCGATTCTTTTATTCACATGCCCTACATGTTCTCTGTTGAAGATAAAATGTCACACCCACCTGAATACGCATTTAAACATCGTTTCCTCAATGACATCGCCGTGTCATGAAAAAAAAACCCACATAAAACCAACAAACAAAACTAATACATTACTAGCGAAATACGTCTTTTTGATTTACTATTTTTTCAGCAATTTTGCTCATTTATTCCATTTGGAAATGGTGATGACTGAGATATCTATTGTCCAATTTCAGGCGTCCTATTTATAAACACGTTTAGATTAATGTGGAGAGACTGTGTAACGAATGAGGTCGTTGTTATAATGCTAATCATGTTTGATATTCGAAAACACGACACAATCCTGTTCGGATCCCGGTCGACATATCACATTTACTACACGTTTAACAAAGCAAAAGTTGAGTAATATTTAGTCCTTGCTATTTCTACCGAAAGTTCTGCTAGAATGTCTTCACATTTCAAGCGAGAAATATTATTTTCATTGTGATTTTAACATTGAAAAGACTTGATAAATATTATAATCTCAGATATTGCAGAAACAGTTAAGGTAAAAGCTGTTCGACTTATGTGCGGCATAGCGTATGTAGCGTAGGCGTCGGTGGTGTAACGGTTAGCATGGTTGCCTTCCAAGCAGTCGATCCGGGTTCGACTCCCGGCCGACGCACTTTATTTATATTTGTTGCCGTCTTCTACTAGCAAATGATGGGGAAACAACGATATTTCCGCTTTCGTCAGAGTTGCCGTTTTAAACCGTCGGTAGAAACTTTTCGCGGAGAAACTGGTCTATGCAAGTGTCATGCTCCTAGCCGTAAGTTCGATGTCTTTTAATAGGTGTAATGAATATTTAATACGTCCTAGCGGAAATACATGAACTTCTTCACTTACATGTTTCACCATTACATATGGTCAGGTTACACGGAATACTTTCAAATTGGCTGCGTGCTGATTATCCTTAAGATGGAAACAATTTGGATTATCTAGTATCTAAGAAGAAATAGAATGAGACACTAATGCATTTAACGCTCATGCAACAAGGAACAGTTTGAATTCTTTGAAAATCGAGTGGATGCGCAAGATATTCAAGGAAAGAAGTTAAAAAATATCAGTCAGGAAACGCCATTGCTTTTACCGGAGTATATTAGATTGTTGCTGTGGAAGAGAGCAGTTACCTTTCCTTTTAACAGTTAATGATAACAATTAATTTTCAATGTTACCTGTTTCAACTGAATCTAACTCTATCTGTTTTCTTTTCTGGTGACATAAACGATTGACTGTAAATGTCATGAATGTAAAAATAGCCAATAAACTGGTTGTTCAGGATGGGAGGAATAATTAAAAAGGTTTCGCCCAACGTGGGGCTCGAACCCACGACCCCGAGATTAAGAGTCTCGTGCTCTACCGACTGAGCTAGCCGGGCTAGCAGCGTTTTGTTTAGACTTAACCGTCTCGTTTCGGTGACAAAAAACATGTCGATTTTTGAGGTACGGATTATCTGACGTTTTCAGGATGAATGTACGCCGGTCACGTGACGAAAAGCAGTTGTTGTGTGGACCGCATGGAAAACTGACCTAATTACAGGCGGATCGAAATAGAACGTATAAAAAGCACGTGGTGCAAAATAAAGGAGAGCCAATAGGATCACACGGATGGGACGTGTTCCGACGGAATATATTACAAGTAAGAATTTCAATATTTTCACACCGATTCTTTTATTCACATGCCCTACATGTTCTCTGTTGAAGATAAAATGTCACACCCACCTGAATACGCATTTAAACATCGTTTCCTCAATGACATCACCGTGTCATGAAAAAAAACCCACATAAAACCAACAAACAAAACTAATACATTACTAGCGAAATACGTCTTTTTGATTTACTATTTTTCAGCAATTTTGCTCATTTATTCCATTTGGAAATGGTGATGACTGAGATATCTATTGTCCAATTTCAGGCGTCCTATTTATAAACACGTTTAGATTAATGTGTAGAGACTGTGTAACGAATGAGGTCGTTGTTATAATGCTAATCATGTTTGATATTCGAAAACACGACACAATCCTGTTCGGATCCCGGTCGACATATCACATTTACTACACGTTTAACAAAGCAAAAGTTGAGTAATATTTAGTCCTTGCTATTTCTACCGAAAGTTCTGCTAGAATGTCTTCACATTTCAAGCGAGAAATATTATTTTCATTGTGATTTTAACATTGAAAAGACTTGATAAATATTATAATCTCAGATATTGCAGAAACAGTTAAGGTAAAAGATTTGAAAGCTGTTCGACTTATGTGCGGCATAGCGTATGTAGCGTAGGCGTCGGTGGTGTAACGGTTAGCATGGTTGCCTTCCAAGCAGTCGATCCCGGTTCGACTCCCGGCCGACGCACTTTATTTATATTTGTTGCCGTCTTCTACTAGCAAATGATGGGGAAACAACGATATTTCCGCTTTCGTCAGAGTTGCCGTTTTAAACCGTCGGTAGAAACTTTTCGCGGAGAAACTGGTCTATGCAAGTGTCATGCTCCTAGCCGTAAGTTCGATGTCTTTTAATAGGTGTAATGAATATTTAATACGTCCTAGCGGAAATACATGAACTTCTTCACTTACATGTTTCACCATTACATATGGTCAGGTTACACGGAATACTTTCAAATTGGCTGCGTGCTGATTATCCTTAAGATGGAAACAATTTGGATTATCTAGTATCTAAGAAGAAATAGAATGAGACACTAATGCATTTAACGCTCATGCAACAAGGAACAGTTTGAATTCTTTGAAAATCGAGTGGATGCGCAAGATATTCAAGGAAAGAAGTTAAAAAATATCAGTCAGGAAACGCCATTGCTTTTACCGGAGTATATTAGATTGTTGCTGTGGAAGAGAGCAGTTACCTTTCCTTTTAACAGTTAATGATAACAATTAATTTTCAATGTTACCTGTTTCAACTGAATCTAACTCTATCTGTTTTCTTTTCTGGTGACATAAACGATTGACTGTAAATGTCATGAATGTAAAAATAGCCAATAAACTGGTTGTTCAGGATGGGAGGAATAATTAAAAAGGTTTCGCCCAACGTGGGGCTCGAACCCACGACCCCGAGATTAAGAGTCTCGTGCTCTACCGACTGAGCTAGCCGGGCTAGCAGCGTTTTGTTTAGACTTAACCGTCTCGTTTCGGTGACAAAAAACATGTCGATTTTTGAGGTACGGATTATCTGACGTTTTCAGGATGAATGTACGCCGGTCACGTGACGAAAAGCAGTTGTTGTGTGGACCGCATGGAAAACTGACCTAATTACAGGCGGATCGAAATAGAACGTATAAAAAGCACGTGGTGCAAAATAAAGGAGAGCCAATAGGATCACACGGATGGGACGTGTTCCGACGGAATATATTACAAGTAAGAATTTCAATATTTTCACACCGATTCTTTTATTCACATGCCCTACATGTTCTCTGTTGAAGATAAAATGTCACACCCACCTGAATACGCATTTAAACATCGTTTCCTCAATGACATCGCCGTGTCATGAAAAAAAAACCCACATAAAACCAACAAACAAAACTAATACATTACTAGCGAAATACGTCTTTTTGATTTACTATTTTTTCAGCAATTTTGCTCATTTATTCCATTTGGAAATGGTGATGACTGAGATATCTATTGTCCAATTTCAGGCGTCCTATTTATAAACACGTTTAGATTAATGTGGAGAGACTGTGTAACGAATGAGGTCGTTGTTATAATGCTAATCATGTTTGATATTCGAAAACACGACACAATCCTGTTCGGATCCCGGTCGACATATCACATTTACTACACGTTTAACAAAGCAAAAGTTGAGTAATATTTAGTCCTTGCTATTTCTACCGAAAGTTCTGCTAGAATGTCTTCACATTTCAAGCGAGAAATATTATTTTCATTGTGATTTTAACATTGAAAAGACTTGATAAATATTATAATCTCAGATATTGCAGAAACAGTTAAGGTAAAAGATTTGAAAGCTGTTCGACTTATGTGCGGCATAGCGTATGTAGCGTAGGCGTCGGTGGTGTAACGGTTAGCATGGTTGCCTTCCAAGCAGTCGATCCCGGTTCGACTCCCGGCCGACGCACTTTATTTATATTTGTTGCCGTCTTCTACTAGCAAATGATGGGGAAACAACGATATTTCCGCTTTCGTCAGAGTTGCCGTTTTAAACCGTCGGTAGAAACTTTTCGCGGAGAAACTGGTCTATGCAAGTGTCATGCTCCTAGCCGTAAGTTCGATGTCTTTTAATAGGTGTAATGAATATTTAATACGTCCTAGCGGAAATACATGAACTTCTTCACTTACATGTTTCACCATTACATATGGTCAGGTTACACGGAATACTTTCAAATTGGCTGCGTGCTGATTATCCTTAAGATGGAAACAATTTGGATTATCTAGTATCTAAGAAGAAATAGAATGAGACACTAATGCATTTAACGCTCATGCAACAAGGAACAGTTTGAATTCTTTGAAAATCGAGTGG
Source organism: Acanthosepion lycidas (assembly GCA_963932145.1). Taxonomy (NCBI): domain Eukaryota; kingdom Metazoa; phylum Mollusca; class Cephalopoda; order Sepiida; family Sepiidae; genus Acanthosepion; species Acanthosepion lycidas. Next base: position 111,532,394 of record OZ010587.1, on the reverse strand, counting down.
ATGCGCAAGATATTCAAGGAAAGAAGTTAAAAAATATCAGTCAGGAAACGCCATTGCTTTTACCGGAGTATATTAGATTGTTGCTGTGGAAGAGAGCAGTTACCTTTCCTTTTAACAGTTAATGATAACAATTAATTTTCAATGTTACCTGTTTCAACTGAATCTAACTCTATCTGTTTTCTTTTCTGGTGACATAAACGATTGACTGTAAATGTCATGAATGTAAAAATAGCCAATAAACTGGTTGTTCAGGATGGGAGGAATAATTAAAAAGGTTTCGCCCAACGTGGGGCTCGAACCCACGACCCCGAGATTAAGAGTCTCGTGCTCTACCGACTGAGCTAGCCGGGCTAGCAGCGTTTTGTTTAGACTTAACCGTCTCGTTTCGGTGACAAAAAACATGTCGATTTTTGAGGTACGGATTATCTGACGTTTTCAGGATGAATGTACGCCGGTCACGTGACGAAAAGCAGTTGTTGTGTGGACCGCATGGAAAACTGACCTAATTACAGGCGGATCGAAATAGAACGTATAAAAAGCACGTGGTGCAAAATAAAGGAGAGCCAATAGGATCACACGGATGGGACGTGTTCCGACGGAATATATTACAAGTAAGAATTTCAATATTTTCACACCGATTCTTTTATTCACATGCCCTACATGTTCTCTGTTGAAGATAAAATGTCACACCCACCTGAATACGCATTTAAACATCGTTTCCTCAATGACATCACCGTGTCATGAAAAAAAACCCACATAAAACCAACAAACAAAACTAATACATTACTAGCGAAATACGTCTTTTTGATTTACTATTTTTTCAGCAATTTTGCTCATTTATTCCATTTGGAAATGGTGATGACTGAGATATCTATTGTCCAATTTCAGGCGTCCTATTTATAAACACGTTTAGATTAATGTGGAGAGACTGTGTAACGAATGAGGTCGTTGTTATAATGCTAATCATGTTTGATATTCGAAAACACGACACAATCCTGTTCGGATCCCGGTCGACATATCACATTTACTACACGTTTAACAAAGCAAAAGTTGAGTAATATTTAGTCCTTGCTATTTCTACCGAAAGTTCTGCTAGAATGTCTTCACATTTCAAGCGAGAAATATTATTTTCATTGTGATTTTAACATTGAAAAGACTTGATAAATATTATAATCTCAGATATTGCAGAAACAGTTAAGGTAAAAGATTTGAAAGCTGTTCGACTTATGTGCGGCATAGCGTATGTAGCGTAGGCGTCGGTGGTGTAACGGTTAGCATGGTTGCCTTCCAAGCAGTCGATCCCGGTTCGACTCCCGGCCGACGCACTTTATTTATATTTGTTGCCGTCTTCTACTAGCAAATGATGGGGAAACAACGATATTTCCGCTTTCGTCAGAGTTGCCGTTTTAAACCGTCGGTAGAAACTTTTCGCGGAGAAACTGGTCTATGCAAGTGTCATGCTCCTAGCCGTAAGTTCGATGTCTTTTAATAGGTGTAATGAATATTTAATACGTCCTAGCGGAAATACATGAACTTCTTCACTTACATGTTTCACCATTACATATGGTCAGGTTACACGGAATACTTTCAAATTGGCTGCGTGCTGATTATCCTTAAGATGGAAACAATTTGGATTATCTAGTATCTAAGAAGAAATAGAATGAGACACTAATGCATTTAACGCTCATGCAACAAGGAACAGTTTGAATTCTTTGAAAATCGAGTGGATGCGCAAGATATTCAAGGAAAGAAGTTAAAAAATATCAGTCAGGAAACGCCATTGCTTTTACCGGAGTATATTAGATTGTTGCTGTGGAAGAGAGCAGTTACCTTTCCTTTTAACAGTTAATGATAACAATTAATTTTCAATGTTACCTGTTTCAACTGAATCTAACTCTATCTGTTTTCTTTTCTGGTGACATAAACGATTGACTGTAAATGTCATGAATGTAAAAATAGCCAATAAACTGGTTGTTCAGGATGGGAGGAATAATTAAAAAGGTTTCGCCCAACGTGGGGCTCGAACCCACGACCCCGAGATTAAGAGTCTCGTGCTCTACCGACTGAGCTAGCCGGGCTAGCAGCGTTTTGTTTAGACTTAACCGTCTCGTTTCGGTGACAAAAAACATGTCGATTTTTGAGGTACGGATTATCTGACGTTTTCAGGATGAATGTACGCCGGTCACGTGACGAAAAGCAGTTGTTGTGTGGACCGCATGGAAAACTGACCTAATTACAGGCGGATCGAAATAGAACGTATAAAAAGCACGTGGTGCAAAATAAAGGAGAGCCAATAGGATCACACGGATGGGACGTGTTCCGACGGAATATATTACAAGTAAGAATTTCAATATTTTCACACCGATTCTTTTATTCACATGCCCTACATGTTCTCTGTTGAAGATAAAATGTCACACCCACCTGAATACGCATTTAAACATCGTTTCCTCAATGACATCGCCGTGTCATGAAAAAAAAACCCACATAAAACCAACAAACAAAACTAATACATTACTAGCGAAATACGTCTTTTTGATTTACTATTTTTTCAGCAATTTTGCTCATTTATTCCATTTGGAAATGGTGATGACTGAGATAGATATCTATTGTCCAATTTCAGGCGTCCTATTTATAAACACGTTTAGATTAATGTGTAGAGACTGTGTAACGAATGAGGTCGTTGTTATAATGCTAATCATGTTTGATATTCGAAAACACGACACAATCCGGTTCGGATCCCGGTCGACATATCACATTTACTACACGTTTAACAAAGCAAAAGTTGAGTAATATTTAGTCCTTGCTATTTCTACCGAAAGTTCTGCTAGAATGTCTTCACATTTCAAGCGAGAAATATTATTTTCATTGTGATTTTAACACATGGATTATCTAGTATCTAAGAAGAAATAGAATGAGACACTAATGCATTTAACGCTCATGCAACAAGGAACAGTTTGAATTCTTTGAAAATCGAGTGGATGCGCAAGATATTCAAGGAAAGAAGTTAAAAAATATCAGTCAGGAAACGCCATTGCTTTTACCGGAGTATATTAGATTGTTGCTGTGGAAGAGAGCAGTTACCTTTCCTTTTAACAGTTAATGATAACAATTAATTTTCAATGTTACCTGTTTCAACTGAATCTAACTCTATCTGTTTTCTTTTCTGGTGACATAAACGATTGACTGTAAATGTCATGAATGTAAAAATAGCCAATAAACTGGTTGTTCAGGATGGGAGGAATAATTAAAAAGGTTTCGCCCAACGTGGGGCTCGAACCCACGACCCCGAGATTAAGAGTCTCGTGCTCTACCGACTGAGCTAGCCGGGCTAGCAGCGTTTTGTTTAGACTTAACCGTCTCGTTTCGGTGACAAAAAACATGTCGATTTTTGAGGTACGGATTATCTGACGTTTTCAGGATGAATGTACGCCGGTCACGTGACGAAAAGCAGTTGTTGTGTGGACCGCATGGAAAACTGACCTAATTACAGGCGGATCGAAATAGAACGTATAAAAAGCACGTGGTGCAAAATAAAGGAGAGCCAATAGGATCACACGGATGGGACGTGTTCCGACGGAATATATTACAAGTAAGAATTTCAATATTTTCACACCGATTCTTTTATTCACATGCCCTACATGTTCTCTGTTGAAGATAAAATGTCACACCCACCTGAATACGCATTTAAACATCGTTTCCTCAATGACATCGCCGTGTCATGAAAAAAAAACCCACATAAAACCAACAAACAAAACTAATACATTACTAGCGAAATACGTCTTTTTGATTTACTATTTTTTCAGCAATTTTGCTCATTTATTCCATTTGGAAATGGTGATGACTGAGATATCTATTGTCCAATTTCAGGCGTCCTATTTATAAACACGTTTAGATTAATGTGGAGAGACTGTGTAACGAATGAGGTCGTTGTTATAATGCTAATCATGTTTGATATTCGAAAACACGACACAATCCTGTTCGGATCCCGGTCGACATATCACATTTACTACACGTTTAACAAAGCAAAAGTTGAGTAATATTTAGTCCTTGCTATTTCTACCGAAAGTTCTGCTAGAATGTCTTCACATTTCAAGCGAGAAATATTATTTTCATTGTGATTTTAACATTGAAAAGACTTGATAAATATTATAATCTCAGATATTGCAGAAACAGTTAAGGTAAAAGCTGTTCGACTTATGTGCGGCATAGCGTAGGTAGCGTAGGCGTCGGTGGTGTAACGGTTAGCATGGTTGCCTTCCAAGCAGTCGATCCGGGTTCGACTCCCGGCCGACGCACTTTATTTATATTTGTTGCCGTCTTCTACTAGCAAATGATGGGGAAACAACGATATTTCCGCTTTCGTCAGAGTTGCCGTTTTAAACCGTCGGTAGAAACTTTTCGTGGAGAAACTGGTCTATGCAAGTGTCATGCTCCTAGCCGTAAGTTCGATGTCTTTTAATAGGTGTAATGAATATTTAATACGTCCTAGCGGAAATACATGAACTTCTTCACTTACATGTTTCACCATTACATATGGTCAGGTTACACGGAATACTTTCAAATTGGCTGCGTGCTGATTATCCTTAAGATGGAAACAATTTGGATTATCTAGTATCTAAGAAGAAATAGAATGAGACACTAATGCATTTAACGCTCATGCAACAAGGAACAGTTTGAATTCTTTGAAAATCGAGTGGATGCGCAAGATATTCAAGGAAAGAAGTTAAAAAATAGCAGTCAGGAAACGCCATTGCTTTTACCGGAGTATATTAGATTGTTGCTGTGGAAGAGAGCAGTTACCTTTCCTTTTAACAGTTAATGATAACAATTAATTTTCAATGTTACCTGTTTCAACTGAATCTAACTCTATCTGTTTTCTTTTCTGGTGACATAAACGATTGACTGTAAATGTCATGAATGTAAAAATAGCCAATAAACTGGTAGTTCAGGATGGGAGGAATAATTAAAAAGGTTTCGCCCAACGTGGGGCTCGAACCCACGACCCCGAGATTAAGAGTCTCGTGCTCTACCGACTGAGCTAGCCGGGCTAGCAGCGTTTTGTTTAGACTTAACCGTCTCGTTTCGGTGACAAAAAACATGTCGATTTTTGAGGTACGGATTATCTGACGTTTTCAGGATGAATGTACGCCGGTCACGTGACGAAAAGCAGTTGTTGTGTGGACCGCATGGAAAACTGACCTAATTACAGGCGGATCGAAATAGAACGTATAAAAAGCACGTGGTGCAAAATAAAGGAGAGCCAATAGGATCAGACGGATGGGACGTGTTCCGACGGAATATATTACAAGTAAGAATTTCAATATTTTCACACCGATTCTTTTATTCACATGCCCTACATGTTCTCTGTTGAAGATAAAATGTCACACCCACCTGAATACGCATTTAAACATCGTTTCCTCAATGACATCACCGTGTCATGAAAAAAAACCCACATAAAACCAACAAACAAAACTAATACATTACTAGCGAAATACGTCTTTTTGATTTACTATTTTTTCAGCAATTTTGCTCATTTATTCCATTTGGAAATGGTGATGACTGAGATATCTATTGTCCAATTTCAGGCGTCCTATTTATAAACACGTTTAGATTAATGTGTAGAGACTGTGTAACGAATGAGGTCGTTGTTATAATGCTAATCATGTTTGATATTCGAAAACACGACACAATCCTGTTCGGATCCCGGTCGACATATCACATTTACTACACGTTTAACAAAGCAAAAGTTGAGTAATATTTAGTCCTTGCTATTTCTACCGAAAGTTCTGCTAGAATGTCTTCACATTTCAAGCGAGAAATATTATTTTCATTGTGATTTTAACATTGAAAAGACTTGATAAATATTATAATCTCAGATATTGCAGAAACAGTTAAGGTAAAAGATTTGAAAGCTGTTCGACTTATGTGCGGCATAGCGTATGTAGCGTAGGCGTCGGTGGTGTAACGGTTAGCATGGTTGCCTTCCAAGCAGTCGATCCCGGTTCGACTCCCGGCCGACGCACTTTATTTATATTTGTTGCCGTCTTCTACTAGCAAATGATGGGGAAACAACGATATTTCCGCTTTCGTCAGAGTTGCCGTTTTAAACCGTCGGTAGAAACTTTTCGCGGAGAAACTGGTCTATGCAAGTGTCATGCTCCTAGCCGTAAGTTCGATGTCTTTTAATAGGTGTAATGAATATTTAATACGTCCTAGCGGAAATACATGAACTTCTTCACTTACATGTTTCACCATTACATATGGTCAGGTTACACGGAATACTTTCAAATTGGCTGCGTGCTGATTATCCTTAAGATGGAAACAATTTGGATTATCTAGTATCTAAGAAGAAATAGAATGAGACACTAATGCATTTAACGCTCATGCAACAAGGAACAGTTTGAATTCTTTGAAAATCGAGTGGATGCGCAAGATATTCAAGGAAAGAAGTTAAAAAATATCAGTCAGGAAACGCCATTGCTTTTACCGGAGTATATTAGATTGTTGCTGTGGAAGAGAGCAGTTACCTTTCCTTTTAACAGTTAATGATAACAATTAATTTTCAATGTTACCTGTTTCAACTGAATCTAACTCTATCTGTTTTCTTTTCTGGTGACATAAACGATTGACTGTAAATGTCATGAATGTAAAAATAGCCAATAAACTGGTTGTTCAGGATGGGAGGAATAATTAAAAAGGTTTCGCCCAACGTGGGGCTCGAACCCACGACCCCGAGATTAAGAGTCTCGTGCTCTACCGACTGAGCTAGCCGGGCTAGCAGCGTTTTGTTTAGACTTAACCGTCTCGTTTCGGTGACAAAAAACATGTCGATTTTTGAGGTACGGATTATCTGACGTTTTCAGGATCAATGTACGCCGGTCACGTGACGAAAAGCAGTTGTTGTGTGGACCGCATGGAAAACTGACCTAATTACAGGCGGATCGAAATAGAACGTATAAAAAGCACGTGGTGCAAAATAAAGGAGAGCCAATAGGATCACACGGATGGGACGTGTTCCGACGGAATATATTACAAGTAAGAATTTCAATATTTTCACACCGATTCTTTTATTCACATGCCCTACATGTTCTCTGTTGAAGATAAAATGTCACACCCACCTGAATACGCATTTAAACATCGTTTCCTCAATGACATCGCCGTGTCATGAAAAAAAAACCCACATAAAACCAACAAACAAAACTAATACATTACTAGCGAAATACGTCTTTTTGATTTACTATTTTTTCAGCAATTTTGCTCATTTATTCCATTTGGAAATGGTGATGACTGAGATATCTATTGTCCAATTTCAGGCGTCCTATTTATAAACACGTTTAGATTAATGTGGAGAGACTGTGTAACGAATGAGGTCGTTGTTATAATGCTAATCATGTTTGATATTCGAAAACACGACACAATCCTGTTCGGATCCCGGTCGACATATCACATTTACTACACGTTTAACAAAGCAAAAGTTGAGTAATATTTAGTCCTTGCTATTTCTACCGAAAGTTCTGCTAGAATGTCTTCACATTTCAAGCGAGAAATATTATTTTCATTGTGATTTTAACATTTTAAAGACTTGATAAATATTATAATCTCAGATATTGCAGAAACAGTTAAGGTAAAAGCTGTTCGACTTATGTGCGGCATAGCGTAGGTAGCGTAGGCGTCGGTGGTGTAACGGTTAGCATGGTTGCCTTCCAAGCAGTCGATCCGGGTTCGACTCCCGGCCGACGCACTTTATTTATATTTGTTGCCGTCTTCTACTAGCAAATGATGGGGAAACAACGATATTTCCGCTTTCGTCAGAGTTGCCGTTTTAAACCGTCGGTAGAAACTTTTCGTGGAGAAACTGGTCTATGCAAGTGTCATGCTCCTAGCCGTAAGTTCGATGTCTTTTAATAGGTGTAATGAATATTTAATACGTCCTAGCGGAAATACATGAACTTCTTCACTTACATGTTTCACCATTACATATGGTCAGGTTACACGGAATACTTTCAAATTGGCTGCGTGCTGATTATCCTTAAGATGGAAACAATTTGGATTATCTAGTATCTAAGAAGAAATAGAATGAGACACTAATGCATTTAACGCTCATGCAACAAGGAACAGTTTGAATTCTTTGAAAATCGAGTGGATGCGCAAGATATTCAAGGAAAGAAGTTAAAAAATAGCAGTCAGGAAACGCCATTGCTTTTACCGGAGTATATTAGATTGTTGCTGTGGAAGAGAGCAGTTACCTTTCCTTTTAACAGTTAATGATAACAATTAATTTTCAATGTTACCTGTTTCAACTGAATCTAACTCTATCTGTTTTCTTTTCTGGTGACATAAACGATTGACTGTAAATGTCATGAATGTAAAAATAGCCAATAAACTGGTAGTTCAGGATGGGAGGAATAATTAAAAAGGTTTCGCCCAACGTGGGGCTCGAACCCACGACCCCGAGATTAAGAGTCTCGTGCTCTACCGACTGAGCTAGCCGGGCTAGCAGCGTTTTGTTTAGACTTAACCGTCTCGTTTCGGTGACAAAAAACATGTCGATTTTTGAGGTACGGATTATCTGACGTTTTCAGGATGAATGTACGCCGGTCACGTGACGAAAAGCAGTTGTTGTGTGGACCGCATGGAAAACTGACCTAATTACAGGCGGATCGAAATAGAACGTATAAAAAGCACGTGGTGCAAAATAAAGGAGAGCCAATAGGATCAGACGGATGGGACGTGTTCCGACGGAATATATTACAAGTAAGAATTTCAATATTTTCACACCGATTCTTTTATTCACATGCCCTACATGTTCTCTGTTGAAGATAAAATGTCACACCCACCTGAATACGCATTTAAACATCGTTTCCTCAATGACATCACCGTGTCATGAAAAAAAACCCACATAAAACCAACAAACAAAACTAATACATTACTAGCGAAATACGTCTTTTTGATTTACTATTTTTTCAGCAATTTTGCTCATTTATTCCATTTGGAAATGGTGATGACTGAGATATCTATTGTCCAATTTCAGGCGTCCTATTTATAAACACGTTTAGATTAATGTGTAGAGACTGTGTAACGAATGAGGTCGTTGTTATAATGCTAATCATGTTTGATATTCGAAAACACGACACAATCCTGTTCGGATCCCGGTCGACATATCACATTTACTACACGTTTAACAAAGCAAAAGTTGAGTAATATTTAGTCCTTGCTATTTCTACCGAAAGTTCTGCTAGAATGTCTTCACATTTCAAGCGAGAAATATTATTTTCATTGTGATTTTAACATTGAAAAGACTTGATAAATATTATAATCTCAGATATTGCAGAAACAGTTAAGGTAAAAGATTTGAAAGCTGTTCGACTTATGTGCGGCATAGCGTATGTAGCGTAGGCGTCGGTGGTGTAACGGTTAGCATGGTTGCCTTCCAAGCAGTCGATCCCGGTTCGACTCCCGGCCGACGCACTTTATTTATATTTGTTGCCGTCTTCTACTAGCAAATGATGGGGAAACAACGATATTTCCGCTTTCGTCAGAGTTGCCGTTTTAAACCGTCGGTAGAAACTTTTCGCGGAGAAACTGGTCTATGCAAGTGTCATGCTCCTAGCCGTAAGTTCGATGTCTTTTAATAGGTGTAATGAATATTTAATACGTCCTAGCGGAAATACATGAACTTCTTCACTTACATGTTTCACCATTACATATGGTCAGGTTACACGGAATACTTTCAAATTGGCTGCGTGCTGATTATCCTTAAGATGGAAACAATTTGGATTATCTAGTATCTAAGAAGAAATAGAATGAGACACTAATGCATTTAACGCTCATGCAACAAGGAACAGTTTGAATTCTTTGAAAATCGAGTGGATGCGCAAGATATTCAAGGAAAGAAGTTAAAAAATATCAGTCAGGAAACGCCATTGCTTTTACCGGAGTATATTAGATTGTTGCTGTGGAAGAGAGCAGTTACCTTTCCTTTTAACAGTTAATGATAACAATTAATTTTCAATGTTACCTGTTTCAACTGAATCTAACTCTATCTGTTTTCTTTTCTGGTGACATAAACGATTGACTGTAAATGTCATGAATGTAAAAATAGCCAATAAACTGGTTGTTCAGGATGGGAGGAATAATTAAAAAGGTTTCGCCCAACGTGGGGCTCGAACCCACGACCCCGAGATTAAGAGTCTCGTGCTCTACCGACTGAGCTAGCCGGGCTAGCAGCGTTTTGTTTAGACTTAACCGTCTCGTTTCGGTGACAAAAAACATGTCGATTTTTGAGGTACGGATTATCTGACGTTTTCAGGATCAATGTACGCCGGTCACGTGACGAAAAGCAGTTGTTGTGTGGACCGCATGGAAAACTGACCTAATTACAGGCGGATCGAAATAGAACGTATAAAAAGCACGTGGTGCAAAATAAAGGAGAGCCAATAGGATCACACGGATGGGACGTGTTCCGACGGAATATATTACAAGTAAGAATTTCAATATTTTCACACCGATTCTTTTATTCACATGCCCTACATGTTCTCTGTTGAAGATAAAATGTCACACCCACCTGAATACGCATTTAAACATCGTTTCCTCAATGACATCGCCGTGTCATGAAAAAAAAACCCACATAAAACCAACAAACAAAACTAATACATTACTAGCGAAATACGTCTTTTTGATTTACTATTTTTTCAGCAATTTTGCTCATTTATTCCATTTGGAAATGGTGATGACTGAGATAGATATCTATTGTCCAATTTCAGGCGTCCTATTTATAAACACGTTTAGATTAATGTGTAGAGACTGTGTAACGAATGAGGTCGTTGTTATAATGCTAATCATGTTTGATATTCGAAAACACGACACAATCCGGTTCGGATCCCGGTCGACATATCACATTTACTACACGTTTAACAAAGCAAAAGTTGAGTAATATTTAGTCCTTGCTATTTCTACCGAAAGTTCTGCTAGAATGTCTTCACATTTCAAGCGAGAAATATTATTTTCATTGTGATTTTAACATTTTAAAGACTTGATAAATATTATAATCTCAGATATTGCAGAAACAGTTAAGGTAAAAGATTTGAAAGCTGTTCGACTTATGTGCGGCATAGCGTATGTAGCGTAGGCGTCGGTGGTGTAACGGTTAGCATGGTTGCCTTCCAAGCAGTCGATCCGGGTTCGACTCCCGGCCGACGCACTTTATTTATATTTGTTGCCGTCTTCTACTAGCAAATGATGGGGAAACAACGATATTTCCGCTTTCGTCAGAGTTGCCGTTTTAAACCGTCGGTAGAAACTTTTCGTGGAGAAACTGGTCTATGCAAGTGTCATGCTCCTAGCCGTAAGTTCGATGTCTTTTAATAGGTGTAATGAATATTTAATACGTCCTAACGGAAATACATGAACTTCTTCACTTACATGTTTCACCATTACATATGGTCAGGTTACACGGAATACTTTCAAATTGGCTGCGTGCTGATTATCCTTAAGATGGAAACAATTTGGATTATCTAGTATCTAAGAAGAAATAGAATGAGACACTAATGCATTTAACGCTCATGCAACAAGGAACAGTTTGAATTCTTTGAAAATCGAGTGGATGCGCAAGATATTCAAGGAAAGAAGTTAAAAAATAGCAGTCAGGAAACGCCATTGCTTTTACCGGAGTATATTAGATTGTTGCTGTGGAAGAGAGCAGTTACCTTTCCTTTTAACAGTTAATGATAACAATTAATTTTCAATGTTACCTGTTTCAACTGAATCTAACTCTATCTGTTTTCTTTTCTGGTGACATAAACGATTGACTGTAAATGTCATGAATGTAAAAATAGCCAATAAACTGGTAGTTCAGGATGGGAGGAATAATTAAAACGTTTTCGCCCAACGTGGGGCTCGAACCCACGACCCCGAGAGTAAGAGTCTCGTGCTCTACCGACTGAGCTAGCCGGGCTAGCAGCGTTTTGTTTAGACTTAACCGTCTCGTTTCGGTAACAAAAAACATGTCGATTTTTGAGGTACGGATTATCTGACGTTTTCAGGATGAATGTACGCCGGTCACGTGACGAAAAGCAGTTGTTGTGTGGACCGCATGGAAAACTGACCTAATTACAGGCGGATCGAAATAGAACGTATAAAAAGCACGTGGTGCAAAATAAAGGAGAGCCAATAGGATCAGACGGATGGGACGTGTTCCGACGGAATATATTACAAGTAAGAATTTCAATATTTTCACACCGGTTCTTTTATTCACATGCCCTACATGTTCTCTGTTGAAGATAAAATGTCACACCCACCTGAATACGCATTTAAACATCGTTTCCTCAATGACATCGCCGTGTCATGAAAAAAAAACCCACATAAAACCAACAAACAAAACTAATACATTACTAGCGAAATACGTCTTTTTGATTTACTATTTTTTCAGCAATTTTGCTCATTTATTGCATTTGGAAATGGTGATGACTGAGATATCTATTGTCCAATTTCAGGCGTCCTATTTATAAACACGTTTAGATTAATGTGGAGAGACTGTGTAACGAATGAGGTCGTTGTTATAATGCTAATCATGTTTGATATTCGAAAACACGACACAATCCGGTTCGGATCCCGGTCGACATATCACATTTACTACACGTTTAACAAAGCAAAAGTTGAGTAATATTTAGTCCTTGCTATTTCCACCGAAAGTTCTGCTAGAATGTCTTCACATTTCAAGCGAGAAATATTATTTTCATTGTGATTTTAACATTTTAAAGACTTGATAAATATTATAATCTCAGATATTGCAGAAACAGTTAAGGTAAAAGATTTGAAAGCTGTTCGACTTATGTGCGGCATAGCGTATGTAGCGTAGGCGTCGGTGGTGTAACGGTTAGCATGGTTGCCTTCCAAGCAGTCGATCCGGGTTCGACTCCCGGCCGACGCACTTTATTTATATTTGTTGCCGTCTTCTAATAGCAAATGATGGGGAAACAACGATATTTCCGCTTTCGTCAGAGTTTCCGTTTTAAACCGTCGGTAGAAACTTTTCGTGGAGAAACTGGTCTATGCAAGTGTCATACTCCTAGCCGTAAGTTCGATGTCTTTTAATAGGTGTAATGAATATTTAATACGTCCTAGCGGAAATACATGAACTTCTTCACTTACATGTTTCACCATTACATATGGTCAGGTTACACGGAATACTTTCAAATTGGCTGCGTGCTGATTATCCTTAAGATGGAAACAATTTGGATTATCTAGTATCTAAGAAGAAATAGAATGAGACACTAATGCATTTAACGCTCATGCAACAAGGAACAGTTTGAATTCTTTGAAAATCGAGTGGATGCGCAAGATATTCAAGGAAAGAAGTTAAAAAATAGCAGTCAGGAAACGCCATTGCTTTTACCGGAGTATATTAGATTGTTGCTGTGGAAGAGAGCAGTTACCTTTCCTTTTAACAGTTAATGATAACAATTAATTTTCAATGTTACCTGTTTCAACTGAATCTAACTCTATCTGTTTTCTTTTCTGGTGACATAAACGATTGACTGTAAATGTCATGAATGTAAAAATAGCCAATAAACTGGTTGTTCAGGATGGGAGGAATAATTAAAAAGGTTTCGCCAAACGTGGGGCTCGAACCCACGACCCCGAGATTAAGAGTCTCGTGCTCTACCGACTGAGCTAGCCGGGCTAGCAGCGTTTTGTTTAGACTTAACCGTCTCGTTTCGGTGACAAAAAACATGTCGATTTTTGAGGTACGGATTATCTGACGTTTTCAGGATGAATGTACGCCGGTCACGTGACGAAAAGCAGTTGTTGTGTGGACCGCATGGAAAACTGACCTAATTACAGGCGGATCGAAATAGAACGTATAAAAAGCACGTGGTGCAAAATAAAGGAGAGCCAATAGGATCAGACGGATGGGACGTGTTCCGACGGAATATATTACAAGTAAGAATTTCAATATTTTCACACCGGTTCTTTTATTCACATGCCCTACATGTTCTCTGTTGAAGATAAAATGTCACACCCACCTGAATACGCATTTAAACATCGTTTCCTCAATGACATCGCCGTGTCATGAAAAAAAAACCCACATAAAACCAACAAACAAAACTAATACATTACTAGCGAAATACGTCTTTTTGATTTACTATTTTTTCAGCAATTTTGCTCATTTATTCCATTTGGAAATGGTGATGACTGAGATATCTATTGTCCAATTTCAGGCGTCCTATTTATAAACACGTTTAGATTAATGTGGAGAGACTGTGTAACGAATGAGGTCGTTGTTATAATGCTAATCATGTTTGATATTCGAAAACACGACACAATCCGGTTCGGATCCCGGTCGACATATCACATTTACTACACGTTTAACAAAGCAAAAGTTGAGTAATATTTAGTCCTTGCTATTTCTACCGAAAGTTCTGCTAGAATGTCTTCACATTTCAAGCGAGAAATATTATTTTCATTGTGATTTTAACATTGAAAAGACTTGATAAATATTATAATCTCAGATATTGCAGAAACAGTTAAGGTAAAAGATTTGAAAGCTGTTCGACTTATGTGCGGCATAGCGTATGTAGCGTAGGCGTCGGTGGTGTAACGGTTAGCATGGTTGCCTTCCAAGCAGTCGATCCGGGTTCGACTCCCGGCCGACGCACTTTATTTATATTTGTTGCCGTCTTCTACTAGCAAATGATGGGGAAACAACGATATTTCCGCTTTCGTCAGAGTTTCCGTTTTAAACCGTCGGTAGAAACTTTTCGTGGAGAAACTGGTCTATGCAAGTGTCATGCTCCTAGCCGTAAGTTCGATGTCTTTTAATAGGTGTAATGAATATTTAATACGTCCTAGCGGAAATACATGAACTTCTTCACTTACATGTTTCACCATTACATATGGTCAGGTTACACGGAATACTTTCAAATTGGCTGCGTGCTGATTATCCTTAAGATGGAAACAATTTGGATTATCTAGTATCTAAGAAGAAATAGAATGAGACACTAATGCATTTAACGCTCATGCAACAAGGAACAGTTTGAATTCTTTGAAAATCGAGTGGATGCGCAAGATATTCAAGGAAAGAAGTTAAAAAATAGCAGTCAGGAAACGCCATTGCTTTTACCGGAGTATATTAGATTGTTGCTGTGGAAGAGAGCAGTTACCTTTCCTTTTAACAGTTAATGATAACAATTAATTTTCAATGTTACCTGTTTCAACTGAATCTAACTCTATCTGTTTTCTTTTCTGGTGACATAAACGATTGACTGTAAATGTCATGAATGTAAAAATAGCCAATAAACTGGTAGTTCAGGATGGGAGGAATAATTAAAACGGTTTCGCCCAACGTGGGGCTCGAACCCACGACCCCGAGATTAAGAGTCTCGTGCTCTACCGACTGAGCTAGCCGGGCTAGCAGCGTTTTGTTTAGACTTAACCGTCTCGTTTCGGTAACAAAAAACATGTCGATTTTTGAGGTACGGATTATCTGACGTTTTCAGGATGAATGTACGCCGGTCACGTGACGAAAAGCAGTTGTTGTGTGGACCGCATGGAAAACTGACCTAATTACAGGCGGATCGAAATAGAACGTATAAAAAGCACGTGGTGCAAAATAAAGGAGAGCCAATAGGATCAGACGGATGGGACGTGTTCCGACGGAATATATTACAAGTAAGAATTTCAATATTTTCACACCGATTCTTTTATTCACATGCCCTACATGTTCACTGTTGAAGATAAAATGTCACACCCACCTGAATACGCATTTAAACATCGTTTCCTCAATGACATCGCCGTGTCATGAAAAAAAAACCCACATAAAACCAACAAACAAAACTAATACATTACTAGCGAAATACGTCTTTTTGATTTACTATTTTTTCAGCAATTTTGCTCATTTATTCCATTTGGAAATGGTGATGACTGAGATAGATATCTATTGTCCAATTTCAGGCGTCCTATTTATAAACACGTTTAGATTAATGTGTAGAGACTGTGTAACGAATGAGGTCGTTGTTATAATGCTAATCATGTTTGATATTCGAAAACACGACACAATCCGGTTCGGATCCCGGTCGACATATCACATTTACTACACGTTTAACAAAGCAAAAGTTGAGTAATATTTAGTCCTTGCTATTTCTACCGAAAGTTCTGCTAGAATGTCTTCACATTTCAAGCGAGAAATATTATTTTCATTGTGATTTTAACATTGAAAAGACTTGATAAATATTATAATCTCAGATATTGCAGAAACAGTTAAGGTAAAAGATTTGAAAGCTGTTCGACTTATGTGCGGCATAGCGTATGTGGCGTAGGCGTCGGTGGTGTAATGGTTAGCATGGTTGCCTTCCAAGCAGTCGATCCGGGTTCGACTCCCGGCCGACGCACTTTATTTATATTTGTTGCCGTCTTCTACTAGCAAATGATGGGGAAACAACGATATTTCCGCTTTCGTCAGAGTTTCCGTTTTAAACCGTCGGTAGAAACTTTTCGTGGAGAAACTGGTCTATGCAAGTGTCATGCTCCTAGCCGTAAGTTCGATGTCTTTTAATAGGTGTAATGAATATTTAATACGTCCTAGCGGAAATACATGAACTTCTTCACTTACATGTTTCACCATTACATATGGTCAGGTTACACGGAATACTTTCAAATTGGCTGCGTGCTGATTATCCTTAAGATGGAAACAATTTGGATTATCTAGTATCTAAGAAGAAATAGAATGAGACACTAATGCATTTAACGCTCATGCAACAAGGAACAGTTTGAATTCTTTGAAAATCGAGTGGATGCGCAAGATATTCAAGGAAAGAAGTTAAAAAATAGCAGTCAGGAAACGCCATTGCTTTTACCGAAGTATATTAGATTGTTGCTGTGGAAGAGAGCAGTTACCTTTCCTTTTAACAGTTAATGATAACAATTAATTTTCAATGTTACCTGTTTCAACTGAATCTAACTCTATCTGTTTTCTTTTCTGGTGACATAAACGATTGACTGTAAATGTCATGAATGTAAAAATAGCCAATAAACTGGTTGTTCAGGATGGGAGGAATAATTAAAAAGGTTTCGCCCAACGTGGGGCTCGAACCCACGACCCCGAGATTAAGAGTCTCGTGCTCTACCGACTGAGCTAGCCGGGCTAGCAGCGTTTTGTTTAGACTTAACCGTCTCGTTTCGGTAACAAAAAACATGTCGATTTTTGAGGTACGGATTATCTGACGTTTTCAGGATGAATGTACGCCGGTCACGTGACGAAAAGCAGTTGTTGTGTGGACCGCATGGAAAACTGACCTAATTACAGGCGGATCGAAATAGAACGTATAAAAAGCACGTGGTGCAAAATAAAGGAGAGCCAATAGGATCAGACGGATGGGACGTGTTCCGACGGAATATATTACAAGTAAGAATTTCAATATTTTCACACCGATTCTTTTATTCACATGCCCTACATGTTCACTGTTGAAGATAAAATGTCACACCCACCTGAATACGCATTTAAACATCGTTTCCTCAATGACATCGCCGTGTCATGAAAAAAAAACCCACATAAAACCAACAAACAAAACTAATACATTACTAGCGAAATACGTCTTTTTGATTTACTATTTTTTCAGCAATTTTGCTCATTTATTCCATTTGGAAATGGTGATGACTGAGATAGATATCTATTGTCCAATTTCAGGCGTCCTATTTATAAACACGTTTAGATTAATGTGTAGAGACTGTGTAACGAATGAGGTCGTTGTTATAATGCTAATCATGTTTGATATTCGAAAACACGACACAATCCGGTTCGGATCCCGGTCGACATATCACATTTACTACACGTTTAACAAAGCAAAAGTTGAGTAATATTTAGTCCTTGCTATTTCTACCGAAAGTTCTGCTAGAATGTCTTCACATTTCAAGCGAGAAATATTATTTTCATTGTGATTTTAACATTGAAAAGACTTGATAAATATTATAATCTCAGATATTGCAGAAACAGTTAAGGTAAAAGATTTGAAAGCTGTTCGACTTATGTGCGGCATAGCGTATGTGGCGTAGGCGTCGGTGGTGTAATGGTTAGCATGGTTGCCTTCCAAGCAGTCGATCCGGGTTCGACTCCCGGCCGACGCACTTTATTTATATTTGTTGCCGTCTTCTACTAGCAAATGATGGGGAAACAACGATATTTCCGCTTTCGTCAGAGTTTCCGTTTTAAACCGTCGGTAGAAACTTTTCGTGGAGAAACTGGTCTATGCAAGTGTCATGCTCCTAGCCGTAAGTTCGATGTCTTTTAATAGGTGTAATGAATATTTAATACGTCCTAGCGGAAATACATGAACTTCTTCACTTACATGTTTCACCATTACATATGGTCAGGTTACACGGAATACTTTCAAATTGGCTGCGTGCTGATTATCCTTAAGATGGAAACAATTTGGATTATCTAGTATCTAAGAAGAAATAGAATGAGACACTAATGCATTTAACGCTCATGCAACAAGGAACAGTTTGAATTCTTTGAAAATCGAGTGGATGCGCAAGATATTCAAGGAAAGAAGTTAAAAAATAGCAGTCAGGAAACGCCATTGCTTTTACCGAAGTATATTAGATTGTTGCTGTGGAAGAGAGCAGTTACCTTTCCTTTTAACAGTTAATGATAACAATTAATTTTCAATGTTACCTGTTTCAACTGAATCTAACTCTATCTGTTTTCTTTTCTGGTGACATAAACGATTGACTGTAAATGTCATGAATGTAAAAATAGCCAATAAACTGGTTGTTCAGGATGGGAGGAATAATTAAAAAGGTTTCGCCCAACGTGGGGCTCGAACCCACGACCCCGAGATTAAGAGTCTCGTGCTCTACCGACTGAGCTAGCCGGGCTAGCAGCGTTTTGTTTAGACTTAACCGTCTCGTTTCGGTAACAAAAAACATGTCGATTTTTGAGGTACGGATTATCTGACGTTTTCAGGATGAATGTACGCCGGTCACGTGACGAAAAGCAGTTGTTGTGTGGACCGCATGGAAAACTGACCTAATTACAGGCGGATCGAAATAGAACGTATAAAAAGCACGTGGTGCAAAATAAAGGAGAGCCAATAGGATCAGACGGATGGGACGTGTTCCGACGGAATATATTACAAGTAAGAATTTCAATATTTTCACACCGGTTCTTTTATTCACATGCCCTAAATGTTCTCTGTTGAAGATAAAATGTCACACCCACCTGAATACGCATTTAAACATCGTTTCCTCAATGACATCGCCGTGTCATGAAAAAAAAACCCACATAAAACCAACAAACAAAACTAATACATTACTAGCGAAATACGTCTTTTTGATTTACTATTTTTTCAGCAATTTTGCTCATTTATTCCATTTGGAAATGGTGATGACTGAGATAGATATCTATTGTCCAATTTCAGGCGTCCTATTTATAAACACGTTTAGATTAATGTGTAGAGACTGTGTAACGAATGAGGTCGTTGTTATAATGCTAATCATGTTTGATATTCGAAAACACGACACAATCCTGTTCGGATCCCGGTCGACATATCACATTTACTACACGTTTAACAAAGCAAAAGTTGAGTAATATTTAGTCCTTGCTATTTCTACCGAAAGTTCTGCTAGAATGTCTTCACATTTCAAGCGAGAAATATTATTTTCATTGTGATTTTAACATTGAAAAGACTTGATATATATTATAATCTCAGATATTGCAGAAACAGTTAAGGTAAAAGATTTGAAAGCTGTTCGACTTATGTGCGGCATAGCGTATGTAGCGTAGGCGTCGGTGGTGTAACGGTTAGCATGGTTGCCTTCCAAGCAGTCGATCC
The DNA here is from genome assembly GCA_963932145.1 of Acanthosepion lycidas. NCBI lineage: Eukaryota > Metazoa > Mollusca > Cephalopoda > Sepiida > Sepiidae > Acanthosepion > Acanthosepion lycidas. The sequence goes on along the minus strand of OZ010587.1, from coordinate 111,512,565 downwards.
GGGTTCGACTCCCGGCCGACGCACTTTATTTATATTTGTTGCCGTCTTCTACTAGCAAATGATGGGGAAACAACGATATTTCCGCTTTCGTCAGAGTTGCCGTTTTAAACCGTCGGTAGAAACTTTTCGTGGAGAAACTGGTCTATGCAAGTGTCATGCTCCTAGCCGTAAGTTCGATGTCTTTTAATAGGTGTAATGAATATTTAATACGTCCTAGCGGAAATACATGAACTTCTTCACTTACATGTTTCACCATTACATATGGTCAGGTTACACGGAATACTTTCAAATTGGCTGCGTGCTGATTATCCTTAAGATGGAAACAATTTGGATTATCTAGTATCTAAGAAGAAATAGAATGAGACACTAATGCATTTAACGCTCATGCAACAAGGAACAGTTTGAATTCTTTGAAAATCGAGTGGATGCGCAAGATATTCAAGGAAAGAAGTTAAAAAATAGCAGTCAGGAAACGCCATTGATTTTACCGGAGTATATTAGATTGTTGCTGTGGAAGAGAGCAGTTACCTTTCCTTTTAACAGTTAATGATAACAATTAATTTTCAATGTTACCTGTTTCAACTGAATCTAACTCTATCTGTTTTCTTTTCTGGTGACATAAACGATTGACTGTAAATGTCATGAATGTAAAAATAGCCAATAAACTGGTAGTTCAGGATGGGAGGAATAATTAAAACGGTTTCGCCCAACGTGGGGCTCGAACCCACGACCCCGAGATTAAGAGTCTCGTGCTCTACCGACTGAGCTAGCCGGGCTAGCAGCGTTTTGTTTAGACTTAACCGTCTCGTTTCGGTGACAAAAAACATGTCGATTTTTGAGGTACGGATTATCTGACGTTTTCAGGATGAATGTACGCCGGTCACGTGACGAAAAGCAGTTGTTGTGTGGACCGCATGGAAAACTGACCTAATTACAGGCGGATCGAAATAGAACGTATAAAAAGCACGTGGTGCAAAATAAAGGAGAGCCAATAGGATCACACGGATGGGACGTGTTCCGACGGAATATATTACAAGTAAGAATTTCAATATTTTCACACCGATTCTTTTATTCACATGCCCTACATGTTCTCTGTTGAAGATAAAATGTCACACCCACCTGAATACGCATTTAAACATCGTTTCCTCAATGACATCGCCGTGTCATGAAAAAAAAACCCACATAAAACCAACAAACAAAACTAATACATTACTAGCGAAATACGTCTTTTTGATTTACTATTTTTTCAGCAATTTTGCTCATTTATTCCATTTGGAAATGGTGATGACTGAGATAGATATCTATTGTCCAATTTCAGGCGTCCTATTTATAAACACGTTTAGATTAATGTGTAGAGACTGTGTAACGAATGAGGTCGTTGTTATAATGCTAATCATGTTTGATATTCGAAAACACGACACAATCCGGTTCGGATCCCGGTCGACATATCACATTTACTACACGTTTAACAAAGCAAAAGTTGAGTAATATTTAGTCCTTGCTATTTCTACCGAAAGTTCTGCTAGAATGTCTTCACATTTCAAGCGAGAAATATTATTTTCATTGTGATTTTAACATTTTAAAGACTTGATAAATATTATAATCTCAGATATTGCAGAAACAGTTAAGGTAAAAGATTTGAAAGCTGTTCGACTTATGTGCGGCATAGCGTATGTAGCGTAGGCGTCGGTGGTGTAACGGTTAGCATGGTTGCCTTCCAAGCAGTCGATCCGGGTTCGACTCCCGGCCGACGCACTTTATTTATATTTGTTGCCGTCTTCTACTAGCAAATGATGGGGAAACAACGATATTTCCGCTTTCGTCAGAGTTGCCGTTTTAAACCGTCGGTAGAAACTTTTCGTGGAGAAACTGGTCTATGCAAGTGTCATGCTCCTAGCCGTAAGTTCGATGTCTTTTAATAGGTGTAATGAATATTTAATACGTCCTAGCGGAAATACATGAACTTCTTCACTTACATGTTTCACCATTACATATGGTCAGGTTACACGGAATACTTTCAAATTGGCTGCGTGCTGATTATCCTTAAGATGGAAACAATTTGGATTATCTAGTATCTAAGAAGAAATAGAATGAGACACTAATGCATTTAACGCTCATGCAACAAGGAACAGTTTGAATTCTTTGAAAATCGAGTGGATGCGCAAGATATTCAAGGAAAGAAGTTAAAAAATAGCAGTCAGGAAACGCCATTGCTTTTACCGGAGTATATTAGATTGTTGCTGTGGAAGAGAGCAGTTACCTTTCCTTTTAACAGTTAATGATAACACTTAATTTTCAATGTTACCTGTTTCAACTGAATCTAACTCTATCTGTTTTCTTTTCTGGTGACATAAACGATTGACTGTAAATGTCATGAATGTAAAAAAAGCCAATAAACTGGTAGTTCAGGATGGGAGGAATAATTAAAACGGTTTCGCCCAACGTGGGGCTCGAACCCACGACCCCGAGATTAAGAGTCTCGTGCTCTACCGACTGAGCTAGCCGGGCTAGCAGCGTTTTCTTTAGACTTAACCGTCTCGTTTCGGTAACAAAAAACATGTCGATTTTTGAGGTACGGATTATCTGACGTTTTCAGGATGAATGTACGCCGGTCACGTGACGAAAAGCAGTTGTTGTGTGGACTGCATGGAAATCTGACCTAATTACAGGCGGATCGAAATAGAACGTATAAAAAGCACGTGGTGCAAAATAAAGGAGAGCCAATAGGATCAGACGGATGGGACGTGTTCCGACGGAATATATTACAAGTAAGAATTTCAATATTTTCACACCGATTCTTTTATTCACATGCCCTACATGTTCTCTGTTGAAGATAAAATGTCACACCCACCTGAATACGCATTTAAACATCGTTTCCTCAATGACATCGCCGTGTCATGAAAAAAAAAACCCACATAAAACCAACAAACAAAACTAATACATTACTAGCGAAATACGTCTTTTTGATTTACTATTTTTTCAGCAATTTTGCTCATTTATTCCATTTGGAAATGGTGATGACTGAGATAGATATCTATTGTCCAATTTCAGGCGTCCTATTTATAAACACGTTTAGATTAATGTGTAGAGACTGTGTAACGAATGAGGTCGTTGTTATAATGCTAATCATGTTTGATATTCGAAAACACGACACAATCCGGTTCGGATCCCGGTCGACATATCACATTTACTACACGTTTAACAAAGCAAAAGTTGAGTAATATTTAGTCCTTGCTATTTCTACCGAAAGTTCTGCTAGAATGTCTTCACATTTCAAGCGAGAAATATTATTTTCATTGTGATTTTAACATTGAAAAGACTTGATAAATATTATAATCTCAGATATTGCAGAAACAGTTAAGGTAAAAGATTTGAAAGCTGTTCGACTTATGTGCGGCATAGCGTATGTAGCGTAGGCGTCGGTGGTGTAACGGTTAGCATGGTTGCCTTCCAAGCAGTCGATCCGGGTTCGACTCCCGGCCGACGCACTTTATTTATATTTGTTGCCGTCTTCTACTAGCAAATGATGGGGAAACAACGATATTTCCGCTTTCGTCAGAGTTGCCGTTTTAAACCGTCGGTAGAAACTTTTCGTGGAGAAACTGGTCTATGCAAGTGTCATGCTCCTAGCCGTAAGTTCGATGTCTTTTAATAGGTGTAATGAATATTTAATACGTCCTAGCGGAAATACATGAACTTCTTCACTTACATGTTTCACCATTACATATGGTCAGGTTACACGGAATACTTTCAAATTGGCTGCGTGCTGATTATCCTTAAGATGGAAACAATTTGGATTATCTAGTATCTAAGAAGAAATAGAATGAGACACTAATGCATTTAACGCTCATGCAACAAGGAACAGTTTGAATTCTTTGAAAATCGAGTGGATGCGCAAGATATTCAAGGAAAGAAGTTAAAAAATAGCAGTCAGGAAACGCCATTGCTTTTACCGGAGTATATTAGATTGTTGCTGTGGAAGAGAGCAGTTACCTTTCCTTTTAACAGTTAATGATAACACTTAATTTTCAATGTTACCTGTTTCAACTGAATCTAACTCTATCTGTTTTCTTTTCTGGTGACATAAACGATTGACTGTAAATGTCATGAATGTAAAAATAGCCAATAAACTGGTAGTACAGGATGGGAGGAATAATTAAAAAGGTTTCGCCCAACGTGGGGCTCGAACCCACGACCCCGAGATTAAGAGTCTCGTGCTCTACCGACTGAGCTAGCCGGGCTAGCAGCGTTTTGTTTAGACTTAACCGTCTCGTTTCGGTGACAAAAAACATGTCGATTTTTTAGGTACGGATTATCTGACGTTTTCAGGATGAATGTACGCCGGTCACGTGACGAAAAGCAGTTGTTGTGTGGACCGCATGGAAAACTGACCTAATTACAGGCGGATCGAAATAGAACGTATAAAAAGCACGTGGTGCAAAATAAAGGAGAGCCAATAGGATCACACGGATGGGACGTGTTCCGACGGAATATATTACAAGTAAGAATTTCAATATTTTCACACCGGTTCTTTTATTCACATGCCCTACATGTTCTCTGTTGAAGATAAAATGTCACACACACCTGAATACGCATTTAAACATCGTTTCCTCAATGACATCGCCGTGTCATGAAAAAAAAACCCACATAAAACCAACAAACAAAACTAATACATTACTAGCGAAATACGTCTTTTTGATTTACTATTTTTTCAGCAATTTTGCTCATTTATTCCATTTGGAAATGGTGATGACTGAGATATCTATTGTCCAATTTCAGGCGTCCTATTTATAAACACGTTTAGATTAATGTGTAGAGACTGTGTAACGAATGAGGTCGTTGTTATAATGCTCATCATGTTTGATATTCGAAAACACGACACAATCCTGTTCGGATCCCGGTCGACATATCACATTTACTACACGTTTAACAAAGCAAAAGTTGAGTAATATTTAGTCCTTGCTATTTCTACCGAAAGTTCTGCTAGAATGTCTTCACATTTCAAGCGAGAAATATTATTTTCATTGTGATTTTAACATTTTAAAGACTTGATAAATATTATAATCTCAGATATTGCAGAAACAGTTAAGGTAAAAGATTTGAAAGCTGTTCGACTTATGTGCGGCATAGCGTATGTAGCGTAGGCGTCGGTGGTGTAACGGTTAGCATGGTTGCCTTCCAAGCAGTCGATCCGGGTTCGACTCCCGGCCGACGCACTTTATTTATATTTGTTGCCGTCTTCTACTAGCAAATGATGGGGAAACAACGATATTTCCGCTTTCGTCAGAGTTGCCGTTTTAAACCGTCGGTAGAAACTTTTCGTGGAGAAACTGGTCTATGCAAGTGTCATGCTCCTAGCCGTAAGTTCGATGTCTTTTAATAGGTGTAATGAATATTTAATACGTCCTAGCGGAAATACATGAACTTCTTCACTTACATGTTTCACCATTACATATGGTCAGGTTACACGGAATACTTTCAAATTGGCTGCGTGCTGATTATCCTTAAGATGGAAACAATTTGGATTATCTAGTATCTAAGAAGAAATAGAATGAGACACTAATGCATTTAACGCTCATGCAACAAGGAACAGTTTGAATTCTTTGAAAATCGAGTGGATGCGCAAGATATTCAAGGAAAGAAGTTAAAAAATAGCAGTCAGGAAACGCCATTGCTTTTACCGGAGTATATTAGATTGTTGCTGTGGAAGAGAGCAGTTACCTTTCCTTTTAACAGTTAATGATAACAATTAATTTTCAATGTTACCTGTTTCAACTGAATCTAACTCTATCTGTTTTCTTTTCTGGTGACATAAACGATTGACTGTAAATGTCATGAATGTAAAAATAGCCAATAAACTGGTAGTTCAGGATGGGAGGAATAATTAAAACGGTTTCGCCCAACGTGGGGCTCGAACCCACGACCCCGAGATTAAGAGTCTCGTGCTCTACCGACTGAGCTAGCCGGGCTAGCAGCGTTTTGTTTAGACTTAACCGTCTCGTTTCGGTGACAAAAAACATGTCGATTTTTGAGGTACGGATTATCTGACGTTTTCAGGATGAATGTACGCCGGTCACGTGACGAAAAGCAGTTGTTGTGTGGACCGCATGGAAAACTGACCTAATTACAGGCGGATCGAAATAGAACGTATAAAAAGCACGTGGTGCAAAATAAAGGAGAGCCAATAGGATCACACGGATGGGACGTGTTCCGACGGAATATATTACAAGTAAGAATTTCAATATTTTCACACCGATTCTTTTATTCACATGCCCTACATGTTCTCTGTTGAAGATAAAATGTCACACCCACCTGAATACGCATTTAAACATCGTTTCCTCAATGACATCGCCGTGTCATGAAAAAAAAACCCACATAAAACCAACAAACAAAACTAATACATTACTAGCGAAATACGTCTTTTTGATTTACTATTTTTTCAGCAATTTTGCTCATTTATTCCATTTGGAAATGGTGATGACTGAGATAGATATCTATTGTCCAATTTCAGGCGTCCTATTTATAAACACGTTTAGATTAATGTGTAGAGACTGTGTAACGAATGAGGTCGTTGTTATAATGCTAATCATGTTTGATATTCGAAAACACGACACAATCCGGTTCGGATCCCGGTCGACATATCACATTTACTACACGTTTAACAAAGCAAAAGTTGAGTAATATTTAGTCCTTGCTATTTCTACCGAAAGTTCTGCTAGAATGTCTTCACATTTCAAGCGAGAAATATTATTTTCATTGTGATTTTAACATTTTAAAGACTTGATAAATATTATAATCTCAGATATTGCAGAAACAGTTAAGGTAAAAGATTTGAAAGCTGTTCGACTTATGTGCGGCATAGCGTATGTAGCGTAGGCGTCGGTGGTGTAACGGTTAGCATGGTTGCCTTCCAAGCAGTCGATCCGGGTTCGACTCCCGGCCGACGCACTTTATTTATATTTGTTGCCGTCTTCTACTAGCAAATGATGGGGAAACAACGATATTTCCGCTTTCGTCAGAGTTGCCGTTTTAAACCGTCGGTAGAAACTTTTCGTGGAGAAACTGGTCTATGCAAGTGTCATGCTCCTAGCCGTAAGTTCGATGTCTTTTAATAGGTGTAATGAATATTTAATACGTCCTAGCGGAAATACATGAACTTCTTCACTTACATGTTTCACCATTACATATGGTCAGGTTACACGGAATACTTTCAAATTGGCTGCGTGCTGATTATCCTTAAGATGGAAACAATTTGGATTATCTAGTATCTAAGAAGAAATAGAATGAGACACTAATGCATTTAACGCTCATGCAACAAGGAACAGTTTGAATTCTTTGAAAATCGAGTGGATGCGCAAGATATTCAAGGAAAGAAGTTAAAAAATAGCAGTCAGGAAACGCCATTGCTTTTACCGGAGTATATTAGATTGTTGCTGTGGAAGAGAGCAGTTACCTTTCCTTTTAACAGTTAATGATAACACTTAATTTTCAATGTTACCTGTTTCAACTGAATCTAACTCTATCTGTTTTCTTTTCTGGTGACATAAACGATTGACTGTAAATGTCATGAATGTAAAAAAAGCCAATAAACTGGTAGTTCAGGATGGGAGGAATAATTAAAACGGTTTCGCCCAACGTGGGGCTCGAACCCACGACCCCGAGATTAAGAGTCTCGTGCTCTACCGACTGAGCTAGCCGGGCTAGCAGCGTTTTCTTTAGACTTAACCGTCTCGTTTCGGTAACAAAAAACATGTCGATTTTTGAGGTACGGATTATCTGACGTTTTCAGGATGAATGTACGCCGGTCACGTGACGAAAAGCAGTTGTTGTGTGGACTGCATGGAAATCTGACCTAATTACAGGCGGATCGAAATAGAACGTATAAAAAGCACGTGGTGCAAAATAAAGGAGAGCCAATAGGATCAGACGGATGGGACGTGTTCCGACGGAATATATTACAAGTAAGAATTTCAATATTTTCACACCGATTCTTTTATTCACATGCCCTACATGTTCTCTGTTGAAGATAAAATGTCACACCCACCTGAATACGCATTTAAACATCGTTTCCTCAATGACATCGCCGTGTCATGAAAAAAAAAACCCACATAAAACCAACAAACAAAACTAATACATTACTAGCGAAATACGTCTTTTTGATTTACTATTTTTTCAGCAATTTTGCTCATTTATTCCATTTGGAAATGGTGATGACTGAGATAGATATCTATTGTCCAATTTCAGGCGTCCTATTTATAAACACGTTTAGATTAATGTGTAGAGACTGTGTAACGAATGAGGTCGTTGTTATAATGCTAATCATGTTTGATATTCGAAAACACGACACAATCCGGTTCGGATCCCGGTCGACATATCACATTTACTACACGTTTAACAAAGCAAAAGTTGAGTAATATTTAGTCCTTGCTATTTCTACCGAAAGTTCTGCTAGAATGTCTTCACATTTCAAGCGAGAAATATTATTTTCATTGTGATTTTAACATTGAAAAGACTTGATAAATATTATAATCTCAGATATTGCAGAAACAGTTAAGGTAAAAGATTTGAAAGCTGTTCGACTTATGTGCGGCATAGCGTATGTAGCGTAGGCGTCGGTGGTGTAACGGTTAGCATGGTTGCCTTCCAAGCAGTCGATCCGGGTTCGACTCCCGGCCGACGCACTTTATTTATATTTGTTGCCGTCTTCTACTAGCAAATGATGGGGAAACAACGATATTTCCGCTTTCGTCAGAGTTGCCGTTTTAAACCGTCGGTAGAAACTTTTCGTGGAGAAACTGGTCTATGCAAGTGTCATGCTCCTAGCCGTAAGTTCGATGTCTTTTAATAGGTGTAATGAATATTTAATACGTCCTAGCGGAAATACATGAACTTCTTCACTTACATGTTTCACCATTACATATGGTCAGGTTACACGGAATACTTTCAAATTGGCTGCGTGCTGATTATCCTTAAGATGGAAACAATTTGGATTATCTAGTATCTAAGAAGAAATAGAATGAGACACTAATGCATTTAACGCTCATGCAACAAGGAACAGTTTGAATTCTTTGAAAATCGAGTGGATGCGCAAGATATTCAAGGAAAGAAGTTAAAAAATAGCAGTCAGGAAACGCCATTGCTTTTACCGGAGTATATTAGATTGTTGCTGTGGAAGAGAGCAGTTACCTTTCCTTTTAACAGTTAATGATAACACTTAATTTTCAATGTTACCTGTTTCAACTGAATCTAACTCTATCTGTTTTCTTTTCTGGTGACATAAACGATTGACTGTAAATGTCATGAATGTAAAAATAGCCAATAAACTGGTAGTACAGGATGGGAGGAATAATTAAAAAGGTTTCGCCCAACGTGGGGCTCGAACCCACGACCCCGAGATTAAGAGTCTCGTGCTCTACCGACTGAGCTAGCCGGGCTAGCAGCGTTTTGTTTAGACTTAACCGTCTCGTTTCGGTGACAAAAAACATGTCGATTTTTTAGGTACGGATTATCTGACGTTTTCAGGATGAATGTACGCCGGTCACGTGACGAAAAGCAGTTGTTGTGTGGACCGCATGGAAAACTGACCTAATTACAGGCGGATCGAAATAGTACGTATAAAAAGCACGTGGTGCAAAATAAAGGAGAGCCAATAGGATCACACGGATGGGACGTGTTCCGACGGAATATATTACAAGTAAGAATTTCAATATTTTCACACCGATTCTTTTATTCACATGCCCTACATGTTCTCTGTTGAAGATAAAATGTCACATCCACTTGAATACGCATTTAAACATCGTTTCCTCAATGACATCGCCGTGTCATGAAAAAAAACCCACATAAAACCAACAAACAAAACTAATACATTACTAGCGAAATACGTCTTTTTGATTTACTATTTTTTCAGCAATTTTGCTCATTTATTCCATTTGGAAATGGTGATGACTGAGATAGATATCTATTGTCCAATTTCAGGCGTCCTATTTATAAACACGTTTAGATTAATGTGTAGAGACTGTGTAACGAATGAGGTCGTTGTTATAATGCTAATCATGTTTGATATTCGAAAACACGACACAATCCTGTTCGGATCCCGGTCGACATATCACATTTACTACACGTTTAACAAAGCAAAAGTTGAGTAATATTTAGTCCTTGCTATTTCTACCGAAAGTTCTGCTAGAATGTCTTCACATTTCAAGCGAGAAATATTATTTTCATTGTGATTTTAACATTTTAAAGACTTGATAAATATTATAATCTCAGATATTGCAGAAACAGTTAAGGTAAAAGATTTGAAAGCTGTTCGACTTATGTGCGGCATAGCGTATGTAGCGTAGGCGTCGGTGGTGTAACGGTTAGCATGGTTGCCTTCCAAGCAGTCGATCCGGGTTCGACTCCCGGCCGACGCACTTTATTTATATTTGTTGCCGTCTTCTACTAGCAAATGATGGGGAAACAACGATATTTCCGCTTTCGTCAGAGTTTCCGTTTTAAACCGTCGGTAGAAACTTTTCGTGGAGAAACTGGTCTATGCAAGTGTCATGCTCCTAGCCGTAAGTTCGATGTCTTTTAATAGGTGTAATGAATATTTAATACGTCCTAGCGGAAATACATGAACTTCTTCACTTACATGTTTCACCATTACATATGGTCAGGTTACACGGAATACTTTCAAATTGGCTGCGTGCTGATTATCCTTAAGATGGAAACAATTTGGATTATCTAGTATCTAAGAAGAAATAGAATGAGACACTAATGCATTTAACGCTCATGCAACAAGGAACAGTTTGAATTCTTTGAAAATCGAGTGGATGCGCAAGATATTCAAGGAAAGAAGTTAAAAAATAGCAGTCAGGAAACGCCATTGCTTTTACCGAAGTATATTAGATTGTTGCTGTGGAAGAGAGCAGTTACCTTTCCTTTTAACAGTTAATGATAACAATTAATTTTCAATGTTACCTGTTTCAACTGAATCTAACTCTATCTGTTTTCTTTTCTGGTGACATAAACGATTGACTGTAAATGTCATGAATGTAAAAATAGCCAATAAACTGGTTGTTCAGGATGGGAGGAATAATTAAAAAGGTTTCGCCCAACGTGGGGCTCGAACCCACGACCCCGAGATTAAGAGTCTCGTGCTCTACCGACTGAGCTAGCCGGGCTAGCAGCGTTTTGTTTAGACTTAACCGTCTCGTTTCGGTAACAAAAAACATGTCGATTTTTGAGGTACGGATTATCTGACGTTTTCAGGATGAATGTACGCCGGTCACGTGACGAAAAGCAGTTGTTGTGTGGACCGCATGGAAAACTGACCTAATTACAGGCGGATCGAAATAGAACGTATAAAAAGCACGTGGTGCAAAATAAAGGAGAGCCAATAGGATCAGACGGATGGGACGTGTTCCGACGGAATATATTACAAGTAAGAATTTCAATATTTTCACACCGGTTCTTTTATTCACATGCCCTAAATGTTCTCTGTTGAAGATAAAATGTCACACCCACCTGAATACGCATTTAAACATCGTTTCCTCAATGACATCGCCGTGTCATGAAAAAAAAACCCACATAAAACCAACAAACAAAACTAATACATTACTAGCGAAATACGTCTTTTTGATTTACTATTTTTTCAGCAATTTTGCTCATTTATTCCATTTGGAAATGGTGATGACTGAGATAGATATCTATTGTCCAATTTCAGGCGTCCTATTTATAAACACGTTTAGATTAATGTGTAGAGACTGTGTAACGAATGAGGTCGTTGTTATAATGCTAATCATGTTTGATATTCGAAAACACGACACAATCCTGTTCGGATCCCGGTCGACATATCACATTTACTACACGTTTAACAAAGCAAAAGTTGAGTAATATTTAGTCCTTGCTATTTCTACCGAAAGTTCTGCTAGAATGTCTTCACATTTCAAGCGAGAAATATTATTTTCATTGTGATTTTAACATTGAAAAGACTTGATATATATTATAATCTCAGATATTGCAGAAACAGTTAAGGTAAAAGATTTGAAAGCTGTTCGACTTATGTGCGGCATAGCGTATGTAGCGTAGGCGTCGGTGGTGTAACGGTTAGCATGGTTGCCTTCCAAGCAGTCGATCCGGGTTCGACTCCCGGCCGACGCACTTTATTTATATTTGTTGCCGTCTTCTACTAGCAAATGATGGGGAAACAACGATATTTCCGCTTTCGTCAGAGTTGCCGTTTTAAACCGTCGGTAGAAACTTTTCGTGGAGAAACTGGTCTATGCAAGTGTCATGCTCCTAGCCGTAAGTTCGATGTCTTTTAATAGGTGTAATGAATATTTAATACGTCCTAGCGGAAATACATGAACTTCTTCACTTACATGTTTCACCATTACATATGGTCAGGTTACACGGAATACTTTCAAATTGGCTGCGTGCTGATTATCCTTAAGATGGAAACAATTTGGATTATCTAGTATCTAAGAAGAAATAGAATGAGACACTAATGAATTTAACGCTCATGCAACAAGGAACAGTTTGAATTCTTTGAAAATCGAGTGGATGCGCAAGATATTCAAGGAAAGAAGTTAAAAAATAGCAGTCAGGAAACGCCATTGCTTTTACCGGAGTATATTAGATTGTTGCTGTGGAAGAGAGCAGTTACCTTTCCTTTTAACAGTTAATGATAACAATTAATTTTCAATGTTACCTGTTTCAACTGAATCTAACTCTATCTGTTTTCTTTTCTGGTGACATAAACGATTGATTGTAAATGTCATGAATGTAAAAATAGCCAATAAACTGGTTGTTCAGGATGGGAGGAATAATTAAAAAGGTTTCGCCCAACGTGGGGCTCGAACCCACGACCCCCTGATTAAGAGTCTCGTGCTCTACCGACTGAGCTAGCCGGGCTAGCAGCGTTTTGTTTAGACTTAACCGTCTCGTTTCGGTGACAAAAAACATGTCGATTTTTGAGGTACGGATTATCTGACGTTTTCAGGATGAATGTACGCCGGTCACGTGACGAAAAGCAGTTGTTGTGTGGACCGCATGGAAAACTGACCTAATTACAGGCGGATCGAAATAGAACGTATAAAAAGCACGTGGTGCAAAATAAAGGAGAGCCAATAGGATCACACGGATGGGACGTGTTCCGACGGAATATATTACAAGTAAGAATTTCAATATTTTCACACCGATTCTTTTATTCACATGCCCTACATGTTCTCTGTTGAAGATAAAATGTCACATCCACTTGAATACGCATTTAAACATCGTTTCCTCAATGACATCGCCGTGTCATGAAAAAAAAACCCACATAAAACCAACAAACAAAACTAATACATTACTAGCGAAATACGTCTTTTTGATTTACTATTTTTTCAGCAATTTTGCTCATTTATTCCATTTGGAAATGGTGATGACTGAGATAGATATCTATTGTCCAATTTCAGGCGTCCTATTTATAAACACGTTTAGATTAATGTGTAGAGACTGTGTAACGAATGAGGTCGTTGTTATAATGCTAATCATGTTTGATATTCGAAAACACGACACAATCCTGTTCGGATCCCGGTCGACATATCACATTTACTACACGTTTAACAAAGCAAAAGTTGAGTAATATTTAGTCCTTGCTATTTCTACCGAAAGTTCTGCTAGAATGTCTTCACATTTCAAGCGAGAAATATTATTTTCATTGTGATTTTAACATTGAAAAGACTTGATATATATTATAATCTCAGATATTGCAGAAACAGTTAAGGTAAAAGATTTGAAAGCTGTTCGACTTATGTGCGGCATAGCGTATGTAGCGTAGGCGTCGGTGGTGTAACGGTTAGCATGGTTGCCTTCCAAGCAGTCGATCCGGGTTCGACTCCCGGCCGACGCACTTTATTTATATTTGTTGCCGTCTTCTACTAGCAAATGATGGGGAAACAACGATATTTCCGCTTTCGTCAGAGTTGCCGTTTTAAACCGTCGGTAGAAACTTTTCGTGGAGAAACTGGTCTATGCAAGTGTCATGCTCCTAGCCGTAAGTTCGATGTCTTTTAATAGGTGTAATGAATATTTAATACGTCCTAGCGGAAATACATGAACTTCTTCACTTACATGTTTCACCATTACATATGGTCAGGTTACACGGAATACTTTCAAATTGGCTGCGTGCTGATTATCCTTAAGATGGAAACAATTTGGATTATCTAGTATCTAAGAAGAAATAGAATGAGACACTAATGAATTTAACGCTCATGCAACAAGGAACAGTTTGAATTCTTTGAAAATCGAGTGGATGCGCAAGATATTCAAGGAAAGAAGTTAAAAAATAGCAGTCAGGAAACGCCATTGCTTTTACCGGAGTATATTAGATTGTTGCTGTGGAAGAGAGCAGTTACCTTTCCTTTTAACAGTTAATGATAACAATTAATTTTCAATGTTACCTGTTTCAACTGAATCTAACTCTATCTGTTTTCTTTTCTGGTGACATAAACGATTGATTGTAAATGTCATGAATGTAAAAATAGCCAATAAACTGGTTGTTCAGGATGGGAGGAATAATTAAAAAGGTTTCGCCCAACGTGGGGCTCGAACCCACGACCCCCTGATTAAGAGTCTCGTGCTCTACCGACTGAGCTAGCCGGGCTAGCAGCGTTTTGTTTAGACTTAACCGTCTCGTTTCGGTGACAAAAAACATGTCGATTTTTGAGGTACGGATTATCTGACGTTTTCAGGATGAATGTACGCCGGTCACGTGACGAAAAGCAGTTGTTGTGTGGACCGCATGGAAAACTGACCTAATTACAGGCGGATCGAAATAGAACGTATAAAAAGCACGTGGTGCAAAATAAAGGAGAGCCAATAGGATCACACGGATGGGACGTGTTCCGACGGAATATATTACAAGTAAGAATTTCAATATTTTCACACCGATTCTTTTATTCACATGCCCTACATGTTCTCTGTTGAAGATAAAATGTCACATCCACTTGAATACGCATTTAAACATCGTTTCCTCAATGACATCGCCGTGTCATGAAAAAAAACCCACATAAAACCAACAAACAAAACTAATACATTACTAGCGAAATACGTCCTTTTGATTTACTATTTTTTCAGCAATTTTGCTCATTTATTCCATTTGGAAATGGTGATGACTGAGATATCTATTGTCCAATTTCAGGCGTCTATTTATAAACACGTTTAGATTAATGTGTAGAGACTGTGTAACGAATGAGGTCGTTGTTATAATGCTAATCATGTTTGATATTCGAAAACACGACACAATCCTGTTCGGATCCCGGTCGACATATCACATTTACTACACGTTTAACAAAGCAAAAGTTGAGTAATATTTACTCCTTGCTATTTCTACCGAAAGTTCTGCTAGAATGTCTTCACATTTCAAGCGAGAAATATTATTTTCATTGTGATTTTAACATTGAAAAGACTTGATAAATATTATAATCTCAGATATTGCAGAAACAGTTAAGGTAAAAGATTTGAAAGCTGTTCGACTTATGTGCGGCATAGCGTATGTAGCGTAGGCGTCGGTGGTGTAACGGTTAGCATGGTTGCCTTCCAAGCAGTCGATCCGGGTTCGACTCCCGGCCGACGCACTTTATTTATATTTGTTGCCGTCTTCTACTAGCAAATGATGGGGAAACAACGATATTTCCGCTTTCGTCAGAGTTGCCGTTTTAAACCGTCGGTAGAAACTTTTCGTGGAGAAACTGGTCTATGCAAGTGTCATGCTCCTAGCCGTAAGTTCGATGTCTTTTAATAGGTGTAATGAATATTTAATACGTCCTAGCGGAAATACATGAACTTCTTCACTTACATGTTTCACCATTACATATGGTCAGGTTACACGGAATACTTTCAAATTGGCTGCGTGCTGATTATCCTTAAGATGGAAACAATTTGGATTATCTAGTATCTAAGAAGAAATAGAATGAGACACTAATGCATTTAACGCTCATGCAACAAGGAACAGTTTGAATTCTTTGAAAATCGAGTGGATGCGCAAGATATTCAAGGAAAGAAGTTAAAAAATAGCAGTCAGGAAACGCCATTGCTTTTACCGGAGTATATTAGATTGTTGCTGTGGAAGAGAGCAGTTACCTTTCCTTTTAACAGTTAATGATAACACTTAATTTTCAATGTTACCTGTTTCAACTGAATCTAACTCTATCTGTTTTCTTTTCTGGTGACATAAACGATTGACTGTAAATGTCATGAATGTAAAAATAGCCAATAAACTGGTAGTACAGGATGGGAGGAATAATTAAAACGGTTTCGCCCAACGTGGGGCTCGAACCCACGACCCCGAGATTAAGAGTCTCGTGCTCTACCGACTGAGCTAGCCGGGCTAGCAGCGTTTTCTTTAGACTTAACCGTCTCGTTTCGGTAACAAAAAACATGTCGATTTTTGAGGTACGGATTATCTGACGTTTTCAGGATGAATGTACGCCGGTCACGTGACGAAAAGCAGTTGTTGTGTGGACCGCATGGAAAACTGACCTAATTACAGGCGGATCGAAATAGAACGTATAAAAAGCACGTGGTGCAAAATAAAGGAGAGCCAATAGGATCACACGGATGGGACGTGTTCCGACGGAATATATTACAAGTAAGAATTTCAATATTTTCACACCGGTTCTTTTATTCACATGCCCTACATGTTCTCTGTTGAAGATAAAATGTCACACCCACCTGAATACGCATTTAAACATCGTTTCCTCAATGACATCGCCGTGTCATGAAAAAAAAACCCACATAAAACCAACAAACAAAACTAATACATTACTAGCGAAATACGTCTTTTTGATTTACTATTTTTTCAGCAATTTTGCTCATTTATTCCATTTGGAAATGGTGATGACTGAGATAGATATCTATTGTCCAATTTCAGGCGTCCTATTTATAAACACGTTTAGATTAATGTGTAGAGACTGTGTAACGAATGAGGTCGTTGTTATAATGCTAATCATGTTTGATATTCGAAAACACGACACAATCCTGTTCGTATCCCGGTCGACATATCACATTTACTACACGTTTAACAAAGCAAAAGTTGAGTAATATTTAGTCCTTGCTATTTCTACCGAAAGTTCTGCTAGAATGTCTTCACATTTCAAGCGAGAAATATTATTTTCATTGTGATTTTAACATTTTAAAGACTTGATAAATATTATAATCTCAGATATTGCAGAAACAGTTAAGGTAAAAGATTTGAAAGCTGTTCGACTTATGTGCGGCATAGCGTATGTAGCGTAGGCGTCGGTGGTGTAACGGTTAGCGTGGTTGCCTTCCAAGCAGTCGATCCGGGTTCGACTCCCGGCCGACGCACTTTATTTATATTTGTTGCCGTCTTCTACTAGCAAATGATGGGGAAACAACGATATTTCCGCTTTCGTCAGAGTTGCCGTTTTAAACCGTCGGTAGAAACTTTTCGTGGAGAAACTGGTCTATGCAAGTGTCATGCTCCTAGCCGTAAGTTCGATGTCTTTTAATAGGTGTAATGAATATTTAATACGTCCTAGCGGAAATACATGAACTTCTTCACTTACATGTTTCACCATTACATATGGTCAGGTTACACGGAATACTTTCAAATTGGCTGCGTGCTGATTATCCTTAAGATGGAAACAATTTGGATTATCTAGTATCTAAGAAGAAATAGAATGAGACACTAATGCATTTAACGCTCATGCAACAAGGAACAGTTTGAATTCTTTGAAAATCGAGTGGATGCGCAAGATATTCAAGGAAAGAAGTTAAAAAATAGCAGTCAGGAAACGCCATTGCTTTTACCGGAGTATATTAGATTGTTGCTGTGGAAGAGAGCAGTTACCTTTCCTTTTAACAGTTAATGATAACAATTAATTTTCAATGTTACCTGTTTCAACTGAATCTAACTCTATCTGTTTTCTTTTCTGGTGACATAAACGATTGACTGTAAATGTCATGAAGGTAAAAATAGCCAATAAACTGGTTGTTCAGGATGGGAGGAATAATTAAAAAGGTTTCGCCCAACGTGGGGCTCGAACCCACGACCCCGAGATTAAGAGTCTCGTGCTCTACCGACTGAGCTAGCCGGGCTAGCAGCGTTTTGTTTAGACTTAACCGTCTCGTTTCGGTGACAAAAAACATGTCGATTTTTTAGGTACGGATTATCTGACGTTTTCAGGATGAATGTACGCCGGTCACGTGACGAAAAGCAGTTGTTGTGTGGACCGCATGGAAAACTGACCTAATTACAGGCGGATCGAAATAGTACGTATAAAAAGCACGTGGTGCAAAATAAAGGAGAGCCAATAGGATCACACGGATGGGACGTGTTCCGACGGAATATATTACAAGTAAGAATTTCAATATTTTCACACCGATTCTTTTATTCACATGCCCTACATGTTCTCTGTTGAAGATAAAATGTCACATCCACTTGAATACGCATTTAAACATCGTTTCCTCAATGACATCGCCGTGTCATGAAAAAAAACCCACATAAAACCAACAAACAAAACTAATACATTACTAGCGAAATACGTCCTTTTGATTTACTATTTTTTCAGCAATTTTGCTCATTTATTCCATTTGGAAATGGTGATGACTGAGATATCTATTGTCCAATTTCAGGCGTCTATTTATAAACACGTTTAGATTAATGTGTAGAGACTGTGTAACGAATGAGGTCGTTGTTATAATGCTAATCATGTTTGATATTCGAAAACACGACACAATCCTGTTCGTATCCCGGTCGACATATCACATTTACTACACGTTTAACAAAGCAAAAGTTGAGTAATATTTAGTCCTTGCTATTTCTACCGAAAGTTCTGCTAGAATGTCTTCACATTTCAAGCGAGAAATATTATTTTCATTGTGATTTTAACATTTTAAAGACTTGATAAATATTATAATCTCAGATATTGCAGAAACAGTTAAGGTAAAAGATTTGAAAGCTGTTCGACTTATGTGCGGCATAGCGTATGTAGCGTAGGCGTCGGTGGTGTAACGGTTAGCATGGTTGCCTTCCAAGCAGTCGATCCGGGTTCGACTCCCGGCCGACGCACTTTATTTATATTTGTTGCCGTCTTCTACTAGCAAATGATGGGGAAACAACGATATTTCCGCTTTCGTCAGAGTTGCCGTTTTAAACCGTCGGTAGAAACTTTTCGTGGAGAAACTGGTCTATGCAAGTGTCATGCTCCTAGCCGTAAGTTCGATGTCTTTTAATAGGTGTAATGAATATTTAATACGTCCTAGCGGAAATACATGAACTTCTTCACTTACATGTTTCACCATTACATATGGTCAGGTTACACGGAATACTTTCAAATTGGCTGCGTGCTGATTATCCTTAAGATGGAAACAATTTGGATTATCTAGTATCTAAGAAGAAATAGAATGAGACACTAATGCATTTAACGCTCATGCAACAAGGAACAGTTTGAATTCTTTGAAAATCGAGTGGATGCGCAAGATATTCAAGGAAAGAAGTTAAAAAATAGCAGTCAGGAAACGCCATTGCTTTTACCGGAGTATATTAGATTGTTGCTGTGGAAGAGAGCAGTTACCTTTCCTTTTAACAGTTAATGATAACAATTAATTTTCAATGTTACCTGTTTCAACTGAATCTAACTCTATCTGTTTTCTTTTCTGGTGACATAAACGATTGACTGTAAATGTGATGAATGTAAAAATAGCCAATAAACTGGTTGTTCAGGATGGGAGGAATAATTAAAAAGGTTTCGCCCAACGTGGGGCTCGAACCCACGACCCCGAGATTAAGAGTCTCGTGCTCTACCGACTGAGCTAGCCGGGCTAGCAGCGTTTTGTTTAGACTTAACCGTCTCGTTTCGGTGACAAAAAACATGTCGATTTTTTAGGTACGGATTATCTGACGTTTTCAGGATGAATGTACGCCGGTCACGTGACGAAAAGCAGTTGTTGTGTGGACCGCATGGAAAACTGACCTAATTACAGGCGGATCGAAATAGAACGTATAAAAAGCACGTGGTGCAAAATAAAGGAGAGCCAATAGGATCACACGGATGGGACGTGTTCCGACGGAATATATTACAAGTAAGAATTTCAATATTTTCACACCGGTTCTTTTATTCACATGCCCTACATGTTCTCTGTTGAAGATAAAATGTCACACACACCTGAATACGCATTTAAACATCGTTTCCTCAATGACATCGCCGTGTCATGAAAAAAAAACCCACATAAAACCAACAAACAAAACTAATACATTACTAGCGAAATACGTCTTTTTGATTTACTATTTTTTCAGCAATTTTGCTCATTTATTCCATTTGGAAATGGTGATGACTGAGATATCTATTGTCCAATTTCAGGCGTCCTATTTATAAACACGTTTAGATTAATGTGTAGAGACTGTGTAACGAATGAGGTCGTTGTTATAATGCTCATCATGTTTGATATTCGAAAACACGACACAATCCTGTTCGGATCCCGGTCGACATATCACATTTACTACACGTTTAACAAAGCAAAAGTTGAGTAATATTTACTCCTTGCTATTTCTACCGAAAGTTCTGCTAGAATGTCTTCACATTTCAAGCGAGAAATATTATTTTCATTGTGATTTTAACATTGAAAAGACTTGATAAATATTATAATCTCAGATATTGCAGAAACAGTTAAGGTAAAAGATTTGAAAGCTGTTCGACTTATGTGCGGCATAGCGTATGTAGCGTAGGCGTCGGTGGTGTAACGGTTAGCATGGTTGCCTTCCAAGCAGTCGATCCGGGTTCGACTCCCGGCCGACGCACTTTATTTATATTTGTTGCCGTCTTCTACTAGCAAATGATGGGGAAACAACGATATTTCCGCTTTCGTCAGAGTTGCCGTTTTAAACCGTCGGTAGAAACTTTTCGTGGAGAAACTGGTCTATGCAAGTGTCATGCTCCTAGCCGTAAGTTCGATGTCTTTTAATAGGTGTAATGAATATTTAATACGTCCTAGCGGAAATACATGAACTTCTTCACTTACATGTTTCACCATTACATATGGTCAGGTTACACGGAATACTTTCAAATTGGCTGCGTGCTGATTATCCTTAAGATGGAAACAATTTGGATTATCTAGTATCTAAGAAGAAATAGAATGAGACACTAATGCATTTAACGCTCATGCAACAAGGAACAGTTTGAATTCTTTGAAAATCGAGTGGATGCGCAAGATATTCAAGGAAAGAAGTTAAAAAATAGCAGTCAGGAAACGCCATTGCTTTTACCGGAGTATATTAGATTGTTGCTGTGGAAGAGAGCAGTTACCTTTCCTTTTAACAGTTAATGATAACACTTAATTTTCAATGTTACCTGTTTCAACTGAATCTAACTCTATCTGTTTTCTTTTCTGGTGACATAAACGATTGACTGTAAATGTCATGAATGTAAAAAAAGCCAATAAACTGGTAGTTCAGGATGGGAGGAATAATTAAAACGGTTTCGCCCAACGTGGGGCTCGAACCCACGACCCCGAGATTAAGAGTCTCGTGCTCTACCGACTGAGCTAGCCGGGCTAGCAGCGTTTTCTTTAGACTTAACCGTCTCGTTTCGGTAACAAAAAACATGTCGATTTTTGAGGTACGGATTATCTGACGTTTTCAGGATGAATGTACGCCGGTCACGTGACGAAAAGCAGTTGTTGTGTGGACTGCATGGAAATCTGACCTAATTACAGGCGGATCGAAATAGAACGTATAAAAAGCACGTGGTGCAAAATAAAGGAGAGCCAATAGGATCAGACGGATGGGACGTGTTCCGACGGAATATATTACAAGTAAGAATTTCAATATTTTCACACCGGTTCTTTTATTCACATGCCCTACATGTTCTCTGTTGAAGGTAAAATGTCACACCCACCTGAATACGCATTTAAACATCGTTTCCTCAATGACATCGCCGTGTCATGAAAAAAAACCCACATAAAACCAACAAACAAAACTAATACATTACTAGCGAAATACGTCTTTTTGATTTACTATTTTTTCAGCAATTTTGCTCATTTATTCCATTTGGAAATGGTGATGACTGAGATAGATATCTATTGTCCAATTTCAGGCGTCCTATTTATAAACACGTTTAGATTAATGTGTAGAGACTGTGTAACGAATGAGGTCGTTGTTATAATGCTAATCATGTTTGATATTCGAAAACACGACACAATCCTGTTCGGATCCCGGTCGACATATCACATTTACTACACGTTTAACAAAGCAAAAGTTGAGTAATATTTACTCCTTGCTATTTCTACCGAAAGTTCTGCTAGAATGTCTTCACATTTCAAGCGAGAAATATTATTTTCATTGTGATTTTAACATTGAAAAGACTTGATAAATATTATAATCTCAGATATTGCAGAAACAGTTAAGGTAAAAGATTTGAAAGCTGTTCGACTTATGTGCGGCATAGCGTATGTAGCGTAGGCGTCGGTGGTGTAACGGTTAGCATGGTTGCCTTCCAAGCAGTCGATCCGGGTTCGACTCCCGGCCGACGCACTTTATTTATATTTGTTGCCGTCTTCTACTAGCAAATGATGGGGAAACAACGATATTTCCGCTTTCGTCAGAGTTGCCGTTTTAAACCGTCGGTAGAAACTTTTCGTGGAGAAACTGGTCTATGCAAGTGTCATGCTCCTAGCCGTAAGTTCGATGTCTTTTAATAGGTGTAATGAATATTTAATACGTCCTAGCGGAAATACATGAACTTCTTCACTTACATGTTTCACCATTACATATGGTCAGGTTACACGGAATACTTTCAAATTGGCTGCGTGCTGATTATCCTTAAGATGGAAACAATTTGGATTATCTAGTATCTAAGAAGAAATAGAATGAGACACTAATGCATTTAACGCTCATGCAACAAGGAACAGTTTGAATTCTTTGAAAATCGAGTGGATGCGCAAGATATTCAAGGAAAGAAGTTAAAAAATAGCAGTCAGGAAACGCCATTGCTTTTACCGGAGTATATTAGATTGTTGCTGTGGAAGAGAGCAGTTACCTTTCCTTTTAACAGTTAATGATAACACTTAATTTTCAATGTTACCTGTTTCAACTGAATCTAACTCTATCTGTTTTCTTTTCTGGTGACATAAACGATTGACTGTAAATGTCATGAATGTAAAAAAAGCCAATAAACTGGTAGTTCAGGATGGGAGGAATAATTAAAACGGTTTCGCCCAACGTGGGGCTCGAACCCACGACCCCGAGATTAAGAGTCTCGTGCTCTACCGACTGAGCTAGCCGGGCTAGCAGCGTTTTCTTTAGACTTAACCGTCTCGTTTCGGTAACAAA
This sequence comes from Acanthosepion lycidas, assembly GCA_963932145.1. Taxonomy (NCBI): domain Eukaryota; kingdom Metazoa; phylum Mollusca; class Cephalopoda; order Sepiida; family Sepiidae; genus Acanthosepion; species Acanthosepion lycidas. The sequence goes on along the minus strand of OZ010587.1, from coordinate 111,489,248 downwards.
AAACATGTCGATTTTTGAGGTACGGATTATCTGACGTTTTCAGGATGAATGTACGCCGGTCACGTGACGAAAAGCAGTTGTTGTGTGGACTGCATGGAAATCTGACCTAATTACAGGCGGATCGAAATAGAACGTATAAAAAGCACGTGGTGCAAAATAAAGGAGAGCCAATAGGATCAGACGGATGGGACGTGTTCCGACGGAATATATTACAAGTAAGAATTTCAATATTTTCACACCGATTCTTTTATTCACATGCCCTACATGTTCTCTGTTGAAGATAAAATGTCACATCCACTTGAATACGCATTTAAACATCGTTTCCTCAATGACATCGCCGTGTCATGAAAAAAAAACCCACATAAAACCAACAAACAAAACTAATACATTACTAGCGAAATACGTCTTTTTGATTTACTATTTTTTCAGCAATTTTGCTCATTTATTCCATTTGGAAATGGTGATGACTGAGATAGATATCTATTGTCCAATTTCAGGCGTCCTATTTATAAACACGTTTAGATTAATGTGTAGAGACTGTGTAACGAATGAGGTCGTTGTTATAATGCTAATCATGTTTGATATTCGAAAACACGACACAATCCTGTTCGGATCCCGGTCGACATATCACATTTACTACACGTTTAACAAAGCAAAAGTTGAGTAATATTTAGTCCTTGCTATTTCTACCGAAAGTTCTGCTAGAATGTCTTCACATTTCAAGCGAGAAATATTATTTTCATTGTGATTTTAACATTGAAAAGACTTGATATATATTATAATCTCAGATATTGCAGAAACAGTTAAGGTAAAAGATTTGAAAGCTGTTCGACTTATGTGCGGCATAGCGTATGTAGCGTAGGCGTCGGTGGTGTAACGGTTAGCATGGTTGCCTTCCAAGCAGTCGATCCGGGTTCGACTCCCGGCCGACGCACTTTATTTATATTTGTTGCCGTCTTCTACTAGCAAATGATGGGGAAACAACGATATTTCCGCTTTCGTCAGAGTTGCCGTTTTAAACCGTCGGTAGAAACTTTTCGTGGAGAAACTGGTCTATGCAAGTGTCATGCTCCTAGCCGTAAGTTCGATGTCTTTTAATAGGTGTAATGAATATTTAATACGTCCTAGCGGAAATACATGAACTTCTTCACTTACATGTTTCACCATTACATATGGTCAGGTTACACGGAATACTTTCAAATTGGCTGCGTGCTGATTATCCTTAAGATGGAAACAATTTGGATTATCTAGTATCTAAGAAGAAATAGAATGAGACACTAATGCATTTAACGCTCATGCAACAAGGAACAGTTTGAATTCTTTGAAAATCGAGTGGATGCGCAAGATATTCAAGGAAAGAAGTTAAAAAATAGCAGTCAGGAAACGCCATTGCTTTTACCGGAGTATATTAGATTGTTGCTGTGGAAGAGAGCAGTTACCTTTCCTTTTAACAGTTAATGATAACACTTAATTTTCAATGTTACCTGTTTCAACTGAATCTAACTCTATCTGTTTTCTTTTCTGGTGACATAAACGATTGACTGTAAATGTCATGAATGTAAAAATAGCCAATAAACTGGTAGTACAGGATGGGAGGAATAATTAAAACGGTTTCGCCCAACGTGGGGCTCGAACCCACGACCCCGAGATTAAGAGTCTCGTGCTCTACCGACTGAGCTAGCCGGGCTAGCAGCGTTTTCTTTAGACTTAACCGTCTCGTTTCGGTAACAAAAAACATGTCGATTTTTGAGGTACGGATTATCTGACGTTTTCAGGATGAATGTACGCCGGTCACGTGACGAAAAGCAGTTGTTGTGTGGACCGCATGGAAAACTGACCTAATTACAGGCGGATCGAAATAGAACGTATAAAAAGCACGTGGTGCAAAATAAAGGAGAGCCAATAGGATCACACGGATGGGACGTGTTCCGACGGAATATATTACAAGTAAGAATTTCAATATTTTCACACCGGTTCTTTTATTCACATGCCCTACATGTTCTCTGTTGAAGATAAAATGTCACACCCACCTGAATACGCATTTAAACATCGTTTCCTCAATGACATCGCCGTGTCATGAAAAAAAAACCCACATAAAACCAACAAACAAAACTAATACATTACTAGCGAAATACGTCTTTTTGATTTACTATTTTTTCAGCAATTTTGCTCATTTATTCCATTTGGAAATGGTGATGACTGAGATAGATATCTATTGTCCAATTTCAGGCGTCCTATTTATAAACACGTTTAGATTAATGTGTAGAGACTGTGTAACGAATGAGGTCGTTGTTATAATGCTAATCATGTTTGATATTCGAAAACACGACACAATCCTGTTCGTATCCCGGTCGACATATCACATTTACTACACGTTTAACAAAGCAAAAGTTGAGTAATATTTAGTCCTTGCTATTTCTACCGAAAGTTCTGCTAGAATGTCTTCACATTTCAAGCGAGAAATATTATTTTCATTGTGATTTTAACATTTTAAAGACTTGATAAATATTATAATCTCAGATATTGCAGAAACAGTTAAGGTAAAAGATTTGAAAGCTGTTCGACTTATGTGCGGCATAGCGTATGTAGCGTAGGCGTCGGTGGTGTAACGGTTAGCATGGTTGCCTTCCAAGCAGTCGATCCGGGTTCGACTCCCGGCCGACGCACTTTATTTATATTTGTTGCCGTCTTCTACTAGCAAATGATGGGGAAACAACGATATTTCCGCTTTCGTCAGAGTTGCCGTTTTAAACCGTCGGTAGAAACTTTTCGTGGAGAAACTGGTCTATGCAAGTGTCATGCTCCTAGCCGTAAGTTCGATGTCTTTTAATAGGTGTAATGAATATTTAATACGTCCTAGCGGAAATACATGAACTTCTTCACTTACATGTTTCACCATTACATATGGTCAGGTTACACGGAATACTTTCAAATTGGCTGCGTGCTGATTATCCTTAAGATGGAAACAATTTGGATTATCTAGTATCTAAGAAGAAATAGAATGAGACACTAATGCATTTAACGCTCATGCAACAAGGAACAGTTTGAATTCTTTGAAAATCGAGTGGATGCGCAAGATATTCAAGGAAAGAAGTTAAAAAATAGCAGTCAGGAAACGCCATTGCTTTTACCGGAGTATATTAGATTGTTGCTGTGGAAGAGAGCAGTTACCTTTCCTTTTAACAGTTAATGATAACAATTAATTTTCAATGTTACCTGTTTCAACTGAATCTAACTCTATCTGTTTTCTTTTCTGGTGACATAAACGATTGACTGTAAATGTCATGAATGTAAAAATAGCCAATAAACTGGTTGTTCAGGATGGGAGGAATAATTAAAAAGGTTTCGCCCAACGTGGGGCTCGAACCCACGACCCCGAGATTAAGAGTCTCGTGCTCTACCGACTGAGCTAGCCGGGCTAGCAGCGTTTTGTTTAGACTTAACCGTCTCGTTTCGGTGACAAAAAACATGTCGATTTTTTAGGTACGGATTATCTGACGTTTTCAGGATGAATGTACGCCGGTCACGTGACGAAAAGCAGTTGTTGTGTGGACCGCATGGAAAACTGACCTAATTACAGGCGGATCGAAATAGAACGTATAAAAAGCACGTGGTGCAAAATAAAGGAGAGCCAATAGGATCACACGGATGGGACGTGTTCCGACGGAATATATTACAAGTAAGAATTTCAATATTTTCACACCGATTCTTTTATTCACATGCCCTACATGTTCTCTGTTGAAGATAAAATGTCACATCCACTTGAATACGCATTTAAACATCGTTTCCTCAATGACATCGCCGTGTCATGAAAAAAAACCCACATAAAACCAACAAACAAAACTAATACATTACTAGCGAAATACGTCCTTTTGATTTACTATTTTTTCAGCAATTTTGCTCATTTATTCCATTTGGAAATGGTGATGACTGAGATATCTATTGTCCAATTTCAGGCGTCTATTTATAAACACGTTTAGATTAATGTGTAGAGACTGTGTAACGAATGAGGTCGTTGTTATAATGCTAATCATGTTTGATATTCGAAAACACGACACAATCCTGTTCGGATCCCGGTCGACATATCACATTTACTACACGTTTAACAAAGCAAAAGTTGAGTAATATTTACTCCTTGCTATTTCTACCGAAAGTTCTGCTAGAATGTCTTCACATTTCAAGCGAGAAATATTATTTTCATTGTGATTTTAACATTGAAAAGACTTGATAAATATTATAATCTCAGATATTGCAGAAACAGTTAAGGTAAAAGATTTGAAAGCTGTTCGACTTATGTGCGGCATAGCGTATGTAGCGTAGGCGTCGGTGGTGTAACGGTTAGCATGGTTGCCTTCCAAGCAGTCGATCCGGGTTCGACTCCCGGCCGACGCACTTTATTTATATTTGTTGCCGTCTTCTACTAGCAAATGATGGGGAAACAACGATATTTCCGCTTTCGTCAGAGTTGCCGTTTTAAACCGTCGGTAGAAACTTTTCGTGGAGAAACTGGTCTATGCAAGTGTCATGCTCCTAGCCGTAAGTTCGATGTCTTTTAATAGGTGTAATGAATATTTAATACGTCCTAGCGGAAATACATGAACTTCTTCACTTACATGTTTCACCATTACATATGGTCAGGTTACACGGAATACTTTCAAATTGGCTGCGTGCTGATTATCCTTAAGATGGAAACAATTTGGATTATCTAGTATCTAAGAAGAAATAGAATGAGACACTAATGCATTTAACGCTCATGCAACAAGGAACAGTTTGAATTCTTTGAAAATCGAGTGGATGCGCAAGATATTCAAGGAAAGAAGTTAAAAAATAGCAGTCAGGAAACGCCATTGCTTTTACCGGAGTATATTAGATTGTTGCTGTGGAAGAGAGCAGTTACCTTTCCTTTTAACAGTTAATGATAACACTTAATTTTCAATGTTACCTGTTTCAACTGAATCTAACTCTATCTGTTTTCTTTTCTGGTGACATAAACGATTGACTGTAAATGTCATGAATGTAAAAAAAGCCAATAAACTGGTAGTTCAGGATGGGAGGAATAATTAAAACGGTTTCGCCCAACGTGGGGCTCGAACCCACGACCCCGAGATTAAGAGTCTCGTGCTCTACCGACTGAGCTAGCCGGGCTAGCAGCGTTTTCTTTAGACTTAACCGTCTCGTTTCGGTAACAAAAAACATGTCGATTTTTGAGGTACGGATTATCTGACGTTTTCAGGATGAATGTACGCCGGTCACGTGACGAAAAGCAGTTGTTGTGTGGACTGCATGGAAATCTGACCTAATTACAGGCGGATCGAAATAGAACGTATAAAAAGCACGTGGTGCAAAATAAAGGAGAGCCAATAGGATCAGACGGATGGGACGTGTTCCGACGGAATATATTACAAGTAAGAATTTCAATATTTTCACACCGGTTCTTTTATTCACATGCCCTACATGTTCTCTGTTGAAGGTAAAATGTCACACCCACCTGAATACGCATTTAAACATCGTTTCCTCAATGACATCGCCGTGTCATGAAAAAAAACCCACATAAAACCAACAAACAAAACTAATACATTACTAGCGAAATACGTCTTTTTGATTTACTATTTTTTCAGCAATTTTGCTCATTTATTCCATTTGGAAATGGTGATGACTGAGATAGATATCTATTGTCCAATTTCAGGCGTCCTATTTATAAACACGTTTAGATTAATGTGTAGAGACTGTGTAACGAATGAGGTCGTTGTTATAATGCTAATCATGTTTGATATTCGAAAACACGACACAATCCGGTTCGGATCCCGGTCGACATATCACATTTACTACACGTTTAACAAAGCAAAAGTTGAGTAATATTTAGTCCTTGCTATTTCTACCGAAAGTTCTGCTAGAATGTCTTCACATTTCAAGCGAGAAATATTATTTTCATTGTGATTTTAACATTGAAAAGACTTGATAAATATTATAATCTCAGATATTGCAGAAACAGTTAAGGTAAAAGATTTGAAATCTGTTCGACTTATGTGCGGCATAGCGTATGTAGCGTAGGCGTCGGTGGTGTAACGGTTAGCATGGTTGCCTTCCAAGCAGTCGATCCGGGTTCGACTCCCGGCCGACGCACTTTATTTATATTTGTTGCCGTCTTCTACTAGCAAATGATGGGGAAACAACGATATTTCCGCTTTCGTCAGAGTTGCCGTTTTAAACCGTCGGTAGAAACTTTTCGTGGAGAAACTGGTCTATGCAAGTGTCATGCTCCTAGCCGTAAGTTCGATGTCTTTTAATAGGTGTAATGAATATTTAATACGTCCTAGCGGAAATACATGAACTTCTTCACTTACATGTTTCACCATTACATATGGTCAGGTTACACGGAATACTTTCAAATTGGCTGCGTGCTGATTATCCTTAAGATGGAAACAATTTGGATTATCTAGTATCTAAGAAGAAATAGAATGAGACACTAATGCATTTAACGCTCATGCAACAAGGAACAGTTTGAATTCTTTGAAAATCGAGTGGATGCGCAAGATATTCAAGGAAAGAAGTTAAAAAATAGCAGTCAGGAAACGCCATTGCTTTTACCGGAGTATATTAGATTGTTGCTGTGGAAGAGAGCAGTTACCTTTCCTTTTAACAGTTAATGATAACACTTAATTTTCAATGTTACCTGTTTCAACTGAATCTAACTCTATCTGTTTTCTTTTCTGGTGACATAAACGATTGACTGTAAATGTCATGAATGTAAAAATAGCCAATAAACTGGTAGTACAGGATGGGAGGAATAATTAAAACGGTTTCGCCCAACGTGGGGCTCGAACCCACGACCCCGAGATTAAGAGTCTCGTGCTCTACCGACTGAGCTAGCCGGGCTAGCAGCGTTTTCTTTAGACTTAACCGTCTCGTTTCGGTAACAAAAAACATGTCGATTTTTGAGGTACGGATTATCTGACGTTTTCAGGATGAATGTACGCCGGTCACGTGACGAAAAGCAGTTGTTGTGTGGACCGCATGGAAAACTGACCTAATTACAGGCGGATCGAAATAGAACGTATAAAAAGCACGTGGTGCAAAATAAAGGAGAGCCAATAGGATCAGACGGATGGGACGTGTTCCGACGGAATATATTACAAGTAAGAATTTCAATATTTTCACACCGGTTCTTTTATTCACATGCCCTAAATGTTCTCTGTTGAAGATAAAATGTCACACCCACCTGAATACGCATTTAAACATCGTTTCCTCAATGACATCGCCGTGTCATGAAAAAAAAACCCACATAAAACCAACAAACAAAACTAATACATTACTAGCGAAATACGTCTTTTTGATTTACTATTTTTTCAGCAATTTTGCTCATTTATTCCATTTGGAAATGGTGATGACTGAGATAGATATCTATTGTCCAATTTCAGGCGTCCTATTTATAAACACGTTTAGATTAATGTGTAGAGACTGTGTAACGAATGAGGTCGTTGTTATAATGCTAATCATGTTTGATATTCGAAAACACGACACAATCCTGTTCGGATCCCGGTCGACATATCACATTTACTACACGTTTAACAAAGCAAAAGTTGAGTAATATTTAGTCCTTGCTATTTCTACCGAAAGTTCTGCTAGAATGTCTTCACATTCCAAGCGAGAAATATTATTTTCATTGTGATTTTAACATTGAAAAGACTTGATATATATTATAATCTCAGATATTGCAGAAACAGTTAAGGTAAAAGATTTGAAAGCTGTTCGACTTATGTGCGGCATAGCGTATGTAGCGTAGGCGTCGGTGGTGTAACGGTTAGCATGGTTGCCTTCCAAGCAGTCGATCCGGGTTCGACTCCCGGCCGACGCACTTTATTTATATTTGTTGCCGTCTTCTACTAGCAAATGATGGGGAAACAACGATATTTCCGCTTTCGTCAGAGTTGCCGTTTTAAACCGTCGGTAGAAACTTTTCGTGGAGAAACTGGTCTATGCAAGTGTCATGCTCCTAGCCGTAAGTTCGATGTCTTTTAATAGGTGTAATGAATATTTAATACGTCCTAGCGGAAATACATGAACTTCTTCACTTACATGTTTCACCATTACATATGGTCAGGTTACACGGAATACTTTCAAATTGGCTGCGTGCTGATTATCCTTAAGATGGAAACAATTTGGATTATCTAGTATCTAAGAAGAAATAGAATGAGACACTAATGAATTTAACGCTCATGCAACAAGGAACAGTTTGAATTCTTTGAAAATCGAGTGGATGCGCAAGATATTCAAGGAAAGAAGTTAAAAAATAGCAGTCAGGAAACGCCATTGCTTTTACCGGAGTATATTAGATTGTTGCTGTGGAAGAGAGCAGTTACCTTTCCTTTTAACAGTTAATGATAACAATTAATTTTCAATGTTACCTGTTTCAACTGAATCTAACTCTATCTGTTTTCTTTTCTGGTGACATAAACGATTGATTGTAAATGTCATGAATGTAAAAATAGCCAATAAACTGGTTGTTCAGGATGGGAGGAATAATTAAAAAGGTTTCGCCCAACGTGGGGCTCGAACCCACGACCCCGAGATTAAGAGTCTCGTGCTCTACCGACTGAGCTAGCCGGGCTAGCAGCGTTTTGTTTAGACTTAACCGTCTCGTTTCGGTGACAAAAAACATGTCGATTTTTGAGGTACGGATTATCTGACGTTTTCAGGATGAATGTACGCCGGTCACGTGACGAAAAGCAGTTGTTGTGTGGACCGCATGGAAAACTGACCTAATTACAGGCGGATCGAAATAGAACGTATAAAAAGCACGTGGTGCAAAATAAAGGAGAGCCAATAGGATCACACGGATGGGACGTGTTCCGACGGAATATATTACAAGTAAGAATTTCAATATTTTCACACCGGTTCTTTTATTCACATGCCCTACATGTTCTCTGTTGAAGATAAAATGTCACACCCACCTGAATACGCATTTAAACATCGTTTCCTCAATGACATCGCCGTGTCATGAAAAAAAAACCCACATAAAACCAACAAACAAAACTAATACATTACTAGCGAAATACGTCTTTTTGATTTACTATTTTTTCAGCAATTTTGCTCATTTATTCCATTTGGAAATGGTGATGACTGAGATAGATATCTATTGTCCAATTTCAGGCGTCCTATTTATAAACACGTTTAGATTAATGTGTAGAGACTGTGTAACGAATGAGGTCGTTGTTATAATGCTAATCATGTTTGATATTCGAAAACACGACACAATCCTGTTCGTATCCCGGTCGACATATCACATTTACTACACGTTTAACAAAGCAAAAGTTGAGTAATATTTAGTCCTTGCTATTTCTACCGAAAGTTCTGCTAGAATGTCTTCACATTTCAAGCGAGAAATATTATTTTCATTGTGATTTTAACATTTTAAAGACTTGATAAATATTATAATCTCAGATATTGCAGAAACAGTTAAGGTAAAAGATTTGAAAGCTGTTCGACTTATGTGCGGCATAGCGTATGTAGCGTAGGCGTCGGTGGTGTAACGGTTAGCATGGTTGCCTTCCAAGCAGTCGATCCGGGTTCGACTCCCGGCCGACGCACTTTATTTATATTTGTTGCCGTCTTCTACTAGCAAATGATGGGGAAACAACGATATTTCCGCTTTCGTCAGAGTTGCCGTTTTAAACCGTCGGTAGAAACTTTTCGTGGAGAAACTGGTCTATGCAAGTGTCATGCTCCTAGCCGTAAGTTCGATGTCTTTTAATAGGTGTAATGAATATTTAATACGTCCTAGCGGAAATACATGAACTTCTTCACTTACATGTTTCACCATTACATATGGTCAGGTTACACGGAATACTTTCAAATTGGCTGCGTGCTGATTATCCTTAAGATGGAAACAATTTGGATTATCTAGTATCTAAGAAGAAATAGAATGAGACACTAATGCATTTAACGCTCATGCAACAAGGAACAGTTTGAATTCTTTGAAAATCGAGTGGATGCGCAAGATATTCAAGGAAAGAAGTTAAAAAATAGCAGTCAGGAAACGCCATTGCTTTTACCGGAGTATATTAGATTGTTGCTGTGGAAGAGAGCAGTTACCTTTCCTTTTAACAGTTAATGATAACAATTAATTTTCAATGTTACCTGTTTCAACTGAATCTAACTCTATCTGTTTTCTTTTCTGGTGACATAAACGATTGACTGTAAATGTCATGAATGTAAAAATAGCCAATAAACTGGTTGTTCAGGATGGGAGGAATAATTAAAAAGGTTTCGCCCAACGTGGGGCTCGAACCCACGACCCCGAGATTAAGAGTCTCGTGCTCTACCGACTGAGCTAGCCGGGCTAGCAGCGTTTTGTTTAGACTTAACCGTCTCGTTTCGGTGACAAAAAACATGTCGATTTTTTAGGTACGGATTATCTGACGTTTTCAGGATGAATGTACGCCGGTCACGTGACGAAAAGCAGTTGTTGTGTGGACCGCATGGAAAACTGACCTAATTACAGGCGGATCGAAATAGAACGTATAAAAAGCACGTGGTGCAAAATAAAGGAGAGCCAATAGGATCAGACGGATGGGACGTGTTCCGACGGAATATATTACAAGTAAGAATTTCAATATTTTCACACCGATTCTTTTATTCACATGCCCTAAATGTTCTCTGTTGAAGATAAAATGTCACACCCACCTGAATACGCATTTAAACATCGTTTCCTCAATGACATCGCCGTGTCATGAAAAAAAAACCCACATAAAACCAACAAACAAAACTAATACATTACTAGCGAAATACGTCTTTTTGATTTACTATTTTTTCAGCAATTTTGCTCATTTATTCCATTTGGAAATGGTGATGACTGAGATATCTATTGTCCAATTTCAGGCGTCCTATTTATAAACACGTTTAGATTAATGTGTAGAGACTGTGTAACGAATGAGGTCGTTGTTATAATGCTAATCATGTTTGATATTCGAAAACACGACACAATCCTGTTCGGATCCCGGTCGACATATCACATTTACTACACGTTTAACAAAGCAAAAGTTGAGTAATATTTAGTCCTTGCTATTTCTACCGAAAGTTCTGCTAGAATGTCTTCACATTCCAAGCGAGAAATATTATTTTCATTGTGATTTTAACATTGAAAAGACTTGATATATATTATAATCTCAGATATTGCAGAAACAGTTAAGGTAAAAGATTTGAAAGCTGTTCGACTTATGTGCGGCATAGCGTATGTAGCGTAGGCGTCGGTGGTGTAACGGTTAGCATGGTTGCCTTCCAAGCAGTCGATCCGGGTTCGACTCCCGGCCGACGCACTTTATTTATATTTGTTGCCGTCTTCTACTAGCAAATGATGGGGAAACAACGATATTTCCGCTTTCGTCAGAGTTGCCGTTTTAAACCGTCGGTAGAAACTTTTCGTGGAGAAACTGGTCTATGCAAGTGTCATGCTCCTAGCCGTAAGTTCGATGTCTTTTAATAGGTGTAATGAATATTTAATACGTCCTAGCGGAAATACATGAACTTCTTCACTTACATGTTTCACCATTACATATGGTCAGGTTACACGGAATACTTTCAAATTGGCTGCGTGCTGATTATCCTTAAGATGGAAACAATTTGGATTATCTAGTATCTAAGAAGAAATAGAATGAGACACTAATGAATTTAACGCTCATGCAACAAGGAACAGTTTGAATTCTTTGAAAATCGAGTGGATGCGCAAGATATTCAAGGAAAGAAGTTAAAAAATAGCAGTCAGGAAACGCCATTGCTTTTACCGGAGTATATTAGATTGTTGCTGTGGAAGAGAGCAGTTACCTTTCCTTTTAACAGTTAATGATAACAATTAATTTTCAATGTTACCTGTTTCAACTGAATCTAACTCTATCTGTTTTCTTTTCTGGTGACATAAACGATTGATTGTAAATGTCATGAATGTAAAAATAGCCAATAAACTGGTTGTTCAGGATGGGAGGAATAATTAAAAAGGTTTCGCCCAACGTGGGGCTCGAACCCACGACCCCGAGATTAAGAGTCTCGTGCTCTACCGACTGAGCTAGCCGGGCTAGCAGCGTTTTGTTTAGACTTAACCGTCTCGTTTCGGTGACAAAAAACATGTCGATTTTTGAGGTACGGATTATCTGACGTTTTCAGGATGAATGTACGCCGGTCACGTGACGAAAAGCAGTTGTTGTGTGGACCGCATGGAAAACTGACCTAATTACAGGCGGATCGAAATAGAACGTATAAAAAGCACGTGGTGCAAAATAAAGGAGAGCCAATAGGATCACACGGATGGGACGTGTTCCGACGGAATATATTACAAGTAAGAATTTCAATATTTTCACACCGGTTCTTTTATTCACATGCCCTACATGTTCTCTGTTGAAGATAAAATGTCACACCCACCTGAATACGCATTTAAACATCGTTTCCTCAATGACATCGCCGTGTCATGAAAAAAAAACCCACATAAAACCAACAAACAAAACTAATACATTACTAGCGAAATACGTCTTTTTGATTTACTATTTTTTCAGCAATTTTGCTCATTTATTCCATTTGGAAATGGTGATGACTGAGATAGATATCTATTGTCCAATTTCAGGCGTCCTATTTATAAACACGTTTAGATTAATGTGTAGAGACTGTGTAACGAATGAGGTCGTTGTTATAATGCTAATCATGTTTGATATTCGAAAACACGACACAATCCTGTTCGTATCCCGGTCGACATATCACATTTACTACACGTTTAACAAAGCAAAAGTTGAGTAATATTTAGTCCTTGCTATTTCTACCGAAAGTTCTGCTAGAATGTCTTCACATTTCAAGCGAGAAATATTATTTTCATTGTGATTTTAACATTTTAAAGACTTGATAAATATTATAATCTCAGATATTGCAGAAACAGTTAAGGTAAAAGATTTGAAAGCTGTTCGACTTATGTGCGGCATAGCGTATGTAGCGTAGGCGTCGGTGGTGTAACGGTTAGCATGGTTGCCTTCCAAGCAGTCGATCCGGGTTCGACTCCCGGCCGACGCACTTTATTTATATTTGTTGCCGTCTTCTACTAGCAAATGATGGGGAAACAACGATATTTCCGCTTTCGTCAGAGTTGCCGTTTTAAACCGTCGGTAGAAACTTTTCGTGGAGAAACTGGTCTATGCAAGTGTCATGCTCCTAGCCGTAAGTTCGATGTCTTTTAATAGGTGTAATGAATATTTAATACGTCCTAGCGGAAATACATGAACTTCTTCACTTACATGTTTCACCATTACATATGGTCAGGTTACACGGAATACTTTCAAATTGGCTGCGTGCTGATTATCCTTAAGATGGAAACAATTTGGATTATCTAGTATCTAAGAAGAAATAGAATGAGACACTAATGCATTTAACGCTCATGCAACAAGGAACAGTTTGAATTCTTTGAAAATCGAGTGGATGCGCAAGATATTCAAGGAAAGAAGTTAAAAAATAGCAGTCAGGAAACGCCATTGCTTTTACCGGAGTATATTAGATTGTTGCTGTGGAAGAGAGCAGTTACCTTTCCTTTTAACAGTTAATGATAACAATTAATTTTCAATGTTACCTGTTTCAACTGAATCTAACTCTATCTGTTTTCTTTTCTGGTGACATAAACGATTGACTGTAAATGTCATGAATGTAAAAATAGCCAATAAACTGGTTGTTCAGGATGGGAGGAATAATTAAAAAGGTTTCGCCCAACGTGGGGCTCGAACCCACGACCCCGAGATTAAGAGTCTCGTGCTCTACCGACTGAGCTAGCCGGGCTAGCAGCGTTTTGTTTAGACTTAACCGTCTCGTTTCGGTGACAAAAAACATGTCGATTTTTTAGGTACGGATTATCTGACGTTTTCAGGATGAATGTACGCCGGTCACGTGACGAAAAGCAGTTGTTGTGTGGACCGCATGGAAAACTGACCTAATTACAGGCGGATCGAAATAGAACGTATAAAAAGCACGTGGTGCAAAATAAAGGAGAGCCAATAGGATCACACGGATGGGACGTGTTCCGACGGAATATATTACAAGTAAGAATTTCAATATTTTCACACCGATTCTTTTATTCACATGCCCTACATGTTCTCTGTTGAAGATAAAATGTCACATCCACTTGAATACGCATTTAAACATCGTTTCCTCAATGACATCGCCGTGTCATGAAAAAAAACCCACATAAAACCAACAAACAAAACTAATACATTACTAGCGAAATACGTCCTTTTGATTTACTATTTTTTCAGCAATTTTGCTCATTTATTCCATTTGGAAATGGTGATGACTGAGATATCTATTGTCCAATTTCAGGCGTCTATTTATAAACACGTTTAGATTAATGTGTAGAGACTGTGTAACGAATGAGGTCGTTGTTATAATGCTAATCATGTTTGATATTCGAAAACACGACACAATCCTGTTCGGATCCCGGTCGACATATCACATTTACTACACGTTTAACAAAGCAAAAGTTGAGTAATATTTACTCCTTGCTATTTCTACCGAAAGTTCTGCTAGAATGTCTTCACATTTCAAGCGAGAAATATTATTTTCATTGTGATTTTAACATTGAAAAGACTTGATAAATATTATAATCTCAGATATTGCAGAAACAGTTAAGGTAAAAGATTTGAAAGCTGTTCGACTTATGTGCGGCATAGCGTATGTAGCGTAGGCGTCGGTGGTGTAACGGTTAGCATGGTTGCCTTCCAAGCAGTCGATCCGGGTTCGACTCCCGGCCGACGCACTTTATTTATATTTGTTGCCGTCTTCTACTAGCAAATGATGGGGAAACAACGATATTTCCGCTTTCGTCAGAGTTGCCGTTTTAAACCGTCGGTAGAAACTTTTCGTGGAGAAACTGGTCTATGCAAGTGTCATGCTCCTAGCCGTAAGTTCGATGTCTTTTAATAGGTGTAATGAATATTTAATACGTCCTAGCGGAAATACATGAACTTCTTCACTTACATGTTTCACCATTACATATGGTCAGGTTACACGGAATACTTTCAAATTGGCTGCGTGCTGATTATCCTTAAGATGGAAACAATTTGGATTATCTAGTATCTAAGAAGAAATAGAATGAGACACTAATGCATTTAACGCTCATGCAACAAGGAACAGTTTGAATTCTTTGAAAATCGAGTGGATGCGCAAGATATTCAAGGAAAGAAGTTAAAAAATAGCAGTCAGGAAACGCCATTGCTTTTACCGGAGTATATTAGATTGTTGCTGTGGAAGAGAGCAGTTACCTTTCCTTTTAACAGTTAATGATAACACTTAATTTTCAATGTTACCTGTTTCAACTGAATCTAACTCTATCTGTTTTCTTTTCTGGTGACATAAACGATTGACTGTAAATGTCATGAATGTAAAAAAAGCCAATAAACTGGTAGTTCAGGATGGGAGGAATAATTAAAACGGTTTCGCCCAACGTGGGGCTCGAACCCACGACCCCGAGATTAAGAGTCTCGTGCTCTACCGACTGAGCTAGCCGGGCTAGCAGCGTTTTCTTTAGACTTAACCGTCTCGTTTCGGTAACAAAAAACATGTCGATTTTTGAGGTACGGATTATCTGACGTTTTCAGGATGAATGTACGCCGGTCACGTGACGAAAAGCAGTTGTTGTGTGGACTGCATGGAAATCTGACCTAATTACAGGCGGATCGAAATAGAACGTATAAAAAGCACGTGGTGCAAAATAAAGGAGAGCCAATAGGATCAGACGGATGGGACGTGTTCCGACGGAATATATTACAAGTAAGAATTTCAATATTTTCACACCGGTTCTTTTATTCACATGCCCTACATGTTCTCTGTTGAAGGTAAAATGTCACACCCACCTGAATACGCATTTAAACATCGTTTCCTCAATGACATCGCCGTGTCATGAAAAAAAACCCACATAAAACCAACAAACAAAACTAATACATTACTAGCGAAATACGTCTTTTTGATTTACTATTTTTTCAGCAATTTTGCTCATTTATTCCATTTGGAAATGGTGATGACTGAGATAGATATCTATTGTCCAATTTCAGGCGTCCTATTTATAAACACGTTTAGATTAATGTGTAGAGACTGTGTAACGAATGAGGTCGTTGTTATAATGCTAATCATGTTTGATATTCGAAAACACGACACAATCCGGTTCGGATCCCGGTCGACATATCACATTTACTACACGTTTAACAAAGCAAAAGTTGAGTAATATTTAGTCCTTGCTATTTCTACCGAAAGTTCTGCTAGAATGTCTTCACATTTCAAGCGAGAAATATTATTTTCATTGTGATTTTAACATTGAAAAGACTTGATAAATATTATAATCTCAGATATTGCAGAAACAGTTAAGGTAAAAGATTTGAAATCTGTTCGACTTATGTGCGGCATAGCGTATGTAGCGTAGGCGTCGGTGGTGTAACGGTTAGCATGGTTGCCTTCCAAGCAGTCGATCCGGGTTCGACTCCCGGCCGACGCACTTTATTTATATTTGTTGCCGTCTTCTACTAGCAAATGATGGGGAAACAACGATATTTCCGCTTTCGTCAGAGTTGCCGTTTTAAACCGTCGGTAGAAACTTTTCGTGGAGAAACTGGTCTATGCAAGTGTCATGCTTCTAGCCGTAAGTTCGATGTCTTTTAATAGGTGTAATGAATATTTAATACGTCCTAGCGGAAATACATGAACTTCTTCACTTACATGTTTCACCATTACATATGGTCAGGTTACACGGAATACTTTCAAATTGGCTGCGTGCTGATTATCCTTAAGATGGAAACAATTTGGATTATCTAGTATCTAAGAAGAAATAGAATGAGACACTAATGCATTTAACGCTCATGCAACAAGGAACAGTTTGAATTCTTTGAAAATCGAGTGGATGCGCAAGATATTCAAGGAAAGAAGTTAAAAAATAGCAGTCAGGAAACGCCATTGCTTTTACCGGAGTATATTAGATTGTTGCTGTGGAAGAGAGCAGTTACCTTTCCTTTTAACAGTTAATGATAACACTTAATTTTCAATGTTACCTGTTTCAACTGAATCTAACTCTATCTGTTTTCTTTTCTGGTGACATAAACGATTGACTGTAAATGTCATGAATGTAAAAATAGCCAATAAACTGGTAGTACAGGATGGGAGGAATAATTAAAACGGTTTCGCCCAACGTGGGGCTCGAACCCACGACCCCGAGATTAAGAGTCTCGTGCTCTACCGACTGAGCTAGCCGGGCTAGCAGCGTTTTCTTTAGACTTAACCGTCTCGTTTCGGTAACAAAAAACATGTCGATTTTTGAGGTACGGATTATCTGACGTTTTCAGGATGAATGTACGCCGGTCACGTGACGAAAAGCAGTTGTTGTGTGGACCGCATGGAAAACTGACCTAATTACAGGCGGATCGAAATAGAACGTATAAAAAGCACGTGGTGCAAAATAAAGGAGAGCCAATAGGATCACACGGATGGGACGTGTTCCGACGGAATATATTACAAGTAAGAATTTCAATATTTTCACACCGGTTCTTTTATTCACATGCCCTACATGTTCTCTGTTGAAGATAAAATGTCACACCCACCTGAATACGCATTTAAACATCGTTTCCTCAATGACATCGCCGTGTCATGAAAAAAAAACCCACATAAAACCAACAAACAAAACTAATACATTACTAGCGAAATACGTCTTTTTGATTTACTATTTTTTCAGCAATTTTGCTCATTTATTCCATTTGGAAATGGTGATGACTGAGATAGATATCTATTGTCCAATTTCAGGCGTCCTATTTATAAACACGTTTAGATTAATGTGTAGAGACTGTGTAACGAATGAGGTCGTTGTTATAATGCTAATCATGTTTGATATTCGAAAACACGACACAATCCTGTTCGGATCCCGGTCGACATATCACATTTACTACACGTTTAACAAAGCAAAAGTTGAGTAATATTTAGTCCTTGCTATTTCTACCGAAAGTTCTGCTAGAATGTCTTCACATTTCAAGCGAGAAATATTATTTTCATTGTGATTTTAACATTTTAAAGACTTGATAAATATTATAATCTCAGATATTGCAGAAACAGTTAAGGTAAAAGATTTGAAAGCTGTTCGACTTATGTGCGGCATAGCGTATGTAGCGTAGGCGTCGGTGGTGTAACGGTTAGCATGGTTGCCTTCCAAGCAGTCGATCCGGGTTCGACTCCCGGCCGACGCACTTTATTTATATTTGTTGCCGTCTTCTACTAGCAAATGATGGGGAAACAACGATATTTCCGCTTTCGTCAGAGTTGCCGTTTTAAACCGTCGGTAGAAACTTTTCGTGGAGAAACTGGTCTATGCAAGTGTCATGCTCCTAGCCGTAAGTTCGATGTCTTTTAATAGGTGTAATGAATATTTAATACGTCCTAGCGGAAATACATGAACTTCTTCACTTACATGTTTCACCATTACATATGGTCAGGTTACACGGAATACTTTCAAATTGGCTGCGTGCTGATTATCCTTAAGATGGAAACAATTTGGATTATCTAGTATCTAAGAAGAAATAGAATGAGACACTAATGCATTTAACGCTCATGCAACAAGGAACAGTTTGAATTCTTTGAAAATCGAGTGGATGCGCAAGATATTCAAGGAAAGAAGTTAAAAAATAGCAGTCAGGAAACGCCATTGCTTTTACCGGAGTATATTAGATTGTTGCTGTGGAAGAGAGCAGTTACCTTTCCTTTTAACAGTTAATGATAACAATTAATTTTCAATGTTACCTGTTTCAACTGAATCTAACTCTATCTGTTTTCTTTTCTGGTGACATAAACGATTGACTGTAAATGTCATGAATGTAAAAATAGCCAATAAACTGGTTGTTCAGGATGGGAGGAATAATTAAAAAGGTTTCGCCCAACGTGGGGCTCGAACCCACGACCCCGAGATTAAGAGTCTCGTGCTCTACCGACTGAGCTAGCCGGGCTAGCAGCGTTTTGTTTAGACTTAACCGTCTCGTTTCGGTAACAAAAAACATGTCGATTTTTGAGGTACGGATTATCTGACGTTTTCAGGATGAATGTACGCCGGTCACGTGACGAAAAGCAGTTGTTGTGTGGACCGCATGGAAAACTGACCTAATTACAGGCGGATCGAAATAGAACGTATAAAAAGCACGTGGTGCAAAATAAAGGAGAGCCAATAGGATCAGACGGATGGGACGTGTTCCGACGGAATATATTACAAGTAAGAATTTCAATATTTTCACACCGGTTCTTTTATTCACATGCCCTAAATGTTCTCTGTTGAAGATAAAATGTCACACCCACCTGAATACGCATTTAAACATCGTTTCCTCAATGACATCGCCGTGTCATGAAAAAAAAACCCACATAAAACCAACAAACAAAACTAATACATTACTAGCGAAATACGTCTTTTTGATTTACTATTTTTTCAGCAATTTTGCTCATTTATTCCATTTGGAAATGGTGATGACTGAGATAGATATCTATTGTCCAATTTCAGGCGTCCTATTTATAAACACGTTTAGATTAATGTGTAGAGACTGTGTAACGAATGAGGTCGTTGTTATAATGCTAATCATGTTTGATATTCGAAAACACGACACAATCCTGTTCGGATCCCGGTCGACATATCACATTTACTACACGTTTAACAAAGCAAAAGTTGAGTAATATTTAGTCCTTGCTATTTCTACCGAAAGTTCTGCTAGAATGTCTTCACATTTCAAGCGAGAAATATTATTTTCATTGTGATTTTAACATTGAAAGACTTGATATATATTATAATCTCAGATATTGCAGAAACAGTTAAGGTAAAAGATTTGAAAGCTGTTCGACTTATGTGCGGCATAGCGTATGTAGCGTAGGCGTCGGTGGTGTAACGGTTAGCATGGTTGCCTTCCAAGCAGTCGATCCGGGTTCGACTCCCGGCCGACGCACTTTATTTATATTTGTTGCCGTCTTCTACTAGCAAATGATGGGGAAACAACGATATTTCCGCTTTCGTCAGAGTTGCCGTTTTAAACCGTCGGTAGAAACTTTTCGTGGAGAAACTGGTCTATGCAAGTGTCATGCTCCTAGCCGTAAGTTCGATGTCTTTTAATAGGTGTAATGAATATTTAATACGTCCTAGCGGAAATACATGAACTTCTTCACTTACATGTTTCACCATTACATATGGTCAGGTTACACGGAATACTTTCAAATTGGCTGCGTGCTGATTATCCTTAAGATGGAAACAATTTGGATTATCTAGTATCTAAGAAGAAATAGAATGAGACACTAATGCATTTAACGCTCATGCAACAAGGAACAGTTTGAATTCTTTGAAAATCGAGTGGATGCGCAAGATATTCAAGGAAAGAAGTTAAAAAATAGCAGTCAGGAAACGCCATTGCTTTTACCGGAGTATATTAGATTGTTGCTGTGGAAGAGAGCAGTTACCTTTCCTTTTAACAGTTAATGATAACACTTAATTTTCAATGTTACCTGTTTCAACTGAATCTAACTCTATCTGTTTTCTTTTCTGGTGACATAAACGATTGACTGTAAATGTCATGAATGTAAAAAAAGCCAATAAACTGGTAGTTCAGGATGGGAGGAATAATTAAAACGGTTTCGCCCAACGTGGGGCTCGAACCCACGACCCCGAGATTAAGAGTCTCGTGCTCTACCGACTGAGCTAGCCGGGCTAGCAGCGTTTTCTTTAGACTTAACCGTCTCGTTTCGGTAACAAAAAACATGTCGATTTTTGAGGTACGGATTATCTGACGTTTTCAGGATGAATGTACGCCGGTCACGTGACGAAAAGCAGTTGTTGTGTGGACTGCATGGAAATCTGACCTAATTACAGGCGGATCGAAATAGAACGTATAAAAAGCACGTGGTGCAAAATAAAGGAGAGCCAATAGGATCAGACGGATGGGACGTGTTCCGACGGAATATATTACAAGTAAGAATTTCAATATTTTCACACCGGTTCTTTTATTCACATGCCCTACATGTTCTCTGTTGAAGGTAAAATGTCACACCCACCTGAATACGCATTTAAACATCGTTTCCTCAATGACATCGCCGTGTCATGAAAAAAAACCCACATAAAACCAACAAACAAAACTAATACATTACTAGCGAAATACGTCTTTTTGATTTACTATTTTTTCAGCAATTTTGCTCATTTATTCCATTTGGAAATGGTGATGACTGAGATAGATATCTATTGTCCAATTTCAGGCGTCCTATTTATAAACACGTTTAGATTAATGTGTAGAGACTGTGTAACGAATGAGGTCGTTGTTATAATGCTAATCATGTTTGATATTCGAAAACACGACACAATCCGGTTCGGATCCCGGTCGACATATCACATTTACTACACGTTTAACAAAGCAAAAGTTGAGTAATATTTAGTCCTTGCTATTTCTACCGAAAGTTCTGCTAGAATGTCTTCACATTTCAAGCGAGAAATATTATTTTCATTGTGATTTTAACATTGAAAAGACTTGATAAATATTATAATCTCAGATATTGCAGAAACAGTTAAGGTAAAAGATTTGAAATCTGTTCGACTTATGTGCGGCATAGCGTATGTAGCGTAGGCGTCGGTGGTGTAACGGTTAGCATGGTTGCCTTCCAAGCAGTCGATCCGGGTTCGACTCCCGGCCGACGCACTTTATTTATATTTGTTGCCGTCTTCTACTAGCAAATGATGGGGAAACAACGATATTTCCGCTTTCGTCAGAGTTGCCGTTTTAAACCGTCGGTAGAAACTTTTCGTGGAGAAACTGGTCTATGCAAGTGTCATGCTTCTAGCCGTAAGTTCGATGTCTTTTAATAGGTGTAATGAATATTTAATACGTCCTAGCGGAAATACATGAACTTCTTCACTTACATGTTTCACCATTACATATGGTCAGGTTACACGGAATACTTTCAAATTGGCTGCGTGCTGATTATCCTTAAGATGGAAACAATTTGGATTATCTAGTATCTAAGAAGAAATAGAATGAGACACTAATGCATTTAACGCTCATGCAACAAGGAACAGTTTGAATTCTTTGAAAATCGAGTGGATGCGCAAGATATTCAAGGAAAGAAGTTAAAAAATAGCAGTCAGGAAACGCCATTGCTTTTACCGGAGTATATTAGATTGTTGCTGTGGAAGAGAGCAGTTACCTTTCCTTTTAACAGTTAATGATAACACTTAATTTTCAATGTTACCTGTTTCAACTGAATCTAACTCTATCTGTTTTCTTTTCTGGTGACATAAACGATTGACTGTAAATGTCATGAATGTAAAAATAGCCAATAAACTGGTAGTACAGGATGGGAGGAATAATTAAAACGGTTTCGCCCAACGTGGGGCTCGAACCCACGACCCCGAGATTAAGAGTCTCGTGCTCTACCGACTGAGCTAGCCGGGCTAGCAGCGTTTTCTTTAGACTTAACCGTCTCGTTTCGGTAACAAAAAACATGTCGATTTTTGAGGTACGGATTATCTGACGTTTTCAGGATGAATGTACGCCGGTCACGTGACGAAAAGCAGTTGTTGTGTGGACCGCATGGAAAACTGACCTAATTACAGGCGGATCGAAATAGAACGTATAAAAAGCACGTGGTGCAAAATAAAGGAGAGCCAATAGGATCAGACGGATGGGACGTGTTCCGACGGAATATATTACAAGTAAGAATTTCAATATTTTCACACCGGTTCTTTTATTCACATGCCCTAAATGTTCTCTGTTGAAGATAAAATGTCACACCCACCTGAATACGCATTTAAACATCGTTTCCTCAATGACATCGCCGTGTCATGAAAAAAAAACCCACATAAAACCAACAAACAAAACTAATACATTACTAGCGAAATACGTCTTTTTGATTTACTATTTTTTCAGCAATTTTGCTCATTTATTCCATTTGGAAATGGTGATGACTGAGATAGATATCTATTGTCCAATTTCAGGCGTCCTATTTATAAACACGTTTAGATTAATGTGTAGAGACTGTGTAACGAATGAGGTCGTTGTTATAATGCTAATCATGTTTGATATTCGAAAACACGACACAATCCTGTTCGGATCCCGGTCGACATATCACATTTACTACACGTTTAACAAAGCAAAAGTTGAGTAATATTTAGTCCTTGCTATTTCTACCGAAAGTTCTGCTAGAATGTCTTCACATTTCAAGCGAGAAATATTATTTTCATTGTGATTTTAACATTGAAAGACTTGATATATATTATAATCTCAGATATTGCAGAAACAGTTAAGGTAAAAGATTTGAAAGCTGTTCGACTTATGTGCGGCATAGCGTATGTAGCGTAGGCGTCGGTGGTGTAACGGTTAGCATGGTTGCCTTCCAAGCAGTCGATCCGGGTTCGACTCCCGGCCGACGCACTTTATTTATATTTGTTGCCGTCTTCTACTAGCAAATGATGGGGAAACAACGATATTTCCGCTTTCGTCAGAGTTGCCGTTTTAAACCGTCGGTAGAAACTTTTCGTGGAGAAACTGGTCTATGCAAGTGTCATGCTCCTAGCCGTAAGTTCGATGTCTTTTAATAGGTGTAATGAATATTTAATACGTCCTAGCGGAAATACATGAACTTCTTCACTTACATGTTTCACCATTACATATGGTCAGGTTACACGGAATACTTTCAAATTGGCTGCGTGCTGATTATCCTTAAGATGGAAACAATTTGGATTATCTAGTATCTAAGAAGAAATAGAATGAGACACTAATGCATTTAACGCTCATGCAACAAGGAACAGTTTGAATTCTTTGAAAATCGAGTGGATGCGCAAGATATTCAAGGAAAGAAGTTAAAAAATAGCAGTCAGGAAACGCCATTGCTTTTACCGGAGTATATTAGATTGTTGCTGTGGAAGAGAGCAGTTACCTTTCCTTTTAACAGTTAATGATAACACTTAATTTTCAATGTTACCTGTTTCAACTGAATCTAACTCTATCTGTTTTCTTTTCTGGTGACATAAACGATTGACTGTAAATGTCATGAATGTAAAAATAGCCAATAAACTGGTAGTACAGGATGGGAGGAATAATTAAAACGGTTTCGCCCAACGTGGGGCTCGAACCCACGACCCCGAGATTAAGAGTCTCGTGCTCTACCGACTGAGCTAGCCGGGCTAGCAGCGTTTTCTTTAGACTTAACCGTCTCGTTTCGGTAACAAAAAACATGTCGATTTTTGAGGTACGGATTATCTGACGTTTTCAGGATGAATGTACGCCGGTCACGTGACGAAAAGCAGTTGTTGTGTGGACCGCATGGAAAACTGACCTAATTACAGGCGGATCGAAATAGAACGTATAAAAAGCACGTGGTGCAAAATAAAGGAGAGCCAATAGGATCACACGGATGGGACGTGTTCCGACGGAATATATTACAAGTAAGAATTTCAATATTTTCACACCGGTTCTTTTATTCACATGCCCTACATGTTCTCTGTTGAAGATAAAATGTCACACCCACCTGAATACGCATTTAAACATCGTTTCCTCAATGACATCGCCGTGTCATGAAAAAAAAACCCACATAAAACCAACAAACAAAACTAATACATTACTAGCGAAATACGTCTTTTTGATTTACTATTTTTTCAGCAATTTTGCTCATTTATTCCATTTGGAAATGGTGATGACTGAGATAGATATCTATTGTCCAATTTCAGGCGTCCTATTTATAAACACGTTTAGATTAATGTGTAGAGACTGTGTAACGAATGAGGTCGTTGTTATAATGCTAATCATGTTTGATATTCGAAAACACGACACAATCCTGTTCGTATCCCGGTCGACATATCACATTTACTACACGTTTAACAAAGCAAAAGTTGAGTAATATTTAGTCCTTGCTATTTCTACCGAAAGTTCTGCTAGAATGTCTTCACATTTCAAGCGAGAAATATTATTTTCATTGTGATTTTAACATTTTAAAGACTTGATAAATATTATAATCTCAGATATTGCAGAAACAGTTAAGGTAAAAGATTTGAAAGCTGTTCGACTTATGTGCGGCATAGCGTATGTAGCGTAGGCGTCGGTGGTGTAACGGTTAGCATGGTTGCCTTCCAAGCAGTCGATCCGGGTTCGACTCCCGGCCGACGCACTTTATTTATATTTGTTGCCGTCTTCTACTAGCAAATGATGGGGAAACAACGATATTTCCGCTTTCGTCAGAGTTGCCGTTTTAAACCGTCGGTAGAAACTTTTCGTGGAGAAACTGGTCTATGCAAGTGTCATGCTCCTAGCCGTAAGTTCGATGTCTTTTAATAGGTGTAATGAATATTTAATACGTCCTAGCGGAAATACATGAACTTCTTCACTTACATGTTTCACCATTACATATGGTCAGGTTACACGGAATACTTTCAAATTGGCTGCGTGCTGATTATCCTTAAGATGGAAACAATTTGGATTATCTAGTATCTAAGAAGAAATAGAATGAGACACTAATGCATTTAACGCTCATGCAACAAGGAACAGTTTGAATTCTTTGAAAATCGAGTGGATGCGCAAGATATTCAAGGAAAGAAGTTAAAAAATAGCAGTCAGGAAACGCCATTGCTTTTACCGGAGTATATTAGATTGTTGCTGTGGAAGAGAGCAGTTACCTTTCCTTTTAACAGTTAATGATAACAATTAATTTTCAATGTTACCTGTTTCAACTGAATCTAACTCTATCTGTTTTCTTTTCTGGTGACATAAACGATTGACTGTAAATGTCATGAATGTAAAAATAGCCAATAAACTGGTTGTTCAGGATGGGAGGAATAATTAAAAAGGTTTCGCCCAACGTGGGGCTCGAACCCACGACCCCGAGATTAAGAGTCTCGTGCTCTACCGACTGAGCTAGCCGGGCTAGCAGCGTTTTGTTTAGACTTAACCGTCTCGTTTCGGTGACAAAAAACATGTCGATTTTTTAGGTACGGATTATCTGACGTTTTCAGGATGAATGTACGCCGGTCACGTGACGAAAAGCAGTTGTTGTGTGGACCGCATGGAAAACTGACCTAATTACAGGCGGATCGAAATAGAACGTATAAAAAGCACGTGGTGCAAAATAAAGGAGAGCCAATAGGATCACACGGATGGGACGTGTTCCGACGGAATATATTACAAGTAAGAATTTCAATATTTTCACACCGATTCTTTTATTCACATGCCCTACATGTTCTCTGTTGAAGATAAAATGTCACATCCACTTGAATACGCATTTAAACATCGTTTCCTCAATGACATCGCCGTGTCATGAAAAAAAACCCACATAAAACCAACAAACAAAACTAATACATTACTAGCGAAATACGTCCTTTTGATTTACTATTTTTTCAGCAATTTTGCTCATTTATTCCATTTGGAAATGGTGATGACTGAGATATCTATTGTCCAATTTCAGGCGTCTATTTATAAACACGTTTAGATTAATGTGTAGAGACTGTGTAACGAATGAGGTCGTTGTTATAATGCTAATCATGTTTGATATTCGAAAACACGACACAATCCTGTTCGGATCCCGGTCGACATATCACATTTACTACACGTTTAACAAAGCAAAAGTTGAGTAATATTTACTCCTTGCTATTTCTACCGAAAGTTCTGCTAGAATGTCTTCACATTTCAAGCGAGAAATATTATTTTCATTGTGATTTTAACATTGAAAAGACTTGATAAATATTATAATCTCAGATATTGCAGAAACAGTTAAGGTAAAAGATTTGAAAGCTGTTCGACTTATGTGCGGCATAGCGTATGTAGCGTAGGCGTCGGTGGTGTAACGGTTAGCATGGTTGCCTTCCAAGCAGTCGATCCGGGTTCGACTCCCGGCCGACGCACTTTATTTATATTTGTTGCCGTCTTCTACTAGCAAATGATGGGGAAACAACGATATTTCCGCTTTCGTCAGAGTTGCCGTTTTAAACCGTCGGTAGAAACTTTTCGTGGAGAAACTGGTCTATGCAAGTGTCATGCTCCTAGCCGTAAGTTCGATGTCTTTTAATAGGTGTAATGAATATTTAATACGTCCTAGCGGAAATACATGAACTTCTTCACTTACATGTTTCACCATTACATATGGTCAGGTTACACGGAATACTTTCAAATTGGCTGCGTGCTGATTATCCTTAAGATGGAAACAATTTGGATTATCTAGTATCTAAGAAGAAATAGAATGAGACACTAATGCATTTAACGCTCATGCAACAAGGAACAGTTTGAATTCTTTGAAAATCGAGTGGATGCGCAAGATATTCAAGGAAAGAAGTTAAAAAATAGCAGTCAGGAAACGCCATTGCTTTTACCGGAGTATATTAGATTGTTGCTGTGGAAGAGAGCAGTTACCTTTCCTTTTAACAGTTAATGATAACAATTAATTTTCAATGTTACCTGTTTCAACTGAATCTAACTCTATCTGTTTTCTTTTCTGGTGACATAAACGATTGACTGTAAATGTCATGAATGTAAAAATAGCCAATAAACTGGTTGTTCAGGATGGGAGGAATAATTAAAAAGGTTTCGCCCAACGTGGGGCTCGAACCCACGACCCCGAGATTAAGAGTCTCGTGCTCTACCGACTGAGCTAGCCGGGCTAGCAGCGTTTTGTTTAGACTTAACCGTCTCGTTTCGGTGACAAAAAACATGTCGATTTTTTAGGTACGGATTATCTGACGTTTTCAGGATGAATGTACGCCGGTCACGTGACGAAAAGCAGTTGTTGTGTGGACCGCATGGAAAACTGACCTAATTACAGGCGGATCGAAATAGAACGTATAAAAAGCACGTGGTGCAAAATAAAGGAGAGCCAATAGGATCACACGGATGGGACGTGTTCCGACGGAATATATTACAAGTAAGAATTTCAATATTTTCACACCGATTCTTTTATTCACATGCCCTACATGTTCTCTGTTGAAGATAAAATGTCACATCCACTTGAATACGCATTTAAACATCGTTTCCTCAATGACATCGCCGTGTCATGAAAAAAAACCCACATAAAACCAACAAACAAAACTAATACATTACTAGCGAAATACGTCCTTTTGATTTACTATTTTTTCAGCAATTTTGCTCATTTATTCCATTTGGAAATGG
The DNA here is from genome assembly GCA_963932145.1 of Acanthosepion lycidas. Lineage (NCBI taxonomy): Eukaryota > Metazoa > Mollusca > Cephalopoda > Sepiida > Sepiidae > Acanthosepion > Acanthosepion lycidas. The sequence goes on along the minus strand of OZ010587.1, from coordinate 111,461,103 downwards.
TGATGACTGAGATATCTATTGTCCAATTTCAGGCGTCTATTTATAAACACGTTTAGATTAATGTGTAGAGACTGTGTAACGAATGAGGTCGTTGTTATAATGCTAATCATGTTTGATATTCGAAAACACGACACAATCCTGTTCGGATCCCGGTCGACATATCACATTTACTACACGTTTAACAAAGCAAAAGTTGAGTAATATTTACTCCTTGCTATTTCTACCGAAAGTTCTGCTAGAATGTCTTCACATTTCAAGCGAGAAATATTATTTTCATTGTGATTTTAACATTGAAAAGACTTGATAAATATTATAATCTCAGATATTGCAGAAACAGTTAAGGTAAAAGATTTGAAAGCTGTTCGACTTATGTGCGGCATAGCGTATGTAGCGTAGGCGTCGGTGGTGTAACGGTTAGCATGGTTGCCTTCCAAGCAGTCGATCCGGGTTCGACTCCCGGCCGACGCACTTTATTTATATTTGTTGCCGTCTTCTACTAGCAAATGATGGGGAAACAACGATATTTCCGCTTTCGTCAGAGTTGCCGTTTTAAACCGTCGGTAGAAACTTTTCGTGGAGAAACTGGTCTATGCAAGTGTCATGCTCCTAGCCGTAAGTTCGATGTCTTTTAATAGGTGTAATGAATATTTAATACGTCCTAGCGGAAATACATGAACTTCTTCACTTACATGTTTCACCATTACATATGGTCAGGTTACACGGAATACTTTCAAATTGGCTGCGTGCTGATTATCCTTAAGATGGAAACAATTTGGATTATCTAGTATCTAAGAAGAAATAGAATGAGACACTAATGCATTTAACGCTCATGCAACAAGGAACAGTTTGAATTCTTTGAAAATCGAGTGGATGCGCAAGATATTCAAGGAAAGAAGTTAAAAAATAGCAGTCAGGAAACGCCATTGCTTTTACCGGAGTATATTAGATTGTTGCTGTGGAAGAGAGCAGTTACCTTTCCTTTTAACAGTTAATGATAACACTTAATTTTCAATGTTACCTGTTTCAACTGAATCTAACTCTATCTGTTTTCTTTTCTGGTGACATAAACGATTGACTGTAAATGTCATGAATGTAAAAAAAGCCAATAAACTGGTAGTTCAGGATGGGAGGAATAATTAAAACGGTTTCGCCCAACGTGGGGCTCGAACCCACGACCCCGAGATTAAGAGTCTCGTGCTCTACCGACTGAGCTAGCCGGGCTAGCAGCGTTTTCTTTAGACTTAACCGTCTCGTTTCGGTAACAAAAAACATGTCGATTTTTGAGGTACGGATTATCTGACGTTTTCAGGATGAATGTACGCCGGTCACGTGACGAAAAGCAGTTGTTGTGTGGACTGCATGGAAATCTGACCTAATTACAGGCGGATCGAAATAGAACGTATAAAAAGCACGTGGTGCAAAATAAAGGAGAGCCAATAGGATCAGACGGATGGGACGTGTTCCGACGGAATATATTACAAGTAAGAATTTCAATATTTTCACACCGGTTCTTTTATTCACATGCCCTACATGTTCTCTGTTGAAGGTAAAATGTCACACCCACCTGAATACGCATTTAAACATCGTTTCCTCAATGACATCGCCGTGTCATGAAAAAAAACCCACATAAAACCAACAAACAAAACTAATACATTACTAGCGAAATACGTCTTTTTGATTTACTATTTTTTCAGCAATTTTGCTCATTTATTCCATTTGGAAATGGTGATGACTGAGATAGATATCTATTGTCCAATTTCAGGCGTCCTATTTATAAACACGTTTAGATTAATGTGTAGAGACTGTGTAACGAATGAGGTCGTTGTTATAATGCTAATCATGTTTGATATTCGAAAACACGACACAATCCGGTTCGGATCCCGGTCGACATATCACATTTACTACACGTTTAACAAAGCAAAAGTTGAGTAATATTTAGTCCTTGCTATTTCTACCGAAAGTTCTGCTAGAATGTCTTCACATTTCAAGCGAGAAATATTATTTTCATTGTGATTTTAACATTGAAAAGACTTGATAAATATTATAATCTCAGATATTGCAGAAACAGTTAAGGTAAAAGATTTGAAATCTGTTCGACTTATGTGCGGCATAGCGTATGTAGCGTAGGCGTCGGTGGTGTAACGGTTAGCATGGTTGCCTTCCAAGCAGTCGATCCGGGTTCGACTCCCGGCCGACGCACTTTATTTATATTTGTTGCCGTCTTCTACTAGCAAATGATGGGGAAACAACGATATTTCCGCTTTCGTCAGAGTTGCCGTTTTAAACCGTCGGTAGAAACTTTTCGTGGAGAAACTGGTCTATGCAAGTGTCATGCTTCTAGCCGTAAGTTCGATGTCTTTTAATAGGTGTAATGAATATTTAATACGTCCTAGCGGAAATACATGAACTTCTTCACTTACATGTTTCACCATTACATATGGTCAGGTTACACTGAATACTTTCAAATTGGCTGCGTGCTGATTATCCTTAAGATGGAAACAATTTGGATTATCTAGTATCTAAGAAGAAATAGAATGAGACACTAATGCATTTAACGCTCATGCAACAAGGAACAGTTTGAATTCTTTGAAAATCGAGTGGATGCGCAAGATATTCAAGGAAAGAAGTTAAAAAATAGCAGTCAGGAAACGCCATTGCTTTTACCGGAGTATATTAGATTGTTGCTGTGGAAGAGAGCAGTTACCTTTCCTTTTAACAGTTAATGATAACACTTAATTTTCAATGTTACCTGTTTCAACTGAATCTAACTCTATCTGTTTTCTTTTCTGGTGACATAAACGATTGACTGTAAATGTCATGAATGTAAAAATAGCCAATAAACTGGTAGTACAGGATGGGAGGAATAATTAAAACGGTTTCGCCCAACGTGGGGCTCGAACCCACGACCCCGAGATTAAGAGTCTCGTGCTCTACCGACTGAGCTAGCCGGGCTAGCAGCGTTTTCTTTAGACTTAACCGTCTCGTTTCGGTAACAAAAAACATGTCGATTTTTGAGGTACGGATTATCTGACGTTTTCAGGATGAATGTACGCCGGTCACGTGACGAAAAGCAGTTGTTGTGTGGACCGCATGGAAAACTGACCTAATTACAGGCGGATCGAAATAGAACGTATAAAAAGCACGTGGTGCAAAATAAAGGAGAGCCAATAGGATCACACGGATGGGACGTGTTCCGACGGAATATATTACAAGTAAGAATTTCAATATTTTCACACCGGTTCTTTTATTCACATGCCCTACATGTTCTCTGTTGAAGATAAAATGTCACACCCACCTGAATACGCATTTAAACATCGTTTCCTCAATGACATCGCCGTGTCATGAAAAAAAAACCCACATAAAACCAACAAACAAAACTAATACATTACTAGCGAAATACGTCTTTTTGATTTACTATTTTTTCAGCAATTTTGCTCATTTATTCCATTTGGAAATGGTGATGACTGAGATAGATATCTATTGTCCAATTTCAGGCGTCCTATTTATAAACACGTTTAGATTAATGTGTAGAGACTGTGTAACGAATGAGGTCGTTGTTATAATGCTAATCATGTTTGATATTCGAAAACACGACACAATCCTGTTCGGATCCCGGTCGACATATCACATTTACTACACGTTTAACAAAGCAAAAGTTGAGTAATATTTAGTCCTTGCTATTTCTACCGAAAGTTCTGCTAGAATGTCTTCACATTTCAAGCGAGAAATATTATTTTCATTGTGATTTTAACATTTTAAAGACTTGATAAATATTATAATCTCAGATATTGCAGAAACAGTTAAGGTAAAAGATTTGAAAGCTGTTCGACTTATGTGCGGCATAGCGTATGTAGCGTAGGCGTCGGTGGTGTAACGGTTAGCATGGTTGCCTTCCAAGCAGTCGATCCGGGTTCGACTCCCGGCCGACGCACTTTATTTATATTTGTTGCCGTCTTCTACTAGTATATGATGGGGAAACAACGATATTTCCGCTTTCGTCAGAGTTGCCGTTTTAAACCGTCGGTAGAAACTTTTCGTGGAGAAACTGGTCTATGCAAGTGTCATGCTCCTAGCCGTAAGTTCGATGTCTTTTAATAGGTGTAATGAATATTTAATACGTCCTAGCGGAAATACATGAACTTCTTCACTTACATGTTTCACCATTACATATGGTCAGGTTACACGGAATACTTTCAAATTGGCTGCGTGCTGATTATCCTTAAGATGGAAACAATTTGGATTATCTAGTATCTAAGAAGAAATAGAATGAGACACTAATGCATTTAACGCTCATGCAACAAGGAACAGTTTGAATTCTTTGAAAATCGAGTGGATGCGCAAGATATTCAAGGAAAGAAGTTAAAAAATAGCAGTCAGGAAACGCCATTGCTTTTACCGGAGTATATTAGATTGTTGCTGTGGAAGAGAGCAGTTACCTTTCCTTTTAACAGTTAATGATAACAATTAATTTTCAATGTTACCTGTTTCAACTGAATCTAACTCTATCTGTTTTCTTTTCTGGTGACATAAACGATTGACTGTAAATGTCATGAATGTAAAAATAGCCAATAAACTGGTTGTTCAGGATGGGAGGAATAATTAAAAAGGTTTCGCCCAACGTGGGGCTCGAACCCACGACCCCGAGATTAAGAGTCTCGTGCTCTACCGACTGAGCTAGCCGGGCTAGCAGCGTTTTGTTTAGACTTAACCGTCTCGTTTCGGTAACAAAAAACATGTCGATTTTTGAGGTACGGATTATCTGACGTTTTCAGGATGAATGTACGCCGGTCACGTGACGAAAAGCAGTTGTTGTGTGGACCGCATGGAAAACTGACCTAATTACAGGCGGATCGAAATAGAACGTATAAAAAGCACGTGGTGCAAAATAAAGGAGAGCCAATAGGATCACACGGATGGGACGTGTTCCGACGGAATATATTACAAGTAAGAATTTCAATATTTTCACACCGATTCTTTTATTCACATGCCCTACATGTTCTCTGTTGAAGATAAAATGTCACATCCACTTGAATACGCATTTAAACATCGTTTCCTCAATGACATCGCCGTGTCATGAAAAAAAACCCACATAAAACCAACAAACAAAACTAATACATTACTAGCGAAATACGTCCTTTTGATTTACTATTTTTTCAGCAATTTTGCTCATTTATTCCATTTGGAAATGGTGATGACTGAGATATCTATTGTCCAATTTCAGGCGTCTATTTATAAACACGTTTAGATTAATGTGTAGAGACTGTGTAACGAATGAGGTCGTTGTTATAATGCTAATCATGTTTGATATTCGAAAACACGACACAATCCTGTTCGGATCCCGGTCGACATATCACATTTACTACACGTTTAACAAAGCAAAAGTTGAGTAATATTTACTCCTTGCTATTTCTACCGAAAGTTCTGCTAGAATGTCTTCACATTTCAAGCGAGAAATATTATTTTCATTGTGATTTTAACATTGAAAAGACTTGATAAATATTATAATCTCAGATATTGCAGAAACAGTTAAGGTAAAAGATTTGAAAGCTGTTCGACTTATGTGCGGCATAGCGTATGTAGCGTAGGCGTCGGTGGTGTAACGGTTAGCATGGTTGCCTTCCAAGCAGTCGATCCGGGTTCGACTCCCGGCCGACGCACTTTATTTATATTTGTTGCCGTCTTCTACTAGCAAATGATGGGGAAACAACGATATTTCCGCTTTCGTCAGAGTTGCCGTTTTAAACCGTCGGTAGAAACTTTTCGTGGAGAAACTGGTCTATGCAAGTGTCATGCTCCTAGCCGTAAGTTCGATGTCTTTTAATAGGTGTAATGAATATTTAATACGTCCTAGCGGAAATACATGAACTTCTTCACTTACATGTTTCACCATTACATATGGTCAGGTTACACGGAATACTTTCAAATTGGCTGCGTGCTGATTATCCTTAAGATGGAAACAATTTGGATTATCTAGTATCTAAGAAGAAATAGAATGAGACACTAATGCATTTAACGCTCATGCAACAAGGAACAGTTTGAATTCTTTGAAAATCGAGTGGATGCGCAAGATATTCAAGGAAAGAAGTTAAAAAATAGCAGTCAGGAAACGCCATTGCTTTTACCGGAGTATATTAGATTGTTGCTGTGGAAGAGAGCAGTTACCTTTCCTTTTAACAGTTAATGATAACACTTAATTTTCAATGTTACCTGTTTCAACTGAATCTAACTCTATCTGTTTTCTTTTCTGGTGACATAAACGATTGACTGTAAATGTCATGAATGTAAAAAAAGCCAATAAACTGGTAGTTCAGGATGGGAGGAATAATTAAAACGGTTTCGCCCAACGTGGGGCTCGAACCCACGACCCCGAGATTAAGAGTCTCGTGCTCTACCGACTGAGCTAGCCGGGCTAGCAGCGTTTTCTTTAGACTTAACCGTCTCGTTTCGGTAACAAAAAACATGTCGATTTTTGAGGTACGGATTATCTGACGTTTTCAGGATGAATGTACGCCGGTCACGTGACGAAAAGCAGTTGTTGTGTGGACTGCATGGAAATCTGACCTAATTACAGGCGGATCGAAATAGAACGTATAAAAAGCACGTGGTGCAAAATAAAGGAGAGCCAATAGGATCAGACGGATGGGACGTGTTCCGACGGAATATATTACAAGTAAGAATTTCAATATTTTCACACCGGTTCTTTTATTCACATGCCCTACATGTTCTCTGTTGAAGGTAAAATGTCACACCCACCTGAATACGCATTTAAACATCGTTTCCTCAATGACATCGCCGTGTCATGAAAAAAAACCCACATAAAACCAACAAACAAAACTAATACATTACTAGCGAAATACGTCTTTTTGATTTACTATTTTTTCAGCAATTTTGCTCATTTATTCCATTTGGAAATGGTGATGACTGAGATAGATATCTATTGTCCAATTTCAGGCGTCCTATTTATAAACACGTTTAGATTAATGTGTAGAGACTGTGTAACGAATGAGGTCGTTGTTATAATGCTAATCATGTTTGATATTCGAAAACACGACACAATCCGGTTCGGATCCCGGTCGACATATCACATTTACTACACGTTTAACAAAGCAAAAGTTGAGTAATATTTAGTCCTTGCTATTTCTACCGAAAGTTCTGCTAGAATGTCTTCACATTTCAAGCGAGAAATATTATTTTCATTGTGATTTTAACATTGAAAAGACTTGATAAATATTATAATCTCAGATATTGCAGAAACAGTTAAGGTAAAAGATTTGAAATCTGTTCGACTTATGTGCGGCATAGCGTATGTAGCGTAGGCGTCGGTGGTGTAACGGTTAGCATGGTTGCCTTCCAAGCAGTCGATCCGGGTTCGACTCCCGGCCGACGCACTTTATTTATATTTGTTGCCGTCTTCTACTAGCAAATGATGGGGAAACAACGATATTTCCGCTTTCGTCAGAGTTGCCGTTTTAAACCGTCGGTAGAAACTTTTCGTGGAGAAACTGGTCTATGCAAGTGTCATGCTTCTAGCCGTAAGTTCGATGTCTTTTAATAGGTGTAATGAATATTTAATACGTCCTAGCGGAAATACATGAACTTCTTCACTTACATGTTTCACCATTACATATGGTCAGGTTACACGGAATACTTTCAAATTGGCTGCGTGCTGATTATCCTTAAGATGGAAACAATTTGGATTATCTAGTATCTAAGAAGAAATAGAATGAGACACTAATGCATTTAACGCTCATGCAACAAGGAACAGTTTGAATTCTTTGAAAATCGAGTGGATGCGCAAGATATTCAAGGAAAGAAGTTAAAAAATAGCAGTCAGGAAACGCCATTGCTTTTACCGGAGTATATTAGATTGTTGCTGTGGAAGAGAGCAGTTACCTTTCCTTTTAACAGTTAATGATAACACTTAATTTTCAATGTTACCTGTTTCAACTGAATCTAACTCTATCTGTTTTCTTTTCTGGTGACATAAACGATTGACTGTAAATGTCATGAATGTAAAAATAGCCAATAAACTGGTAGTACAGGATGGGAGGAATAATTAAAACGGTTTCGCCCAACGTGGGGCTCGAACCCACGACCCCGAGATTAAGAGTCTCGTGCTCTACCGACTGAGCTAGCCGGGCTAGCAGCGTTTTCTTTAGACTTAACCGTCTCGTTTCGGTAACAAAAAACATGTCGATTTTTGAGGTACGGATTATCTGACGTTTTCAGGATGAATGTACGCCGGTCACGTGACGAAAAGCAGTTGTTGTGTGGACCGCATGGAAAACTGACCTAATTACAGGCGGATCGAAATAGAACGTATAAAAAGCACGTGGTGCAAAATAAAGGAGAGCCAATAGGATCACACGGATGGGACGTGTTCCGACGGAATATATTACAAGTAAGAATTTCAATATTTTCACACCGGTTCTTTTATTCACATGCCCTACATGTTCTCTGTTGAAGATAAAATGTCACACCCACCTGAATACGCATTTAAACATCGTTTCCTCAATGACATCGCCGTGTCATGAAAAAAAAACCCACATAAAACCAACAAACAAAACTAATACATTACTAGCGAAATACGTCTTTTTGATTTACTATTTTTTCAGCAATTTTGCTCATTTATTCCATTTGGAAATGGTGATGACTGAGATAGATATCTATTGTCCAATTTCAGGCGTCCTATTTATAAACACGTTTAGATTAATGTGTAGAGACTGTGTAACGAATGAGGTCGTTGTTATAATGCTAATCATGTTTGATATTCGAAAACACGACACAATCCTGTTCGGATCCCGGTCGACATATCACATTTACTACACGTTTAACAAAGCAAAAGTTGAGTAATATTTAGTCCTTGCTATTTCTACCGAAAGTTCTGCTAGAATGTCTTCACATTTCAAGCGAGAAATATTATTTTCATTGTGATTTTAACATTTTAAAGACTTGATAAATATTATAATCTCAGATATTGCAGAAACAGTTAAGGTAAAAGATTTGAAAGCTGTTCGACTTATGTGCGGCATAGCGTATGTAGCGTAGGCGTCGGTGGTGTAACGGTTAGCATGGTTGCCTTCCAAGCAGTCGATCCGGGTTCGACTCCCGGCCGACGCACTTTATTTATATTTGTTGCCGTCTTCTACTAGTATATGATGGGGAAACAACGATATTTCCGCTTTCGTCAGAGTTGCCGTTTTAAACCGTCGGTAGAAACTTTTCGTGGAGAAACTGGTCTATGCAAGTGTCATGCTCCTAGCCGTAAGTTCGATGTCTTTTAATAGGTGTAATGAATATTTAATACGTCCTAGCGGAAATACATGAACTTCTTCACTTACATGTTTCACCATTACATATGGTCAGGTTACACGGAATACTTTCAAATTGGCTGCGTGCTGATTATCCTTAAGATGGAAACAATTTGGATTATCTAGTATCTAAGAAGAAATAGAATGAGACACTAATGCATTTAACGCTCATGCAACAAGGAACAGTTTGAATTCTTTGAAAATCGAGTGGATGCGCAAGATATTCAAGGAAAGAAGTTAAAAAATAGCAGTCAGGAAACGCCATTGCTTTTACCGGAGTATATTAGATTGTTGCTGTGGAAGAGAGCAGTTACCTTTCCTTTTAACAGTTAATGATAACAATTAATTTTCAATGTTACCTGTTTCAACTGAATCTAACTCTATCTGTTTTCTTTTCTGGTGACATAAACGATTGACTGTAAATGTCATGAATGTAAAAATAGCCAATAAACTGGTTGTTCAGGATGGGAGGAATAATTAAAAAGGTTTCGCCCAACGTGGGGCTCGAACCCACGACCCCGAGATTAAGAGTCTCGTGCTCTACCGACTGAGCTAGCCGGGCTAGCAGCGTTTTGTTTAGACTTAACCGTCTCGTTTCGGTAACAAAAAACATGTCGATTTTTGAGGTACGGATTATCTGACGTTTTCAGGATGAATGTACGCCGGTCACGTGACGAAAAGCAGTTGTTGTGTGGACCGCATGGAAAACTGACCTAATTACAGGCGGATCGAAATAGAACGTATAAAAAGCACGTGGTGCAAAATAAAGGAGAGCCAATAGGATCAGACGGATGGGACGTGTTCCGACGGAATATATTACAAGTAAGAATTTCAATATTTTCACACCGGTTCTTTTATTCACATGCCCTAAATGTTCTCTGTTGAAGATAAAATGTCACACCCACCTGAATACGCATTTAAACATCGTTTCCTCAATGACATCGCCGTGTCATGAAAAAAAAACCCACATAAAACCAACAAACAAAACTAATACATTACTAGCGAAATACGTCTTTTTGATTTACTATTTTTTCAGCAATTTTGCTCATTTATTCCATTTGGAAATGGTGATGACTGAGATAGATATCTATTGTCCAATTTCAGGCGTCCTATTTATAAACACGTTTAGATTAATGTGTAGAGACTGTGTAACGAATGAGGTCGTTGTTATAATGCTAATCATGTTTGATATTCGAAAACACGACACAATCCTGTTCGGATCCCGGTCGACATATCACATTTACTACACGTTTAACAAAGCAAAAGTTGAGTAATATTTAGTCCTTGCTATTTCTACCGAAAGTTCTGCTAGAATGTCTTCACATTTCAAGCGAGAAATATTATTTTCATTGTGATTTTAACATTGAAAGACTTGATATATATTATAATCTCAGATATTGCAGAAACAGTTAAGGTAAAAGATTTGAAAGCTGTTCGACTTATGTGCGGCATAGCGTATGTAGCGTAGGCGTCGGTGGTGTAACGGTTAGCATGGTTGCCTTCCAAGCAGTCGATCCGGGTTCGACTCCCGGCCGACGCACTTTATTTATATTTGTTGCCGTCTTCTACTAGCAAATGATGGGGAAACAACGATATTTCCGCTTTCGTCAGAGTTGCCGTTTTAAACCGTCGGTAGAAACTTTTCGTGGAGAAACTGGTCTATGCAAGTGTCATGCTCCTAGCCGTAAGTTCGATGTCTTTTAATAGGTGTAATGAATATTTAATACGTCCTAGCGGAAATACATGAACTTCTTCACTTACATGTTTCACCATTACATATGGTCAGGTTACACGGAATACTTTCAAATTGGCTGCGTGCTGATTATCCTTAAGATGGAAACAATTTGGATTATCTAGTATCTAAGAAGAAATAGAATGAGACACTAATGAATTTAACGCTCATGCAACAAGGAACAGTTTGAATTCTTTGAAAATCGAGTGGATGCGCAAGATATTCAAGGAAAGAAGTTAAAAAACAGCAGTCAGGAAACGCCATTGCTTTTACCGGAGTATATTAGATTGTTGCTGTGGAAGAGAGCAGTTACCTTTCCTTTTAACAGTTAATGATAACAATTAATTTTCAATGTTACCTGTTTCAACTGAATCTAACTCTATCTGTTTTCTTTTCTGGTGACATAAACGATTGATTGTAAATGTCATGAATGTAAAAATAGCCAATAAACTGGTTGTTCAGGATGGGAGGAATAATTAAAAAGGTTTCGCCCAACGTGGGGCTCGAACCCACGACCCCGAGATTAAGAGTCTCGTGCTCTACCGACTGAGCTAGCCGGGCTAGCAGCGTTTTGTTTAGACTTAACCGTCTCGTTTCGGTGACAAAAAACATGTCGATTTTTGAGGTACGGATTATCTGACGTTTTCAGGATGAATGTACGCCGGTCACGTGACGAAAAGCAGTTGTTGTGTGGACCGCATGGAAAACTGACCTAATTACAGGCGGATCGAAATAGAACGTATAAAAAGCACGTGGTGCAAAATAAAGGAGAGCCAATAGGATCAGACGGATGGGACGTGTTCCGACGGAATATATTACAAGTAAGAATTTCAATATTTTCACACCGATTCTTTTATTCACATGCCCTACATGTTCTCTGTTGAAGATAAAATGTCACACCCACCTGAATACGCATTTAAACATCGTTTCCTCAATGACATCGCCGTGTCATGAAAAAAAAACCCACATAAAACCAACAAACAAAACTAATACATTACTAGCGAAATACGTCTTTTTGATTTACTATTTTTTCAGCAATTTTGCTCATTTATTCCATTTGGAAATGGTGATGACTGAGATAGATATCTATTGTCCAATTTCAGGCGTCCTATTTATAAACACGTTTAGATTAATGTGTAGAGACTGTGTAACGAATGAGGTCGTTGTTATAATGCTAATCATGTTTGATATTCGAAAACACGACACAATCCTGTTCGTATCCCGGTCGACATATCACATTTACTACACGTTTAACAAAGCAAAAGTTGAGTAATATTTAGTCCTTGCTATTTCTACCGAAAGTTCTGCTAGAATGTCTTCACATTTCAAGCGAGAAATATTATTTTCATTGTGATTTTAACATTTTAAAGACTTGATAAATATTATAATCTCAGATATTGCAGAAACAGTTAAGGTAAAAGATTTGAAAGCTGTTCGACTTATGTGCGGCATAGCGTATGTAGCGTAGGCGTCGGTGGTGTAACGGTTAGCATGGTTGCCTTCCAAGCAGTCGATCCGGGTTCGACTCCCGGCCGACGCACTTTATTTATATTTGTTGCCGTCTTCTACTAGCAAATGATGGGGAAACAACGATATTTCCGCTTTCGTCAGAGTTGCCGTTTTAAACCGTCGGTAGAAACTTTTCGTGGAGAAACTGGTCTATGCAAGTGTCATGCTCCTAGCCGTAAGTTCGATGTCTTTTAATAGGTGTAATGAATATTTAATACGTCCTAGCGGAAATACATGAACTTCTTCACTTACATGTTTCACCATTACATATGGTCAGGTTACACGGAATACTTTCAAATTGGCTGCGTGCTGATTATCCTTAAGATGGAAACAATTTGGATTATCTAGTATCTAAGAAGAAATAGAATGAGACACTAATGCATTTAACGCTCATGCAACAAGGAACAGTTTGAATTCTTTGAAAATCGAGTGGATGCGCAAGATATTCAAGGAAAGAAGTTAAAAAATAGCAGTCAGGAAACGCCATTGCTTTTACCGGAGTATATTAGATTGTTGCTGTGGAAGAGAGCAGTTACCTTTCCTTTTAACAGTTAATGATAACAATTAATTTTCAATGTTACCTGTTTCAACTGAATCTAACTCTATCTGTTTTCTTTTCTGGTGACATAAACGATTGACTGTAAATGTCATGAATGTAAAAATAGCCAATAAACTGGTTGTTCAGGATGGGAGGAATAATTAAAAAGGTTTCGCCCAACGTGGGGCTCGAACCCACGACCCCGAGATTAAGAGTCTCGTGCTCTACCGACTGAGCTAGCCGGGCTAGCAGCGTTTTGTTTAGACTTAACCGTCTCGTTTCGGTGACAAAAAACATGTCGATTTTTTAGGTACGGATTATCTGACGTTTTCAGGATGAATGTACGCCGGTCACGTGACGAAAAGCAGTTGTTGTGTGGACCGCATGGAAAACTGACCTAATTACAGGCGGATCGAAATAGAACGTATAAAAAGCACGTGGTGCAAAATAAAGGAGAGCCAATAGGATCACACGGATGGGACGTGTTCCGACGGAATATATTACAAGTAAGAATTTCAATATTTTCACACCGATTCTTTTATTCACATGCCCTACATGTTCTCTGTTGAAGATAAAATGTCACATCCACTTGAATACGCATTTAAACATCGTTTCCTCAATGACATCGCCGTGTCATGAAAAAAAACCCACATAAAACCAACAAACAAAACTAATACATTACTAGCGAAATACGTCCTTTTGATTTACTATTTTTTCAGCAATTTTGCTCATTTATTCCATTTGGAAATGGTGATGACTGAGATATCTATTGTCCAATTTCAGGCGTCTATTTATAAACACGTTTAGATTAATGTGTAGAGACTGTGTAACGAATGAGGTCGTTGTTATAATGCTAATCATGTTTGATATTCGAAAACACGACACAATCCTGTTCGGATCCCGGTCGACATATCACATTTACTACACGTTTAACAAAGCAAAAGTTGAGTAATATTTACTCCTTGCTATTTCTACCGAAAGTTCTGCTAGAATGTCTTCACATTTCAAGCGAGAAATATTATTTTCATTGTGATTTTAACATTGAAAAGACTTGATAAATATTATAATCTCAGATATTGCAGAAACAGTTAAGGTAAAAGATTTGAAAGCTGTTCGACTTATGTGCGGCATAGCGTATGTAGCGTAGGCGTCGGTGGTGTAACGGTTAGCATGGTTGCCTTCCAAGCAGTCGATCCGGGTTCGACTCCCGGCCGACGCACTTTATTTATATTTGTTGCCGTCTTCTACTAGCAAATGATGGGGAAACAACGATATTTCCGCTTTCGTCAGAGTTGCCGTTTTAAACCGTCGGTAGAAACTTTTCGTGGAGAAACTGGTCTATGCAAGTGTCATGCTCCTAGCCGTAAGTTCGATGTCTTTTAATAGGTGTAATGAATATTTAATACGTCCTAGCGGAAATACATGAACTTCTTCACTTACATGTTTCACCATTACATATGGTCAGGTTACACGGAATACTTTCAAATTGGCTGCGTGCTGATTATCCTTAAGATGGAAACAATTTGGATTATCTAGTATCTAAGAAGAAATAGAATGAGACACTAATGCATTTAACGCTCATGCAACAAGGAACAGTTTGAATTCTTTGAAAATCGAGTGGATGCGCAAGATATTCAAGGAAAGAAGTTAAAAAATAGCAGTCAGGAAACGCCATTGCTTTTACCGGAGTATATTAGATTGTTGCTGTGGAAGAGAGCAGTTACCTTTCCTTTTAACAGTTAATGATAACAATTAATTTTCAATGTTACCTGTTTCAACTGAATCTAACTCTATCTGTTTTCTTTTCTGGTGACATAAACGATTGACTGTAAATGTCATGAATGTAAAAAAAGCCAATAAACTGGTAGTTCAGGATGGGAGGAATAATTAAAACGGTTTCGCCCAACGTGGGGCTCGAACCCACGACCCCGAGATTAAGAGTCTCGTGCTCTACCGACTGAGCTAGCCGGGCTAGCAGCGTTTTCTTTAGACTTAACCGTCTCGTTTCGGTAACAAAAAACATGTCGATTTTTGAGGTACGGATTATCTGACGTTTTCAGGATGAATGTACGCCGGTCACGTGACGAAAAGCAGTTGTTGTGTGGACCGCATGGAAAACTGACCTAATTACAGGCGGATCGAAATAGAACGTATAAAAAGCACGTGGTGCAAAATAAAGGAGAGCCAATAGGATCAGACGGATGGGACGTGTTCCGACGGAATATATTACAAGTAAGAATTTCAATATTTTCACACCGATTCTTTTATTCACATGCCCTACATGTTCTCTGTTGAAGATAAAATGTCACACCCACCTGAATACGCATTTAAACATCGTTTCCTCAATGACATCGCCGTGTCATGAAAAAAAAACCCACATAAAACCAACAAACAAAACTAATACATTACTAGCGAAATACGTCTTTTTGATTTACTATTTTTTCAGCAATTTTGCTCATTTATTCCATTTGGAAATGGTGATGACTGAGATAGATATCTATTGTCCAATTTCAGGCGTCCTATTTATAAACACGTTTAGATTAATGTGTAGAGACTGTGTAACGAATGAGGTCGTTGTTATAATGCTAATCATGTTTGATATTCGAAAACACGACACAATCCTGTTCGTATCCCGGTCGACATATCACATTTACTACACGTTTAACAAAGCAAAAGTTGAGTAATATTTAGTCCTTGCTATTTCTACCGAAAGTTCTGCTAGAATGTCTTCACATTTCAAGCGAGAAATATTATTTTCATTGTGATTTTAACATTTTAAAGACTTGATAAATATTATAATCTCAGATATTGCAGAAACAGTTAAGGTAAAAGATTTGAAAGCTGTTCGACTTATGTGCGGCATAGCGTATGTAGCGTAGGCGTCGGTGGTGTAACGGTTAGCATGGTTGCCTTCCAAGCAGTCGATCCGGGTTCGACTCCCGGCCGACGCACTTTATTTATATTTGTTGCCGTCTTCTACTAGCAAATGATGGGGAAACAACGATATTTCCGCTTTCGTCAGAGTTGCCGTTTTAAACCGTCGGTAGAAACTTTTCGTGGAGAAACTGGTCTATGCAAGTGTCATGCTCCTAGCCGTAAGTTCGATGTCTTTTAATAGGTGTAATGAATATTTAATACGTCCTAGCGGAAATACATGAACTTCTTCACTTACATGTTTCACCATTACATATGGTCAGGTTACACGGAATACTTTCAAATTGGCTGCGTGCTGATTATCCTTAAGATGGAAACAATTTGGATTATCTAGTATCTAAGAAGAAATAGAATGAGACACTAATGCATTTAACGCTCATGCAACAAGGAACAGTTTGAATTCTTTGAAAATCGAGTGGATGCGCAAGATATTCAAGGAAAGAAGTTAAAAAATAGCAGTCAGGAAACGCCATTGCTTTTACCGGAGTATATTAGATTGTTGCTGTGGAAGAGAGCAGTTACCTTTCCTTTTAACAGTTAATGATAACAATTAATTTTCAATGTTACCTGTTTCAACTGAATCTAACTCTATCTGTTTTCTTTTCTGGTGACATAAACGATTGACTGTAAATGTCATGAATGTAAAAATAGCCAATAAACTGGTTGTTCAGGATGGGAGGAATAATTAAAAAGGTTTCGCCCAACGTGGGGCTCGAACCCACGACCCCGAGATTAAGAGTCTCGTGCTCTACCGACTGAGCTAGCCGGGCTAGCAGCGTTTTGTTTAGACTTAACCGTCTCGTTTCGGTGACAAAAAACATGTCGATTTTTTAGGTACGGATTATCTGACGTTTTCAGGATGAATGTACGCCGGTCACGTGACGAAAAGCAGTTGTTGTGTGGACTGCATGGAAATCTGACCTAATTACAGGCGGATCGAAATAGAACGTATAAAAAGCACGTGGTGCAAAATAAAGGAGAGCCAATAGGATCAGACGGATGGGACGTGTTCCGACGGAATATATTACAAGTAAGAATTTCAATATTTTCACACCGATTCTTTTATTCACATGCCCTACATGTTCTCTGTTGAAGGTAAAATGTCACACCCACCTGAATACGCATTTAAACATCGTTTCCTCAATGACATCCCCGTGTCATGAAAAAAAACCCACATAAAACCAACAAACAAAACTAATACATTACTAGCGAAATACGTCTTTTTGATTTACTATTTTTTCAGCAATTTTGCTCATTTATTCCATTTGGAAATGGTGATGACTGAGATAGATATCTATTGTCCAATTTCAGGCGTCCTATTTATAAACACGTTTAGATTAATGTGTAGAGACTGTGTAACGAATGAGGTCGTTGTTATAATGCTAATCATGTTTGATATTCGAAAACACGACACAATCCGGTTCGGATCCCGGTCGACATATCACATTTACTACACGTTTAACAAAGCAAAAGTTGAGTAATATTTAGTCCTTGCTATTTCTACCGAAAGTTCTGCTAGAATGTCTTCACATTTCAAGCGAGAAATATTATTTTCATTGTGATTTTAACATTGAAAAGACTTGATAAATATTATAATCTCAGATATTGCAGAAACAGTTAAGGTAAAAGATTTGAAATCTGTTCGACTTATGTGCGGCATAGCGTATGTAGCGTAGGCGTCGGTGGTGTAACGGTTAGCATGGTTGCCTTCCAAGCAGTCGATCCGGGTTCGACTCCCGGCCGACGCACTTTATTTATATTTGTTGCCGTCTTCTACTAGCAAATGATGGGGAAACAACGATATTTCCGCTTTCGTCAGAGTTGCCGTTTTAAACCGTCGGTAGAAACTTTTCGTGGAGAAACTGGTCTATGCAAGTGTCATGCTTCTAGCCGTAAGTTCGATGTCTTTTAATAGGTGTAATGAATATTTAATACGTCCTAGCGGAAATACATGAACTTCTTCACTTACATGTTTCACCATTACATATGGTCAGGTTACACTGAATACTTTCAAATTGGCTGCGTGCTGATTATCCTTAAGATGGAAACAATTTGGATTATCTAGTATCTAAGAAGAAATAGAATGAGACACTAATGCATTTAACGCTCATGCAACAAGGAACAGTTTGAATTCTTTGAAAATCGAGTGGATGCGCAAGATATTCAAGGAAAGAAGTTAAAAAATAGCAGTCAGGAAACGCCATTGCTTTTACCGGAGTATATTAGATTGTTGCTGTGGAAGAGAGCAGTTACCTTTCCTTTTAACAGTTAATGATAACACTTAATTTTCAATGTTACCTGTTTCAACTGAATCTAACTCTATCTGTTTTCTTTTCTGGTGACATAAACGATTGACTGTAAATGTCATGAATGTAAAAATAGCCAATAAACTGGTAGTACAGGATGGGAGGAATAATTAAAACGGTTTCGCCCAACGTGGGGCTCGAACCCACGACCCCGAGATTAAGAGTCTCGTGCTCTACCGACTGAGCTAGCCGGGCTAGCAGCGTTTTCTTTAGACTTAACCGTCTCGTTTCGGTAACAAAAAACATGTCGATTTTTGAGGTACGGATTATCTGACGTTTTCAGGATGAATGTACGCCGGTCACGTGACGAAAAGCAGTTGTTGTGTGGACCGCATGGAAAACTGACCTAATTACAGGCGGATCGAAATAGAACGTATAAAAAGCACGTGGTGCAAAATAAAGGAGAGCCAATAGGATCACACGGATGGGACGTGTTCCGACGGAATATATTACAAGTAAGAATTTCAATATTTTCACACCGGTTCTTTTATTCACATGCCCTACATGTTCTCTGTTGAAGATAAAATGTCACACCCACCTGAATACGCATTTAAACATCGTTTCCTCAATGACATCGCCGTGTCATGAAAAAAAAACCCACATAAAACCAACAAACAAAACTAATACATTACTAGCGAAATACGTCTTTTTGATTTACTATTTTTTCAGCAATTTTGCTCATTTATTCCATTTGGAAATGGTGATGACTGAGATAGATATCTATTGTCCAATTTCAGGCGTCCTATTTATAAACACGTTTAGATTAATGTGTAGAGACTGTGTAACGAATGAGGTCGTTGTTATAATGCTAATCATGTTTGATATTCGAAAACACGACACAATCCTGTTCGGATCCCGGTCGACATATCACATTTACTACACGTTTAACAAAGCAAAAGTTGAGTAATATTTAGTCCTTGCTATTTCTACCGAAAGTTCTGCTAGAATGTCTTCACATTTCAAGCGAGAAATATTATTTTCATTGTGATTTTAACATTGAAAAGACTTGATATATATTATAATCTCAGATATTGCAGAAACAGTTAAGGTAAAAGATTTGAAAGCTGTTCGACTTATGTGCGGCATAGCGTATGTAGCGTAGGCGTCGGTGGTGTAACGGTTAGCATGGTTGCCTTCCAAGCAGTCGATCCGGGTTCGACTCCCGGCCGACGCACTTTATTTATATTTGTTGCCGTCTTCTACTAGCAAATGATGGGGAAACAACGATATTTCCGCTTTCGTCAGAGTTGCCGTTTTAAACCGTCGGTAGAAACTTTTCGTGGAGAAACTGGTCTATGCAAGTGTCATGCTCCTAGCCGTAAGTTCGATGTCTTTTAATAGGTGTAATGAATATTTAATACGTCCTAGCGGAAATACATGAACTTCTTCACTTACATGTTTCACCATTACATATGGTCAGGTTACACGGAATACTTTCAAATTGGCTGCGTGCTGATTATCCTTAAGATGGAAACAATTTGGATTATCTAGTATCTAAGAAGAAATAGAATGAGACACTAATGCATTTAACGCTCATGCAACAAGGAACAGTTTGAATTCTTTGAAAATCGAGTGGATGCGCAAGATATTCAAGGAAAGAAGTTAAAAAATAGCAGTGAGGAAACGCCATTGCTTTTACCGGAGTATATTAGATTGTTGCTGTGGAAGAGAGCAGTTACCTTTCCTTTTAACAGTTAATGATAACAATTAATTTTCAATGTTACCTGTTTCAACTGAATCTAACTCTATCTGTTTTCTTTTCTGGTGACATAAACGATTGACTGTAAATGTCATGAATGTAAAAATAGCCAATAAACTGGTTGTTCAGGATGGGAGGAATAATTAAAAAGGTTTCGCCCAACGTGGGGCTCGAACCCACGACCCCGAGATTAAGAGTCTCGTGCTCTACCGACTGAGCTAGCCGGGCTAGCAGCGTTTTGTTTAGACTTAACCGTCTCGTTTCGGTAACAAAAATCATGTCGATTTTTGAGGTACTGATTATCTGACGTTTTCAGGATGAATGTACGCCGGTCACGTGACGAAAAGCAGCTGTTGTGTGGACTGCATGGAAAACTGACCTAATTACAGGCGGATCGAAATAGAACGTATAAAAAGCACGTGGTGCAAAATAAAGGAGAGCCAATAGGATCAGACGGATGGGACGTGTTCCGACGGAATATATTACAAGTAAGAATTTCAATATTTTCACACCGGTTCTTTTATTCACATGCCCTACATGTTCTCTGTTGAAGGTAAAATGTCACACCCACCTGAATACGCATTTAAACATCGTTTCCTCAATGACATCGCCGTGTCATGAAAAAAAAACCCACATAAAACCAACAAACAAAACTAATACATTACTAGCGAAATACGTCTTTTTGATTTACTATTTTTTCAGCAATTTTGCTCATTTATTCCATTTGGAAATGGTGATGACTGAGATAGATATCTATTGTCCAATTTCAGGCGTCCTATTTATAAACACGTTTAGATTAATGTGTAGAGACTGTGTAACGAATGAGGTCGTTGTTATAATGCTAATCATGTTTGATATTCGAAAACACGACACAATCCGGTTCGGATCCCGGTCGACATATCACATTTACTACACGTTTAACAAAGCAAAAGTTGAGTAATATTTAGTCCTTGCTATTTCTACCGAAAGTTCTGCTAGAATGTCTTCACATTTCAAGCGAGAAATATTATTTTCATTGTGATTTTAACATTTTAAAGACTTGATAAATATTATAATCTCAGATATTGCAGAAACAGTTAAGGTAAAAGATTTGAAATCTGTTCGACTTATGTGCGGCATAGCGTATGTAGCGTAGGCGTCGGTGGTGTAACGGTTAGCATGGTTGCCTTCCAAGCAGTCGATCCGGGTTCGACTCCCGGCCGACGCACTTTATTTATATTTGTTGCCGTCTTCTACTAGCAAATGATGGGGAAACAACGATATTTCCGCTTTCGTCAGAGTTGCCGTTTTAAACCGTCGGTAGAAACTTTTCGTGGAGAAACTGGTCTATGCAAGTGTCATGCTCCTAGCCGTAAGTTCGATGTCTTTTAATAGGTGTAATGAATATTTAATACGTCCTAGCGGAAATACATGAACTTCTTCACTTACATGTTTCACCATTACATATGGTCAGGTTACACGGAATACTTTCAAATTGGCTGCGTGCTGATTATCCTTAAGATGGAAACAATTTGGATTATCTAGTATCTAAGAAGAAATAGAATGAGACACTAATGCATTTAACGCTCATGCAACAAGGAACAGTTTGAATTCTTTGAAAATCGAGTGGATGCGCAAGATATTCAAGGAAAGAAGTTAAAAAATAGCAGTCAGGAAACGCCATTGCTTTTACCGGAGTATATTAGATTGTTGCTGTGGAAGAGAGCAGTTACCTTTCCTTTTAACAGTTAATGATAACACTTAATTTTCAATGTTACCTGTTTCAACTGAATCTAACTCTATCTGTTTTCTTTTCTGGTGACATAAACGATTGACTGTAAATGTCATGAATGTAAAAATAGCCAATAAACTGGTAGTACAGGATGGGAGGAATAATTAAAACGGTTTCGCCCAACGTGGGGCTCGAACCCACGACCCCGAGATTAAGAGTCTCGTGCTCTACCGACTGAGCTAGCCGGGCTAGCAGCGTTTTCTTTAGACTTAACCGTCTCGTTTCGGTAACAAAAAACATGTCGATTTTTGAGGTACGGATTATCTGACGTTTTCAGGATGAATGTACGCCGGTCACGTGACGAAAAGCAGTTGTTGTGTGGACCGCATGGAAAACTGACCTAATTACAGGCGGATCGAAATAGAACGTATAAAAAGCACGTGGTGCAAAATAAAGGAGAGCCAATAGGATCACACGGATGGGACGTGTTCCGACGGAATATATTACAAGTAAGAATTTCAATATTTTCACACCGGTTCTTTTATTCACATGCCCTACATGTTCTCTGTTGAAGATAAAATGTCACACCCACCTGAATACGCATTTAAACATCGTTTCCTCAATGACATCGCCGTGTCATGAAAAAAAAACCCACATAAAACCAACAAACAAAACTAATACATTACTAGCGAAATACGTCTTTTTGATTTACTATTTTTTCAGCAATTTTGCTCATTTATTCCATTTGGAAATGGTGATGACTGAGATAGATATCTATTGTCCAATTTCAGGCGTCCTATTTATAAACACGTTTAGATTAATGTGTAGAGACTGTGTAACGAATGAGGTCGTTGTTATAATGCTAATCATGTTTGATATTCGAAAACACGACACAATCCTGTTCGGATCCCGGTCGACATATCACATTTACTACACGTTTAACAAAGCAAAAGTTGAGTAATATTTAGTCCTTGCTATTTCTACCGAAAGTTCTGCTAGAATGTCTTCACATTTCAAGCGAGAAATATTATTTTCATTGTGATTTTAACATTTTAAAGACTTGATAAATATTATAATCTCAGATATTGCAGAAACAGTTAAGGTAAAAGATTTGAAAGCTGTTCGACTTATGTGCGGCATAGCGTATGTAGCGTAGGCGTCGGTGGTGTAACGGTTAGCATGGTTGCCTTCCAAGCAGTCGATCCGGGTTCGACTCCCGGCCGACGCACTTTATTTATATTTGTTGCCGTCTTCTACTAGCAAATGATGGGGAAACAACGATATTTCCGCTTTCGTCAGAGTTGCCGTTTTAAACCGTCGGTAGAAACTTTTCGTGGAGAAACTGGTCTATGCAAGTGTCATGCTCCTAGCCGTAAGTTCGATGTCTTTTAATAGGTGTAATGAATATTTAATACGTCCTAGCGGAAATACATGAACTTCTTCACTTACATGTTTCACCATTACATATGGTCAGGTTACACGGAATACTTTCAAATTGGCTGCGTGCTGATTATCCTTAAGATGGAAACAATTTGGATTATCTAGTATCTAAGAAGAAATAGAATGAGACACTAATGCATTTAACGCTCATGCAACAAGGAACAGTTTGAATTCTTTGAAAATCGAGTGGATGCGCAAGATATTCAAGGAAAGAAGTTAAAAAATAGCAGTCAGGAAACGCCATTGCTTTTACCGGAGTATATTAGATTGTTGCTGTGGAAGAGAGCAGTTACCTTTCCTTTTAACAGTTAATGATAACAATTAATTTTCAATGTTACCTGTTTCAACTGAATCTAACTCTATCTGTTTTCTTTTCTGGTGACATAAACGATTGACTGTAAATGTCATGAATGTAAAAATAGCCAATAAACTGGTAGTTCAGGATGGGAGGAATAATTAAAACGGTTTCGCCCAACGTGGGGCTCGAACCCACGACCCCGAGATTAAGAGTCTCGTGCTCTACCGACTGAGCTAGCCGGGCTAGTAGCGTTTTGTTTAGACTTAACCGTCTCGTTTCGGTAACAAAAAACATGTCGATTTTTGAGGTACGGATTATCTGACGTTTTCAGGATGAATGTACGCCTGTCACGTGACGAAAAGCAGTTGTTGTGTGGACTGCATGGAAAACTGACCTAATTACAGGCGGATCGAAATAGAACGTATAAAAAGCACGTGGTGCAAAATAAAGGAGAGCCAATAGGATCAGACGGATAGGACGTGTTCCGACGGAATATATTACAAGTAAGAATTTCAATATTTTCACACCGATTCTTTTATTCACATGCCCTACATGTTCTCTGTTGAAGATAAAATGTCACACCCACCTGAATACGCATTTAAACATCGTTTCCTCAATGACATCGCCGTGTCATGAAAAAAAAACCCACATAAAACCAACAAACAAAACTAATACATTACTAGCGAAATACGTCTTTTTGATTTACTATTTTTTCAGCAATTTTGCTCATTTATTCCATTTGGAAATGGTGATGACTGAGATAGATATCTATTGTCCAATTTCAGGCGTCCTATTTATAAACACGTTTAGATTAATGTGTAGAGACTGTGTAACGAATGAGGTCGTTGTTATAATGCTAATCATGTTTGATATTCGAAAACACGACACAATCCGGTTCGGATCCCGGTCGACATATCACATTTACTACACGTTTAACAAAGCAAAAGTTGAGTAATATTTAGTCCTTGCTATTTCTACCGAAAGTTCTGCTAGAATGTCTTCACATTTCAAGCGAGAAATATTATTTTCATTGTGATTTTAACATTTTAAAGACTTGATAAATATTATAATCTCAGATATTGCAGAAACAGTTAAGGTAAAAGATTTGAAAGCTGTTCGACTTATGTGCGGCATAGCGTATGTAGCGTAGGCGTCGGTGGTGTAACGGTTAGCATGGTTGCCTTCCAAGCAGTCGATCCGGGTTCGACTCCCGGCCGACGCACTTTATTTATATTTGTTGCCGTCTTCTACTAGCAAATGATGGGGAAACAACGATATTTCCTCTTTCGTCAGAGTTGCCGTTTTAAACCGTCGGTAGAAACTTTTCGTGGAGAAACTGGTCTATGCAAGTGTCATGCTCGTAGCCGTAAGTTCGATGTCTTTTAATAGGTGTAATGAATATTTAATACGTCCTAGCGGAAATACATGAACTTCTTCACTTACATGTTTCACCATTACATATGGTCAGGTTACACGGAATACTTTCAAATTGGCTGCGTGCTGATTATCCTTAAGATGGAAACAATTTGGATTATCTAGTATCTAAGAAGAAATAGAATGAGACACTAATGCATTTAACGCTCATGCAACAAGGAACAGTTTGAATTCTTTGAAAATCGAGTGGATGCGCAAGATATTCAAGGAAAGAAGTTAAAAAATAGCAGTCAGGAAACGCCATTGCTTTTACCGGAGTATATTAGATTGTTGCTGTGGAAGAGAGCAGTTACCTTTCCTTTTAACAGTTAATGATAACAATTAATTTTCAATGTTACCTGTTTCAACTGAATCTAACTCTATCTGTTTTCTTTTCTGGTGACATAAACGATTGACTGTAAATGTCATGAATGTAAAAATAGCCAATAAACTGGTAGTTCAGGATGGGAGGAATAATTAAAACGGTTTCGCCCAACGTGGGGCTCGAACCCACGACCCCGAGATTAAGAGTCTCGTGCTCTACCGACTGAGCTAGCCGGGCTAGCAGCGTTTTCTTTAGACTTAACCGTCTCGTTTCGGTAACAAAAAACATGTCGATTTTTGAGGTACGGATTATCTGACGTTTTCAGGATGAATGTACGCCGGTCACGTGACGAAAAGCAGTTGTTGTGTGGACTGCATGGAAAACTGACCTAATTACAGGCGGATCGAAATAGAACGTATAAAAAGCACGTGGTGCAAAATAAAGGAGAGCCAATAGGATCAGACGGATGGGACGTGTTCCGACGGAATATATTACAAGTAAGAATTTCAATATTTTCACACCGATTCTTTTATTCACATGCCCTACATGTTCTCTGTTGAAGATAAAATGTCACACCCACCTGAATACGCATTTAAACATCGTTTCCTCAATGACATCGCCGTGTCATGAAAAAAAAACCCACATAAAACCAACAAACAAAACTAATACATTACTAGCGAAATACGTCTTTTTGATTTACTATTTTTTCAGCAATTTTGCTCATTTATTCCATTTGGAAATGGTGATGACTGAGATAGATATCTATTGTCCAATTTCAGGCGTCCTATTTATAAACACGTTTAGATTAATGTGTAGAGACTGTGTAACGAATGAGGTCGTTGTTATAATGCTAATCATGTTTGATATTCGAAAACACGACACAATCCTGTTCGGATCCCGGTCGACATATCACATTTACTACACGTTTAACAAAGCAAAAGTTGAGTAATATTTAGTCCTTGCTATTTCTACCGAAAGTTCTGCTAGAATGTCTTCACATTTCAAGCGAGAAATATTATTTTCATTGTGATTTTAACATTTTAAAGACTTGATAAATATTATAATCTCAGATATTGCAGAAACAGTTAAGGTAAAAGATTTGAAAGCTGTTCGACTTATGTGCGGCATAGCGTATGTAGCGTAGGCGCCGGTGGTGTAACGGTTAGCATGGTTGCCTTCCAAGCAGTCGATCCGGGTTCGACTCCCGGCCGACGCACTTTATTTATATTTGTTGCCGTCTTCTACTAGCAAATGATGGGGAAACAACGATATTTCCGCTTTCGTCAGAGTTGCCGTTTTAAACCGTCGGTAGAAACTTTTCGTGGAGAAACTGGTCTATGCAAGTGTCATGCTCCTAGCCGTAAGTTCGATGTCTTTTAATAGGTGTAATGAATATTTAATACGTCCTAGCGGAAATACATGAACTTCTTCACTTACATGTTTCACCATTACATATGGTCAGGTTACACGGAATACTTTCAAATTGGCTGCGTGCTGATTATCCTTAAGATGGAAACAATTTGGATTATCTAGTATCTAAGAAGAAATAGAATGAGACACTAATGCATTTAACGCTCATGCAACAAGGAACAGTTTGAATTCTTTGAAAATCGAGTGGATGCGCAAGATATTCAAGGAAAGAAGTTAAAAAATAGCAGTCAGGAAACGCCATTGCTTTTACCGGAGTATATTAGATTGTTGCTGTGGAAGAGAGCAGTTACCTTTCCTTTTAACAGTTAATGATAACAATTAATTTTCAATGTTACCTGTTTCAACTGAATCTAACTCTATCTGTTTTCTTTTCTGGTGACATAAACGATTGACTGTAAATGTCATGAATGTAAAAATAGCCAATAAACTGGTAGTTCAGGATGGGAGGAATAATTAAAACGGTTTCGCCCAACGTGGGGCTCGAACCCACGACCCCGAGATTAAGAGTCTCGTGCTCTACCGACTGAGCTAGCCGGGCTAGCAGCGTTTTGTTTAGACTTAACCGTCTCGTTTCGGTAACAAAAAACATGTCGATTTTTGAGGTACGGATTATCTGACGTTTTCAGGATGAATGTACGCCGGTCACGTGACGAAAAGCAGTTGTTGTGTGGACTGCATGGAAAACTGACCTAATTACAGGCGGATCGAAATAGAACGTATAAAAAGCACGTGGTGCAAAATAAAGGAGAGCCAATAGGATCAGACGGATGGGACGTGTTCCGACGGAATATATTACAAGTAAGAATTTCAATATTTTCACACCGGTTCTTTTATTCACATGCTCTACATGTTCTCTGTTGAAGATAAAATGTCACACCCACCTGAATACGCATTTAAACATCGTTTCCTCAATGACATCGCCGTGTCATGAAAAAAAAACCCACATAAAACCAACAAACAAAACTAATACATTACTAGCGAAATACGTCTTTTTGATTTACTATTTTTTCAGCAATTTTGCTCATTTATTCCATTTGGAAATGGTGATGACTGAGATAGATATCCATTGTCCAATTTCAGGCGTCCTATTTATAAACACGTTTAGATTAATGTGTAGAGACTGTGTAACGAATGAGGTCGTTGTTATAATGCTAATCATGTTTGATATTCGAAAACACGACACAATCCGGTTCGGATCCCGGTCGACATATTACATTTACTACACGTTTAACAAAGCAAAAGTTGAGTAATATTTAGTCCTTGCTATTTCTACCGAAAGTTCTGCTAGAATGTCTTCACATTTCAAGCGAGAAATATTATTTTCATTGTGATTTTAACATTTTAAAGACTTGATAAATATTATAATCTCAGATATTGCAGAAACAGTTAAGGTAAAAGATTTGAAAGCTGTTCGACTTATGTGCGGCATAGCGTATGCAGCGTAGGCGTCGGTGGTGTAACGGTTAGCATGGTTGCCTTCCAAGCAGTCGATCCGGGTTCGACTCCCGGCCGACGCACTTTATTTATATTTGTTGCCGTCTTCTACTAGCAAATGATGGGGAAACAACGATATTTCCGCTTTCGTCAGAGTTGCCGTTTTAAACCGTCGGTAGAAACTTTTCGTGGAGAAACTGGTCTATGCAAGTGTCATGCTCCTAGCCGTACGTTCGATGTCTTTTAATAGGTGTAATGAATATTTAATACGTCCTAGCGGAAATACATGAACTTCTTCACTTACATGTTTCACCATTACATATGGTCAGGTTACACGGAATACTTTCAAATTGGCTGCGTGCTGATTATCCTTAAGATGGAAACAATTTGGATTATCTAGTATCTAAGAAGAAATAGAATGAGACACTAATGCATTTAACGCTCATGCAACAAGGAACAGTTTGAATTCTTTGAAAATCGAGTGGATGCGCAAGATATTCTAGGAAAAAGTTAAAAAATAGCAGTCAGGAAACGCCATTGCTTTTACCGGAGTATATTAGATTGTTGCTGTGGAAGAGAGCAGTTACCTTTCCTTTTAACAGTTAATGATAACAATTAATTTTCAATGTTACCTGTTTCAACTGAATCTAACTCTATCTGTTTTCTTTTCTGGTGACATAAACGATTGACTGTAAATGTCATGAATGTAAAAATAGCCAATAAACTGGTAGTTCAGGATGGGAGGAATAATTAAAACGGTTTCGCCCAACGTGGGGCTCGAACCCACGACCCCGAGATTAAGAGTCTCGTGCTCTACCGACTGAGCTAGCCGGGCTAGTAGCGTTTTGTTTAGACTTAACCGTCTCGTTTCGGTAACAAAAAACATGTCGATTTTTGAGGTACGGATTATCTGACGTTTTCAGGATGAATGTACGCCGGTCACGTGACGAAAAGCAGTTGTTGTGTGGACTGCATGGAAAACTGACCTAATTACAGGCGGATCGAAATAGAACGTATAAAAAGCACGTGGTGCAAAATAAAGGAGAGCCAATAGGATCAGACGGATGGGACGTGTTCCGACGGAATATATTACAAGTAAGAATTTCAATATTTTCACACCGGTTCTTTTATTCACATGCTCTACATGTTCTCTGTTGAAGATAAAATGTCACACCCACCTGAATACGCATTTAAACATCGTTTCCTCAATGACATCGCCGTGTCATGAAAAAAAAACCCACATAAAACCAACAAACAAAACTAATACATTACTAGCGAAATACGTCTTTTTGATTTACTATTTTTTCAGCAATTTTGCTCATTTATTCCATTTGGAAATGGTGATGACTGAGATAGATATCCATTGTCCAATTTCAGGCGTCCTATTTATAAACACGTTTAGATTAATGTGTAGAGACTGTGTAACGAATGAGGTCGTTGTTATAATGCTAATCATGTTTGATATTCGAAAACACGACACAATCCTGTTCGGATCCCGGTCGACATATCACATTTACTACACGTTTAACAAAGCAAAAGTTGAGTAATATTTAGTCCTTGCTATTTCTACCGAAAGTTCTGCTAGAATGTCTTCACATTTCAAGCGAGAAATATTATTTTCATTGTGATTTTAACATTTTAAAGACTTGATAAATATTATAATCTCAGATATTGCAGAAACAGTTAAGGTAAAAGATTTGAAAGCTGTTCGACTTATGTGCGGCATAGCGTATGCAGCGTAGGCGTCGGTGGTGTAACGGTTAGCATGGTTGCCTTCCAAGCAGTCGATCCGGGTTCGACTCCCGGCCGACGCACTTTATTTATATTTGTTGCCGTCTTCTACTAGCAAATGATGGGGAAACAACGATATTTCCGCTTTCGTCAGAGTTGCCGTTTTAAACCGTCGGTAGAAACTTTTCGTGGAGAAACTGGTCTATGCAAGTGTCATGCTCCTAGCCGTAAGTTCGATGTCTTTTAATAGGTGTAATGAATATTTAATACGTCCTAGCGGAAATACATGAACTTCTTCACTTACATGTTTCACCATTACATATGGTCAGGTTACACGGAATACTTTCAAATTGGCTGCGTGCTGATTATCCTTAAGATGGAAACAATTTGGATTATCTAGTATCTAAGAAGAAATAGAATGAGACACTAATGCATTTAACGCTCATGCAACAAGGAACAGTTTGAATTCTTTGAAAATCGAGTGGATGCGCAAGATATTCAAGGAAAGAAGTTAAAAAATAGCAGTCAGGAAACGCCATTGCTTTTACCGGAGTATATTAGATTGTTGCTGTGGAAGAGAGCAGTTACCTTTCCTTTTAACAGTTAATGATAACAATTAATTTTCAATGTTACCTGTTTCAACTGAATCTAACTCTATCTGTTTTCTTTTCTGGTGACATAAACGATTGACTGTAAATGTCATGAATGTAAAAATAGCCAATAAACTGGTAGTTCAGGATGGGAGGAATAATTAAAACGGTTTCGCCCAACGTGGGGCTCGAACCCACGACCCCGAGATTAAGAGTCTCGTGCTCTACCGACTGAGCTAGCCGGGCTAGCAGCGTTTTGTTTAGACTTAACCGTCTCGTTTCGGTAACAAAAATCATGTCGATTTTTGAGGTACTGATTATCTGACGTTTTCAGGATGAATGTACGCCGGTCACGTGACGAAAAGCAGCTGTTGTGTGGACTGCATGGAAAACTGACCTAATTACAGGCGGATCGAAATAGAACGTATAAAAAGCACGTGGTGCAAAATAAAGGAGAGCCAATAGGATCAGACGGATGGGACGTGTTCCGACGGAATATATTACAAGTAAGAATTTCAATATTTTCACACCGGTTCTTTTATTCACATGCCCTACATGTTCTCTGTTGAAGGTAAAATGTCACACCCACCTGAATACGCATTTAAACATCGTTTCCTCAATGACATCGCCGTGTCATGAAAAAAAAACCCACATAAAACCAACAAACAAAACTAATACATTACTAGCGAAATACGTCTTTTTGATTTACTATTTTTTCAGCAATTTTGCTCATTTATTCCATTTGGAAATGGTGATGACTGAGATAGATATCTATTGTCCAATTTCAGGCGTCCTATTTATAAACACGTTTAGATTAATGTGTAGAGACTGTGTAACGAATGAGGTCGTTGTTATAATGCTAATCATGTTTGATATTCGAAAACACGACACAATCCGGTTCGGATCCCGGTCGACATATCACATTTACTACACGTTTAACAAAGCAAAAGTTGAGTAATATTTAGTCCTTGCTATTTCTACCGAAAGTTCTGCTAGAATGTCTTCACATTTCAAGCGAGAAATATTATTTTCATTGTGATTTTAACATTTTAAAGACTTGATAAATATTATAATCTCAGATATTGCAGAAACAGTTAAGGTAAAAGATTTGAAATCTGTTCGACTTATGTGCGGCATAGCGTATGTAGCGTAGGCGTCGGTGGTGTAACGGTTAGCATGGTTGCCTTCCAAGCAGTCGATCCGGGTTCGACTCCCGGCCGACGCACTTTATTTATATTTGTTGCCGTCTTCTACTAGCAAATGATGGGGAAACAACGATATTTCCGCTTTCGTCAGAGTTGCCGTTTTAAACCGTCGGTAGAAACTTTTCGTGGAGAAACTGGTCTATGCAAGTGTCATGCTCCTAGCCGTAAGTTCGATGTCTTTTAATAGGTGTAATGAATATTTAATACGTCCTAGCGGAAATACATGAACTTCTTCACTTACATGTTTCACCATTACATATGGTCAGGTTACACGGAATACTTTCAAATTGGCTGCGTGCTGATTATCCTTAAGATGGAAACAATTTGGATTATCTAGTATCTAAGAAGAAATAGAATGAGACACTAATGCATTTAACGCTCATGCAACAAGGAACAGTTTGAATTCTTTGAAAATCGAGTGGATGCGCAAGATATTCAAGGAAAGAAGTTAAAAAATAGCAGTCAGGAAACGCCATTGCTTTTACCGGAGTATATTAGATTGTTGCTGTGGAAGAGAGCAGTTACCTTTCCTTTTAACAGTTAATGATAACACTTAATTTTCAATGTTACCTGTTTCAACTGAATCTAACTCTATCTGTTTTCTTTTCTGGTGACATAAACGATTGACTGTAAATGTCATGAATGTAAAAATAGCCAATAAACTGGTAGTACAGGATGGGAGGAATAATTAAAACGGTTTCGCCCAACGTGGGGCTCGAACCCACGACCCCGAGATTAAGAGTCTCGTGCTCTACCGACTGAGCTAGCCGGGCTAGTAGCGTTTTGTTTAGACTTAACCGTCTCGTTTCGGTAACAAAAAACATGTCGATTTTTGAGGTACGGATTATCTGACGTTTTCAGGATGAATGTACGCCGGTCACGTGACGAAAAGCAGTTGTTGTGTGGACCGCATGGAAAACTGACCTAATTACAGGCGGATCGAAATAGAACGTATAAAAAGCACGTGATGCAAAATAAAGGAGAGCCAATAGGATCAGACGGATGGGACGTGTTCCGACGGAATATATTACAAGTAAGAATTTCAATATTTTCACACCGGTTCTTTTATTCACATGCTCTACATGTTCTCTGTTGAAGATAAAATGTCACACCCACCTGAATACGCATTTAAACATCGTTTCCTCAATGACATCGCCGTGTCATGAAAAAAAAAACCCACATAAAACCAACAAACAAAACTAATACATTACTAGCGAAATACGTCTTTTTGATTTACTATTTTTTCAGCAATTTTGCTCATTTATTCCATTTGGAAATGGTGATGACTGAGATAGATATCCATTGTCCAATTTCAGGCGTCCTATTTATAAACACGTTTAGATTAATGTGTAGAGACTGTGTAACGAATGAGGTCGTTGTTATAATGCTAATCATGTTTGATATTCGAAAACACGACACAATCCGGTTCGGATCCCGGTCGACATATCACATTTACTACACGTTTAACAAAGCAAAAGTTGAGTAATATTTAGTCCTTGCTATTTCTACCGAAAGTTCTGCTAGAATGTCTTCACATTTCAAGCGAGAAATATTATTTTCATTGTGATTTTAACATTTTAAAGACTTGATAAATATTATAATCTCAGATATTGCAGAAACAGTTAAGGTAAAAGATTTGAAAGCTGTTCGACTTATGTGCGGCATAGCGTATGTAGCGTAGGCGTCGGTGGTGTAACGGTTAGCATGGTTGCCTTCCAAGCAGTCGATCCGGGTTCGACTCCCGGCCGACGCACTTTATTTATATTTGTTGCCGTCTTCTACTAGCAAATGATGGGGAAACAACGATATTTCCGCTTTCGTCAGAGTTGCCGTTTTAAACCGTCGGTAGAAACTTTTCGTGGAGAAACTGGTCTATGCAAGTGTCATGCTCCTAGCCGTACGTTCGATGTCTTTTAATAGGTGTAATGAATATTTAATACGTCCTAGCGGAAATACATGAACTTCTTCACTTACATGTTTCACCATTACATATGGTCAGGTTACACGGAATACTTTCAAATTGGCTGCGTGCTGATTATCCTTAAGATGGAAACAATTTGGATTATCTAGTATCTAAGAAGAAATAGAATGAGACACTAATGCATTTAACGCTCATGCAACAAGGAACAGTTTGAATTCTTTGAAAATCGAGTGGATGCGCAAGATATTCTAGGAAAAAGTTAAAAAATAGCAGTCAGGAAACGCCATTGCTTTTACCGGAGTATATTAGATTGTTGCTGTGGAAGAGAGCAGTTACCTTTCCTTTTAACAGTTAATGATAACAATTAATTTTCAATGTTACCTGTTTCAACTGAATCTAACTCTATCTGTTTTCTTTTCTGGTGACATAAACGATTGACTGTAAATGTCATGAATGTAAAAATAGCCAATAAACTGGTAGTTCAGGATGGGAGGAATAATTAAAACGGTTTCGCCCAACGTGGGGCTCGAACCCACGACCCCGAGATTAAGAGTCTCGTGCTCTACCGACTGAGCTAGCCGGGCTAGTAGCGTTTTGTTTAGACTTAACCGTCTCGTTTCGGTAACAAAAAACATGTCGATTTTTGAGGTACGGATTATCTGACGTTTTCAGGATGAATGTACGCCGGTCACGTGACGAAAAGCAGTTGTTGTGTGGACCGCATGGAAAACTGACCTAATTACAGGCGGATCGAAATAGAACGTATAAAAAGCACGTGGTGCAAAATAAAGGAGAGCCAATAGGATCAGACGGATGGGACGTGTTCCGACGGAATATATTACAAGTAAGAATTTCAATATTTTCACACCGGTTCTTTTATTCACATGCTCTACATGTTCTCTGTTGAAGATAAAATGTCACACCCACCTGAATACGCATTTAAACATCGTTTCCTCAATGACATCGCCGTGTCATGAAAAAAAAAACCCACATAAAACCAACAAACAAAACTAATACATTACTAGCGAAATACGTCTTTTTGATTTACTATTTTTTCAGCAATTTTGCTCATTTATTCCATTTGGAAATGGTGATGACTGAGATAGATATCCATTGTCCAATTTCAGGCGTCCTATTTATAAACACGTTTAGATTAATGTGTAGAGACTGTGTAACGAATGAGGTCGTTGTTATAATGCTAATCATGTTTGATATTCGAAAACACGACACAATCCGGTTCGGATCCCGGTCGACATATCACATTTACTACACGTTTAACAAAGCAAAAGTTGAGTAATATTTAGTCCTTGCTATTTCTACCGAAAGTTCTGCTAGAATGTCTTCACATTTCAAGCGAGAAATATTATTTTCATTGTGATTTTAACATTTTAAAGACTTGATAAATATTATAATCTCAGATATTGCAGAAACAGTTAAGGTAAAAGATTTGAAAGCTGTTCGACTTATGTGCGGCATAGCGTATGTACCGTAGGCGTCGGTGGTGTAACGGTTAGCATGGTTGCCTTCCAAGCAGTCGATCCGGGTTCGACTCCCGGCCGACGCACTTTATTTATATTTGTTGCCGTCTTCTACTAGCAAATGATGGGGAAACAACGATATTTCCGCTTTCGTCAGAGTTGCCGTTTTAAACCGTCGGTAGAAACTTTTCGTGGAGAAACTGGTCTATGCAAGTGTCATGCTCCTAGCCGTAAGTTCGATATCTTTTAATAGGTGTAATGAATATTTAATACGTCCTAGCGGAAATACATGAACTTCTTCACTTACATGTTTCACCATTACATATGGTCAGGTTACACGGAATACTTTCAAATTGGCTGCGTGCTGATTATCCTTAAGATGGAAACAATTTGGATTATCTAGTATCTAAGAAGAAATAGAATGAGACACTAATGCATTTAACGCTCATGCAACAAGGAACAGTTTGAATTCTTTGAAAATCGAGTGGATGCGCAAGATATTCAAGGAAAGAAGTTAAAAAATAGCAGTCAGGAAACGCCATTGCTTTTACCGGAGTATATTAGATTGTTGCTGTGGAAGAGAGCAGTTACCTTTCCTTTTAACAGTTAATGATAACAATTAATTTTCAATGTTACCTGTTTCAACTGAATCTAACTCTATCTGTTTTCTTTTCTGGTGACATAAACGATTGACTGTAAATGTCATGAATGTAAAAATAGCCAATAAACTGGTAGTTCAGGATGGGAGGAATAATTAAAACGGTTTCGCCCAACGTGGGGCTCGAACCCACGACCCCGAGATTAAGAGTCTCGTGCTCTACCGACTGAGCTAGCCGGGCTAGCAGCGTTTTGTTTAGACTTAACCGTCTCGTTTCGGTAAAAAAAAAATGTCGATTTTTGAGGTACGGATTATCTGACGTTTTCAGGATGAATGTACGCCGGTCACGTGACGAAAAGCAGTTGTTGTGTGGACTGCATGGAAAACTGACCTAATTACAGGCGGATCGAAATAGAACGTATAAAAAGCACGTGGTGCAAAATAAAGGAGAGCCAATAGGATCAGACGGATGGGACGTGTTCCGACGGAATATATTACAAGTAAGAATTTCAATATTTTCACACCGGTTCTTTTATTCCCATGCTCTACATGTTCTCTGTTGAAGATAAAATGTCACACCCACCTGAATACGCATTTAAACATCGTTTCCTCAATGACATCGCCGTGTCATGAAAAAAAAACCCACATAAAACCAACAAACAAAACTAATACATTACTAGCGAAATACGTCTTTTTGATTTACTATTTTTTCAGCAATTTTGCTCATTTATTCCATTTGGAAATGGTGATGACTGAGATAGATATCCATTGTCCAATTTCAGGCGTCCTATTTATAAACACGTTTAGATTAATGTGTAGAGACTGTGTAACGAATGAGGTCGTTGTTATAATGCTAATCATGTTTGATATTCGAAAACACGACACAATCCGGTTCGGATCCCGGTCGACATATCACATTTACTACACGTTTAACAAAGCAAAAGTTGAGTAATATTTAGTCCTTGCTATTTCTACCGAAAGTTCTGCTAGAATGTCTTCACATTTCAAGCGAGAAATATTATTTTCATTGTGATTTTAACATTTTAAAGACTTGATAAATATTATAATCTCAGATATTGCAGAAACAGTTAAGGTAAAAGATTTGAAAGCTGTTCGACTTATGTGCGGCATAGCGTATGTAGCGTAGGCGTCGGTGGTGTAACGGTTAGCATGGTTGCCTTCCAAGCAGTCGATCCGGGTTCGACTCCCGGCCGACGCACTTTATTTATATTTGTTGCCGTCTTCTACTAGCAAATGATGGGGAAACAACGATATTTCCGCTTTCGTCAGAGTTGCCGTTTTAAACCGTCGGTAGAAACTTTTCGTGGAGAAACTGGTCTATGCAAGTGTCATGCTCCTAGCCGTAAGTTCGATATCTTTTAATAGGTGTAATGAATATTTAATACGTCCTAGCGGAAATACATGAACTTCTTCACTTACATGTTTCACCATTACATATGGTCAGGTTACACGGAATACTTTCAAATTGGCTGCGTGCTGATTATCCTTAAGATGGAAACAATTTGGATTATCTAGTATCTAAGAAGAAATAGAATGAGACACTAATGCATTTAACGCTCATGCAACAAGGAACAGTTTGAATTCTTTGAAAATCGAGTGGATGCGCAAGATATTCAAGGAAAAAGTTAAAAAATAGCAGTCAGGAAACGCCATTGCTTTTACCGGAGTATATTAGATTGTTGCTGTGGAAGAGAGCAGTTACCTTTCCTTTTAACAGTTAATGATAACAATTAATTTTCAATGTTACCTGTTTCAACTGAATCTAACTCTATCTGTTTTCTTTTCTGGTGACATAAACGATTGACTGTAAATGTCATGAATGTAAAAATAGCCAATAAACTGGTAGTTCAGGATGGGAGGAATAATTAAAACGGTTTCGCCCAACGTGGGGCTCGAACCCACGACCCCGAGATTAAGAGTCTCGTGCTCTACCGACTGAGCTAGCCGGGCTAGTAGCTTTTTGTTTAGACTTAACCGTCTCGTTTCGGTAACAAAAAACATGTCGATTTTTGAGGTACGGATTATCTGACGTTTTCAGGATGAATGTACGCCGGTCACGTGACGAAAAGCAGTTGTTGTGTGGACCGCATGGAAAACTGACCTAATTACAGGCGGATCGAAATAGAACGTATAAAAAGCACGTGGTGCAAAATAAAGGAGAGCCAATAGGATCAGACGGATGGGACGTGTTCCGACGGAATATATTACAAGTAAGAATTTCAATATTTTCACACCGGTTCTTTTATTCACATGCTCTACATGTTCTCTGTTGAAGATAAAATGTCACACCCACCTGAATACGCATTTAAACATCGTTTCCTCAATGACATCGCCGTGTCATGAAAAAAAAACCCACATAAAACCAACAAACAAAACTAATACATTACTAGCGAAATACGTCTTTTTGATTTACTATTTTTTCAGCAATTTTGCTCATTTATTCCATTTGGAAATGGTGATGACTGAGATAGATATCTATTGTCCAATTTCAGGCGTCCTATTTATAAACACGTTTAGATTAATGTGTAGAGACTGTGTAACGAATGAGGTCGTTGTTATAATGCTAATCATGTTTGATATTCGAAAACACGACACAATCCGGTTCGGATCCCGGTCGACATATCACATTTACTACACGTTTAACAAAGCAAAAGTTGAGTAATATTTAGTCCTTGCTATTTCTACCGAAAGTTCTGCTAGAATGTCTTCACATTTCAAGCGAGAAATATTATTTTCATTGTGATTTTAACATTTTAAAGACTTGATAAATATTATAATCTCAGATATTGCAGAAACAGTTAAGGTAAAAGATTTGAAAGCTGTTCGACTTATGTGCGGCATAGCGTATGCAGCGTAGGCGTCGGTGGTGTAACGGTTAGCATGGTTGCCTTCCAAGCAGTCGATCCGGGTTCGACTCCCGGCCGACGCACTTTATTTATATTTGTTGCCGTCTTCTACTAGCAAATGATGGGGAAACAACGATATTTCCGCTTTCGTCAGAGTTGCCGTTTTAAACCGTCGGTAGAAACTTTTCGTGGAGAAACTGGTCTATGCAAGTGTCATGCTCCTAGCCGTACGTTCGATGTCTTTTAATAGGTGTAATGAATATTTAATACGTCCTAGCGGAAATACATGAACTTCTTCACTTACATGTTTCACCATTACATATGGTCAGGTTACACGGAATACTTTCAAATTGGCTGCGTGCTGATTATCCTTAAGATGGAAACAATTTGGATTATCTAGTATCTAAGAAGAAATAGAATGAGACACTAATGCATTTAACGCTCATGCAACAAGGAACAGTTTGAATTCTTTGAAAATCGAGTGGATGCGCAAGATATTCAAGGAAAAAGTTAAAAAATAGCAGTCAGGAAACGCCATTGCTTTTACCGGAGTATATTAGATTGTTGCTGTGGAAGAGAGCAGTTACCTTTCCTTTTAACAGTTAATGATAACAATTAATTTTCAATGTTACCTGTTTCAACTGAATCTAACTCTATCTGTTTTCTTTTCTGGTGACATAAACGATTGACTGTAAATGTCATGAATGTAAAAATAGCCAATAAACTGGTAGTTCAGGATGGGAGGAATAATTAAAACGGTTTCGCCCAACGTGGGGCTCGAACCCACGACCCCGAGATTAAGAGTCTCGTGCTCTACCGACTGAGCTAGCCGGGCTAGCAGCGTTTTGTTTAGATTTAACCGTCTCGTTTCGGTAACAAAAAACATGTCGATTTTTGAGGTACGGATTATCTGACGTTTTCAGGATGAATGTACGCCGGTCACGTGACGAAAAGCAGTTGTTGTGTGGACCGCATGGAAAACTGACCTAATTACAGGCGGATCGAAATAGAACGTATAAAAAGCACGTGGTGCAAAATAAAGGAGAGCCAATAGGATCAGACGGATGGGACGTGTTCCGACGGAATATATTACAAGTAAGAATTTCAATATTTTCACACCGGTTCTTTTATTCACATGCCCTACATGTTCTCTGTTGAAGATAAAATGTCACACCCACCTGAATACGCATTTAAACATCGTTTCCTCAATGACATCGCCGTGTCATGAAAAAAAAACCCACATAAAACCAACAAACAAAACTAATACATTACTAGCGAAATACGTCTTTTTGATTTACTATTTTTTCAGCAATTTTGCTCATTTATTCCATTTGGAAATGGTGATGACTGAGATAGATATCTATTGTCCAATTTCAGGCGTCCTATTTATAAACACGTTTAGATTAATGTGTAGAGACTGTGTAACGAATGAGGTCGTTGTTATAATGCTAATCATGTTTGATATTCGAAAACACGACACAATCCTGTTCGGATCCCGGTCGACATATCACATTTACTACACGTTTAACAAAGCAAAAGTTGAGTAATATTTAGTCCTTGCTATTTCTACCGAAAGTTCTGCTAGAATGTCTTCACATTTCAAGCGAGAAATATTATTTTCATTGTGATTTTAACATTTTAAAGACTTGATAAATATTATAATCTCAGATATTGCAGAAACAGTTAAGGTAAAAGATTTGAAAGCTGTTCGACTTATGTGCGGCATAGCGTATGTAGCGTAGGCGTCGGTGGTGTAACGGTTAGCATGGTTGCCTTCCAAGCAGTCGATCCGGGTTCGACTCCCGGCCGACGCACTTTATTTATATTTGTTGCCGTCTTCTACTAGCAAATGATGGGGAAACAACGATATTTCCGCTTTCGTCAGAGTTGCCGTTTTAAACCGTCGGTAGAAACTTTTCGTGGAGAAACTGGTCTATGCAAGTGTCATGCTCCTAGCCGTACGTTCGATGTCTTTTAATAGGTGTAATGAATATTTAATACGTCCTAGCGGAAATACATGAACTTCTTCACTTACATGTTTCACCATTACATATGGTCAGGTTACACGGAATACTTTCAAATTGGCTGCGTGCTGATTATCCTTAAGATGGAAACAATTTGGATTATCTAGTATCTAAGAAGAAATAGAATGAGACACTAATGCATTTAACGCTCATGCAACAAGGAACAGTTTGAATTCTTTGAAAATCGAGTGGATGCGCAAGATATTCAAGGAAAAAGTTAAAAAATAGCAGTCAGGAAACGCCATTGCTTTTACCGGAGTATATTAGATTGTTGCTGTGGAAGAGAGCAGTTACCTTTCCTTTTAACAGTTAATGATAACACTTAATTTTCAATGTTACCTGTTTCAACTGAATCTAACTCTATCTGTTTTCTTTTCTGGTGACATAAACGATTGACTGTAAATGTCATGAATGTAAAAATAGCCAATAAACTGGTAGTACAGGATGGGAGGAATAATTAAAACGGTTTCGCCCAACGTGGGGCTCGAACCCACGACCCCGAGATTAAGAGTCTCGTGCTCTACCGACTGAGCTAGCCGGGCTAGCAGCGTTTTCTTTAGACTTAACCGTCTCGTTTCGGTAACAAAAAACATGTCGATTTTTGAGGTACGGATTATCTGACGTTTTCAGGATGAATGTACGCCGGTCACGTGACGAAAAGCAGTTGTTGTGTGGACCGCATGGAAAACTGACCTAATTACAGGCGGATCGAAATAGAACGTATAAAAAGCACGTGGTGCAAAATAAAGGAGAGCCAATAGGATCACACGGATGGGACGTGTTCCGACGGAATATATTACAAGTAAGAATTTCAATATTTTCACACCGGTTCTTTTATTCACATGCCCTACATGTTCTCTGTTGAAGATAAAATGTCACACCCACCTGAATACGCATTTAAACATCGTTTCCTCAATGACATCGCCGTGTCATGAAAAAAAAACCCACATAAAACCAACAAACAAAACTAATACATTACTAGCGAAATACGTCTTTTTGATTTACTATTTTTTCAGCAATTTTGCTCATTTATTCCATTTGGAAATGGTGATGACTGAGATAGATATCTATTGTCCAATTTCAGGCGTCCTATTTATAAACACGTTTAGATTAATGTGTAGAGACTGTGTAACGAATGAGGTCGTTGTTATAATGCTAATCATGTTTGATATTCGAAAACACGACACAATCCTGTTCGGATCCCGGTCGACATATCACATTTACTACACGTTTAACAAAGCAAAAGTTGAGTAATATTTAGTCCTTGCTATTTCTACCGAAAGTTCTGCTAGAATGTCTTCACATTTCAAGCGAGAAATATTATTTTCATTGTGATTTTAACATTTTAAAGACTTGATAAATATTATAATCTCAGATATTGCAGAAACAGTTAAGGTAAAAGATTTGAAAGCTGTTCGACTTATGTGCGGCATAGCGTATGTAGCGTAGGCGTCGGTGGTGTAACGGTTAGCATGGTTGCCTTCCAAGCAGTCGATCCGGGTTCGACTCCCGGCCGACGCACTTTATTTATATTTGTTGCCGTCTTCTACTAGCAAATGATGGGGAAACAACGATATTTCCGCTTTCGTCAGAGTTGCCGTTTTAAACCGTCGGTAGAAACTTTTCGTGGAGAAACTGGTCTATGCAAGTGTCATGCTCCTAGCCGTAAGTTCGATGTCTTTTAATAGGTGTAATGAATATTTAATACGTCCTAGCGGAAATACATGAACTTCTTCACTTACATGTTTCACCATTACATATGGTCAGGTTACACGGAATACTTTCAAATTGGCTGCGTGCTGATTATCCTTAAGATGGAAACAATTTGGATTATCTAGTATCTAAGAAGAAATAGAATGAGACACTAATGCATTTAACGCTCATGCAACAAGGAACAGTTTGAATTCTTTGAAAATCGAGTGGATGCGCAAGATATTCAAGGAAAGAAGTTAAAAAATAGCAGTCAGGAAACGCCATTGCTTTTACCGGAGTATATTAGATTGTTGCTGTGGAAGAGAGCAGTTACCTTTCCTTTTAACAGTTAATGATAACAATTAATTTTCAATGTTACCTGTTTCAACTGAATCTAACTCTATCTGTTTTCTTTTCTGGTGACATAAACGATTGACTGTAAATGTCATGAATGTAAAAATAGCCAATAAACTGGTAGTTCAGGATGGGAGGAATAATTAAAACGGTTTCGCCCAACGTGGGGCTCGAACCCACGACCCCGAGATTAAGAGTCTCGTGCTCTACCGACTGAGCTAGCCGGGCTAGTAGCGTTTTGTTTAGACTTAACCGTCTCGTTTCGGTAACAAAAAACATGTCGATTTTTGAGGTACGGATTATCTGACGTTTTCAGGATGAATGTACGCCTGTCACGTGACGAAAAGCAGTTGTTGTGTGGACTGCATGGAAAACTGACCTAATTACAGGCGGATCGAAATAGAACGTATAAAAAGCACGTGGTGCAAAATAAAGGAGAGCCAATAGGATCAGACGGATAGGACGTGTTCCGACGGAATATATTACAAGTAAGAATTTCAATATTTTCACACCGATTCTTTTATTCACATGCCCTACATGTTCTCTGTTGAAGATAAAATGTCACACCCACCTGAATACGCATTTAAACATCGTTTCCTCAATGACATCGCCGTGTCATGAAAAAAAAACCCACATAAAACCAACAAACAAAACTAATACATTACTAGCGAAATACGTCTTTTTGATTTACTATTTTTTCAGCAATTTTGCTCATTTATTCCATTTGGAAATGGTGATGACTGAGATAGATATCTATTGTCCAATTTCAGGCGTCCTATTTATAAACACGTTTAGATTAATGTGTAGAGACTGTGTAACGAATGAGGTCGTTGTTATAATGCTAATCATGTTTGATATTCGAAAACACGACACAATCCGGTTCGGATCCCGGTCGACATATCACATTTACTACACGTTTAACAAAGCAAAAGTTGAGTAATATTTAGTCCTTGCTATTTCTACCGAAAGTTCTGCTAGAATGTCTTCACATTTCAAGCGAGAAATATTATTTTCATTGTGATTTTAACATTTTAAAGACTTGATAAATATTATAATCTCAGATATTGCAGAAACAGTTAAGGTAAAAGATTTGAAAGCTGTTCGACTTATGTGCGGCATAGCGTATGTAGCGTAGGCGTCGGTGGTGTAACGGTTAGCATGGTTGCCTTCCAAGCAGTCGATCCGGGTTCGACTCCCGGCCGACGCACTTTATTTATATTTGTTGCCGTCTTCTACTAGCAAATGATGGGGAAACAACGATATTTCCTCTTTCGTCAGAGTTGCCGTTTTAAACCGTCGGTAGAAACTTTTCGTGGAGAAACTGGTCTATGCAAGTGTCATGCTCGTAGCCGTAAGTTCGATGTCTTTTAATAGGTGTAATGAATATTTAATACGTCCTAGCGGAAATACATGAACTTCTTCACTTACATGTTTCACCATTACATATGGTCAGGTTACACGGAATACTTTCAAATTGGCTGCGTGCTGATTATCCTTAAGATGGAAACAATTTGGATTATCTAGTATCTAAGAAGAAATAGAATGAGACACTAATGCATTTAACGCTCATGCAACAAGGAACAGTTTGAATTCTTTGAAAATCGAGTGGATGCGCAAGATATTCAAGGAAAGAAGTTAAAAAATAGCAGTCAGGAAACGCCATTGCTTTTACCGGAGTATATTAGATTGTTGCTGTGGAAGAGAGCAGTTACCTTTCCTTTTAACAGTTAATGATAACAATTAATTTTCAATGTTACCTGTTTCAACTGAATCTAACTCTATCTGTTTTCTTTTCTGGTGACATAAACGATTGACTGTAAATGTCATGAATGTAAAAATAGCCAATAAACTGGTAGTTCAGGATGGGAGGAATAATTAAAACGGTTTCGCCCAACGTGGGGCTCGAACCCACGACCCCGAGATTAAGAGTCTCGTGCTCTACCGACTGAGCTAGCCGGGCTAGCAGCGTTTTCTTTAGACTTAACCGTCTCGTTTCGGTAACAAAAAAC
This sequence comes from Acanthosepion lycidas, assembly GCA_963932145.1. Lineage (NCBI taxonomy): Eukaryota > Metazoa > Mollusca > Cephalopoda > Sepiida > Sepiidae > Acanthosepion > Acanthosepion lycidas. The sequence goes on along the minus strand of OZ010587.1, from coordinate 111,416,553 downwards.
ATGTCGATTTTTGAGGTACGGATTATCTGACGTTTTCAGGATGAATGTACGCCGGTCACGTGACGAAAAGCAGTTGTTGTGTGGACTGCATGGAAAACTGACCTAATTACAGGCGGATCGAAATAGAACGTATAAAAAGCACGTGGTGCAAAATAAAGGAGAGCCAATAGGATCAGACGGATGGGACGTGTTCCGACGGAATATATTACAAGTAAGAATTTCAATATTTTCACACCGATTCTTTTATTCACATGCCCTACATGTTCTCTGTTGAAGATAAAATGTCACACCCACCTGAATACGCATTTAAACATCGTTTCCTCAATGACATCGCCGTGTCATGAAAAAAAAACCCACATAAAACCAACAAACAAAACTAATACATTACTAGCGAAATACGTCTTTTTGATTTACTATTTTTTCAGCAATTTTGCTCATTTATTCCATTTGGAAATGGTGATGACTGAGATAGATATCTATTGTCCAATTTCAGGCGTCCTATTTATAAACACGTTTAGATTAATGTGTAGAGACTGTGTAACGAATGAGGTCGTTGTTATAATGCTAATCATGTTTGATATTCGAAAACACGACACAATCCTGTTCGGATCCCGGTCGACATATCACATTTACTACACGTTTAACAAAGCAAAAGTTGAGTAATATTTAGTCCTTGCTATTTCTACCGAAAGTTCTGCTAGAATGTCTTCACATTTCAAGCGAGAAATATTATTTTCATTGTGATTTTAACATTGAAAAGACTTGATATATATTATAATCTCAGATATTGCAGAAACAGTTAAGGTAAAAGATTTGAAAGCTGTTCGACTTATGTGCGGCATAGCGTATGTAGCGTAGGCGTCGGTGGTGTAACGGTTAGCATGGTTGCCTTCCAAGCAGTCGATCCGGGTTCGACTCCCGGCCGACGCACTTTATTTATATTTGTTGCCGTCTTCTACTAGCAAATGATGGGGAAACAACGATATTTCCGCTTTCGTCAGAGTTGCCGTTTTAAACCGTCGGTAGAAACTTTTCGTGGAGAAACTGGTCTATGCAAGTGTCATGCTCCTAGCCGTAAGTTCGATGTCTTTTAATAGGTGTAATGAATATTTAATACGTCCTAGCGGAAATACATGAACTTCTTCACTTACATGTTTCACCATTACATATGGTCAGGTTACACGGAATACTTTCAAATTGGCTGCGTGCTGATTATCCTTAAGATGGAAACAATTTGGATTATCTAGTATCTAAGAAGAAATAGAATGAGACACTAATGCATTTAACGCTCATGCAACAAGGAACAGTTTGAATTCTTTGAAAATCGAGTGGATGCGCAAGATATTCAAGGAAAGAAGTTAAAAAATAGCAGTGAGGAAACGCCATTGCTTTTACCGGAGTATATTAGATTGTTGCTGTGGAAGAGAGCAGTTACCTTTCCTTTTAACAGTTAATGATAACAATTAATTTTCAATGTTACCTGTTTCAACTGAATCTAACTCTATCTGTTTTCTTTTCTGGTGACATAAACGATTGACTGTAAATGTCATGAATGTAAAAATAGCCAATAAACTGGTTGTTCAGGATGGGAGGAATAATTAAAAAGGTTTCGCCCAACGTGGGGCTCGAACCCACGACCCCGAGATTAAGAGTCTCGTGCTCTACCGACTGAGCTAGCCGGGCTAGCAGCGTTTTGTTTAGACTTAACCGTCTCGTTTCGGTAACAAAAATCATGTCGATTTTTGAGGTACTGATTATCTGACGTTTTCAGGATGAATGTACGCCGGTCACGTGACGAAAAGCAGCTGTTGTGTGGACTGCATGGAAAACTGACCTAATTACAGGCGGATCGAAATAGAACGTATAAAAAGCACGTGGTGCAAAATAAAGGAGAGCCAATAGGATCAGACGGATGGGACGTGTTCCGACGGAATATATTACAAGTAAGAATTTCAATATTTTCACACCGGTTCTTTTATTCACATGCCCTACATGTTCTCTGTTGAAGGTAAAATGTCACACCCACCTGAATACGCATTTAAACATCGTTTCCTCAATGACATCGCCGTGTCATGAAAAAAAAACCCACATAAAACCAACAAACAAAACTAATACATTACTAGCGAAATACGTCTTTTTGATTTACTATTTTTTCAGCAATTTTGCTCATTTATTCCATTTGGAAATGGTGATGACTGAGATAGATATCTATTGTCCAATTTCAGGCGTCCTATTTATAAACACGTTTAGATTAATGTGTAGAGACTGTGTAACGAATGAGGTCGTTGTTATAATGCTAATCATGTTTGATATTCGAAAACACGACACAATCCGGTTCGGATCCCGGTCGACATATCACATTTACTACACGTTTAACAAAGCAAAAGTTGAGTAATATTTAGTCCTTGCTATTTCTACCGAAAGTTCTGCTAGAATGTCTTCACATTTCAAGCGAGAAATATTATTTTCATTGTGATTTTAACATTTTAAAGACTTGATAAATATTATAATCTCAGATATTGCAGAAACAGTTAAGGTAAAAGATTTGAAATCTGTTCGACTTATGTGCGGCATAGCGTATGTAGCGTAGGCGTCGGTGGTGTAACGGTTAGCATGGTTGCCTTCCAAGCAGTCGATCCGGGTTCGACTCCCGGCCGACGCACTTTATTTATATTTGTTGCCGTCTTCTACTAGCAAATGATGGGGAAACAACGATATTTCCGCTTTCGTCAGAGTTGCCGTTTTAAACCGTCGGTAGAAACTTTTCGTGGAGAAACTGGTCTATGCAAGTGTCATGCTCCTAGCCGTAAGTTCGATGTCTTTTAATAGGTGTAATGAATATTTAATACGTCCTAGCGGAAATACATGAACTTCTTCACTTACATGTTTCACCATTACATATGGTCAGGTTACACGGAATACTTTCAAATTGGCTGCGTGCTGATTATCCTTAAGATGGAAACAATTTGGATTATCTAGTATCTAAGAAGAAATAGAATGAGACACTAATGCATTTAACGCTCATGCAACAAGGAACAGTTTGAATTCTTTGAAAATCGAGTGGATGCGCAAGATATTCAAGGAAAGAAGTTAAAAAATAGCAGTCAGGAAACGCCATTGCTTTTACCGGAGTATATTAGATTGTTGCTGTGGAAGAGAGCAGTTACCTTTCCTTTTAACAGTTAATGATAACACTTAATTTTCAATGTTACCTGTTTCAACTGAATCTAACTCTATCTGTTTTCTTTTCTGGTGACATAAACGATTGACTGTAAATGTCATGAATGTAAAAATAGCCAATAAACTGGTAGTACAGGATGGGAGGAATAATTAAAACGGTTTCGCCCAACGTGGGGCTCGAACCCACGACCCCGAGATTAAGAGTCTCGTGCTCTACCGACTGAGCTAGCCGGGCTAGCAGCGTTTTCTTTAGACTTAACCGTCTCGTTTCGGTAACAAAAAACATGTCGATTTTTGAGGTACGGATTATCTGACGTTTTCAGGATGAATGTACGCCGGTCACGTGACGAAAAGCAGTTGTTGTGTGGACCGCATGGAAAACTGACCTAATTACAGGCGGATCGAAATAGAACGTATAAAAAGCACGTGGTGCAAAATAAAGGAGAGCCAATAGGATCACACGGATGGGACGTGTTCCGACGGAATATATTACAAGTAAGAATTTCAATATTTTCACACCGGTTCTTTTATTCACATGCCCTACATGTTCTCTGTTGAAGATAAAATGTCACACCCACCTGAATACGCATTTAAACATCGTTTCCTCAATGACATCGCCGTGTCATGAAAAAAAAACCCACATAAAACCAACAAACAAAACTAATACATTACTAGCGAAATACGTCTTTTTGATTTACTATTTTTTCAGCAATTTTGCTCATTTATTCCATTTGGAAATGGTGATGACTGAGATAGATATCTATTGTCCAATTTCAGGCGTCCTATTTATAAACACGTTTAGATTAATGTGTAGAGACTGTGTAACGAATGAGGTCGTTGTTATAATGCTAATCATGTTTGATATTCGAAAACACGACACAATCCTGTTCGGATCCCGGTCGACATATCACATTTACTACACGTTTAACAAAGCAAAAGTTGAGTAATATTTAGTCCTTGCTATTTCTACCGAAAGTTCTGCTAGAATGTCTTCACATTTCAAGCGAGAAATATTATTTTCATTGTGATTTTAACATTTTAAAGACTTGATAAATATTATAATCTCAGATATTGCAGAAACAGTTAAGGTAAAAGATTTGAAAGCTGTTCGACTTATGTGCGGCATAGCGTATGTAGCGTAGGCGTCGGTGGTGTAACGGTTAGCATGGTTGCCTTCCAAGCAGTCGATCCGGGTTCGACTCCCGGCCGACGCACTTTATTTATATTTGTTGCCGTCTTCTACTAGCAAATGATGGGGAAACAACGATATTTCCGCTTTCGTCAGAGTTGCCGTTTTAAACCGTCGGTAGAAACTTTTCGTGGAGAAACTGGTCTATGCAAGTGTCATGCTCCTAGCCGTAAGTTCGATGTCTTTTAATAGGTGTAATGAATATTTAATACGTCCTAGCGGAAATACATGAACTTCTTCACTTACATGTTTCACCATTACATATGGTCAGGTTACACGGAATACTTTCAAATTGGCTGCGTGCTGATTATCCTTAAGATGGAAACAATTTGGATTATCTAGTATCTAAGAAGAAATAGAATGAGACACTAATGCATTTAACGCTCATGCAACAAGGAACAGTTTGAATTCTTTGAAAATCGAGTGGATGCGCAAGATATTCAAGGAAAGAAGTTAAAAAATAGCAGTCAGGAAACGCCATTGCTTTTACCGGAGTATATTAGATTGTTGCTGTGGAAGAGAGCAGTTACCTTTCCTTTTAACAGTTAATGATAACAATTAATTTTCAATGTTACCTGTTTCAACTGAATCTAACTCTATCTGTTTTCTTTTCTGGTGACATAAACGATTGACTGTAAATGTCATGAATGTAAAAATAGCCAATAAACTGGTAGTTCAGGATGGGAGGAATAATTAAAACGGTTTCGCCCAACGTGGGGCTCGAACCCACGACCCCGAGATTAAGAGTCTCGTGCTCTACCGACTGAGCTAGCCGGGCTAGTAGCGTTTTGTTTAGACTTAACCGTCTCGTTTCGGTAACAAAAAACATGTCGATTTTTGAGGTACGGATTATCTGACGTTTTCAGGATGAATGTACGCCTGTCACGTGACGAAAAGCAGTTGTTGTGTGGACTGCATGGAAAACTGACCTAATTACAGGCGGATCGAAATAGAACGTATAAAAAGCACGTGGTGCAAAATAAAGGAGAGCCAATAGGATCAGACGGATAGGACGTGTTCCGACGGAATATATTACAAGTAAGAATTTCAATATTTTCACACCGATTCTTTTATTCACATGCCCTACATGTTCTCTGTTGAAGATAAAATGTCACACCCACCTGAATACGCATTTAAACATCGTTTCCTCAATGACATCGCCGTGTCATGAAAAAAAAACCCACATAAAACCAACAAACAAAACTAATACATTACTAGCGAAATACGTCTTTTTGATTTACTATTTTTTCAGCAATTTTGCTCATTTATTCCATTTGGAAATGGTGATGACTGAGATAGATATCTATTGTCCAATTTCAGGCGTCCTATTTATAAACACGTTTAGATTAATGTGTAGAGACTGTGTAACGAATGAGGTCGTTGTTATAATGCTAATCATGTTTGATATTCGAAAACACGACACAATCCGGTTCGGATCCCGGTCGACATATCACATTTACTACACGTTTAACAAAGCAAAAGTTGAGTAATATTTAGTCCTTGCTATTTCTACCGAAAGTTCTGCTAGAATGTCTTCACATTTCAAGCGAGAAATATTATTTTCATTGTGATTTTAACATTTTAAAGACTTGATAAATATTATAATCTCAGATATTGCAGAAACAGTTAAGGTAAAAGATTTGAAAGCTGTTCGACTTATGTGCGGCATAGCGTATGTAGCGTAGGCGTCGGTGGTGTAACGGTTAGCATGGTTGCCTTCCAAGCAGTCGATCCGGGTTCGACTCCCGGCCGACGCACTTTATTTATATTTGTTGCCGTCTTCTACTAGCAAATGATGGGGAAACAACGATATTTCCTCTTTCGTCAGAGTTGCCGTTTTAAACCGTCGGTAGAAACTTTTCGTGGAGAAACTGGTCTATGCAAGTGTCATGCTCGTAGCCGTAAGTTCGATGTCTTTTAATAGGTGTAATGAATATTTAATACGTCCTAGCGGAAATACATGAACTTCTTCACTTACATGTTTCACCATTACATATGGTCAGGTTACACGGAATACTTTCAAATTGGCTGCGTGCTGATTATCCTTAAGATGGAAACAATTTGGATTATCTAGTATCTAAGAAGAAATAGAATGAGACACTAATGCATTTAACGCTCATGCAACAAGGAACAGTTTGAATTCTTTGAAAATCGAGTGGATGCGCAAGATATTCAAGGAAAGAAGTTAAAAAATAGCAGTCAGGAAACGCCATTGCTTTTACCGGAGTATATTAGATTGTTGCTGTGGAAGAGAGCAGTTACCTTTCCTTTTAACAGTTAATGATAACAATTAATTTTCAATGTTACCTGTTTCAACTGAATCTAACTCTATCTGTTTTCTTTTCTGGTGACATAAACGATTGACTGTAAATGTCATGAATGTAAAAATAGCCAATAAACTGGTAGTTCAGGATGGGAGGAATAATTAAAACGGTTTCGCCCAACGTGGGGCTCGAACCCACGACCCCGAGATTAAGAGTCTCGTGCTCTACCGACTGAGCTAGCCGGGCTAGCAGCGTTTTGTTTAGACTTAACCGTCTCGTTTCGGTAACAAAAAACATGTCGATTTTTGAGGTACGGATTATCTGACGTTTTCAGGATGAATGTACGCCGGTCACGTGACGAAAAGCAGTTGTTGTGTGGACTGCATGGAAAACTGACCTAATTACAGGCGGATCGAAATAGAACGTATAAAAAGCACGTGGTGCAAAATAAAGGAGAGCCAATAGGATCAGACGGATGGGACGTGTTCCGACGGAATATATTACAAGTAAGAATTTCAATATTTTCACACCGATTCTTTTATTCACATGCCCTACATGTTCTCTGTTGAAGATAAAATGTCACACCCACCTGAATACGCATTTAAACATCGTTTCCTCAATGACATCGCCGTGTCATGAAAAAAAAACCCACATAAAACCAACAAACAAAACTAATACATTACTAGCGAAATACGTCTTTTTGATTTACTATTTTTTCAGCAATTTTGCTCATTTATTCCATTTGGAAATGGTGATGACTGAGATAGATATCTATTGTCCAATTTCAGGCGTCCTATTTATAAACACGTTTAGATTAATGTGTAGAGACTGTGTAACGAATGAGGTCGTTGTTATAATGCTAATCATGTTTGATATTCGAAAACACGACACAATCCGGTTCGGATCCCGGTCGACATATCACATTTACTACACGTTTAACAAAGCAAAAGTTGAGTAATATTTAGTCCTTGCTATTTCTACCGAAAGTTCTGCTAGAATGTCTTCACATTTCAAGCGAGAAATATTATTTTCATTGTGATTTTAACATTTTAAAGACTTGATAAATATTATAATCTCAGATATTGCAGAAACAGTTAAGGTAAAAGATTTGAAAGCTGTTCGACTTATGTGCGGCATAGCGTATGTAGCGTAGGCGCCGGTGGTGTAACGGTTAGCATGGTTGCCTTCCAAGCAGTCGATCCGGGTTCGACTCCCGGCCGACGCACTTTATTTATATTTGTTGCCGTCTTCTACTAGCAAATGATGGGGAAACAACGATATTTCCGCTTTCGTCAGAGTTGCCGTTTTAAACCGTCGGTAGAAACTTTTCGTGGAGAAACTGGTCTATGCAAGTGTCATGCTCCTAGCCGTAAGTTCGATGTCTTTTAATAGGTGTAATGAATATTTAATACGTCCTAGCGGAAATACATGAACTTCTTCACTTACATGTTTCACCATTACATATGGTCAGGTTACACGGAATACTTTCAAATTGGCTGCGTGCTGATTATCCTTAAGATGGAAACAATTTGGATTATCTAGTATCTAAGAAGAAATAGAATGAGACACTAATGCATTTAACGCTCATGCAACAAGGAACAGTTTGAATTCTTTGAAAATCGAGTGGATGCGCAAGATATTCAAGGAAAGAAGTTAAAAAATAGCAGTCAGGAAACGCCATTGCTTTTACCGGAGTATATTAGATTGTTGCTGTGGAAGAGAGCAGTTACCTTTCCTTTTAACAGTTAATGATAACAATTAATTTTCAATGTTACCTGTTTCAACTGAATCTAACTCTATCTGTTTTCTTTTCTGGTGACATAAACGATTGACTGTAAATGTCATGAATGTAAAAATAGCCAATAAACTGGTAGTTCAGGATGGGAGGAATAATTAAAACGGTTTCGCCCAACGTGGGGCTCGAACCCACGACCCCGAGATTAAGAGTCTCGTGCTCTACCGACTGAGCTAGCCGGGCTAGCAGCGTTTTGTTTAGACTTAACCGTCTCGTTTCGGTAACAAAAAACATGTCGATTTTTGAGGTACGGATTATCTGACGTTTTCAGGATGAATGTACGCCGGTCACGTGACGAAAAGCAGTTGTTGTGTGGACTGCATGGAAAACTGACCTAATTACAGGCGGATCGAAATAGAACGTATAAAAAGCACGTGGTGCAAAATAAAGGAGAGCCAATAGGATCAGACGGATGGGACGTGTTCCGACGGAATATATTACAAGTAAGAATTTCAATATTTTCACACCGGTTCTTTTATTCACATGCTCTACATGTTCTCTGTTGAAGATAAAATGTCACACCCACCTGAATACGCATTTAAACATCGTTTCCTCAATGACATCGCCGTGTCATGAAAAAAAAACCCACATAAAACCAACAAACAAAACTAATACATTACTAGCGAAATACGTCTTTTTGATTTACTATTTTTTCAGCAATTTTGCTCATTTATTCCATTTGGAAATGGTGATGACTGAGATAGATATCCATTGTCCAATTTCAGGCGTCCTATTTATAAACACGTTTAGATTAATGTGTAGAGACTGTGTAACGAATGAGGTCGTTGTTATAATGCTAATCATGTTTGATATTCGAAAACACGACACAATCCGGTTCGGATCCCGGTCGACATATTACATTTACTACACGTTTAACAAAGCAAAAGTTGAGTAATATTTAGTCCTTGCTATTTCTACCGAAAGTTCTGCTAGAATGTCTTCACATTTCAAGCGAGAAATATTATTTTCATTGTGATTTTAACATTTTAAAGACTTGATAAATATTATAATCTCAGATATTGCAGAAACAGTTAAGGTAAAAGATTTGAAAGCTGTTCGACTTATGTGCGGCATAGCGTATGCAGCGTAGGCGTCGGTGGTGTAACGGTTAGCATGGTTGCCTTCCAAGCAGTCGATCCGGGTTCGACTCCCGGCCGACGCACTTTATTTATATTTGTTGCCGTCTTCTACTAGCAAATGATGGGGAAACAACGATATTTCCGCTTTCGTCAGAGTTGCCGTTTTAAACCGTCGGTAGAAACTTTTCGTGGAGAAACTGGTCTATGCAAGTGTCATGCTCCTAGCCGTACGTTCGATGTCTTTTAATAGGTGTAATGAATATTTAATACGTCCTAGCGGAAATACATGAACTTCTTCACTTACATGTTTCACCATTACATATGGTCAGGTTACACGGAATACTTTCAAATTGGCTGCGTGCTGATTATCCTTAAGATGGAAACAATTTGGATTATCTAGTATCTAAGAAGAAATAGAATGAGACACTAATGCATTTAACGCTCATGCAACAAGGAACAGTTTGAATTCTTTGAAAATCGAGTGGATGCGCAAGATATTCTAGGAAAAAGTTAAAAAATAGCAGTCAGGAAACGCCATTGCTTTTACCGGAGTATATTAGATTGTTGCTGTGGAAGAGAGCAGTTACCTTTCCTTTTAACAGTTAATGATAACAATTAATTTTCAATGTTACCTGTTTCAACTGAATCTAACTCTATCTGTTTTCTTTTCTGGTGACATAAACGATTGACTGTAAATGTCATGAATGTAAAAATAGCCAATAAACTGGTAGTTCAGGATGGGAGGAATAATTAAAACGGTTTCGCCCAACGTGGGGCTCGAACCCACGACCCCGAGATTAAGAGTCTCGTGCTCTACCGACTGAGCTAGCCGGGCTAGTAGCGTTTTGTTTAGACTTAACCGTCTCGTTTCGGTAACAAAAAACATGTCGATTTTTGAGGTACGGATTATCTGACGTTTTCAGGATGAATGTACGCCGGTCACGTGACGAAAAGCAGTTGTTGTGTGGACCGCATGGAAAACTGACCTAATTACAGGCGGATCGAAATAGAACGTATAAAAAGCACGTGGTGCAAAATAAAGGAGAGCCAATAGGATCAGACGGATGGGACGTGTTCCGACGGAATATATTACAAGTAAGAATTTCAATATTTTCACACCGGTTCTTTTATTCACATGCTCTACATGTTCTCTGTTGAAGATAAAATGTCACACCCACCTGAATACGCATTTAAACATCGTTTCCTCAATGAC